>CM053766.1:141630330-141640710 GCA_028658305.1 Pachyuromys duprasi | reverse complement strand
CTGTTCCTCCAATAGCTGCATAATCAAAGCTTTAACATAATTTTCCTGTATCTCCGCTGAATTAAAATCTCCACTGCTTTTGGGTGTTTCTGGTGGGGCCATGGTGTCCTGATTTTTGTTGGATGAGTTCTTTTGCCAATTTCTGGGCATTTGTTTATATATAATCAGGGAGCTGTTTGTGCTTTAAGGCAGTACTTCAGTCTGAAACTATCAATGTCTTGTGTCAGGAGTATTCTTCAAGAAGATCAGGGATTTCCGGTGGTTTTTTAGTGTGTGTAGTTGTCTCAGTTCAACTCTATTGTGGGCTCTGTGTGCCCGGCTTCGTGCTCTGTGCTAGAAGCTGTGAGCACTGCAGGCTGGTCACCGCTCTGGTCTGGAGGTTTAGCTCCTCAGTCTTTGGGGATGTCAGCTGGGGACTTTGTACTCCGCCCTGGGCTTCCTGTTAAGGGCTCTCTCCCGGAATGGAGATTTGGCGCCCCCTTCTGGGCCAGGGGCTGTGTGCCATGGTCTGAGATGATATTTGGGGCACATACAGTGGGTTTGGGTTGGTGTGCCTCCGCTGAATGCAGGCCTGTTTGAAATGGTGCCCGAGGCCTTCTCTGTTCGGCCTGTGGACACACACACATGGACTGTGGTTTTTGCTGGCGGATGCGTGCAGTGTTCGCTCTCAGTGTGTGGTCTGGTCGAGATGGTCCCGAGACCCTCTCAGTCTGGGGTTGTTCTGGTGATCGGTTAGTGCCCGCCGCACACCTGTGGGTTGAAGCAGAACTCAGGTACCTCCCAGACTGGCACAGGGAATGAGGTTTTGCTGGCGGAAGTGTGCGGTGTGTGCCCGGAGTGTGCAGACTGGTCAAAACGGTCCCCCGACCCTCTCAGTCTGGGGTGGTTCCGGTGATTGGTGTGAGCCCGCCGCACACCCGCGGGATGAAGCAGAACTCGGGTTCCTCCGTGACCCGCCCGTGGACTCACACATGGACTGAGGTCCTCGCTGGCGGGAGCGTTCGTTGTGTGCCCGCTGTGCGCAGTCCGGTCAAAGAGGTCCTCTGACCCTCTCAGCGTGGGGTGGATCCGGCAATTGGTGTGTACCTGCCGCACCCCAGTGGGTTGAAGCAGAACCCGGGTGCAGTGTGCGCTCGCAGTGTGCAGGTCAGTGAAAATGGTACCCGGTTCCTCCTCAGACTGCCCGTGAGACTGTGTGATCCAGTCTATTATGAGGGATGCGGGCACCCAGCACGACTGCTCGTTCAGATCCGAGCTGTGTGCCGCTGGTCACACGGAGATTTTTCCGGGGAATAACTGGGTGTCCCTAGGATTTTCCCACTTGATTTTCTCACCATAGGAGTTCTGTTCACCTGGCAATCACAAATGCTGGCGTTTTAGGTCTCAGAGTTCAATCTCCTGGTCTCTGCGTTGTTTCTGCTGTCCTACTCCTCAGACACAATGTCCTCTCATGGCAGCCATCTTGGATGAGAGTCCGATTTTGAACTTTTAATGAGGGTTTGGATTTTTAGGGAAATTTTGACTATTTTAAAGAGACTTTGAACTTTTAAAGACTGTGAGACTTTTAAAAGTTGAAATGTTTTACATTTTGATGATGATATTAATGTGTGAACCTGGATGAACAAGAAAGGAAAGGTTATGACTTAACAGTGATGTGTTTGTGTTTCCGGTTGATAAGGAGTCAATTTTGCTGGTTGGTTTTTTATGTCAGCTTGACACAAGCTAGTGTCATATAAGAGGAGAGAACCTCAATTGAAAAAAAAAATGCCTCCATAAGATTGGGCTACCATCTTGGGCTGCTGGTCCTGGGTTCTGCAAGAATACAAACTGAGCTGGGGCAGTGCTGGCAAAGGACTTTAATCCCAGCACTTGGGAGGCAGAAACAGGTGGATCACTGTGTTCAAGGCCAGCCTGTTCTACAAAGTGAGTTCCAGGAGAGCTAAAACAGAGAGACCCTGTCTCAAACAAAACAAAACAATAAACAAAAACAAATAAAAGAAAGAAAGAAACAAAGAATGCAGACCAAGCCAAGCCATGAGGAGCAAGCCAGTAAGCAGCATTCTTCCATGGCCTCTGCATTAGCTCCCAAGAAGCAAAGGACTTTAGGCAAAGCCACAACATTCCAGTTTCATGCTTAAAAGGCTTGGTGGCTACTGTCTGGAGAACAAAGAAAAAGGAGACCATGACCTATTTAGGCGGATGCTGTGAGGTCAATGAGGAGCAGAACAGAAGAGGTCTGTACAGCAGGGATGGCATGAGAGGGGTGATACATGAAAGGGGTGTTGGGAATGGGAGTTGGGGATGGGAGTTAAGGAATACATGGTTTGGGGTAGCAGGTACAGAGGGAGAAATGACTCACAGGAATGCCCTCAGTGCCTCATGCCCTCATGCGGGGTCACAGGGCTGGTTTCACATCATCATGGTACAGCCTGGTCAGTTCCCTATGCCACCTCCTAGCATTCCTGTTATATGTGGTCAGGAAGGACATACCTTGTCCATTAGTAGTGATAGTGAGCTGGGAAGGCACAGGTAACTGAAGAGTTGGAGGTGGGTGAGTAGCTCAGAGCTTGTCTTGGGGGCAAGGCCCAGGGTGACAGGGCAGTGACCTCTACTCTGGGAGGTAGGTCCAGCAAGAGGAGGTGACAGGGAGGCAGGGTGGGGCATCCAGCTGGAGTGGCATGCCCTACAGAGGGCAGAAAGTATGACAGAATCATAGTTTACTGTGTAAAGGGCAGAACCCAGAAAGAAAAACTCCCCTGATCATTTCACCTAGGGAGGGAATGGTGTGTCTTTAAGGGGTAATAGCACCTTACTTAGAGGCTGCAGAATCTCAGCCAGGATGATGGAATCTGGGTGCATGCAGTGTCACCCACCTGGTTCCTCCTCCATGTGGAGTAGTTATACTAAAGTCCCCAGTTTGTGTGTCTGGAGGAGGGAGGCCTGTAGAGCCGGAGCAGAACCCAGGGCCCTCAGTGTGCTATGCAGCAGCACTACCATTCGGCTCTTCCTCTTGGAGTAAGAAAGGACCCAACTGATTTTTTGATGCTATAGTTGAGAGACTTTGAATTTTTAAAGAGATTTTGGATTTTAAGGAGAACTTGGATTTTTAAAGAGACTGAACTTTTAAAGTGTTTGAATTTGTAATTGATTTTGTAATATTAATTTTAATATAATATATAATACTGTAATATTAATATGAGCTCTTGAGGACAAAAAAGAGAAAGATTGTGCCTACCAAGTGATGTGTTTGTGTGTCAAGTTAACAAAGGGTCATTTGTACCAGCTGGTTTTTATGTCACCTTGATACAGAGGACAGAACCTCAATTGAGAGAATGCCTGTTATAGGCAGGCCTGTAGAGCATATTCTTAATTGATGTGGTGGTGCCACCCCTGGGTTGGGGGTTCTGGGTTCTATAAGAAGCAGGCTGAGCAAGCCATGAGGAGTAAGCCAAAATGCAGCACCTCTAAGTGGCCTATGTACCAGCTCCTGCCTCCAGGTTCCTGCCCTAACTGCTTTTGGTGATGACGGTCACATGGAAGTGTGAGCGAGATCCCCCCTTTTCTCCCAGGTTGCTTTGGTCATGGTGTTTCATCACAGCAATAGCAATCCTACCCATGACAGGTTACAGGACGCTGTGGAGCTGGAATAATCAGGATGGAAGGGGTGTTGGGAGGGTGGCTAGAGTCTCCTGCCTTTCTGTTTAAATGCTATGCCCATTTAGCTGTGGTTGTGGGTGCCAGCTCCCAGCCCCACCTGGTATGCAGTAGATGCTTCATGTGCACCTGCGGAACTGGATGAGGAAATCTTATCAGTTCATCTGACTTTTGACACATGGCAGGGGAAAATGAGGCCCTTGACCCTGTCTTCTGGGTACATTCTGGATGGTCCTCTAAGTTTAGTTTCTAAGGTCTAGGGTCAGTTTAAAAAATATGGAATTTTGTGGGTGGAAATTATGAGCTCGAGAAGTAGACAGGTGTAAACCCCAGCTCCTCATCTCTAAGATGGGACAGTATCTACAGGCGATGGTCTCAGCATGCTGTGGTTCACAGGTGGCAGGAGGCAGCTGGCCTGCCTTTTTTTCAGGAGGATGGGAGCTGCATTCTCATCCTTCCTCATCCTCTGTGTTCTGCAGGGTACTTAAGAGAGAAGTTATGTCTATCCTGTACCCATCTCTGGAGGATCTGAAGGTGGGCCAAGCCATCCAGGTAAGGAACCAGGCTCCATTTGTCTAGAGTCCCTAATGGTGGCCTTGAGGATTAATCGTAGTAACTAAAGCTTGCTAAGGAGGGATTCTGGGTACTGGAAGCCCTTGGTAATTCATAGGAAGCCCTAGGACCTAGTGCAGCGGCCTATGGGTAAAGGGAGAGTCCAGGAGTCAACCCCCATGAAATCAGAGCAGAAGTGGAAAAGACTAAGCAGCCACAGTAATGTGGGTTCTGGCTCTTCCCCCACCCTCTGAAGGCACAACTCAGGTGCCAGACAGCTTCCCCAGAAAATATAGGGTACGAGGTTTAGCCTGCTCAGACCCAAACAGTCTCTTCCACCTCTACCCCAACTCCTCTGTCCCCAGAAGCTTTGGGAATTTCAGTTTTTCTCCTTGATAACCTGGCTGGGAGTTTGGCTTTCATGCTTTGGTTGCCATGGATATAAGACAGTTGGTCATAGGCATCAGAGAACTTTCTGCCAGAAAGATGCTTGTCCAAAGAGGCCACATTAAAAAAGTTTTATTTATTTTTTTATTATGTATATTTTCTCTGCATATATTGTATATGTGCCATGTGCATGCCCAGTACCACAAAGACCAGAAGAGGGCATCAGATCCTCTAGAACTACAGTTGAAGATGGTTGTTAGTTGTGATGTTGGTGCTGGGAACTGACCTCAGGTCCTCAGCAAGAGCAGCAAGTGCTCTTGACCACTGAGCTATCTCTCTAGCCCCAAGAGGCCACATTTTAAAAGTATTCAGTCTTGATTTTTAATTACCTCTTTGTGGCTATACATACTCGTGAGGTACATGTAACATTTTAACCTGTGTACACACTATACTGGTCAGATCCATGTGGCTGGCACATCCATCACTTCAGGCTTATACTAGTTACACTCAAACTCCTCTCAACCTTACTATTTTGAAAAATCAGTCATTGCTGAATGCAAGCCACAGGTGCTCTTCTTCTTTTTTTGCTCCAGCTAAATTACTCAGTTTTCCTTGAAGAAATTACTGAAAAACACAACTCTAGAAAAACAAGGCTGGAAACGGCATTCTTCCTGTTGCATAATAAAACTGACCCTTTAGAGACACAGTCATAATGCCCACAGGTGGGTTTTGCTATGGCGATGTGAAATCCATGCATACAAGTTTCATAACTAAGAGAGGAAAAAAAGCCAAAGGAAAAAACTCCAAATAAACTGCATATACAGTTGCCCTTCTATGTATAGAGAACATCGTCCGTTTAGCATTGGTGTGAGTGAACACAGGCAGTATTTGATTTTCTACACCTGACTTATGTATGTACGTAGAGGCTACATTTACATATGGTCTGGAGCCTTGAGGGTCACCCCACCATTACAAGTCTACAACAATTCTTAGTGCTCAGAGTCCCTGCCTCGAAGTCCCAGGCAAGAGTTCCTGGCGTCCTAGCCACAGCTGAGCAACACTCCATGTTCTTTTCCAGGCCCAGGCCAGAGCCTCACCCACGATGCCCACTCTGTTGGCCCCACTGGCTTCTGCACCCCCACTTTCAGGTAAGTGAGCCTGACCCCAGTGTTTATACAGTGACAGCCCCAACTCCACCACACACTCCAGAACTGCTGAGCCTGTCACCCAGGCATGGAAGAAAACTTGAGACTCCTGTTCCTAGGACCAGGCAGGCCCACCTCTCCTGGATATGTGGGCTCTACTGACCCTCAGGATATGGCCCAGTTTTCTGGCCAATTCTCAGAGCCCATTTCTCACTGGCCACTTTGGGGCCAGGGTTATGTATAATTAACATTCACCCTTTGAGGAAACTTTGGAGTAACTAGTGGGGTAGAAATTGCCTGATTGGTGCCACCATCTGGGGAAGACCAGATGTTTGAGGTAGCCCATACAGAAGCTCATAGCAACTGGGACAGTCCTATGAGAGAAGCTCTGCTGTCTCCTTGAGCTGCCCCCATCATGGTGGTCCTGTTCATACTCTGGCTTTTTGTCAATTGTCCAACTGGTGCCAAAAGCAGTTGAGCTGAGCACCTCAGCAGTTTAGGAGGGTCTCTGTGTCTGAGGCTGCTCCTAGACAAAGGTGCCCCAAGCCTTCAGTAGAGCTGTCCCATGTCACTGCTAACCATCCCTGGGACACATGACATGCTGAGGGGATCAGGGTGTTTGTCTTGTTTCTTTTAAAATGCATTTTTATTTATTTAGTTGTGTGTGTGAAGGACACAGACCACATTATGAGTTGCAGAAGTCAGAGGACAACTTTAAAAAAATAGTTACCTTTATTTATGTATGTATGTATGTATGTATGTATGTATGTATGTATGTATGTATTTATTTATTTTGTGCATTGGTGTTTTGCCTGCATGCATATCTATGTGAGAATGTCAGATCTTGGAGTTACAGGTAGTTGTGAGCTGCATTGTGAGTACTGGGATTTGAACCTGGGTTCTCCTCTGGAAGAGCAGTCTGTGTCCTTAACTGCTAAGACATCTCTCCAGCCCGGTCAGGATGAAGTTTGGTCAGGATGAAGTTTACTGAAGTTTCTCAGCTTCACAGAAAATGAGAAGCCCTTGAATGATACCTTGTTTCTTCCTTACCCATCAGAATTGTACCCGAACCTGGCAGAATTGGAGAGTTATATGGGGCTGTCCCTCTCTAGCCAAGAAGTTCAGAAAAACCTGCCTCAGAATCCAGATGGTGACAATGTAGGTATTTGTCTCCTCAGGTGGCCACTAAATATCCTACCTCCTAGTCTTGCCATTTGGAAAGGTGTGTGTGTGTGTGGGTGGGTTTGTGTGTGCGCGTGTGTGCATATGCACATGTGTACAGGCATGTCAGTCCAGGCATGTTTATACTAGCAATTGAGACCCAGATGCACTCACCCTAAATTATGATGGATACTTTGTTTGTTTGTTTGTCTTAGGCTCTTACTATGTAGCCTTGGTTGGCCTGGAACTGGCTATGTAGACCAGGTGGCTTCAAACTCATAGAGATCTGCCTGAGTCTGCCTTCTGAGTGCTGAAATTAAAGACATGCACCACCACTTCTGGATGGTTTTGAAAAGGATTTGTTTTATTTTACTTTTATGTATATGATTCTTTTGCCTGTATGCATGTGCACTGTCTGTGTGGTTGGTACCCAAGGGAGCCAGAAGAGGATGTCAAATATCCAGAACTGGGGTTACAGAAGGTTGTGAGCCACCGTGTGGGTGCTGGGTCCTCTGCAAGAGCAACAGGTGCTCTGAACTACTAAGCAACTTCTCTCAGGCTCCACGCTTAGCAATTTTTTATCATTATAGTTATTTTCAATACTTTCACCTTTTTATAAAAATAATAGGTTCCTAGGATGTTGCAAAGATAGAAAGAATTTCACCAAGTCTTGCTTTCATAGCCACAGTACAGTAGCAAGACCAATAATCTATACTGGTAGAGTGTGTCTATCACTCTGTCAGCTTATGCTTAGATTCATGGAACCCATCACCCCATCTAAAGACAAGACCATCCCTCATTAGCAAGCTCTCCTCCTCTCCTTTGTGGTCACACCTACTCCCTCCTCCATCTCTCTCTAACTCCTGGCAACCTTCCCTTCCTTTTCTTTCTCCCATCCCTTACTCGTCCTCCTCCTGTTGGTGTTACTTTTTAAAACTATTTTATTTGGGTTTCTTATGTCTCTTTCTCCCTTCTCCACCCCAATCCATTCCAATACCCCAATACCAGGTAGGAGAAAGGAAGTTAAATGGGGACAGGGGAAAAGTTCTCTTTAGTTTTCCTGCTGGTTAGTGTCGTTGTGGTAAGCCCAAGCTTCATTTCAGGATTATCTCCAACTACCTCTCATCACACTGCATCAACAGCAATTAGGAGCAGCAGCAGGAAGCCCCAGCAGCCTTCTTTCACAGAGTGCCCTCAACAGTCTCTGGGCTCTGGTCTTGTATTCCCTCTAAGAGTCCTCAGAATTAAACTATCTCTTCAGCTGGGAAAGAGCTCCTCCCAGAGCTTGCATGAGCAAATAGTTTGCTGCTGTGGACAATCTGAATCAGTTCCATATCCCACACCTGAAATCAAAACAAAAACATGTTTACATCCACAACACCCTCCCTTTCTGTGGCAGTTCTTGGGACCTCATGGATGTTAGGCAACTGTTCTACCATTGTGCCAGCCTTGTTCTCCAAGCCTTTCCCCCCTGTCTGTGTAACTGTATCATTTCAGAATCTTATCTAAGCATAAATCAGAAACTATGACTCTTTTGGGATGCTGTATTCATGTGGTCTGTTGTGTACACCTGGTGCCTTTACATCTTCACCAGAACTTGGTACTGTCACTAGTTATGGCAGGTCTTCACCTACATGGTGTGGAATATCTTTTCATGTGCCCATCACCTGAGACAAGATCTGGCCTAGTCTGTCCTCAAACTCAATGTGCAGCTGAGGGTGATCTTTAACTTCTGACCATCCTGCTTTCAGGTCTCAAGTGCTGAGGTTACAGATGTGTGCCACCACGCCTGGTTTGTGTGGTGCAGGGGATCAAACCCAGGGCCTTGTGCATGCTAGGCGGTGCTCTCCTGACTGAGCTGCATCACCAGCCCCATTTCATGCATCTTAACTGGACTTTTAAAGGTCAGATTTAGGAACTACATTTTATAATCTAGAGTCCTCATCAGATACGTAGGTTGTAAATATCACCCCCCAGACTCTGGCTTAACTCTATCTAATGACACACTTTTAATTTTGATGTCATTTTTTAAAAAATACTTTTTCTTTTCTTTTCTTGAATTTCCTGTCTAAGGTATTTTTTTCCCAAGACCTGGATAGTAAAGATTTTCTTTTTTACATTCTTTTGAAGTTGCTACAGTTTTGTTTTACATTTAACTTTATAATCGAATTTGAGTAGATTTTTTGGGGGAAAAAATGTGTAGTTTATGTCATGGTTCCTGTTTTTACCCCTGGCCACCCATTGCTGCAGTAGATACTGTTGGGATAACTCCCTAGCCCCAACTGGTCTTGACCTCTGCCACGAAACAATTGTCCTCCCCACAGTAAAGATCTCTCTGGATTTCCTAGGTGCCTGCTGACAGAGGTGAGTACTATGACAAGAGAAGTCTTGATGTGTTCACATGGTTCCTCATATTTTGTTCTTTTTTTCTGAATTAGTGTCACTGTTCACATCCCACTGTCTTTCTTCTAAGGTTAGGTTACCTTGACTGTGTCTTCAAAGCAGCTTGGTAGAGCTTTGATAGACATGTACTGTGTCTGTGTGTTGGTTGGAGGAGTCAACAGCTTTGCCAGCTCTTCCAATGTGTACAAAGAGGAGACCTTCTGTTTGCTTAGGTCTTTGTTAACATTCATCAGGATTTTTCTCACCTATGGTATACAATTTCTAAATGTGTCTTGTTAGATTCACACACATCTCGTTTTTCCTGCATTTTATCTATGTATGTATGTGTGTGTGTATGTATGTATGTGTGTATGTGTGTCTGTCTGTCTGTCTGTCTGTCTGTCTGTATGTATGTATGTCAGGGTGCAGATATACAGATGAGTCTCTGTTACTCAGGCTCAAGGGACCCCCTTGCTTCGGTCTCCTTGGTAGCTAGGACTAGGGTTTGAGCCACCATCCTAGCACAGTTGGTTTCTCTATGCTGACATTGAATTTTAGGACTTTGGTGAATGTTTTAGTTATTTACTTCTAGCTAGAAATTTTAGATTTCTGCAGATATTCTAGTAGACCATCATGTCATCTATGAACAGGAACAATGGTAATTCTCTGTCCTGTGTTCCCTTTTCCATTTCCTTGCCTCACTGCACTGGCTGGGTTGTCTAGTCCTGTGTCTGGTGAGACTGGACATCCTTCTCTTTTCTGTATCCTAGGAGGAACCATTTATTAATTTTTATTTTTGGTTCAAATTATTGTTGGTTCAAGACAAAGTTAAACCTAGCCCTTTCATCTTTGATGGCTCACCATTAACTGTGAAAATATCTTCGTTTTAAGTGACTTTTCTTCTTTTTTTTTAATTTATTTATTTTTATCTCAATCACAGGTTAGGTACTTTGAATCCCAGGCGTAGCCCCCTCCCTCATTCCCTCCTACCCTCCCACTCCCTCCCTCATCTCCCTCCTCCCCGCCCCCTCCAAGTCCACCAACAGGGGAGGACCTCCTTCCCTTCCATCCAACCCCAGCTTATCCTGTCTCCTCAGGG
>CM053766.1:141606517-141630230 GCA_028658305.1 Pachyuromys duprasi | reverse complement strand
CTGTCACTCCCCGGCTTGTATGGGGGAGGGTCAAAGAGTCAGCCATCAGGATCATGACTGAAACAGTCCCTGTTTCCCTGAATAGGGTCTTCAGTCCTACACCGAGCTATCATGGGCCCCATCTGAGCGGGGGTTCCAGGCCACATCCCACATGGTCCTTGATTGTAGAAACCGTCTCATACAAGATCCCTGTGCCCTGCTCAGTTTGGTCTTTGTGGAGCTCTTGTTCTCCCCAAGTCTCACCAACCTCCCCCAGATCTATCATTACTTCTCGCCCTCTGTCAGAGGCTTGATCTCGAGTCTTAATATCTGCTCTGATACATCGCTACATTGCCTCCCCCCTCCCCCAGAGGTCCTCTTTGGCATGCTCCTGTTCTGTTGCTTGTTTTCTCCTCTAAGTGACTTTTAAGTTGATCTTTTCTTGATGTTAATTTCCTTTGGAAAATAAAGTTACTCCTTCCTGAGCCCAGCTCCTCCCCACCCCCTCCCATGCTCATGTTTAGGGGTGTAGATGTTGATGTCCTCTAGTGGCATCATCAAGATCCATTGCAGCCCCTGTAAAGTGTGTGTGTGTGTGTGTGTGTGTGTGTGTCTACTCAGAGACTGTTCTATCCTCTTTACTCATCCCTACCTAGACCTACCTAGAACCAGGTGTCTGGCTGACCCTGTCCCTCCATTACTGTGTCTGCAGATGGTGGTCACTAGCCCTGGGCCTGGCCAGGTGGTAGCACCAGTGTCAGGGAACAACCTGGGTGTGCTTCGTGCAGAGATCAAGCCTGGGGTGCGTGAAATCCACTTGTGCAAGGATGAGCGTGGCAAGACTGGACTGCGCTTGCAGGCTGTTGACAAGGTAAGCAAAGGTCTGTAAAGGAGAGTGTGCTCCTCTGGTGCTAGATAGCCTTGTCACAGCCCCAGGGATACAAGCTTTGGGACAGTCACTCAGCAACCTGAGATGGCATAGTGTATGGGGGGGGCTCCTGCCCCAGGGTTCACAGAGCCCCTGTCCATGGCAAGGAAGTTTCCTAGTAGACTCCTTAAAATTGATGCCTCAAGGCTGTGCCCAGTTGCAGCAGGGATCCTCTTTCAGCCCCATACTGTCACTCAGACTCCCTATTTCCCTACACTCTAACTCCCATGGGTCTGGCTTCCTGATAAGTGTAGAGAAAGCCAGCCAGATGTCTTTGGGAAGGGTGGTACAGGAGAATTGATTATGATGCTGAAATGATGATTCAGCTTACTCTGTGTGGTCTGGCGTGTTTCCTCCTCCTGAGAAAGAGGGGTAATCTGTGTGTCCCCCTGCAGATCTTAGGTCCCACTATACTACAGGCTCTTAGGGTGTGGGGAAAGAACATCCTAGAGGGCTCATATAGCCAGGGGTGCTGACTCTGGGGTCCTGCTTCCCAGGGGCTCTTTGTGCAGCTGGTCCAGGCCAACACCCCTGCATCCCTAGTGGGGTTGCGCTTTGGGGACCAGATCCTGCAGATTGATGGGTGTGACTGTGCTGGGTGGAGCACACACAAAGCCCACAAAGTCCTGAAGAAGGCATCATCAGAGAAGATCGTCATGGTTGTTCGGGACAGGTCAGTAGCCAGGTCCCAGCATGCTCCCTGCCTGGCCCCAGCCACACCCGCAAGCCCAGCTCACTGTCCCTCTCTACCAGGCCCTTCCAGCGTACTGTCACTATGCACAAGGACAGCTCAGGCCAAGTTGGCTTTTTCATCAAGAAGGGGAAGATTGTATCTGTGGTAAAGGGAAGCTCTGCAGCACGCAACGGACTTCTCACCAACCACTATGTGTGTGAGGTGAATGGACAGAACGTCATTGGGCTAAAGGTAGGCAGTAGTGTTGCTTTGCTAGGAAATGTGGGCACTGTGGAGATGGTAGGAGTGGAACAGCTCCTGTCTGCATAGTCTGTGGAACCTGCTAGAGCCTCAGCTTCTCCAGCCTAAGGTTTATGGGGGCTTCAGTGTGCCTTTGTGTGTGGAACTCTGACCAGAGTCATTCAGAATGAGTAGGTACCTAGTAAGAATTCGCTCATTACCAATGCACAGGATGTGCCAGAGTGGTGTTATAATGTGTGGGACAGGGGCACCCAGGGGCCTGCTGGTCACAAAGGACATTTCCTCCTATGTGTGGCTCTTCTCTCTGGATGCCGATTACATTCCGTGATGGGGTTTCCTTTAGAAAACAGACTTGAAAATCAGTTTGTGACATTGGCTCATTCTTCAGGGAGGACAGCTGAATTCTGTTCTTTATAGAGCAGGAAGGTATACAAGGCTTCAGGCCCATGCTGTAGATGTGGAAAGAAGGGTGTCTTCTGGGAACGGGAAGGGATGAGTTGTGTGGTCTGAGACATAAACAAGTAAAAGCGACTGAGTCCTGACCTCATGCCAGTCTGCAGTGGTGGCACTTCTTCACCCCATGGTGCTCATGGGTAGGTGGTGGCATCTCATTCCACAGTGAGCACAAGCTGCACCTATCCTCTGTTTGCTTCCTTGTCCCTGGAAGTCTCCCCTCCCCTCTCTCCATGGAGACTTAATCTGGTGGCTCGTGCTATTGTGGTTAGTAAGTTCTTCCTGTGACTGAGATCCCTCCTGGTGCATTCTCTCCCGTTTCTCTGTGATCAAGCATGCCAGGTAAAAAGGCCACCACAGTCTCTGCTTGAAAATCTAAGTGCAGTAATGGCACTTGTGAGCAGCTGCAGGTTGCTTCCTTTGAAAAAGGAAGTCATAGGTAAAAATTCAGTCATAGGGCTAAGAGTAGCCATGCTTGGATGTGGTTCTTACATCTGCACAGAGGATCCAAACCGTCACTGTAAACTTACGGGTTACTCCGCCTAGCCACAGCACCACGAGACCCTTTGGTCTATGCTCTTCAGCAGTGCCAGGTAGTTATGCTTTTTGAGATCAGTTATCTTTCAAATTTAGTGGCCATCAGTTGTCCCCTGAAGCTCTTTTCCCCTATTTACTCTGGAACTACCAAGGAAGCACAGAACCATATAAATGCAAAATGATTTGCATTTGTCACCAGGGTCTGAGAAGGGACCAGAGGCTCATTACTACAGTTGTAGTCTTTTGACTGGCAGGCACCCTTTGCATGGAGATTGTCTGTTCTCTTCATGATCTAAGTTTCATGATCTAAGTCAGTGAAGTGTGGGAGAGGACCCATATGGCTGGCTCAAGTGAGCCAGTGGATACAGGTGGACCCAGTGTCTCCCATTGGAGTCCAAGTGTGAATGGGACTAGCGAAGTTGTTAGGGCCCTAGAGTCACATTTGTGGGGCAGTACCGTCAGGCCCATATGGCTGGTCTTCAAGGAATGGGAGGCTGGTGCCATGTTCCTGTGATCCTGGAGATTCTCAGATGAGAGGAGCAATACCCCAACCTGAGATGTCTAGGGTCCTGGGCAGCCTCTAGCAACAGTCATGCTGAACTACCAGTTGGACAGCAGTGCTGTCCCTGGTTTCCAAATTGACCAGTCCCTTTCCTCTTCTTTAGGACAAAATGGTTACAGAGATTCTGACCACAGCTGGAAACATCATCACACTGACCCTCATTCCCTCTGTGATCTACGAGCATATGATCAAAAAGTAAGGCTATTTCACCCAACCTCTGCACTCTGCTTCCCCACCACCTATGCCCTGGCAGCCTCAGAGCACAAGTCTGGTCTACCCTATCTTTGACCTTTCATCAGTTTCATGGTGGCTAGTGGCTTCCCATGCATGACCTAACATCCTTAGAAGTAGGGGTTGAACACAGCTCCTGTGGGGTGAGCAGGCTGGGGGTGAGGAGGAAGGAAGAACAGCGGCTAGTCACTCTCATTGTTGCCCTGTCCAGGTTGTCCCCATTGCTGCTTCAGCACACCATGGACCACTCTATCCCGGACATCTGAAGTTACAGGAAGGTGGCTCAGGTCTCCTGCCATCCTGCAGGGAAGACAACAATCCTCAGATGTCAGGTTGCAGCTGGCTTGCAGCCTGGGTCTGGATATTGCAGGGGTGTGTCCCAGGAAGATGTGTATTGGATAAGTCTGTTTTGCCGTTTCCAGGCCTCCGTGGATCTGGAGCACCAGCTACGCTGGGGCACAGGTGGAACTTTGGCGCCTGGGTCTCTGCACCCTAGATGCTGGCTACTTAGGCAAAGGTCCCTGAGTGCAGCTGGGTCCCTCTGCAGACTTTTACCCCTTCTAGAAAGTCAGCTGTCCGATTCGACAGAGGAGTACTTTGTGTGTTCTTTGCCTTCATTGATCTTTGTCACAGATTGTGTATAGATCAGTGGTAACCCTTTACTGTCTTTTGAATAAAGAGTTTACTTTAAACAGAGCCCCTTCCATGAAAGTTCTTGAAAGTTCCAGAATTCCTGCTCCTATGACATCCCAGGGTGGCTTTTGCTTTTGGACAGTAGCTAGGCCAAGGTCTTATCTGTGTGCCTCTGAGAGCAGTGGTCAGTTGCTGTGGGATGCTTGCCAGTGTGTCATAGAGACATTGGCACCGAGGGGCATGTGGCTGTGGGATGACAGGGATAGTAGAGGGCCCTGCACTGGCTTTGAACCACTGCAGAATGGTCATGGTGGTTTTTGTAGTTACAGAATGGGTTAGAGAAGCCATTTCAGGACTACTGAAAAGAATATCCTCCCTGTGCTGAGCATGATGGGACATAGGATTCCAGATCCTATACCTGATCTCAAATGGACAGAGGCCCCAGCCCTACACAGCAGGGCCTAGTGGGGCCCAGCCAGCCAACGCTGATCCCATCTGTGTTGGGTGCCATGGTGAGTTTCGCACCCACCCCAACACACTTAAAGAAATGACACGGTACAAAGACACCAGGCTGAGGGGCTGTGTGTGTGTTCATGCTTTAATTCAGAGCTGTCTGCTACAGGCACAACTCTGTCTGAACAAAAGGACAAAGGAGACTGAGAGTTAAGACCCCTTCCCACAGCCGCCCTCCTGTGACCCCTGAAGCTTCTGTCAAGGGGATAGCTGTATGTGAGAGTGCTTGGTGGCCTCTTTTGAGTTGTCACCTAGATCAGAGGGGGCTGTGAGTTCCCTGCATGGAGGCCCCTCAGTGGCCTTTGGCCCTAGGGCCTGGGGATTTGCTGTCCTATGCCTTTACAGGTGAAACGGGGTCTCAGTGAAAAGCTATGTAGGCAATCTGCTTGGAGACATTGGTCATGAACTCTGCTCAAGGCTGCCTCTGTTTAGAAGTCCTCACTGAGCCCCGTGAGAGGACTCTAGAACAAAGGAGCCACTACCTCAGGCTACTGGGATCCAAGGGCCCAGCAGCTATGGAAGGTAGTTCCTGGAGACACTTCCTCAAGGCCTTGTCTGCTCTGACTGGAGGCAGGGAAAAAGAGCACCCCAAACATTTTTGCTCCAGGAGCCAAGGGCAAGAGGGCAAATTGCAGCCTATGGGTGGTGGCCAACTGGAAGGGAAGGGGGGAGCTTTGGGGATGAGCATCTAAAGGGAGTCTGGCTCAGGTCCACCTTGCTTCCAGCTCCCTTCTCCATATCTGGAACCAGCAGGCTGCTCAAGTGTCTGCCTCCAAGCCCACCTTCTGGGATCACATGAGCATGCAACCCCTTTGTATGGATATGGGACTCTGGGCTTATGTATACTTAGGAGCAGGACCATAACCCCAGCCTGCAGGGTTCCAGGGTTGTTACGGGGCTGGGTGATGAGCTCCTCACTCCACTGGCAAGGAGCATAGTCCTTCTCAGAAGCAGAACTCATGGATGAGGACCCCCACTATAGGCGAGGTCTTCTGATGACCACATAGGCAGGGTGAGGGTCGCAGCAGGAGCAGGGTGGTGCCAGTTCCACTCACTGACTCTACAGACCTGGACCCTTTACAGTGGCTTCCCCAGCAGCAGGAGCAGAGTGAACCACAGTCCTACCTCTGCCCAAGTCCACCAAACACGAGACACGACAAGAAGGCCCAGACAGCAAGACATGAAACAGAGGGGCTGCAAAGTTGGACTAAATGCCAATGGTGAAAAAATATGGATTTTATGTTGTCAAATATAGTTCATACATTTATTTTCTCAGCAGAACTTCGACTGTCGCTAAGGAGACGTACAGAACTCCTTGAGTACACAGCACAGGAGTCTGGGTCCGTGGCCAGTCCTGGCGTGGCTTTGGATCAGTTTTATCCCCTGTATTTCCATGGTACCACCCCAGTGTCCTATGGGGCAGCCCCAGTGAGGCCTCAGGCATTTGGGTTTGGTTCAGCTGGGGTAGGAATGATGTTCCACCAAGGACGGCTGGTCTGAGGCCCCAACCAAGGTGGGGGAGTTTTGGAGGCACAAAGCGCATGGCAGAGGGCTCTTGCCCTGATGGCTAGGCTTGCTGCCCACTCCCAGTGCATGCAGGTGCCCCTTGGGGAGGGCACAGAGTGGAGGGGCAGAACTCATGAGTCAAGTAGTGGCCACTGGGGCAAAGGTGAGGGCACACAACCTTAGCAGAGAGAACCAGAGAGGCTCCTATGTCAGAGGGTGAGACGCAAGGCTCTACCAGCTTCCCAGAGGTGGGCCAGTCAGGTAGATATGTCCTCTTTGGGAAGGTGGAAATTAGGATCAGGGCATCTTCCCAGGCTGACTGGGCCTGGTCCAGGAACAGCACAGGCAGGCTCCCACCACCTGGCCATGTCCCTGGTTGGAAAGCTCACTCAAGGGACCCTGCTTTGGCATGGACAGGCAGGTGCTGTGGCTTCAGAGCCCCATCTGAAGGTGCACCCAGAGGGCCACCTTTCTCTGGAGTCAGCTGGGTCGGAGATTCAGAAACCCTCATCTCAGAAAGCAAGCAACCTGGGGGCTCTGGGATGGGCAGGAAACTAAGTCCCTAAGGGAACCAAGTGCAAACGTAGGTAGGGCCTGAGGCCAAAGGGGCCTGGAGCATGCAGCCTCTGACTCTCCCAACTCACTGAGGTACCTCTAGGCTACAGATGAGATGGACTCATCTCAAAATGAGAAGGGCCCCCAGAGCTGCTGGCCTCGCCTTCTCTGTGCTCGCTGATTTCCCCAATGGAAGCTGGGGTTTGGGTAATGGCTCCCTCCCAATCCCATGATGAGCATGTCAGGAGCAGTGATGGGCATTGGACGTCTCACGAAGACCTAACACACCCAGAAGCCAAAAGGAGGACAGACAGACAGAAACAGAACCTACCCTGCCCTCTGCCCCTCCTGCCTGAGCTGGTCATTCCAGCTGGACCACACTTTTGTATCTCAGGGCAAGGGAGGAGAGCTAGAGCTTCAATGGGACCTGGGCAGCCAGACCCTGCTTGGGGTAGCTCTCTGCATTTTGGGTCCTGGCTGCCTCCATTTGAGGAGGTAATACTGGTCCAGGAGACTGAGGAGAGGGCAAGGGGTGGCCTGGGTGAGAAGGCATGGAAAGAATTGGTGCAAGGGAGGGAAGGATCCCCACATCAAAACAGCCAGGGACTTTTTGAGCAGGGCCTGCCTTGTCTAAAGTCTGGGTGGACAAGAGGGGCCAGAGGGGAGCTCTTACCAGTTTCTCCCTCTTCAATTAGCCACCTTTTACCTTTTCTCTCGAAGTTTTGGGATGCTTTTCTGAATCCCTGACACTGTGAACATCTGGGGTGGGGGCGCTATTCCAGACCTGAAAGTAAATAAGAGGATGCCAGTGGGGATGGGGAGGGGGCAGCAAATGGCATCCTACAATCAGTGGTCAGGCTGCCAAGAGTGGAGAGCTGGCAGCTTCCTTAGAGCTGGGAGCCGCCTGCTGAGCTGGAGCTTGGCTGGCTCAGTGAGCGGCAGCTGATTCTACGGATGGAGTGCAAGGCCACTGTGCAGCAGCCCCGCAGCAGGGAGCTGATGTTGTAAATGGGCTGGCCCTGACGCCGCTGGGAACGGCAGAGCCAGGCCACCGTTGGCACAGCTGGCACCACCACAGCCAGTAGATCCACGATGTAGTGGCGGCTCCAGTAGCTCTTGGGTTCCTTTTCGGTGGTGGCAGCTGCCTCCTCCTCCTCTTCCACGGGACACACTACACTCTCTGGCAGTCCTGGGTTAGAGTTGGCTGCAGGCCGGTGTGTAGCTGGCCCACAAGTGATGGGCTCTGGGACCTCAAGCTCGTCACCTACTGTCACCACCACTGCTGAGTTGGGGTCTCTGGGCCCTGAGGGGTGGTGATCCAGCTCTGAGTGCCTGTCCTTGGGGACTGAACCACACCCCTGAGCCTGGCCCACTTTCTCCAGGATGGTGTTCAGGTCAGGCTGGTACTGCACGAAGTCTGTCTGGATGGCCCGCTCCTGCATGCAGCTGGCCTGCACACCAGCCTCCATACCACACAGTAGCTTCTCATAGGTATTGCTGGCAGGGAAGCGGGGCCCCAGATTGAAGGAGCTGTGCAGAGATGCTTCCTCAAGGCCACAGTCCACTCCTGATGACAGTAGGCTACTGGCCTCCAGGGCATCCGTCCGACTCAGTGTGTCGTCGGCAGCCACAAAGCCACTGTCAGCTCTCTCCTCGGCAGAGGTGTTGGAGGGATCCCCTGGCTGGTGGTCACCGCAGACAGCGGGGTCACTCAGCTTGGTATAGGTGGAGCTTCGGGTGAGGGAGCGTGCAGGGGACCCGCTGGCTGATTCCCCGGTTCCTTCCTCCTTGGCTATTCCATTCTGGGCCACCTCCATGCTGTGCAGCAGCGTCTCCAGCTTCTTGTTCTGGATATTGATGTCCACGAAGTACTTCTGCAGCCCCTTGTCCTTGTCAATCAGGTTGTTCTTGACAGTGTCGATGACCTGCTTGAGCTGCCTGATCTCCTTGCGAGCCTCTTTCAGAGCCAGCTGGGCTTCCACACGGTGGCACTCCTCCTCAATCCAGTCCTCCTGCATGCGGGACAGCTGTGTCTTCAGGTCATCGATCTCTGTGTCCCTGTAAGCAAAGAAAACAACCCTTGCTCATAGCCTGTCCTCCTGACCTGTCACTGCTATCTTGGAGAGGCAAGGAGCTGTCACCAAGCTCCACCAAGATGGCCCCAGAATGGGGTGGCTCAAAGCTAGAGACAAAAGTAGGATTTGATGCCTCCATCATCCCACAGGGATGAGTAAGGGTAGATGGAGCCAGGGACCAAGACAGGAGAGGAGGTTCCCTTGAGAGGGAAAAGAAATGGCAGTAGGAGTCACATTCCCATCTCACCCACTAAGCCGAGCCCTTTCACATCATCACCTCCAGAGGAGACTACACAGATCCTTAATTGATGAGCCAGCTGCTATAAAAATGTAATGAACTCTTAATGCAAAACAGCGGACACTAGAGAGAGGGATATGATTCCCTACTGAAGCAGCTTATGAATGTTTTAACTGGAGAGACATTTGTCCCCAGACCCCAGGGATACGATGGTAACACGAGAGAAATGACAGCCTTTGCTGACGGTGGGGGAAGCTGACGATTTTACAGTGTTCTTCTTGGAGAAAGACCAGAAGTGATAAATGAGTCAGAGGAAGGTGAGGAGGACTGGGTGGCTCTCCTGTATGCATGCTAGAAGCTCCTTTGTATTTTCTGTCAAGAGGCGAGGCTGAAGAGATGGATGGGAGATGCAGTTGCCAAGAGGAAGGGCTGTACCAGCAAGCAGATCTACAGCAACACTTCTACTCAGAAATGCTAAGGCCCTTCACATCCTCTGATTACAGATGGACCCGGGGGTGCTACAGAGGGAAGTGGTTAGTGAAACATGCCACAGTGACTTGATGGAAAATCAGGGCAAGACACAGTGGCCACTGAGTGGGAAAGAAGGCGCTCACACGGGCTTACTATCCTGTCCGGGCATTCTTCTTCCAGGACCTTCTTAGCGAAGAGATCTAATACAACCTCTCAGCTGCAAGCCTGGCTTATGTGAATAAACTACCAAAGGTGTGGCTGTCACTTATGTGACTGTACCACATAAGGCACTGCAGATTCCCCAAAGTTAGATTGGAAATCCCACTCTGCAAAAGGCTCAGAGGTCAAGCATTATCCTCTAGGAGGGGCTGGCCACCCAACGGGGTTCAATTCAGCAGAGGGCTAGGGGAGGGCAGTGAACGGGAGCTATCTGCAATAGCAGGCTGATGACCAGGCATGGAGTCCTTGACCACCTGCTTCTTCCTCAGGGTCTTCCTCATGCTTGCCAAGGGAGATGAGTCTGCAAGATGGAGCTGGGCATGCTCAGCTCGGCTGCCCCTTTTCTTGGAATCAGCTAGACCTCGGTGTCAATGGCTCCCCAGTCCGAGTTGGCGTGGAGCTATAGGGATAACATTTGAATCCCATCTTAAAGGAAGGAGTTGGCAAGGATGCAAGATGGGAGAAAACACACCTCAAAGGGTAGGGAGCACCAAGTCCACAAGCACAGGGGAGTTTGTCAAAGCACAAACTGAGGAGAAAGGAGGCTAGCATAGAAGAATGAATATTAAATAACACCTGGAGAGTGTGAGGAGAAAGGCATTGTGCCAAGGATTGACAATGTGGGGTCCTAACAGAGTGGTTAGGGATGAGATGAGGGAAGCCACAGAAGGGCATTCTGCTAGACACAGGTGGATGGTCTAAATGCCATTACTGGTTGGCCAAGAGAGGAAGCTGGGAGATGGGCTGCTGGCTCCTCATGGTTATCAGTGCAAAAGGTGAATTAAACTATGTCATTGGGAAGAGGACAGGGCAGGAACCCGAAAAAGATACTTAGTTCAAAGATGGTGGAGCCCATAGACCATTACTTGAAACCCCCTGAACTCTGAACCACAACAAACCCAGACTGGACTGGATATTGACAAAGGTGTACTATATAACATGGCCAGAGATCAGTAAAGACAGGAAGACCAATGTGTCCAGGAGCTATGTGATCAGAGAGGATGGGGGAACGAATGTTAATGGGAATAGGGTGATAAAAAGAGCTATCTTTTTTTAAATTTATTTACTTTTATATCAATCACAGGTTAGGTACTTTGAATCCCAGGCGTAGCCCCCTCCCTCATTCCCTCCCACCTTCCCACTCCCTCCCTCATCTCCCTCTTCCCCGCCCCCTCCAAGTCCACCAACAGGGGAGGACCTCCTTCCCTTCCATCCAACCCCAGCTTATCCTGTCTCCTCAGGGCTGGCTGCAAAGTCCTCCCCTGGGATCTAGCCAGTCTGTCACTCCCCGGCTTATATGGGGGAGGGTCAAAGAGTCAGCCATCAAGTTCATGACTGAAACAGTCCCTGTTTCCCTCACTAGGGTCTTCAGTCCGACACCGAGCTATCATGGGCCCCATCTGAGCGGGGGTTCCAGGCCACATCCACACGTGGTCCTTGATTGTAGAAACCGTCTCATACAAGATCCCTGTGTCCTGCTCAGTTTGGTCTTTGTGGAGCTCAAAAAGAGGTATCTAATTGTGGCAATTGTGACAACTCTGTGAAGATGCTACACACCACCCAGTGGTTACTTTAGATAGGTCAGTTCTGCAGCATGTAGAATAATTGAGGTAGGGTACAGTATAAAGCTGCAGCAGAAGCAAAGAAAAAAAAAACACAATGGGGCTGCCTGCCCTGAGCTCTAGTGCCCCGCATAGAACAGACACGGTTCAGGGGAGGCTGGCAAAGGTGATAAGAGGTAGAAGAGCCCACCCTAACACAGGACTTTTGTTTTTTGTTGTGGCAGGGCCTCACTTTACATTCCAGGGTGTCCTTAAACTTATACTCCTTCCTTAGACTACTGAGTGATGGGGTGATGTGTGTGTGCCATGGTGCTCAACCATGAAGTGTGGCTCGCAAAGATGAAACCACCAGGAGGGGCAGCATCATTGTCCAACAGGACCCAAGCTCCTGGGAGACCCCCAGGCTGAGCAGGACCTCACCCAAAGCATTTGTTGCTCTTATATCATCTACAGGAAGGAAGCAGATATGGAGGAAGGCTTCTGGGCCTGGTCTGATTGGTGGAGACCCCTGTGTCTCATTGTGTACAGGCAAGGTAGGGCTACAGGGCTGTTTCTCACTCTCAGGGAAAAGGAAGCCGGGGAGAGATTCTGTTGTTCAGCTCATTGGGAAGACAGGAGCCAGGGGAGAAGCTGCCACCAAAAGGAACTGCAGGGCTGTGGTCAGGAGAGGACTCAAGCAAGAGAGTGCCTAATAGTATAGCCCCTACAGGGACCCTGCCCACTGACCCCAAGCACCTGCCTGAAGTAGTCAGGGGTCTCAGGGGCTGGAGCCTCTACAAATGGGCGCAAATGAGGCTTTGCTGAGAGAAGAGATCAGGTAGAGAGCAGCAGGGCTCCTTCTGTCTTCTTCCCAGGGGTTTCCCCAGGGCTCTAGCTCTGCTGAGACTGGAGCTGGTAGACATCCCCAGGGCTTCCCTTGGCTGTCACTCACCGGTCCTGGAGACGGTCCTGTGTGTCCTTGAGCCTGGCCTTCAGGTGCCGGATGCAAACTTCCTTCTGCTGCAGTGGAGTCAGGTACTGCTCTGGGGTGGGAGGCTTGATGCCATGGTTGTCGCTGCATAGTGTGTACTTCATGGAGCGCCTGCAAGGGTATGTCCATCAGAGGTAGGGGATGATGAGGACAGGCCCTGCACAGGGCTGGGCTGTGGAGCATGGGCCTCTAGCCTAAGTATCTTCAGCTCAGCCTGTGCCACCAGCCCTTCTGTGCAGGCCACATGGGCATGGCACAAAGACAGCCAGCCTTTTGCAAGGTGAATTTTAATGAAGCTCTTCTGAGTAAGAAATAGGACAGGGGACTCAAGGCTCCTTTGCTTAGGGAAAAGGGGACCTCCTGTGGGGATTGTGTGTATTAAGTACCCTATGTCACCCTGTATGGGCCCTGGCTGCAGCAGTGGGTGCTGGGAAATGTTCCTCCTACAAACACGCTCACTTCAGAGAGGCTGGCTCAAGCTTCTTGAGTGCAGGCTGCCTGTCCTCAACAGAGGATAAGTGTGAGAACAGGGACGAGGGCAGGTTCTGAGTGGGCTTGGAGGGTGAAAGCTCACCTGCAGAGGTGACTTCTTCCTGAAAGGAAGACTCTCTTCCCTGCTGCTGAAAGCCTAGCTAGCACAGGGACACGAAAAGGAACAGGACTGTCACAGGCAGGGTAACATGATGCTGTGTCTACAGACACCCACCTTCAAGAACATACAGGTTCGCATCACATATATACACTGGGATGTCGGGCCACTCTTCCTCTCAGGGAATTCATGGTATTTCAGGCATTGTGCACCTGCATGTCCCATGTGTGGACATGCACCATTTTCATGCTGCCTTCACAGGCAACTTCCTGATCCAGAACACCAGCTATGTTTATGCACCTATGATCTGGGGCATGTGTGAATACACACGTAGATAATTAGCAGCAGTGCCCTGAGGGACAGCTGTCTGGATGCCTTCTGCACCTGATACACTACGTGATATGACACCATTGTGGAGGAGCTGCCACCCAGAGGGCCACCGGGGTCAGGATGGAGGGCCAGTCAATGCTTTCCTAGGAAGGAGAACTCCCTGATTCCACCACAGACTAGAGTCCAGATGGCTCCACCCTCAGCTTCCTGGCTGCAGGATCTGTTTTTACAAACCCTACTTGGTTCTTGGTTTCAAATCTCAGGAATGTTCCCACACACTGGAGAGTAGGGCCTACAGCCGTAACACTCAGCTGCTCCAGGGGCTAGGAATACTTAGGCTCAGCAGAGACACTTTTAAAGGGCCTGAAAAAATAGGCCTTGTGGAGGCCCACTGTGGAAGTAGCCACATTCAAGGCAGGTTCAAAGTTTCATGCAAGCTGTGTAGTGTTTACTGTAATATGTAAAGTGTTAGAGAGAAGGTGGAGATAGGAAGGAAGCCAGGTCATACAGCCTCTCTTCCACTTGGCGTGGGGCAAAGGGTAGCATAGTGGGTGCCTGAGCCTTCCCATCCAGGTCTAAGATCTCTTCAAAAGGGAAGGACATACAGAATCCTCTATCTAGACCGGTAGCTGTCTGCCTTCCCTGCAAGGGATTTGACAGGTGGACACAGACTCATGATGCATAAAGACAGTCCTCAGCCTGGCATGAGGTGAGGGGCGATGAAGCCAACATTAAACTAGTAAGAATGAGGGTTAGAGTGACATGGGGGCTTTGAATGTTCTCATTTGCTTTCATGGGCAGTTTTCCAAGGTAACTTTTAATACATGTTTATAGTTTCTAAAGTTCTCTCTCCCTATCTCTCTGTCTCTCTGGTGTGTGTATTCAAAAATAGAAACATGTGATTATATACATCTTAGCAGAGACAGCTTGGCTGCAGTGAGGTCCTTAGTAATGTGTCCTCTTCCCCTAGGGGTAGCAGTCCCCCATTTTGGACAATAGGACTTTTCCACAAGTACTCAGCCTGGGGTCTGGAACTGTATCAGACTTCAGATGGGAGATGTGTTACAAAACCGTTAGTAATAGAAGTCTGGGAGCTCCCAATTCCACACTTTCTAAGAAATAAATCGGTCAGAAGCCAGATGCTGGGCACAGGTCTCACACATGACTGCCACTCACCATCTGCATCTTGGTGGAAAAATCTGAGATCTGTGACTTTAGTGGCTCTGGACATCACTGAACACAGATGACATTTCTCTACTGAGAGGGAGGAGCTTGACTGTGGGACTGCAGTCAGGACACACCCCTGTCCTTATGTGTTTCTAACTCTCCAGCCTCACTATGGTCCAGGATGTAGGAGCAGTGTGCAGATCCACTCACTGACATCTCTGGGTTATTAGCCCCATTTTATGGCAAAGAAAAGGTTGAGCCTTGGAGTCAGAAAGCTGAATCCAAAGCCTGTAGTTCCCCACAACCTCCCATTGCACAACCTCTATTGCATCACCCAGGAAACAGGATGCTCATCAGCACCCTGATTCTAACATCCTGGTCTTCAAGGACCAACAGCACTTTTTTATCTGCCCTCTAGGTGACTCCATATTTTCAGGTCTCTGCCTACTATCCCTAGAGGACAACTTAGCATATGCCACATCTGTAGCATGTGGTGTCTGAGACAATAACCTGCCCCCCCCCCCCCCGTGTGCATCTTATCTTCTCCTCTTTGTTTGGGGTGGCACCATTGGGTGTGTGTGTCTAAAACACTAATCCTCTCTGAATTAACTGGACAGGTTGCTATTAAGTCACATGATCTAGTTCTAACCAATGAAGTCTAGGCAAAATGTCACAGGCCAAGTGTCCCTTCTCTGAGCAATGAATACAAGAGGGGCCATCTTCTTCCTTGCTGACCTGATGGCTGGTGGTACAGGAGCCATCTTGGGATAATTAGGACAAAAGATGGATGGTGGAGCAGGAGGAGGTGAAACCTGTGATGTTTCAGGACTTGTCTGCCTCTGGCTCTGTGCCCTGACATCTCACTGCATTTGCCCATCTTACAGATAGGAGCCAACAGTCAGAGGGGAGAATGAGCTTTTCTAGGCCGAAGTCAGCAAGAATGCTGGCGGTGGGATGGTCAGAACACGGTGCTGTTTGCCCCCCGTCTCCTGGGTACCAGGTTCCCAGGCAGCCGGGCCAGGCTGGAAGGAGGAGCTGGTTACCTCGGTGTGGGGCTGCTGTCACTGCCCTTGCAGGAGCCAGAGTTGCTGCTGCTGCTGAGGGAAGAAGTGCCGTAGGCGTCCCGCACACTCACAGGTGGAGAGGTGCGCCTGGAGGCGGGGAGAAGAGGCAGCTGCTCATTCTGGCTGGCGGACAGCTGAGGGCACTGGGTGAACACTGCCAGGCCGCTACGGCCTAAAGTGCCCCCGCTTCGGGTTCATCCCAGGGAAGAAAGGCAGTGGGGAAAGGGGAACACACACACACACACAGACAAGGGTGACAGAACAGACAGTGGAAATCAAGATGGAAACCAGAAGGCGGCTGACCCTCCTAGCTCCCCGGGGTCAAGAACAGAGGCCAGACAGGGCTGTGGACAAATGGTAGGCCCCAGGGTCTCTCAGCCCAGGAAAGGATATCCATGCATGAACTGAAATAGAGGAGAGAAGAACGGGGCAGACAGGAGGCGACTGGAGGAGGGGCCCACAGGGTGACAGTCATAGGAGGACTACTGCAGGGATAGTAATGGCAGGGCTGGTGCTGATGGGAGCCTTTGGATAACTGTTATATCCACCATGTCATTTGGGTCCTCAAATAGTTCCTGGAGGTGGCATGGATCAGGCAGCCTGTTTTAAGGCTGGGCAAGCCAAGGGCACAATTTCCGTGAAGGCATGCTGCAAGTCTGCTGCAGACACTGCAAGACAGAGCACAAGCCCTCCTGCCTCTGAGGCCCAGGCTGTAGGCAAGGGAGAGACTCACCTGCGAGATCCAGCAGAGGCTCTTCTACTTCCCTGCAGGGACATGGCCATGAGGCTGCGGGTCCTGGTTAGCGGTGGGATGGACGGTGTTCCCGGGGCTGAGGAGAGAGGGCGGGTTGTGGGGGGCATAGGGAGGGCTGGGCCTGGCCACGTCATCCTCTCACCGGGGCCACTGCCTGGCATGGCTTCTCCTCCTGCCCTTTGGCGCGACACCCCAGAATCAAGTAAGGACCTAAAGGCTAGGCTGCAGGTGGCCGCCTCCACCAGTGAATTTAGTGGGCTTGGCACAGGCCGCTAACCCCAGTTTAAAGTGTCAGTCCTCAGATCCTCAGGAGTGGCTACAAGTCATCAGTCCAAACCCAGATCTTCCAGGTCAGTGAAGATGCCTAGAGCGGTGAAGACCCTGCCACAGTCAGACAAGGACCCCCTGTCCACCACTGCAGCAAAAAGATCTTCTCCTCTACCAGCGAAGCCTGCTTCTCCCCAGGTCCCTCAGATCCTGCCTCCCACATCCAGTCCTCCCCGCCTTGGCAGGGGCTGCAGGTCGGAGGACTCCTGATGCAGGAGTCGGAGCCCCAGATTAGGCTGGGCTGGCCTCGCTGACCATCACCTTCCCAGTTGGCACGAGGTTCAGGGCTTCCTGGCTACAAAGGAGACAAGACAGACGGACATACCAGCAGACATGTAGAAAGATAAATGGATACAGACAAAATAGATCATTCCAAGATGTGTCACAGACAGGTCCATGTACATGCTCAGGTGTCTGCCCACAAGGCAGAACAAGCAGCCAGGCCCTCTGACTCCCATACTGCATGCAGGCATGCTAGCCTCTATCATATAAATATGCATGCTTGGTTTAGTATATCCCAGGAACCTGAGCACAGGCTTGATTTATATGAGGTCAAGGTCAAGAGAGTAGAAGCCCTCCCTAGTTGCTGAGTGGTCCAGGGTCAGTGGGTCTAGCAAGTACATTTATATGCCCAAGATATTTGAAAAAAGGGGTGGGTAGAATCAGGCCCACTGACTCAGTGCTGGGGTCCTTAGGATGTTCTCTTGGGTAGGGATTTTCAGTGCCAAAAAAGAAAGTTCTGTAGGCATGTCTTCAGGGATGTGGGGGAGCGAGAGGCCCCGTGCGGATGGTGTAGCTGTCTTGGATCAGGACTACATTAGCTTCAGGGAAGAGCTCTTTTGGGTCAAGGGAGAGAAACCTAGGCTTTCTGCAGCCAGTGGCTAGTTTTGAGCCAGCCCCAGAGGTCACAGCCCCTGATTCCACATTGAGAAAAGGGGCTGTAGCCAACAGCATGGGAAAGCTTAGCTGAGAATGTCATGCCCTGGACCTCTGCCCATGCAGGAGGAGAAGCAGCTGCCAAGCCAAGCCCCGCAGTGGCACACCAGCCCATGCTACATGTGTTACGTACATTACGCCATTGACTTCTCCCAACAACCCTAGAGGAAGTGCTAAGATTAGTCCCCTTTTAGCGATAAGGAATCAGGGCCATTATGAGCAAAAGGACTTGCCCAAGTCACACCCCCGTTGTGTGGCAGGACCAGTATTTGAACCAGACCAGCATCAGATACTGAGATCTCAAACCTCACAGTTCCTTACCCAGGGACTACCTCCTTCCCACGTCAGGGCCCCCAGGAGCCTGATTCTCCTGGCTAGTAGTGGAACCATCTCCTGAGTGGACAAAGGCACTACTCAGATGGCCAGTTTCCTGGCTGTGATATAGAACACAGCCTATTCCTCTAGAGGGCTTGGACACAGCCAGCATTGTCTGCCCAAGAGGTGTCAGGTGCTGGGCAGCAGGAGCCACTGACACCATGCCCGTCACCTGAGCTGCCCACCTAACTTGGCATCACTTCTCCATCCACCAGTCTTAGTCACCCGAGAGGAGCCTCTGAGAACAGCAGCAGGCCAGACCCACAGTAGAGGGTGGGGAATCAGTAGACTGTATACCTGTCTGGAGAAGCACACAGGGTGCCTGCCTCCTGGGACCACCTCCTGGTGGGAACAGCTGGAGTAGGATAGGTGTGTTTGGGGTGGGGGCAGTGATGGTATTTGCTCATGAGCAGACAAAGCTTGGAGGACTACCTGCCACAGAGTAAATTCCTCTGTGTTCAAGTGACCTACTAGCAGCTTTTTTTTCATTTAGGCCCTTGCTAGACCATGTCTTCATTGGTTAAGTGCCCAATAATTGCTTTTCTCCCAGCTCTACGCTGGCTGCAGGGAGATGGAAGCACCTTCAGCAGGCCTCACCTCCCAGGACAGCTTCTCCATCATGCCAGCTTGGGTGACTGTGGCTGAACAGTTAGCAGAGTCCAGCTCAAGGCCCCGGTCTTGCAAGGCAGGTGAGAGTGGCTAGATGGGAACTGCCTGTGGCCCTGGTACAATGCAAGCTTTGTTCCAGCTGTCTCTGCTACAACCTTGCCTGGCAACCCGCTTCTCCCTTCTCTTGAGTTCTGTTTTCCTTCCTCCCTGGCTGTGGATGGGAATAGGGTGGCATTTGTACCTGGACATAGCGAACAGTCTCCTGGGAGACTGGAACCAGTCATTAATTCAGCACAGAGTGGAAGTGGCATTTTCCCTGCTGGGGAATGGGGCCTCATAGGCAGAGTCCCTCTTGGGAAGGCAGAAGCCACCGAGGTCCACAGGGCACCTCCACTTCAGGATCCTGCTCAGAGGCCCCAGGGTGTGTCCTGTGTCTTCTCAGCTCCTCCCTCTCATCATAGCCCAGGAGAGGAGGCATGTTGCCATGGCATTTATTGCCAGGCTGCCTGTTCAGCCTGGAGTCCCACAGGCCTGTCCCCAGGCAGCTGGAGGCAGCCACTTGGAATGGAAGGTGAAAGAAAAACTCTAAGCTATGGGAGCAGGGCCAACAATCTCTCATCCCTTCAACCCCAAGGACACCCGCCCCTCTTCACACCAGTTTCCCCATCTCCCCATTATGCACACTCCATAGCAACCACACAAACAACTGCCACTTGGATTGGTCCACCTCATGCCCAGTGCAGCCTAAGGGCCTATAATGGGGAGCAGGGGCTGAAAGGACACAGAAACTGGGCTGAATGGATCTGGGGTGGAATTCTGGCTCTTCCACTCTCTGACTATAAGCCTCAGCAAATCTGGCCACTGTTGATCTTTAGCCTCTCATCCACCGTGAGCTGCCTCTCCTCTCTGTGCACCATGAAAGTAACATGCAACAGCATAGACGTATATCATGCATGGGTGCTCTGTCACACAGGAGACACCAAACAAATAGGAGCAGACAGTATTCTGGAAGTAGGTAATAGGAACACGATATGACCTTCAGAAAAAGAAACATATCTAAGATATTTTGGGGGTCCCAGGAAGGTCAAGAAAAGCTTCTTCCAACCAGAAGCTTGTGTTGGGCTTGGAAGGATGAATAGGAGTCCACTAGCGGAAAGACAGGGGGCAGCATGGCCAAAGGCAGTACGTAAATCAACAACATAGCTGCTTGGAGGCTGGGGTGCCTGCTGAGGGAGTGAGGCTGCAGGAGGAGGTGGGGCCAGGCCACACAGCCCGGTAAGCCAGTGTCCTGTTCAGTGGACCACAGGGAGCATGGAACTGTTCCACAAAGGAGAGGGGGCACATTAAGTGTGCATGGGAGGCAGCCCTGGGTACAGTTTGTTGGGGAAGGACAGGAACAGAGGAAAGGAGTCAAGGTAAAAGGGGGCAAAGACTTTCCAGGGGTGAATAGTGGAGGGCAGCATCAGGAGTAACAGAGAAAGGAGCTGGACCATGTTTGAAATCCATCAGAAGCTCATGGTTATGTGAGGATAAAGGGGGAAATACTCCTGGTGATAAGTTCTTTCCACTTACAACAGTCTCCTCTTTTCCTTTTCCCTCCCCACTCTGAGTGTGTACATGTGTGTGCGTGTGTATTTGTGTGTGTGTGTGCGCACAATGAGATATCTGCTTGTCAAAGCACCACCACCTCTCTGCTTGAGCTGTTTGCCAGACTACTGCATCCTCCCCCAGGTCTGTGCAGTCAGCCTATGCCCTGCAGCCTTCCTACAGGGACTGGCCCCTGTCCCTTTCTGTGTTAATCTCTTGGCTGAAGCTCCCTGGCGCATTTCATAGGAACAAACACAACTACTCATAAACCATAGTTTAAAAACCTGTGCTAGATCATGGAGCTAGACCACATGATCTCTAGAGCACTGGGTCCCACATTCTGATTCTAGGGCTGTTTAGGAAACAAGGGACTTGCAAGGGATGCTTTCTTCTTCAATGACTAGAGACTTCTGGGTCGCAGTTTTCCCACCTGTAGGATTAGGAAGCTGCACCTTTTGGGAGATACGGGCAGCTTACTCAGTAGGGCAGCAGCCAGGTGCTCAGGCCAGCCAGGTATTCTAAGTGATAGTCCCAGAATATACCATTGAAGGTCTTATTTTCAAAGTATCAGCCATCAATGAAAGAAGAAAGCAACCCTGAAACCGTAGGGAACAGAACAGGCTGAGCTGATGACTCAGCCCCCAACAGCTGTGCAAAGCAGAGCATGGCAGCCAGGGTTTGGGAGGAATCCTGTCTCTGCCAAGGCAGAACCTGGAACATTCTTCCTAGGCAAATACAGCAACGTCTGCTCCTTGAATGCTAATGCAGAGGTGGGAATGGAAACAGGCCTAGGTATTTGCCAGCAGCCACCATCCAACCTTAGAACTTCAGGACAAATCTACTGAGGTGATGGGCCAAACTCCACAGGCTTCCTTCCGGGCAGCCTCATCCTCTCCCATCAGCAGACTCAACCCAGCCTTCCTGCATTTGAGAGAGAGAGAGAGAGAGAGAGAGAGAGAGAGAGAGAGAGAGAGAGAGAGAGAGAGAGAGAGAGAGAGAGAGAAAGAAAGAGAGAGAGACAGACTGTCTGTTTGCCTGTGTGTGTGTGTGTCTGTGTGTGTGTGTGTGTACTTATCCAGCTCACTGCTTGTCTCTGGCACAAGCCACTCCCAGAACTGAAACCATTCAATGGAGCCACTAGATTCTGTGTTCTCACTGTGGCAAACCCAGAACAGTGGCAGGACTGTTCCACAATTTGGCCAAGTGCTGCAGGGGTTCCTAAGGCAACCAGGAAAGGCTTGAGGGCTGAGGCTCTACAGGAAGCCTCTAGTGACTAGTCTCAGATGACTCAGCCCTGCTCCCAAGCTTTGGTCTGGACACCACCTAGGGAACTTAGCTTTGGATTATTGAGCAGGGTGGGTTCAGGCTTCCTTCTCCATTTCAGCTAACAGGGTCCTCGTGTCTGCTCTGCTCTGGAAGGTGTGCTGGTTCTTCTTGACTGTCAGCATGGGAGATGAGGGAAGCACCCTTCTGGGTGTGTCTGTGAGGGCCATTCCAGGGCAGTGGAATTAAAAGCAGAGGCTGCCCTGAATGTGGGGGCTCCATCCTATAGGCTGGGTTCCAGGGCAGAATAATATATGTGTAGAGAAACCCCCTCATTCTGTCTATTAGTCTGATGTTCTATCCCACTCTTCTCTCTGGCTGCTGTGAGGTGAGCAGCCATGTCACACCCCTTCTTCCACACAGGCTAACAGTACTTAAACTGTGTACAAAATAATACCCCCACCTGTCATTTTGCTGGGATGTTTTGTCACAAGGACAAAAATTGACCAAATAGAAACTCTGAAGACTCCCTTTAGCCTCCCCCGCCTCTCTGTGTGTATACAAGCATGCATCTGTGTATACATGGAAGGCAGAGGCCAAACTGGGTGTCTTTGTCAGTAGCTTATTGTTGAGACAGGGTTTCTCACTGAACTTGAAGCTCATGGTTTATCTAGACTGACAGGCCAGAGAAGCCCAAGAGTCCCTCTGTCCCAGCCTCCTGGTTACAGGTGCACATTATGCCCACCTGGGGACCCAAGCTCAGGTTCTTATGCTTCCATGGCAAGTACTTTACAACCGAGCCATTTCCCCAGGCCAGTAAGACCATTTTGGGTTTTTGTTTGTTTTAGAATCTTTACTTTTTTTAAATTAAAAAAGAGATTTATGGAGAGATCCAAGATGGCTGCCACGAGAGGACACTGTGTCTGAGGAGTAGGACAGCAGAAACAACGCAGCGACCAGGAGACTGAACTCTGGGACCTAAAACACCAGCATTTGTGATTGCCAGGTGAGCGGAACTCCTACGGTAAGAAAATCAAGTGGGAAAACCCTAGGGACACCCAGTTATTCCCCGGAAAAATCTCCGTGTGACCAGCGGCACACAGCTCGGATCTGAACGAGCAGCCGTGCTGGGCGCCCGCAGCCGCCATAATAGACTGGATCACACAGGCAGTCTGAGGAGAAACCGGGTACTGTTCTCACTGACCTGCACACTGCGGGCGCACACTGCACGCATCCACCAGCAAAAACCTCAGTCTGTGTGTGAGTCCAAGGGCAAGTCTGGGAAAGGACCCGGGTTCTGCTTCAACCCAGGGGTGTACAGCAGGCACACACCAATCACCGGAACCACCTCAGACTGAGAGGGTCGGGGGACCGTTTTGACTAGACTGCACACTGTGGGCGCACACTGCACGCGTCCACCAGCAAAAACCTCAGTCCGTGTGTGTGTCCACGGGCCAGACAGAGAGGGCCACGGGCACCATTTCAGGCAGGCCTGCATGCAGCGGGTGCACACTGCTCGGCAACGCCTGCAACCAACCCAAACCCACTGAGTGTGCCCCAAATATCATCTCAGACCATAGTGCAGAGCCCCTGGCCCAGAAGGGGGTACCAAATCTCCAGTCCAGGGGATAGCCCTTAGCAGCAAGCCCAGGGCAGAGCTGCACAGCCCCCATCTCAAACCAGGACACTCAGACTCTAGCACAGAGGGAGGAGTAAAGCCTCCAGACCAGAGGGGTGACCAGCCTGCAGTGCTCACAGCTCCTAGCACAGAGCACGAAGCCCGGCACACAGAGCCCTCAACAGAGTTCAACTGAGACAACAACACACTCTAACAAACCGCTGGAAATCCCTGATCTTCTTGAAGAATACTCCTGACACAAGACATTGACAGTTTCAGACTGAAGTACTGCCTTAAAGCACAAACAGCTCCCTGATTATATATAAACAAATGCCCAGAAATCGGCAAAAGAACTCATCCAACAAAAATCAGGACACCATGGCCCCACCAAAAACACCCAGAAGCAGTAGAGATTTTAATTCAGTGGAGACACAGGAAAATTATGTTAAAGCTTTGATTATGCAGCTATTGGAGGAACAGGAGGAGAGACAAAAAGAGGAAATGAACAAGGCCCTCAAAGAAATGGAGAAGAAATTAACTGCCCACATAGAGGAACAATCAAAGATAAACAGAGAGGAAACAACCAAAATAGGAGACACAGTCAATCAGTTGAAGAAAATGGTACAAAGCATGAAAACGGAATTAGAATCTATAAAGAAGACACAAAGGGAGAAGAACCTGGAACTGGAGAACTTAGAGAAAAGATCAGGAACCACAAAGGTAAGCAT
>CM053766.1:141574753-141606017 GCA_028658305.1 Pachyuromys duprasi | reverse complement strand
AGGTCAATGTAGCGATGTATCAGAGCAGATATTAAGACTCACGATCAAGCCTTTGGCAGAGGGCGAGAAGTAATGATAGAAATGGGGGAGGATGGTGAGACTTGGGGAGAACAAGAGCTCCACAAAGACCAAACTGAGGAGGGCACAGGGGTCTTGTATGAGATGGTTTCTACAATCAAGGACCATGTGTGGATGTGGCTTGGAACCCCCGCTCAGATGGGGCCCATGATAGCTCGGTGTCGGACTGAAGACCCTAGTGAGGGAAACAGGGACTGTTTCAGTCATGAACTTGATGTCTGACTCTTTGACCGTCCCTCATACAAGCCGGGGAGTGACAGCCTCCTAGATCCCAGGGGAGGACATTGCAGCCAGACCTGAGGAGACAAGATAAATTGGGGTCGGATGGAAGGGGAGGAGGTCCTCCCCTGTTGGTGGACTTGGAGGGGGCGGGGACGAGGGAGATGAGGGAGGGAGAGGGAGGGTGGGAGGGAAGGAAAGAGGGGGGCCACACCTGGGATGCAAAGTACCTAACCTGTGATTGATATAAAAATAAATAAATTAAAAAAGAGATTTACTTTTATTATGTGTATGAGTGTTTACATGTATATATGTGCATCATGTGTGTGCCTAGTACCCATGGAAGCCATTAAAGGACTTTGGATGCCCTAGAACATAGTTACAAATGGTTGTGAATCACAGTGGGAGTGCTGGAAACCCAACCCAGGGTAAGGCTATTTTTTAAAAGAAGGATTTGGGGGCCTGGGATATAGTTTGGTAATAGCGGGCTTACAGAGTATGTGAAAGACCGTGGGTTAAAGCCCAAGCACTGCCTTATCCTCCCAAACAAGAGAGGTGTTCACAGGTTAAAAAAATTGGGATGGCTATAAGAAGACAGGCAACAGCAAGTGTCACGAGTGTGGAGAAACTCTCATGCACAGCTAGTGGAAAGGAACAATGGTGACACTGCCATGGGAAACAGGATTGACTTTGAACCTGCAATTCCACTACTAGATAGATTCCTGAAGGAACGAAACAGGCATCGAAGCATTGTGCACATGCACTCTTTTCAACAGCTAGGTAGGGAGCACCTAGTGTCTGTCAGGAGGAGAGAATGAGGCCTTCACAGCACATACACACACCAGGATTTCAGCCACTTGAAGAAATGAGGTAGTAACATGTACCACAAAATGGTTGATCCCCAAAGACACCTAAGTTAAGCAAAAGAAGCCAGATGCAAACGCAAGTACTGATTACACAAAATGTCCAGCATGGGCAAATCCATAAAGACAGAAGCCACTTAGAGAAGCCACTTAATGATTGCCAAAAGGCAGGGAAGAAGCAGCAGAGAACAGCTGCCAACAGGAATGGGACTTCTTAAGGGGGGGGGCAATGGAGATGATTGAGGATTAGATAATGGGTATACAATTCTGTGCATGTACCACAGATCTTGGGGTGGTACATTTTCAGAGGGTGAAGTTTATGGTCTGTGAACTACATCTCAATGAAAAAACAAAAAACAAACCAAAATGAATCCACCTACTCTCTATTATAAATGAATACTTGCTAAAGGATAAGCATGGTCCAGAAGGGAGGGAATGGTTCAGAATGCTCAGCAAGATGGAAAGCCAGCTCTCTGCCCTCACCTGAGACCAGAGGCAAAGACTACTTTGAAGTAATCCTTCCTGCACCTTCTCCCTAGCCTGAGTAGGACTGCTCCTGTTTGAAAAGCCCGATCCAGGGACCCTGCTCCTGCTTCTCCCAATTAGCCCTTCTTCCTGTAGCCTATGCACAGTGCAAGCAGTTCCCTGAGACCCTCAGCTCCTCTGAGCCAAATCACAGGTCACTGGTGGTGATCCAGCACCTCTCTTCCCTCAAGTCTAGCTACTTCAAGCTCTTGTGGTAGCCTCCTTTGTCCATGTTTGTTTCTATGGCACACAAACAAGGTAATAAGGGAAAGAGAGGCAATTCCTGGGAAATCAGAATGCTTCTTCCCAGCATTACTTTTTAAAGGGATCTATCCTTCTTTAGTCTGAGAAGGCATCAGATGACCCTGAAGTTACAGGTACCCTCTTCCAGGCCAGCTGTCTAGGGACATCTCCCAGGGCAATATCTGGCAGGCCTTCTACATGGGCAGAGAGCAGCAGGGGAATGCTGGATCATCTCCTTCCTATGACAGTTGCTAGGATAGACCTTCTGCAGACACTAGGGAGAGGTGTGTGGACAGAGGGGTCATGGTGCCAAGTTTAGCTTGGTAGCCAAACTGGCAAATAACTCCTGGCAGATGGAGGCCCCCAAGCCGCCCTGGCAACAGCATATGCTTTTCCTGGGCCTTCTTACTGATAGAGCTGTCAAGCTCTGCAACTCCTCTCCTGCCCCTCCTCCTCTCAAGTAGCACAGAAAGAAGATGATTGTGGCATTCCATCCCTGTAGCTTCTCTCTGCTCTTTGGGCCTTGGTCCTTAGGATCCTGGGTTTTCATCACTACTTAAGTCAGAACCCATTCCAAATACCAGCAGGGGATAATGTGGTCTTGGAATCCTAGGATGCAGAATACCTCAGGGAGACTCTGTCACCATTTTATTGAGAAATGCAAATGCAGCAAGGGTAGGCAATTTGTTTTCAGATGCCCAGTACATGGTAAACAGAGCCTGGGCTGGCAGCTAGAGTCCAGCAAAAGGCCTTCTACACATATCCTTCTACCCATCCTCATTTAAGAGCAAGTCAAGTCCAGTGGGGGGGGGGAAGGAGAGGTTTTTCCAAAGGAAGAAGCCTTGGGAAGAAAGCTGAGGCATAAGACAAGTGTTCTACCAACTTTAAGGCAGGTCACTCAAGACAAGAAGGTGAGACTGAGGCCTAAAGTCAAATGGGGCCACTACAGTGTGAGTACAAACAGAGCAGTTTAATCCCAAGCCTCCTGCCCACTGATTTAAACAGAGAACTTAGGATCAGTCTTCCTTATGATCATCGAGAAACAGGGAGCAGGTTCATGATTTGGGAAAAGTAAAGCCTCCCTCCAGTGGGTGTTAAAGGAAGATTTTCTGCACAGGATTTGCTGCAAGAGAAGAAACCTATTTGTTAGGAGCCTGCAGGGAAGAGCCTGGGAGAGTGAGGAAAGGCAGTGTTCTTAGAACTCATTGAAGCCAACCTTCAAGTGTTTGTTTACAGGGCCTGTGTATCAGGGACCAAAGGGTTAGGGAGGTCTCAGAAGGTCCCTTTCCATGGAGACAGCCCTCCACCAATCAGTAATTAGAGAGCCTCCCTCACCTGGGAAGGGCAAACCAGGGCTGCCATATTCCAAAAAACAATCTTCCTGACCCCACCAGAATTTCATGATGCTCTAGTCCAGTGGTTCTCAACCTTCCACATGCTGCAATCCCCAAGCATAAAATTATTTTGTTGCTATTTCATAACTGTAGTTTTACTACTGTAATGAATTCTAATGTAAATATCTGATATGCAAGATATCTGATATGTGACAGCTGTGAAACAGTCTTTTGACAGCCTCACAGGTTGAGAACCTCTGTTCCACTCCACCGGTCACATTTTCTTAGCAGAAAACAAAAGACTTGGGAAGCCCACCGTACGAGCAATAGCATCAGAAGGCATGACCCTGAAACATAGCCAGCTCATTCTGATCCCACCAGCATTCATGACACACTGATTCTGCTGGGAGCCAAGTCACATCTGTGTTCCTGAGGCCTGCAAGCTGAGCACAGACACAAAGCATGGCTCACCCAAGTGTGCCTGGGGTTGCCCAGGAGCCATGCCCCTCACTGCAGCATCCTTCTCCCTCCTCTGTGCGTGCTCTTTGCAGCTGCCAGCTGCCCTGCCTGCTCAGCAGCTAGTCCCTGTCCAGCTGATTGCTGGTGGCATTTCCCACATCATGCTGAAACCTTTCACCTTCAGGAAGCTCCCTGGCTTTCAGCAAGGCCCAGCCCTGCTCATGCCTGCTGGCTGAGGGCCAGGGATTAACAAATGCTCCCCAGAAAAGCCTTTTTAGAGATGCTGTCCTGTCTCCTGATTTAATTAAAACAAGCACTTTTTTTCTTTTTCTGTTTTGTTTTTACAAGACACGGTTTCACTGTGTAACAGAGTCCTTGGCTGTCCTGGACTTGTTTTGTAGACCAGCTGGCCTGAAACTCAGATTTATCTGCCTCATGCACAACCACACCCAGCAAAGGCAGGCGGATCTCTGTGAGTTTGAGGCCAGCCTGATCTACAAAGTGAGCCCAGGACAGCCAGAGCTACACAGAGAAACCCTGTTTTGAAAAACAAAACAAAAATCAAACAAGCAATCATAACAAGAAAAAATACCCAAGCATTTTCAAATTGCTTTAAGTGGAGGGTCTGCAAACACTCAGGCCCCACTTAAAAGTCTTTTGTCTCCAAAGTTTTTATTCACAGAGAAACCAACTAAACAGAACAGTATGGTTTTGGGATAAAACTCATCTGAGCTTGGGCTTCTAATGCCATTGGATCTGACTAAAAGGCAACTGGATGATCTTCAGAAACAGTGGGGGCCACCAACTTACCTGTCTATTCTCTTTACAATTATTTTTAATTTAATAATAATAATAATAATAATGTGCATATGTTTGTATGTATGTGTGTGAGTCCCTCTGTTATGGATTCATGGATAGAACTCAGATTGTCAGGCTCACACAACAAATGCTTTTACTTGCTAAGCCATCGCACTGGCACTATTTGACTGTGTAATGTGTTTGAATGTGTGTGAGTGTGTGTAGATATGTACACATCTGTGTGTACATAGAGGCCAGAGGTTGTATATTGGGTGTCTCTATCACTCTTTACCTTATTTTTTTGAGACAGGGTCTCGCACTAAACTCTGGAGCTCAGCTAGCTGCCTGGCCTCTTGGCTTTGGTGATCCACCAGTGCTGGGGTTATAACAGCGTGTCGTTGTAGCTGGAGTTGCTCATGGGGATCTCCATTCGGCCATCATGCTTACTTGGAGAGTCCATCGTTTGCTGTGCTATCTCTGCAGCCACTCTTCTTAAAAAAACAAAACAGACAAGCAAACAAAACAAAACCGTTTGGGTTGTTTGCTTGTTTTGTTTTATATGTATGTGTACCACTTGCAAGCTTGGTGCCCATGGAGGCCAGAAGAGGGCACTGAATCCCCTAGAACTGGAGTTACAGATAATTGTGAGCTGCCATGTGGATGCTGGGACCCAAACCCAGGTCTTCTGGAAAGGCAGCCAGTACTCTCAACTGCTGAGTCATCTCTCCAGCCCCACTTTTATGTAGCTCATACACTTCAGCTTTATCCCATCCCTAATTCTTTTTTTGTATGTGAATGTGATATGTGTATAAGTCCTGTGAATTTATACACGTGTGTGTGTGTGTGTGTGTGTGTGTGTGTGTGTGGAGGTGACGGTGTCTTCCTCAATCACTTTCTACCTTATTTTTTTGAGACAGAAGTTCTCACTGATGCTAGAACACACCTATTAGGCTGGCCAGTGAGCTTCAGGGATGCACCCATGTCTACCTCTCTAGCTCTGGAATTACAGATACACGATACTGCACCCAGTTTTTCTATGGGTGCTGGGGGCCTCGTGCGCACACATGCATATGGCAGCTAGAGTTCAACCTTGGGTATCATTCCTCAGGAGCCATGTATCTTGTTTTATGAGAAAGGATTTCTCTCCCTGGGCTCACAGGTTAAGCTAGGCTAGCCAATGGCCTGTTTCCAAATCTCCAGAGCTGGGATGGTGTTGTGTCACATGTTCAGCTTTTTACAGAGGTCTCAAAGTCATGCTTTCAAAGCACTTTAATGACTGAGCTATCTCCCAATCCTGATCCCTCCAAATTTTTTTTTTTTAACTTTTGGTTCAAGTGGGGGTAGTGAGGAGTGGAGAGAAAAAAACAAATGCAACAAAACAAAAACTAAGCCAATAACTGTCCAGCAAACAATGGGTGTCTTCCAAACTGCCTCTTAGGTGTAAGATAGCACTCCAAGATTAACATTCTCGAAAGCACAACTCTCTATTCTTTCCTCAGAAATCTTTCTATGAGGCTTTCCTTCTATTATTTCTCCAGCCGCATGAACCTCTGATGTGCAAGCCTCCCTTCCCTGCACATCCAGAATCTAACACTTGCCAGAGCTGCCGGTGCCCATCCACAGTGTCAGCCGCCACCAGCTCTCACTGGGTGTCGCGATCCTTTTAGCCTTTACACTCCCATAGCGAGTCAAGTCTCTTCAGAACAGGGGTTGGATTGGGGTACACCCCTCTAGTGAATGCCTCCCATCTAGGGACTCTTGCTGATCTAAAGTCCTTTTTAGCCTTCTCTTTCCACCATCTCTGCTACTGCTCCCCTCCTCCACTACCCCTTCTTACATGTTCCTATCTCAGGGCCTTTGCACATGCCAGTCCTCCTGCCTGCAACGTTCCAGTCCCATACCTCTGCTCAGCATTTTCTCTTTCTTTGCCCCGGGGTCATCTTCTTAATGCACCTCATTTAGTCTGATCCAAGCTCCCATGCCCCAGCATTCTTCTCTCCTTCCATACTTCACTGTTCTCTATCATCCTCAGCAAACACTAATACATTTATATACTTACCTGTCCATTACCTGTCCATAAGCTCCAGGAAAGTAGAGATATATGCTATCTTGTTCTTGATTGTGCTTCCAGTTCTTAAACTGGTACCTACTCTCTGCCCAGCCTCTGATGCAGGCTTGCTGAATGATAAGTGCATCAGCTCTTGCTTGAGGTGTTGCAAGCTTCTCAGCAATGGAGACAGCTCATATGCTTTGCTCACACAGTCACAGTCCCTTCTGTGCCATGCCTTACGTATCGGGTCATCTTTCTGTTCTACTGAGACCGAAGAGACCTCTGTGACAGAGACCTAAGTACAAAACTAACAACTGGATCTCAAGGACAAGCATGAAAGCAGTGCTTTTTGAGGCTGCTGTTTACTCACAAAGGGTGCTCCACAGTCATTCTCTCCACTTACCCCACACCCTCTGCAGCATTTGTCTGGAACTCAGAGCTCATTTCAGCTTCCTCTCCAAATTAGTTCTCCCTGCTTTATGAAATCCCATCGGTGTATCAACTCCAAAGCCTGACATCAGTTCTCAGAGAAAGATCAACACCTAACAATTATGCCTGCTCTCCATTATTCACTGATTTTGTGTTTGTAAAGTCACCTACTTGCTGATATTTATTTGTAGTCTCAAAATCAATACTCTCAACCCTTCCCCAGTCATTCACAGACAGGCAGGAGTGACAGAAAGTTTGGGTTGCTAGATACATGCTCTCAGTGGACCACTGGCAGCATCTTAATGAAAATTTAAAAAAGACTTATCTTATGTGAGTGTTTTGCCTACATGTATGTCTGCTCACCGTGCACACGGAGGCCAGAAGAGGGCATTGGGTCCCTACTAGAGTTACAGATGGTTGTGAGCCGCCATGTGGGTGCTGGGGCTTAAACCTGGCCCTTGGAAGAACAGCCAGTGCTCTTAACTACTGAGCCACTCGACCCCAGCAAGGTAGCTTCTTGGTTGACCTCTTCTACTGTAAGCAAAATAGTTAGTCATGGTCTATGCATGGCCAGATTTTCAACAGTTTTGCTCATGATTTCATGGTTGAGCTGATTGCCCCAAGACTTGTATTAAATTACTAATTGGTGTTTCTCTGCACAGGAAAACTCCCTCACATAAAATACATTCATCAGAGACACTTCAGTCAGGCATGAGCCATGGTGCTGTTGGCTGTGTGTCCATGGATGTGAATCAACATGCATTAAATAAGATATCTTGAAACAGAAACGTACACGAGGCAAGGTTATGTGTGGATGAAAATGTGACAGAGGACTGCAGAAACTTAACCCTGTGATTCCTTTAGGCACAATGGCTTAATACTGGAGAGTTCAGAGTTTTCTGTGACTTTGTAAAATATAATACTACAAATCTGACAGTTTATCCAACACAGCTAATTTTTTTCAAAGATGTGCACACAGTGGGTCTAGCTGTAGATTTTATGTTCCAGCCTCAGTACAAAGCAATGCCATTAGCACCAGCTCAGCAGGTGTATTGCAAGAGCTCAGATGATAAGTCATACTCCTTTGGATTCAACCCTCAGCCCAGGGTAGCCGTGTGCCCTCAGGCCAGTCCTCTCAGGGGCCAATTTCCTTAATTGCACCTGAGGTGAACCACTGTCATGACAATGAAGGGCAGTGCCCAGCGTAGAAGCTCTTAGTACAAGGAGCATGTTACACTCGGATAGGGCTTCCAGCAAGTGGCAAGATATTCTTTGAAGACTAAGTATTTGGAACAAGTGAGCGTGAAGGCCACATAGAACCAAACCGCCCATCATCTCCCCTTTAGCATGCTGTCTTTCCTGCTCTTGCCTGGGCCCTGCCATGTGCTGATTTCAGCAGTGACTGTTGATCAAGGGTCTGAGCCAGGGGGTCATAATCGGAGGGTGCTCAGATGTTGGCATCCACAGTGTATCCCAAACCTATACCGCCACAGGCCACTTCCCTTTGCCTTGATCTGTAGATGCTGAGCACTGATAAATTAAAGAGATTTCCTACTCATTTGAAACATCAATATTTCTCACTTATTTGAACAAATCAAAGCGCTTACAGCTATGTGTGCATATTCTAGAACAGCAATGACGGTTGAGCCTATGAAGTGGCTCCTCCCAGGACTCTGAGAGAGCCTGAAAGAGTAAGAAATTTCTGTTTCCTTCTAGAGATATTACACAAGCTGAAGACCTGAGCTTGCAGTGCAGGGTGGCACTTGTCCAAGTCCCAAGGCCATCAGTGGTAAAGCTGGGATTTGACGCCTACACTTGAGGCAGGGTGCTGTGGGCTACGCCAGCCTGGCAGTGTTCTTTTGGCTATTGCCAGATGTTGGTGAAAATGCTGGACTAGGTTGAAAGGGAAAACCTGTTGGACAAGGCCACTGGGGCAGCACAGGAAACAGAACAGACCTCTGGCTGCAGCAGGCAAAAACCTCTCTTCCTCCCTGAAGCTGGTGCACATGATCCTCACTCTCTAAAACAACCGCCCTTCACTGGTTCCGTTGCCACTGAGCTCTCATTTATCCCTCTTATTCCTAAGAGCATGCAAGAACCCATCACAGGGACTCAGGTAGGGTAGGAAGAGAAATGAACTGTCCTAGGACAGGACTGAGGCAGGAACCTGACTCTCAGCAGAGGACTGGATAGGAGCCTCAGCTTCTCCTCCCTGCCACATGAGGCTCACCTACAAAGACCTGTCAGTGATGTCAGCAAGCAGCCTTGACACTGGGAGGAGGGTGGATTTACAAACGAAGGCACTGGGTAATGCATATCAGAAAGGTCCCAAGCTGCAACAGGCTTCCTTTGTTTGGACTCGGTCGAGTTTTGTCTTTCTGAGGTCAGGTGCTGTGTAGCTCAGACCCAAACTCAGTGTAACTGAGGCAGGCCTTGGACTCTTGCTCCTCCTGCCTCCCAAGTACCGGGATCACAGGGGTGAGCCACCATGACTGGATCACTTTTAAGCTAGACACAGTAGTAAAAGTTGTATACTCCCTTTAAAAAGTCTCCTTCCCCCTAAACACAGGGTATTTTTTGTTTTCTTTTATTTTTGAGACAGGGCTTCGCTGGATGTCCTGGAACTCACTATGTAGACCCGGCTGGCCTCAAACTCAGAGACCCACCTATCTCTGCTTCCCAAGTGCTGGATTAAAGGCATGCATCACTATCACCTGGCTAGCGTAGATTATTTTTGTGAGAGGGGTATTGTTATTGTGTTTGCATGCTTCTAATCATAGAATACACGAACACATACACACAACTTTATATCTTTAAAAATTTTCAACATGGTTTAAGAATTGTCCATATGGTGCAGTCTTTATAAAACCTGTTCTGTGGGGGCTGGAGAAATGACTCATCAGGTAGAGCACTCATGCAAGTGTGAAGAGCTGTTTGGATCTCCAGAACCCATGTAAAAGCTGCGTACAGCAATGCCTATCTGCAATCCTAGCGTTCCTAGCGAGAAGGGAGGTGGAAACAGGAGGATTCCTGGAAGCTTGAGGGTCAAACAGCCTGGCACATGCAGCTGCAAGAGGACTGACACACACATGGTTGTCCTCTGACCTTCACAGAGTTGCTGGGGCATAGCTGTGCCTACACTCACACACGTGAATAGGCACCACACACCCACATTAACAGGACTCAGGCACACACACACAGCCATTTATGGTTTGCATAATCTTCTATCATGGGTCCAGGATGGTTAACTTTCCCCTTCTGCTAAACTACTAGTACCTTCTCATTAACAAAGCCAGTTTGGTAAGTGCTATTTTTGTCCACAGCTATTGTTCTATATTTAGTGTTATTTCTTCATGGTGGTTCCCTGGGTAGATTCCAGGATCAATAAAACAAACTGTTCTTCAAACTGCTTTCTTGAAGGATCAGGTTGGCAGCTGTCACCTCCCACCCATAACATCTGCACAACGGTTGGATTTTCCATGTAGCAAAGCCACTGTACCTGCCAAAGCCTGAAGGACAAAATCAAGCTCAGACACAAGGGCCATTCAGTATAATTTTGCTGATCCTTGTAGCAAGGGTCTTCACATCCATGTGGCAAGGAGAAAATTAAGGCCAAGCTCAAAATTGACCCAGTCTCCAAACTGAAAGCAAACCTCCCATTGGTGCCTCCCCACCCCCAATCAAGCACCTCCTGGCATCTCAGTATTTACCAAGCATCTGTGCCTTGTGTGCAATGGTCTCCTGTGCCAATAGTCCAAAGTATCAAGGCACAGGTTGGGGAGGGGCTGGGCAGACAACTGAGTGTTCCTGTAGTTGTTAGAAGGGAACCCTTGAACAGGGTTTTGTAGAACCTGTGAGTCTCCTGTGGAAGGGACTCTCCAAAGTTTAAATCCTTGTCCAGAATGCTGTGGTGGCTGGATACTATGAAGCTGCCCACAGTATGGACAGAGGCCACAGAAAGCAAGGCTGGGCTGTGTGTGTATGTGCGTGTGTGCCATGAACTTGCTAGTAGGTTCACCATCAACGCAGGTTTAAGGCTGAAGGTCAGAATTAAATTATAGTAGATAGCCTTGCACCAGAGAAGAGGGGAGACTCTAGTAGAGCAGATAAGAGGCAGAGAGTCTTTTAAGAGGGCTGTGGAAGCTAAAATAGGATGAAAGGGGAAGGGCAAGAAGCAGAAATGACTTCAAGAGGAATTTAGGAGGTCAATTCTTCAGGGCCCAGAAGAAATGACCCATGAAGGACAAGGGGAAAAGAGAAGCTGTGATGATGCTAGGCTTCCAGGGTAAACACTAATCACTTCCTCCCAGGATTCAGACCTTCTCCCTTAATTGCAGAGCACTAATTTTGTTCAGGATGGGCAGTGTCCCCAGCTCAAAGAATCTACACCAACAGCCCCAGTTTTGTGTGCAAACTACAGTGGCAGCTCCAGACTGTGAACTATGGGCTTAAGAACCTGGCCAGTTGTTCATCTGAAAAGGCTGAGCAAGAAGGGATGCTGTACCTTCAAAGGTAGTGGGTCTTCCAGGCACCTGAAAAAGGGATGGCTTCAGAATCAAGATTTAGCAAACTTCTACTGAAGGAAGCTCAGCAGCCTATATCCCAAGATTCCCCAAAGAGTTACTCTGGGCATCAGGAAGGGGGTTCTGGAAATTTCCTCTGTTCTCCTGGGTTAAAGCCTGGCCACCTATCTCTGCCTATGGCCACACACCTTTTGACTTATTGATGCACTGGTCTCTCCATTTATAAGGTGAAAGTTAAACTTCTTGCCTCTCATAGCTGTTATGACATCGCTACCTCACCTCCATGCCTTCTCAGCCACCTTGACTGTGTAGTCACAGCCCTGCCCATGTAGTGCCCTCTAAAATCCTCCTGGGAGCCTCTCAAGTCTTGCTAGTCTGCCATGGTCAGTCATTCAGGGAAGCCTGTGGATGGCTACACAGGTCAAATTCACAGCTCTCACCTGTGGCCCAGTTACACATACCCCTTAGGGCATAGCTCCACCTGTAGCTGGCTTCGGAGCCTAGACAATGTCATCAAGCTGTGAAAGAGCCTCTGAAGAAGAATGAGGATGCTGCTCCTGTTCAAGAGAGCCATAGCACAGCAGAGAAGGCTTCCAGCCACCATTCTGTCCCATCTTGGCCAAGGCTAGGCTCCACAGCCCTTTTCTGAATGAGCACAGGGCCCTCCCCTGATCCCCACCTGGAGGCCTTAGGATGGCAATGGTGCAGACACACACTACTCATCCTTCAGTGGAGATGGGAAAGCTGGAAAGCTAAGCCCCCACCTCTCATCCACAGCAAGACTCTGCTGTGCCTGCCTTAGAGACGGAGGAAGAAAAGTAGCCAGACTCTCCTACAGTCATGGCTAATGGCACCAGAAGCAACTCAGGTCTTTTTTCTTGGAAAACCAGAGTCATAGATGGGCTCTAAGCTTAGCACAGTGAGGCTCTAGGTACCTGTGCTCTGTAGGTATCTGTAGCTGGTTTTTGCTACTTTATGGTTTTTCTTTCTTTTTCCCATCCTTTATTCTCTCCCCTCTAGTTTCACCCCCTATCACTAAAGAGGAGGGAATGAAGGATAGAGGGAAGAGAGAGATATGGATCCTTGACTCTAATTTCTTTCTTTTTGTTTCTTCTTTGGGCAAGACTACTAACAAATCACAAAGAAAGCCCCTTGAACCACCAACAGCCCCGCTCCTTTGGGACCTAGCATTTATATATCCTCTGAAATGTTCCCAGAATTCCAAACAGCACACAGTTGCAGAAACACTCCACACCTGGCAAAACCACGCTTCTGCTAGAGCATAGCCAGCTGCAGCAAACAGTCCAAAGCAGCCCATGGCCCCATACCTGGGGTTAAAATAGAAACATATTCTTACAATGATTCTGGTTTTTTCCCCTCTTCATAGCTTTTTACTCCCACCAGATTCTTTCCACCAATTTACATAATATTTAATTACATTAACAATATTGTCCATATACAAAGCCCATATAAGATCCTGACATCAGAAAAGAAAACCTCTCTCTTTTTTGTAGTTAAAAAATTTTTTTTATTATTACATTTTATTCACTTTGTATCCCCCACTCTAGCTCCCTCCTCCCTCCCCTCCCAATCCCTTCTTCTCCCTTCTCCATGCATTCCAGAATTCTCACTACAGATATTTCCAGGTGCTGACCTGCAGGGACGATCAGGTGTTGTCTAATGTGCATCCCTGAGCTGCATTGGGCCCAGGACAGATATGGAATGTGGCCTAGCACAAAATAATGTATGTACTTTAAAATATTATTAGGTTTGGGAGAATTTTTTGGTTTTGTTCTTGTAAATGGATTGTGTGGTTATTAGGCAGGAACTTTGCAGCACTGAAGTGTGAAAGGACAACACTGTGCTGCAATGTCAAAAGGTTGCATACACCTGTGAGATAACAATGAGGAAGAACTGAATTGAGAAGCTGGAGTTCTCAGCAGCCTTGCCTCCTTCCACCTCCATCCATATACACTGGGCATGAAACTCTCTAGGCCCTGGAGGGTAAGCCACAGACTAAAGCTCAATATTTGTGAAATGTAAGTATTTGACATGAATCCAAAATGAGTAACAGACTGCAACAACTCAGTGAGATCAATAGCACCCCTCCTTTTTATGGGTGAACTATCTGAATAGACATCTCACCAAGAAATCTTCCCACATTGGTCATTAGGAAAGGCAAATGAAGGCCATGGAGAGGTACCCTCACACACCAGTTAGGACAGCTAAAGACAAAGCCAACCACTCCAAGTGTAGCAGCGACCATGGAGGGACTAGGATTCTTGTGAACTGACATGGGACTGTGAACTGGGTGTGTCTTGGCTAAATGCATGCTTATCAAATGATATGTGTGTTTTAGTTATAGGACTAACCGAAGAAAACAGTGTGTGCTTATCAAAAGATTTGTGTAAAAATGTTCACAACAATCTTGTTTATAGCAGAAAAAAACCCCACAAGACCAACAAGATATGAATGGATAAACCAATTATGGTTGACCTTTTACTCAAACAATAGACTACTACTCAGTGTGTGTGTCTGTGTCTATCCATGCATGTGTGTAATGTATGCCTGTGTGTACACATGTGTCTGTGGATGTACTCAACATGTGGGTGCACATACAGAGGTCAAAGGTCAATGCTGGGTATCATTCCTGTCTCATTGTCTACCTTATTATCTCTAACTGAACCTGGAGCTGGCTATTTTGGCTAATCTTGCTGGTCTCTCAGTTCCTAGAATCCACCTGTCTCTGGTCTCCAGTGCTGGAGTTACAGGTGTGCACAGCTTCACCTGGATTTTGCATGGGTTCTAGAAATCTCACTTGAGATTCTTATGATTTCTCAGTATGCACTTTCTCTGCTGATCCATCTCCTCAGTACTCCAAATGTACCATCTATTTATATATACAGCGTGACTCAAAATAATTATACTCAATGCACAAAGCCAAGCCCTCCAAAGTGTATACTGTAGGGTTATGTTCATGGAAACATTCATAGATGGAGAGCATGTAGGTTGTTGCCCAAGGGGATGAGACTAGAGTGCAACCAGTTACAAAGAGGCAAGAGGAAGCATCTGGGGATGAGGCAGGGGGATCATTATCCTAATTGTGAGAGTGGTTTGCCAAAATGACTTAACTGTATGTTGAAATATGTACAGCTTGCTGTTTACCAACTATACCTCACTCAAACTAAAAGGAGGAGAGAGGAAAGGATGGGAGAAAAGGAAGAAGGAACAGTGGCAAGGCACTGTTTTAGGAAGCCAGGCACACACAACACACACATACACACATACAACCTCACATCAAGGATGAGGCTGTCACGTGGCCTCTGGGGTGATCTGAAAACTCTGCTGGCCAAATATTTCATCTGATAGAGATGCCAAGGCTGCTTGTCACTTCCTCGGCATTTCCTCAGAGTACTTCCTGTGCACTCATGCCAGGTCACTGGGGATACTCTTGCTCCAGGAAATCTACCTGAGCAGCCATGATGCATCCTTCCCAAATCTGACAGAGACAGACACATGCGCCAACCATTCCATCTGGTTTCCTTTCCCGGGCTCCATCACAGCTCTTCTTGGCCAGGATTTTATAACCTTGCCACTTCAAAGCCTTCAATTAGCTCATGATTGTAACAGAATTCTGCCTTTTATCAGCACTGCTGAACAGACATCCAAGCTGAACCCCAAGTGACTTCTAATAATCGACTAATGGGAGTCAAAATCTTCACAGAATCACAGAAGTGCAGGGCAGGAAAGGACATGAGTACCCCAAAGCCCACTACTCAGAGTGATTGACACTGGATGACCACTTCTGAGTGACATTTTCTCTAAGCGGCCATCCTGTTCTGCAGGCACCTGGCTTGTTTAAACCGCTATGGTGAAGAGAAAGCAACTGCGCAGACACGAAATAAACAACAGCCACAGACTTTTTCCTGGAACTTATTGTGCATCTACTATGGGCTGAAACCCTGCAGCAGCACAAACGAAGCTCATCATCTAGTGTAATTTCCCTCCAACTTTGCTCCTCTGAGACTAAGCTTAATTACACTGACCAGTTACCAAGGGGGTAACAAGGCCAGACAAATTAAGTTACTCATCCACAGCAGAGGATAAGAGAGTTGACCTAGACACTCTATTGGTGCTTTCCATGGCTCACCACTCAGAGAACGGGGCAAAAGGTCAAATACAGTTCAACCTGAGCCCTGCTCTTGATGGAACTGTTGATCTTTGGGACCCTTACAATACCCACCTCCTCTCAGTCCTAAGGGACCCAGAGGCCAATCTCCCCTTAGTCTTGGAGCTCCACAGAGAACATCTTTTTCTTGGGGGTAGCAAGAGGTCATCTTACCACTGGACCACACAGAGACTAGAGAGCCCAGGTTCTCTAGAGGAGCTGTGGGATTCAGAAGAAGATTCCTAAAAGACAGTATTTGAGCAGGATCTGAATACAAGAAGATGCCGGTAGCAGCAGGAAGAAGGTTACATAAATAGAAACGGGGCGAGTGATATATAATAGAGATAGGAAGAAAGAGTACAGAGGGGAGACAGCTGATTTGGATCAGATCAAATCCAGGGTCATCTGGGGACTTTTCTGGAGTCACTCACCACCAAGAATCCTTCCTCAGCTCTTACCTCACCCTGGTCATGCTCTTCCTTTGAAGAGCCCAGGTGAGAGCCAAGGAGTGAGGGACAGACATGCGCAAGTCCCCTGTGAGAACAGAATGGAGGGAGAGAAAGAGCAAAAGAACAAGGAGGTGAGAACTGGGGCTCTGGAATCAGATGTTTGGTGATGGAGCCTGCGAGTGTGGGACCTTGGCCAAGTTGCTTAAATTCCCCATAACTCAGCATCCCTTTGGAGAATGCTGATGTTCCTGGTGGGTTCTTAGAAGGGGTCTGTAAGGTCCCACACACCTGGGCCTGCATGTCAGTGTTCTCTGTCACTTGGGGCTTTGACAAGAGGAGAGGGTATAAGGCCTAGAGAGGAAGGTGATTGGGAGGCAGCTTTAGGGGGGGCTAACCTGCCTTCTGGGCCTTTTCAGACAGGCTCTCAGGAGAGTGTCCCTTCTGCTCTTTGGAGGGAACAACTGTAGATGAGAACATAGTCAAGGATGTTCATTCAAGGTATCTCAAGTCCCCGGCTAACAAACAGCAGAGCTGGAAGTGAGTCAACCTGGCATTGAAGCCAGTGTTCACCTTGAACAGTGAGGAGCTGCAGAAGATCCAGAGCCACCTCAGAGACCTGATCACAGGCTCCTCGCCACAGGCTCAGGACCCCAAAGGTGAAGGAGGTGGCCTCTGTCACACATCTGTGTCTCACTGCGGAGATGACTGTTCAGTGGGCCTCTCTCACACTTAGCTCAGTATCCAAAGTCTGCCACTTCTGAAAGGGAAGGTGGTGTGTGTCTGTGAACAGTACAAGGAAAAGCGGGACGTGGGGGATTGAGAGGAATGGCACTAAACTGGTTTCCCTGTGAGGCTTTGAGGGCAGACCGAGGATTTCCAGTGTCAGAGGGAACAGGGATATGCCCTTTCCTGGGAGCCACAGACTTAACGCCAACCTAGGATTCATTCGCCTTACAGTTCTTCTCCTCCTTCCCTCAGCCCTTACTCTGACAGAGATTTGGGTCCTCCTCCTTTTCCAGTAAGCCTTCCTTGTTTACTGTTGTCCTTTCTCCGGGGAGTGAGTGGTACCTACTGCTTGCTTCACTGTGCCCTGTCCTGAAATTCCAGACCCTCTGTACCATAGGAGGAGACTGGCTCAGCTGCCTCTCCCCACTTTGCCATCTCAAGAACTCCTTCTAGGATATCCTGGCCTATGTGGGAAGCCCTGATGCCAGAAGCTAGCTCTGAAGATACATCATATTTCCCACCCCCGTAGACTTATTTTTAGTAATGTAGATCTGTGTGCAGGTGCTCATAGAGGTCAGAGATGTTCGGCCCCCTTGGAGATAGTTACAGAGTGTTGTAAGCCTCCAGGTGTGAGAACAAAACTCAGGTCCTCTGGAAGATCAGCACCTGCTCTTATTGAGAATGTGCTCCGGTCTGCACTAGAATTTCCCTTCCATGATGTCACTTAGCAAGCACTGGGCTGGGCTCTGTCTTCCGTGCTGTGCAGGCTGCATGATAGGGCTTTGAATACTTACAGAAGATCCCCTTTGCTCCTGCTCTTCTGTGCCATTCTGTCTCTACAGTATAGGAAGACAGGAGGCCAGAGTCCTGACTTTGCCAGTGTGGGCATAAAACTTTTTACCAACTCTTTTCTCTAGGAGTCCTAGCTTTGTAAACACTCACAAGGAGCTTACCCATGCAGTAGTACCACTAGCCCATGAAGTCATCAAATGAATCCCAATGAAGTTAGAGGGAGAACATAGCCTCAATGCCCAAACTGCATGAGTTCTGTTACACAGCAGCTATGTAACCTTGAGCAAACTGCTTCCCCTCTCTGAGCCTTGCTGCTATCTACTGTAAGTGTGTATAACCTATGATAAGGGGCCTCAGTTGGTGTTTTTTGGGAGGCTGGTACTGAAAGTTGGGACCACACACAAGCATGCCTCGACCTGTGATCTGTGCCCCTGAGTCCCTGGATTGCTTAGCTGCTTCTCTTTCTTCTAGCCAGCCCATACTTTGCCTTTCTTCTGGGTCTGCCAAGTACCCCAGGTCAACTGTAACACAGCTACTTCACAGCATGGTACTGATTGCTACACAGATTCCATGTGCTCAAAAGGCAGATCCACTGATAGCTGTTAGTAGCGTCTCCGTGTGGTAGGCCCTGTATATCATCCATCCATCATCCACCTTCAGCCAGGCTGGAGCACTCCCTAAGGGAAGGGAGCACACCTTGGACCTGAGACAGACACTCAGTAGAATGGATGTAAATAAACAGATGTATCTTTGCCTTATCACACTAGGTTGCTTGATGAATATTTGATTAACTGGGGCCACGAGAATGCAACTATCATCAATGGCTTTTGTCTGAGTCTTAGAAGGCCCTAAAACCATGCTGATGGGGTTCCTCCTGCTAATTATAAGCTCCTCTGAGGCCCTTCTTTTAGAACATTCTAGGCTTCCTCTGCAACCAGAGCACATTTTCCTCCAGTGGCCATGAGACAGAGCAGCATGCAGACTGTCTGCTTGCTGGCCAGGTTCATATTCCATTCAAGCCAAGGGCAGCAGTACCTCAGCTTCCAAGGCAGAAAGCACTTCATCAGGGGCCTTTCCTTACATCTAAAAGAGGCTGTGTCAGGTGTCAGAGGCTACTCAATAAGACCCCCTACTAAGGCTGCCAACTATGCTTCTGGAGCCTCCATGGTAGGAAGCCTGGCTCAGGCCAGTTTCAAGTGGGTACAGAGGTACTGGAAGCCTCAGTCCCCAGCCAGGACTGATGGTGCTTGCTAAAAGTGAAGAAGGGGCATACCTAAGGATCAGAACTAGTGAGTGTAAGCTGCTAAAGCAAGGCAAACTCCCAGCTTTGAAGAATGGGCCTACTCTGGCCTGGCTTGCCTTCCCAGACTGTTTTCATTCTCCATAAACGGGCCAGCCACTGCTGAGTGCAGTGTACCTCACGTTGGAAATCTATGTCAGAGGTCACCAATGACCTAATACAGACAGTTCAGTGTGTATGTAAGAAATATTGCCTCACTGGTCACATTTTAAAAACTGAGCATTGTCACAACAGTTACCCAGACTACTCATCAGCAGATCTGAGAAGACTGGCCTGGTATTTGTGCAGTCAAGAGTGGCAGAGCCAGATAGCAACTGCCTCTTCCCAGAGAGCACTACAGCCCAGAGAACTGCAACAGAAGGCCTTGCTTTGCCTTCTGTTTTGGCTAACAGACCCTCTAGTAACCTCAGCAGGCAGAGAACATTATTGTCATTTCACAGACAAGGAAACTGACTCGGGGAAAAAAGATAAAGACTAAAATCCAAACAGCCTGACTCCAGCCAGCAATACAAGGACACTTGCCTGAGGCAAACTAAGGCAAATATGAACAATGAATTAAGGCTTATACATGTATTATTATGGGGGGCTAGAGAGATGGCTCATTATAAGAGCAGCAGTTGCTTTTGTAGAGGAGGACCCACATTTGAGTCCCTCACACCCATCTGTAACTTGAGTTTCACAGGACCTAATGCTCTCTTCTGTCTTCTGTGGACACCAGGCATGCACATGGCACACAGACACACATGTAGACAAAACAGCCATTCCAAAAAAATTATAAAATGGATCATTGTCATCTGTGGTCCTGAGGAAAGTCTACAGGGATTTGAGCATGGTGGCAAGTACTCTGTCTCTGAGCTATGTCCTTAGCCCACAGTGAGTTTTTTAAAATCAAAATGTACCCAGTTTGAGGGGTATCTCTCTTTCTGGTGTTGGAGCCTGGAGGTGTTCAGAGCCTCTTCTCTTACAATCATAGTAAGCAGAACTCTGAGTATCATCTGAAATGTCCTTATTTGGCAAAATAAAAAGCTGGGCAAGCTAGGCTAGACTCCCAAAGGTGCAGACCTCTGTGAACGCAAGTCCTTGCTACATAGCCAGCCCGTCCCCACATGACAGCAGGCTCCTCCTGACTCAAACCCAAACACACAGGAATCCATCTATCTATATCTGTAGCATCCTATCTTTCAAGAGGTAGCTTTGAATGGAGCCATTTCCAAACATTATCCCTCTAGCAAATCCACATAGCCTTTTTTTCCTGCCTCTTGTTATGTTATCTGACTCTTCTTCAAGTTACAGTTACCTGCTCCCTATCCACATCCCTGCCCCAACGTGGTCACAGAAAAAAAACAGTTGTAAAGTCCTTAGCTCATTGGAGCTTGAAGGGCCCCTATCTATCACCACCTCTGACTAACTCTTTCTCTCTCTCTCTTTTGAGCCGGGGTTTCCCTGTGTAGCCCTGGCTATCCTGAAACTCGCTCTGTGGACCACTCTGGCCTCTAACCCAGAGATTTACTTGCCTCTGCCTCCCAATGCTGGGATTAAAAGCATGTACCATCATCACCCAGCCCACCTCTGAGTCTTACTCCGCAGGTGTGGAGAAGTAAGAGGCCTGACCTCAGGCCTGGCCTCTATTGGACAGCAGGGTTCAGTGAAGGTCCCAGTCTTGGACTCCTTATGATGGCTCCTTCCACTGTATCAGGCTGCCTCTCAGATTCTCCTTTAGGGTTGGCTCAGCATCTTAGTTCAGAGGACAGTGCTGGGCACGTGACAAACACTTCATAAATATCCCATCCATTAAGAGATGTAGAGCAGCCTGGGAACATAGACTTCCCACGGCAAGGGCTCTTGGCTCAGTGGCACCAGCGTGGAGCACTAGCTGCCCACCCCTAGGGCCTGGGTGGCCTAGACACAGAAAGAGCTCACATGACTCAGAAATGCGGTTCCTATTGGATGGTCTGGCTTTTTCCCTTTTGAGAAATCTTGAGCAGTGACTCCACTTGTGGATGAGATACTGAGAAGGAAAAGTTCTAAGTCTTCTGGGCAGTCACAGACACTAGACAGACTAACAGCAGAAAAGTCACAAGCATGGCGGTGTATACCTATAACCCCAGCATGTAGGGGTTCCAGGGGGCAGAGGCAAGAGGACCATGAGTTCAAGGCCAGATTGAGATCTTGTCTCAAAAGACAAAACCAAACTTAAATCCTGCTTCTAGAAGCCTCTCAGGACAGGAAAGGGTCTGATCCACCAGGAACGAATACATAATTCTGAATAGTGTCACAGAGTGATGGGAGGTGGTCTGTCACACTCTGTCACTACCTTCTAAGCATCTGGGGAGAAGAACTCATGGCCTCTAACACTTTTTGGCACTGGGAGGAATCATCATTATTCCCAAATTTACCACAGGATAAAAAGATGCCAATGGCACCAGCTCTCTAGGTCTTCTTGACTCACTGGGTAGTCCCTGTGGGTTCAGGGACTCAAATGTGGGTCCTTCTTCTTTCTCTACTCCCAGCTTATAATGTTTATCAGTTTCCCTCCCAGACATCTTTTCATACCTGCATATTGGGCTTCTTAAAACTCAGCACTGGCTCCTGCTCCTTCTTGACCCATGTACTTGGCCTAGAGCCCAGCTAACGAATGATAACAAACACGGAGCCCTGTTCAAAAGGACCGAGAATCCCTCTATCCTGTGCTGGGAATAGAGCCATGTTTAGACTTTTAGAGCCAGCCAGTGCTTTCACTCTGAGTGGTGGGGACACAGATCCTCAGAGGGAGACTGGCTTACCCAAGGTGACCCAGTCTAAGGGAGGCTCAAACTAAAAACGCTTCCTTGACTCCCAAGCCAATGTGTCCCTAGCTCTATACTCTCCAGGTTCAGTAGTATTTCAGTTGTCCAGTTTGGCAACACTCAGCCTGTCTGTCTGGCTTCCTTACTGCAAAATGGGTAAAATGATGTTTGGAGCCTACATATTAGGATAGTCTGAGGTATAAATAATTGAAAGCATGTTAAAATAGCACACAGGGAGCACCCCAAAAAACGCATTTGTCATGACTATCATTCAGACCCAGCCAATCTCCTTGAGAAAGGGGAACCCTCAATCCATCAGCTAAGCAGAGCTCATGGCAAGAGCTCTGCAGCCTTGACTCACACCCTCTTCAGTTCAGCCCAGCACATCCTCTGCAGCAGTCATTTGGGGGGGGGGGGGGGAATGCCTGATCTGCCTTCATGATCCTTCACAGCCTTCCTGCCTCTGAACTCTATGCCTGTATGCAAGGACACACACAAACATGCCACACACACGCCATAGCAAGCTATACGTGTATGGGAGGTAGAAGGATATGTGAAAGAGATGGTGCTTCTGAGCCAGATAGACCACTACTTCTTCCTGGGCATCCCTAGGAGCTTCCCTGATCTCACCAAGCCTGTCTCCTCCCTTCCCAGTAGATGCAATTTGCTATAAGGATCATCTACAATGCTCTGGCATTCCATAAATGATATTACAAATAATAAATAACTGTCCATTTTTATTTATAAAAATCCTCTTAACAAAACCGCAGAACCAGAAGGAGCTCAGGGATCACCTGGTCCAGTCTCCTGCTTATATAGAGGGAGAAGCACACCCACTAAAGAATTAACCATTCTGAGGTCACTCATTGGATGGCATCTGGGACCTGGGTCTTCTGACCTACTGCTTTCTATCTCAGCCTGGTTAGTTCTCTGCTGGTCTCCTCCCTCACGAGGCAATGGTTGGAATCACTCTTCCCAGTTTTCTTCCTAGTCATGGCTCACTAGCCAGTGTCACCTGGACCCTGACTGCCAACCTCAAATTCCCAGGCACATCTGGCCCCTTTGTCCCTAATGAGGAGCCTAGAAGTGCGGGCAGAATGTCTGGTAGCCACAACCAATGGCAATAATGAATACATGCAAATTCAATATAATGGCAACCAACACCTGTGCAGCATCTGACCTTTGAAAGTCAACTCACTGGTTCCCCCCACACCCCCAAAACAGATGGTTTGGAAGCATCATCTTCTCAAATGTTTTTAATGCAATACTTATTAAGCATCTGCTTTATGCTTTGTCATGGGCCAGAGGCTGGGGACATAGAAGCAAAGCCTGGGCCTCTGCCAGGAGAAGCTCATGGTCTAGCAGGGATTTAGGGCAGAAGGGGGCAGGGGTGCATCACACAGGCTTTTGACTTAACTGGTGTTGCAGCAAAAGCTCCACCCCACCCTGTTGGGAACTTCCTTTATGTTGCTGGCAAAAGGCAAAAGGTATCTGGAATAAACTAGATCTAGACAAGATGGATGGCAGGCTGAAAATGACAGCAAGAAGGAAATAGAGAATAGGAAATACAGGCCCCAGAACTTGACTTTCTTCTAGGGAAGGCAGGATTGGTGCGAGATCTGCAAGCCTGGCTCCTGCCCTCCACCAGCACTCAATCACATGCTTCTGTTCCCTGAGAAATGACACCCATGGATGACAAAGTCCTTCAAGCCCATGGCTGGGTTATACATGACTGCAGGCCACCATCATTTGCTAGAATTGTCTCTTGTGGTAGAAATGTTTGTATCATCTGGTTGCTGCCCCTTACCTCCTGACAAGGACACCTCCCACAGAGATGTGGAAGAGTCTGCTGAGGCAAGGGAGAACTCCTCTGTCTTATAATTTACCTCCAAGTTCTGAATCCTTGTAAATCTACTGTGTGTGTCAAGCTGGTGCTATCCCAAGAGCTTCGGTATGAATCTCATATTTCCCTTAGAACTCTGGGGTAGTTACCCTTCTCCCCAGGCTTACAAATGTGGGAGTTAAGGCTTGGGGGAGGAAAGTAACTTGTCAGGGAAGAGATGTCACCATAGAATCAACTGATGCCACTAGCGCTGAGAGACCCACAAAGTCAACATTTTACTTGAGAGGTCCAGAGTCTAAAGAGATTAACCAAGGGGACTCTAATTGTTTCAAGGACCTACACTCAAACTGTTTTAATAGATGAGTCTCCAGATTCATCGAAGCCATGCACTGAACAGACTAGCAAACACCCACACCCAAAAACTAGTAGGATGGCTACTTGAGGCCAACCAGCAGGTTAAGGCCCAGAACCTTGGGCTCTGGCACTTCCTTACACCACTCGACTTACAAGAGACCAGCATTTTCTGGGAAACTCCTCCAGTCCATCCAGGCCTACAAACCCAGATGAGCAAAGGCTGCCAACGGAAGGCAGCCTGTAAGCAGCCTCTCCATCCTGCAGAGTTGAGGAAGGGAAATGTGGGACTTCTCAGGCTGGCAGGCGTTGCAAGCCTTCTGGCTCCCTGTTAGGGAGTGAAAAGAGAAAACAGCATACACCTTGGAAGCTCCAGGGAGACTGAGGCAAATTTCCCATTCTAGGGATCATGGGAAATCCTTCCAGATCTACTGCAAGACTCTGATGTTTCTCAGCGGTCAAGATAGCAAGGAAGCAGTCATGGGCACTTGACCTTGGGTCAAAGAGAGGCTCACGTGTTTGGGAAATGCCAGAACAGGAAAACAAATAGGAAGGAAGAGGGATTAGTTTCCGAAAACCCACCTACAAGGAAGACCTTGGGCGTCTGCCCTACAAAAATCAGCATTCTCTAATTAGTTAATTTCACGAGAGGGAAAGGGGGTGCTTAGGATGTAGGGGAATGGAGGGAGGGTGGGAATGAGTCACGATTAATCCCCTCCTCAGCTGATGCCCCTACAGGATCGCTCCCCAGCGGTCTCAAGCTGCCCTCCGCGGCCGCAGAGCCACACAGAACCCCTCCAGCTCCGCCACGGCCTCCTCACCTAGGTCCACTCGTCCTCCGCAGTCCGGCTGGCTCGCACGACTCCCGCGCCGCTTGGCGCAGCGCCTCTGCAGTCGCTGCGGCAGCCGCCTGGCGGTGATCAGCAACCTGCGGTGGTGAAGAGGGAGAGAGACACAGGGGCGGGTGAGCAACGGGTGGCCACAGCCCGCAAGCTCGGAAGGACAGGCTGCCCGCCGCGGGCTAGGGCAGCTCCCGGGCTTGGTCGGCGCCCCGCACCCCTGCACTTGCACTCCTGGGTGCGGCGGGGAAGGCTGGGCAGTGGGCCCGGAGGTCCCCGGGGTCCTTGTCATCACCTGCGAAGGCTTCCATGGTTTGGGCTGCCCCAGGAGGGCAGCCGGATTGCTCTCCCGAGCCCCAGCTGGAGGTGGCTTAGCCGGGTGCTTGCTGGGGCTGGGGCTGCCGGGAGGGAGAGGTGGAGGGCGGGGGAGGTGAGGTGGATGGAGGGGATGAGCCAGTCCGCAGCTCGCTGGTAGCTGCGTAAGCCGCCCGTCTTCACTTTCCTTCTTAAAGCGATAGTTGGTTTCTGAGAGCCCGGGAGCCAGGACTACCAACGAGGGGTGGGGGGAGTGTGCGTGTGTGTGGGGGGGGGGAAGGGATGGCGCGCGCGTGTGTCTGTCTAGGTGTATGTCTGTGTCTGTGTGTGTCTGTGTGTGTTAGTGTGTCTGTGTGTGTGTCTGGGTGTGTTTGTGTCTCTCTGTGTGTGTGTGTCTGTGCGTGTAAAGTGTGTCTAACCAGTGACTGGCGATGCAACGCTGGGAAAATCGCTTCAGCTTCTGTGCCTCAGTATCTCACTCCCTGGCACACAGACATCTCACATTAAGTAGTAATATTATCTGGACGCCTTTCCAAACACTTTTGACCCCCTAAACCAATTTGTGAGTGACAGAGTTACTTAATAAGAACAGCATTCTAAAGAAAGGAATCTTAAATACCTTAGGGCATTTAAGCAATGTTATCCTCTGGAGTGTTAAAATAGTAAGCTGGAAAGACGGACAGTATAAAGCTAAGTGATCCTCAACTCAAGGTCCTTATTGTGAGTTTCTCCCCTGCCTGCTACCTGGCATCACAGGGGCACAAGGGACCACAAAGTCCAGGAAGCTGGATTTTGACGATCCATTTCTAGTCCTCCCATTTCTGACTACACTAAGTTAACTTGCTGGCCTGGTTTCTTGCCTGCTCCACTGGGTAGGGTGGGAAGGGGCTCCCTAATCAGCTGTGCCTTTGCTCACAGCCTTCTGGGGATTTTCTCAATCATCTTGTTACCTGCCTTTATTCCACCTCAACTCTCTGGTGCCCTCTTAACTGACTTCCCATCACTTAGTTTGCTCTCAGCAAATTCCTCCTCGCTGGGCCTCCATACCCAGCTTTTATTTGCTGTTCCATGGGTTTGAAACAATTCAGACTCCCAGGTTGCTCCTTTGATTCCTCCAAGTCTCTGCTCGGATGCTGCTTTCTCAGGGAGGCCTTCTGTCATGATCTTCACTGTCAACTTGATTGGATTTAGAACCTCCTAGGAAACATATGTTTGAACGTGTCTGAGAGTGTTTTCAGAGAGATTTGTCTAAGGAAGGAAGGCCCACTTTGGATGTGGGTTGGAATAAAAAGGATTAAAAAAAAAGCTCATTGAGTCTGAGCATTCATTTCTCTCTTTGATTCCTGAGTGGGGACACAATGTCACCATACATTTTCTGCCATGTTTTCTATGTCATAATGGACTATATTCCCCTCAAGCCGCAGCAACAATGAATCCTTCCTTTCTTAAGTTTTCTTCTGTCAGATACTTGGTCATACTCCTGAGAAAAGCAATATACCTTCCTTGATCAACCAACAAGACACATCGACTTCTTCACTCATTCACTTTTTCTTATTGTGGGTATGCACACATGCATGTGTGTGCATGGGGCGTATGTGTGTAGACCAGAGGCCTTTAAAAAAAAAAAACACTCCTCACCTTAGTTTTTGAGACAAGGTCTCTCAATGCACCCAGCTGGAGCTTACTCAAGGGTTCAGTTAGACTAGTGCTGCCATGTCTGGCTTTTTACATGGGTGTTCAGCTCCTCATGCTCTCTGGAAAGCACTTTAGTGGCTGAGCCATCTCCCCAGCATCCCCCTAATGCATTTATGTCTGAGTTTTGCTGTATTTAATTATCTGTAATTGAAAACAGACAGTTTATTTATTACTTGTTTAGATGATTAGAATGTACCCATCATTAGGGAAAGAATGTTTTTCATCTTGCTATATCCCTAGCACCTAGAACCAAATCTGACATATGGAAGGTGGTCAATAAAGATTGGCTGAGACTGAGAGCAAAGCTGAATTTGGTGCCCTCTACTCTCCATTCAAGCTGAGTTTTCCAACGAGTTTACAAAGCAACTTCACTGATTTACATTAAGACTCCACAGTATTGGCTTGCTATTTCAAAAGTAGTGTATAAATAGTCATAATATTTATAAAAAAATTCATTATTTTGATTTTCATATTCCTTCTGAGTCAAATCTTTTTCTATAGTTCATATTTACAGTAAATCTACCAGGGGTTCTTTCTATTCCTTTAAAGCAATAAATGCCTATTTGGGGAACATTTGTTACATTTTTCTCTCTATTAAATCTCCAGTTAAATTGAATTCTGTCAAATGGCCATCATTATATTACACACTGTGGAAAACCACAAAAGAGAAAGTGTAGCAAGAACAACACATTGCAGTTGAAAAGTTTAGAAAATATCTAAAGAAAAAAAAAAAACTAATGCTACACCAGAGAGCTAACTGCTGTTTTATGTCTCAATGATCACCTAAATTAAACAAGTGACTTCTTCATACCTAAAGCAAAACAAAAGAATACCATGTAATCATTGCACGTTTATGGGGAGAAAATTTCTAAGACTGTCATCTATTTAACTATCTCCATATCTTCTTTCCTGCCTCCCCCATTGGTACTTAGAAGACTACATTTCCCAGAAGTCTCCACTAGCAATGTTCCAAAGCAAGAGAGCTCTTCCACCCACACCTCTCCCATCTGGAATGTTGTCAGCCAGTAAAGAATCCTTCTGAGCTTCAGAAAGCAGGTGATTGAGAAGAGAATCAGTGTTCAGTTATAATGTAAATTGCAACAAATGAGGGTTACAAACATAAAACAAGATAAACCTATCCAAAGAAATCAGAAATTTTGTTTTGTACTAATTAGGAAATATTTAAATTTATTTCAGTTTCAAAAGCAATTTTTATTTTTATTTTTTATTTTTATTTCAGCACTGGGTAAGCACCCTGAATGCAGCAACAAAAATCTGAACAAAATATACACACATGGGAGCTATATGAGGGTTCTTAAGAAAAGCCACCAGCAGGGCTAATTAGAGAAGGCAGGCAGCGAGGTTAAGTCATTGGGGTGGCAGGAACTTAGCATTTTTGCTTCCCTGGATATCTTCCAGCCCAGGCTTCAGAGGGCAAACTCTGAAACCGGGAATCAGCACATGTCATCTCCCACACAGCCCTTTCAGCTTTGCCCTGAGATCTAGGAAAGGAGGCATCTGATGTTCAGTATGAGTCTGGGAGTGACTTCTCTTTTCAGATCTCTCTCCATTTTCTCACAGTTTAGTTTTTAGCAAGCCTGCAGTGGCTATTGGAAAAGTAGGAAAGGCAGGTGGCTAACACTTGAGGGAAGAGAAGTTACTCCAGCAGCAGAGGTGAGCCACTGCTGCCTCTGTCTCTGAGTGGTCCCACCCTTGGCTCCGGAGATAGGTGCACCTGGAAGGAAGTTGGCAGCAGGGCAGAGTCGAGCAGACAAGGCTCTCAGCTGCACTGTTCTGATGAATCTCTAATAATGTCATGATATAAACAATACTTTTCTGTTGCTAATAAACACCAAACCAAGAAAATGACCTTGAAAAAGCAGAGACAAATATATATTAATTCTATAGGAATAATCTTTTGGATAACTGATTTCTCCTCATAAACAATGGAGGGCAAAGGAAAACAGAACAAACTTAATGAATGGCTAAGAGGATTGTCCACAGATCGTAATGCCTAACAAACATAGCTTTCAAGAATGAAAGCAAAACAGGGACATTTTGAGAGAAAGGGAAGTTAAGAGCTCCATTGGTGGACTTACTTGTTAAAAATGAAGCCAGCATCAAACTAAACCCCACTGAAATCAGGGACAAAGCAAGGCTGCCCATGCGCTCCGTATCTCTTCAACTAGTACTAGAAGTCCAAGCTAGAGCAATAGGACAATTAAAGGAGATCAAGGAAACACAAATCGGAAAGGAAGAGGTCAAAGTATCACTATTCACAGATGATATGATAGTACACCTGAGTGACCCCAAAAATTCAACCAGGGAACTCCTTCAGCTGACAAACACCTTCAGCAAAGTGGCTGGATACAAAATTAACTAAAAAAAAATTCAGTAGCTCACCTGTGTACAAAAGACAAAAGGACTGAGAAAGAAATTATATTCCCACTAAGCTCCAACTTTCCAAGTTTATTTAAGCTGGGAAGCCAAACCAATTCTACATTAAACAAACTAAAAAACTCAGGTTATTTAATAGTGTCATTCAGACTTTTAATTTTCTCATTCACACACAAGCCATTATCAAGGGTTGTCATCTCCTCCAGGGCTCTGTTCTTCAGCTCCATGTCCTCATTCTACATTTCAGCTATGGTGCTCCTCCTTACCCATCTCCTGCCCATCCCACTACTTCCAACTCATATATATATATATATATATGAATGAATGCAAAGCAATGCAAATACAAATGGCAAGTACAACCTAGGGCATGGGAGAGAAAGATCCATAACAAAGATAATAAACTGAGCGAAAGAAACCAGTCTCAGAAGGTTACATGCTGTATAATTCCATTTATATAACATTCCCAAAGAGACAAATTGAGTCCAGTGGTTTGAGATTCTGACCCCACCTCCTTGTCTACACACCAGGGAGAGTGAGTGCTCTCTGTCTCCGTCTCTCTTTCTCTCTCCCTCCCTCCTCCCACAGTTCTTACTCCTTGAATGGCTGCTTGGAGATTGTTGTTGTTGTTGTTGTTTTAATAATTTTATGTGTATGAGTGTTTGCCTGTATATACATATATATATGTATGTATACACACACACATACATATGCACTATGTGCTAGCATGTGTAGGATTTCTTTGAAATGGAGTTATAGTTGTGAACCTCCATGTGGGTGCTGGGAATTGAATTTGGGTCCTGTCAGTGCTCTTAACCCCTAAGCCATCTCTCCAGCCCAAATGATGGGTTTTGATGCTCAATGACACAGGGGAGGATTCAAGAGTGTTTTCATTTGTGCCTACATTTGCCCCATTGATGTTTCTCATTATTGAATACAGATGTGTGCAATTTCATCTTAAAAATTAAATTGTACCTTAATATTATTTTATATGAAGAAAATGGTTTAAAAGAACATGGATACAAAAATATTCAACAAAAATATTATCAAACCTACAAGTGTGGTGACACATACATTTACACAGCAATTAGGAGGTAAGGCAGGTAATCTCTGTGAGTTCAAGGCCTGATCTACAAAAGAGTTCCAGACCAGCAATAGATACATAGTGAGGATCCTGTCTCCAAAAAAATCAAAATCACAAGTGAACCGAAGCTCTCATATTTTATTAGTGTAAACGCAAAATGGCACAACCTCCGGCAAAAAATTTGTTATAAAGTTAAATATATGCCTAAGAGTGGTATAGCTGGGTCTTGAGGAATCACTATTCCTAATTGTCTAAGAAAGTGCCAAATTGATTTCCAGAATGGTTGTACAAGTTTGCATTCCCACCAGCAATGGAGTAGGGTTCCTCTTTCTCCACAACCTCTTCAGCATGTGTTGTCACTAGAGTTTTTGATCTTAGCCATTCTGGTGGTGTAAGGTGAAATCTCAGGGTCGTTTTGATTTGCATCTCCCTGATGGCTAAGGACGCTGAGCATTTCTTTAAGTGTTTTTTCTGTCATTCTATAATCCTCTACAGTGAGTTCTCATTTTAGCTCCATACCCCATTTTTTAATTGGATTACTTGATTTTTTGCTTTTTAATTTCTTGAGTTCTTTATATGTACTGGATATTAGCCCTCTTAGGCATATATCCAAAAGTTGCTCAAGTACACAACAAGGACATTTGCTCAGCTATGCTCGTAGCTGCTTTATTTGTAATAGCCAGAACCTGGAAACAACCCAGATGTCCCTCAGTTGAGGAATGGATACAGAAATTATGGTACTTTTACACAATGGAATACTACTTAGCAATTAAAAAGGAGGAAATCATGAAATTTGCAGGCAAATGGTGGGACCTGGAAATGATCATCCTGAGTGAGGTATCCCAAAAGCAGAAAGAAACATATGGTATATACTCAGTTATATAGACCTATAGGATAGGAAGGTCATGCTGAAATCTATACACCTAGGGAAGATAAACAAGAAGGAGGACCCAGGTTGGGATGATCAATGCTTGCTTAGATGGACAAATGGGATGGACATT
>CM053766.1:141530562-141574653 GCA_028658305.1 Pachyuromys duprasi | reverse complement strand
CAAGCCTTCGGCAGAGGGCTGGGAATAATATGAAAATAAGGGGAGTTAGTAAGAATTGGGGAGAACAAGAGCTCCATAAAGACCAAATAGATCAGGGCACAGGGGTCTTTTATGAGACTGTTTCTCCAACCAAGGACCATGTATGGATATAACCTAGAACCCCTGCTCAGATGTGGCCCATGATAGCTCAGTATCCAACTGGAGACCCTAAAAAGGGGAACAGGAACTATTTCTGTCATGAACTCAATGGCTGGCTCTTTGACCCTCCCCCCACATACCCGGGAGGAACAGCCTAGCTAGATCCTAGAAGAGGATATTGCAGCCAGCCCTGAAGAGACAAGATAAGCTAGGGTCAGATGGAAGGGGAGGAGATCCTCCCCCATCAGTGGACTTGGAGGGGGGCAGGGAGGAGATGAGGGAGGGATGGGGAGAGTGGGAGGGAATGAGGGAGGGGGCCATGACTGGGATACAAAGTACCAAAACTGTGATTAATATAAAAATAAATAAATTACATTTAAAAAGTTAAATATACATTTACATATGTCTCAGAAATGCTACTTACAGAATAAACACTCTTATCTGTATAAAACTGTACATACTTATAGCTCTATAATAATCAAAACTGGAAATAACTTAAATGTCTTTTAATGGGTAAAGTATAAATGAGCTAATATATTCAGGCAACAGAATACTACTCAGCATTTAAAAGGAGCAAATTATTGATATACAAAAGAACTCGGATCCATATCAAGGATACTAAACTGATTGAAAGAAACCAGTCTCAGAAGGTCACATGCTGTATAATTCCATTTATATAACATTCCCAAAGATACAAAAGTGTAGTCATAGAGAATAATGGTCAGGTATTAGAATAGGAAACTACCAGAAGGACATAACCCAAAAAGTATTAAAAAAAATGATCGGACTATATCTAAATTGTGGTGATAAATATATATAAGTACATATATATATATCAGACCTGTATACCAAAAATAAAGAAACTAATTTTTCATTAATTTAAAAATAAAGAAACTAATTTTTCATTAATTTAAAAATAGACATATTTAAAACAAATTTGTTATTTGCATCTTATAGCTAAATATATTCAAAGTGGTTATTTAAAATTAAGTAGTTTACAATGTAACTTTAGCACCATTATTTACAGTACCATAGGCCATATTTTACAATGTACTTTGAAGTTCATTGAGCATATGCAAATTTTTTACTTAAACATCAATTAAGGAAAAATTATTTTATTGTAAAAAATGCTCAATACACATAAAGTAAAAGAACCTGTTTCAGTGGTCTTTACTGAGACTGAACCAGCAGGTAAAACATTAACAAGTGTCTGCCAGGTTTTTTGTTGTTTTGTTTTTTAACATAAGCAGATTTGAGTTTGCTGAGACGCTAATAGTGACAATAAAAGTTGTTAAATAGTAAATGAAAAAGTTAAATGACTCACAAACAGATTAAAGGTTACACAGGTAATTTAAAGCAAATTTTATAAATCTTTGACTAAGATATTAGATTAAAACCCCGGGAATTAGGCACTATCAATGATACAAAGATCAAATAAACTAATATCTACAAGTAAGAAAATATCAACTATTCATTATCCCCGCTAACTTTAATAATCCAATGTAAAACAGTGTTTTACAAATACCCGTGGAATGTTTCCTGGAGGTACACTGTATTTTATAATGTATGCTAAACACAACCTAAATGCAACATACAGATCAGGGCGATGATAAATATTCAAATCAGTTAAGTTAAAAAAAATTACTTAACTGCCCCCACACAGGTTTCCAATTCTGGTTGTGTTTGTTCTGACCTCTAGAGAGAAAATGGGAGGCCAGCCTGCCTATGAAATGGGTCAGACCATCAGCTGCTTCCAGAAGGCTTCCGCATCAAACTGAACAGTCTATGCAGAAGTGTCAGTGATGGTATAAGCCTGCATGCTGTGGCTTTCTTTCACATCTTATGGAACTGTGGTCCCACTGTAGCTATAATATCCGCATAGGGAACACTCTGGCTCAGCTCAATAGCTTGGTGTCTTTTCAGGATAAGAAAGGTATAAAATTTGGCAGCTGCCTGTTTTCGGTTGCTATCTCTGCATAGCTTTATTAGACTAAAGGACTGTATTCCCATCCTGGTGAATTCCTGGGAAAATAATCAGAAGAGAGAAGAGAAAAGGGGAACAAAATCATTAGAAGTACAACAGTCTGTGAATGCATAATGAACAACATATACTGCAATTTTTGATAACTATGATATCTTTAAAAGGACAGAATGCTCTAATAAGCTTATAAAAAACAGGTCACTGAGAACAAACCTATTTTACTGGAAAAATGCCTACAAAACTACTAAGTTTCATACAAATTTGTATGATATAAATAATAGTTTTTAAAGGTGACATTAACATAAATATCTCTTATGGAAAGTGCAATAAGCTTAGTCTTACAAACAGGAAAAACCTATAGGGTTTTGTGAGGTTTCACACATGATGAATGATCAGCCCATTGTGCATCTTCTCCTTAAAGGCACCCGAGATTCCTACAGAATAACCTTCAAAGTTAATGTGGAAGTGTACTTGTAGTTTTCAGTTGCAGCAGAATGTAGCTATGCAAACATCTCCTGGTTGGAGGAATCACATGATGCTTGCATGCCTACTAGAAATAGTAAGACACAGTACAGTATTAAGTTTGAAGAAGACTCCTTTAATGAAGACTAAGATTTGGAACTGCATTCCTACAAAAGTATAGTTTTTATTTAGCCAGAAATACTGGACCAAATATTGGCCAGTATCCTTATGCCTGTCACACTCCTTGGATGGTTGTAATCCATGTTTAGGAATGTCAATACAAGTTTCTGACAGTATAAAGTACTTGATAAATAAGTAGGTAAAAACCTTCCAGAAATGGCATATCCAGTCTTCATTTATTTCCTCCCTTGAGAACTGTGGATTAGAAGGCCTTCATCCCATGACAGCTTTTTGATTTCAAGAATTCTAAAAACAACAACCAAATAACAAAACAAAGCAAGAAACGCCTAAAGTATCTATGTTTTTTTGCTTGCTTTCGTCTGTGGAGAGCCATTGGTTATAAGTTGTTATTAGTCGTAGTCAAGGAGGAAACAAAATAAAGGTCAGAATTAGAGATCTCTTTCTTTCTCCCGTAGCTAGTGTTAGGGGAAAAGGGAAATGATAAAAGAAAAACGGAGGAAATAAAGGATAATAGGATGAATTGTAGATTATTGAATCTACTAGTCTCAAATATTTTACATTGGTATGGATTATTGTGTATTGATAGAAATCTAAGGTTATTTTGTTCAACCGTTAATGTATTGTACAAATGCAATTCACTTGAAAATGTGATGTAAAGTTCTAGTCTTATGAAAGCTAACTATTGCAAACTTCTCAGGATGATTGGAGATGCAAGTTAGTAGTCAGCTGTAGATAATCTTACTTGTAGTCTTGTTAGATACTAGTTTAGTTAATCACAGAAATAAGCTCTACTTAGTTTCTTGTATATGTTTTCAAGATTAAACGGATACTATATAGCTACAAATAATCAATGCTTGTCTATTTATATATACTGATACATAGATAGGTACATAGATAGACAGATAGGATTAGGCACTATATAATAGTAAATAGATAAATGCTATAAAATATGGCATTTAAAGACATTTTAACAATAAAAGGCTTTTCTGACAGAGATATACATCTTGGTCCTGGCAGCACCTCTAAGCTACTTCAAAGAAGATGATGGGCATCAAATGAACAAATGTGGCAAGACAGTCACTATACAAAAAACTGTCCGCATCCCGACTGCTGAAAGCTAGTTGCCCAAACTGTGGACAAACAGGATACTGAGAAATTGGCTGTCCAACTTTGCAGAGACTAGGTAGGCCAGTCCTTCAAAATTCCTGCTTCACAGAAAAGTCTGTCAGATATTCTGGGCCAGTGGTGTAAAGATTGGATGCCCCAACCACATAGAGGAACTTCTAGTGACTGTCTAGGCAGTCAGCTGTCTCTGTCATTTCTATAGTTCTGGAAGCTGTTTGTTCTATGCTTTCTACATACTTAAGTAATATTATTTCCTTCTAAAGTCTCTGATAGGGTTGAAAATTAGACAGTCATAATCTTACTACAATTAAGCTTAAGACATTAGTTTATGTCTAAAAAGATGTTTTAAGGTCTACATAGATGTTTTTAGGTTGATATGTACAAGATATAAGAAAGTGATTTAGGTACAGAACTTAGGACTCACCAGAACAGGACAGTCAGTGGAATACTTTCTCCAAGATTGGCAAATATAATTGCAATTGTAAATGTAATTCTTACCTAATAATTCTCATAATTATTCTTATTGTATATAGTTTATCAATATTAGAGAAAAGCCATTTTTAAACAAAAAGAGGAAATGTAATGGGAGTTTTGGTTTCTTTAAAAACTCTCAGTTATGTTATGTAAACATGTTTTTGTTTTAATCCCAAGTGTGAGATTTTAGTTTGTTCTTTAGTTTGTCCACAGCTGATAATTCCTTCATGCAGGGGCATAGTCTTTGCCAGCTGGAGTTAGATGAATTCTGAGGACTTTGAGGGGTATAAATACAAGAGTCCATAGGGAGAACATGTGGCTTGGAGGAGACAGAGAGAATTGTTTTGATAACGCTCTGAAGAAAGAAGGATGAAAGAAGAAAATTGCTTGCTGTGTTTGCTGGTTCCCTGGACTTCTGCATATCCTGATGACTGAGATTGATATTGCTCCCCAAAAGAACCCAAAGACTCTACACAGCTGGAAGAAGTAAAGAGTCTACATCTCCTTTCCCTTCTGGCTTTCTTTCTCTCTAACTTAGGGTTGGGTATTGGAAGGGAGGTAGAGGCTTAAGCAGTTCCAAATAAAGTAGGTTTAAAAAACAAGTACTTACAGGTGCCAGATATGTAAGACTGAACATGTATGGTTATTTTTGTTCTTGTCAGAAACTTTTTAAAATGAAGGCAAAGACACAAATAATAAGAAAAAGAGAAAAGAGAAAGATCAAGAAAGCAGCTGGGATACAAAGTAAATAAAATGTAATTAATATAAAAAATAAAAATTTAATTAAAAATAAAAAAGAAAGAAGAAAACACAGTAGACTTACAGAGTAGAAAAAGGTAAGTGTGGTAGTTTGATAGAAATGGCCCCTGCAGACTTATGTGTTTGAATGCTTGGCCCATAGGAAGTGGCACTATTAGGAGCTGTAGCCTTGTTGGAGGAAATGTGTCACTGTGGAGGTGGGCTTTGAGGGTATATATGCTTAAGCTACACGTAGTGTAGGACACAGTCTCCTTGCTGCCTGCAGAACCAGATGAAGAACTCTAAGCTCCTTCTCCAGTACCATGTCCACATGGACACTGCCATGCTTCCCACCATGATGGTAATGGACTAAACCCCTGATACTGTACGCCAGCTGAAATTAAATGTTTTCCTTTATGAGAGTTGCCTTAGCCATGGTGTCTCTTCACAGCAATAAAACCCTAGCTAAGACAGTAAGTATCAATGAGAAAGTCAGCACAGAGCATATCAATCTAAAGCACAGAACCTGGGAAACTGGGGCCCTCGCGTCATTAGAGCTCAATGGTTAAGGACTGGGGTAAGAGTAAAAGCAGAACTGGAGAAAGCAGACCCTCTTTGATGCAACAGCTTCAACAGAATAGATACCATCCATACACAGCAGGTGGCAAAAAGGTTTCATTTTGTAAATATCAACCATTGAGGCTTTGTATTTGGGACATGAATACGGGGCAGGGAAAAAAGTGTTGAACCACAAACAGGGACAGAGTGGTGTTCCATAATATACAATAAGACGACCTGACACTGTGCTGCTTTTTGTCAACCTAGGAAGAAACATCAGATAACAGCTTTCATCAGATTGACCTGTGGGCAAGTCTAGAGGGGCATTTTCTTGATTGAAGATCGATGTGGGAGGGTCCAGTCCACTGTGGGCAGGGCCATCACTAGATATTTGAGTAAATTCTCTAACATTAAAAATAAGAAATAATATATTGAAAAGATTCATTATATAGCGAGAATATAAAGGGCAAAAGAAATCTATAAAATTTGAAAAGTTTTAAAATTATTTTTTATGAATTACAGTTTATTCACTTCGTATCTCAGCTGTAGTAGCCCCCTCCCTCATTCCCTCCCAATTCTACCCTCCCTCCCTCTTCTCCTCCCATGCTCTTCACCAAGTCGACTGACAGGGGAGGTCCTCCTTCCCTTTAGGGGAGGTCCTCCATCCCTTCCATCTGATCCTAGTCTCTCAGGTCTCATCAGGACTGGCTTCATTGTCTTCCTCTGTGGCCTGGTAAAGCTGCACCCATTACGGGGAGGTGATCAAAGAGCCAGCTACTGAGTTCATGTCAGAGACAGTTCCTGTTCCCATTACTATAGAACCCACTTGGACACTGAGCTGCCTTGGGCTACATCTGTGCAGGGATTCTAGGTAATTTCCAGAAACAGTCCTTTGTTGGAGTCATTGTCAGAAAAGATCCCTGTTCCCAGATTTTTTTTCTTTCCTTGTGGAGCTTCTGTCACCTCCAGGGCTTTCTATCTCCCTCTTCTTTCATAAGATTCTCTGCACTCTGCCCAAAGTTTGGGTATGAGTCTCAGCATCTGCTTTGATACCCTACAGGGTAGAGACTTTCAGAGGCCCTCTGTCATATGCTTCTATCCTGTTCCCTGTTTTCTCCCACTTCTGATGTCCATCCTGTTTGCCTTTCTTAATGAGGACTGAACATCTTACCCAGGGTCTTCCTTCTTGCTTAGCTTCTTTAGGTGTACAGATTTTAGTACGATTATCCTATATTATATGTCTAATAGCTACCATGTGTGTCTTTTCTGCTTCTGGGATACTTCACTCAGGATGATCTTTTCTAGTTCCCACCATTTGGCTGCAAATTTCATGATTTCCTTGTTTTTAATTGCTGAATAGTAGTAGTTCATTGTGTAAATGTACCACAGTTTCTGTATCCATTCCCAACTGAGGGACATCTGAGTTATTTCCAGATTCTGGCTACTACAAATAAAGTTGTTTTGAACATTGTTGAGCACATGTCCTTGTTGTATACTTGAGCATCTTTTGCATATATGCCTACGAGTGGTATAACTGGATCTTGAGGAAGCACTATTCTTAACTGTCTGAGAAAACGCCAGATTGATTTCCAAAGTGGTTGTACAAGTTTACATTCCCACCAGCAATGGAGGGGGAGTCCCCATTGTCCACATCCTCTCCAGCATGTGTTGTCACTTGAGTTTTTGATCTTAGTCATTCTAATGGGTGTAAAGTGAAATCTCAGAGTCGTTTTGATTTGCATTTCCCTGATAGCTAAGGATGTTGAGCATTTCTTTAAGTGTTTCTATGCCATTTGGTATTCTGCTATTGAGAATTCTCTGTTTAGCTCTATACCCCATTTTTTTTTTACTTTTTAAATTTTTATTTATATTTTTATAAATTGCAGTTTATTCACTTTGTATCTCTGACGTAGCCCTTCCTCCATCCCCTTGCAATCCCACCCTTCATCCCGAATCTCCTCCCATGCCCCTCCCCAAATCCACTGATAGGGGAGGTCCTCCTCCCCTTCTCTCTGACCCTAGCTTATCAAGTCTTATCAGGTTTGGCTGTATTGTCTGCCTCTGTGGCCTGGTAAGGCTGTTCTCCCCTCAGGGGGAAGTAATCAAAGGCCAGACACTGAGTTAATGTCAGAGACAGTTCCTGTTCCCATTACAAGGGAACCCACTTGGAGACTGAGCTATATGGGCTACATCTGTTCTGGGATTTTAGGCGTTCTAGGTTATGTCCATTCATGGTCCTTGATTGGAGTATCAGTCTCAGAAAATACCCCTGTACCCAGAAGTTTTGATCTGTTGTTCTTGTGGAGCTCCTGTCCCCTCCAGGTCTTCCCATCTCTCCCTTAATAGATTAAATAGTCTTATATCCCCCAAGGAAACAGATGCAGTCATCAAAAGTCTCTCTTCCAAAAAAGCCCAAGGCCAGATGGTTTCAGCACAGAAATCTACCAGACCTTCAAAGAAGCACTATCTCTAATTCTCTTCAAACTATTCCACAAAATAGAAACAGAAGGAACATTACCGAACTCACTCTATGAAGCCACAGTAACCTTGATACCTAAATCACACAAAGACCCAACAAAAAACGAGAACTTCAGACCTATCTCTCTTATGAACACTGATGCAGAAATACTCAATAAAATACTCACAAACCAAAGCAAAAAACACATAAAAGATATCATCCACCATGACCAAGCAGGCTTCACCCTAGGTATGCAGGGGTGGTTCAATATACAGAAATCCATCAATGTAATCCACCATATAAACAAACTGAAGGAGAAAAACCACATTCATCTCCTTAGAACCTGAAAAAGCATTTGACAAAATCCAACACCCACTCATGTTTAAAGTCTTGGAGAAATCAGGGGTACAAGACACATACCTAAATATAGTAAAGATAATATTTAGCAAGCCTATAGCCAACATCAAACTAAATGGAGAGAAACTTAAATCAATCCCACTGAAATCAGGGACAAGAAAAGGCTGCCCGTCCTCTCTGTATCTCTTCAACATAGTTTTTGAAGTCCTTGCTAGAACAATAAGACAACTAAAGGAGATCAAAGGGACATAAATTGGAAAGGAAGAAGTCAAATTATCACTATTTGCAGATGATATGATAGTATACATGAGCCACCCCAAAAATCAACCAGAGAACTCCTTCAGCTGACAAACACCTTCAGCAAAGTGGCTGGATACAAAATTAAATCAGTAGCCCTCTTGTATACGCGAAAGACAAAACGGCCGAGAGAGAAATTAAGGAAACAACAGCCTTCACAATAGCCACTAATAAAATTAAGTACGATGGTGTGACTAACCAAACATGTGAAAGACCCATTTGATAAAAAATTCAAGTTTCTGTATCCCAGTTTTTAATTGGATGAAGTTAAAGTTTTTTACTGTGGACACAAAAAGTGATTAGGATGACAGCAAACAAAGCATATTAGTGGTTGCTTGATGATGGGGATGGGTCTTATACCAGGGGGAGGATGAGGCAAGAGAGAATAAAGTGATTATAAGGACATTTTGGGGTATTTTAAGTATGTTCATTATTTTGGGTGTGGTGATAGTTTTTCAAATGTAAAAATAATTCCAAATATATTTAATATAGTAAACTACGTATAAGGAACATTAATATGTATAGTTTATTACTTATTAACTATATCTCAATAAAGGTTTTTAGAAAATAAATAAATACAGATTAGGATTACATGAACAAAAATAGTCAATAACTTTAAAAACTAACAGTAACAAAACTCCCAGAAAACAAAAAGCAAATTGTATTAAAAACTTAAATACAAAATTGAGGCTATCTTCAGAGACTGAAAAAAAAAAACAAAGATAAAAAGAAATAATATAGAGATGAAAATTTTTTATACAAAGGAGTAAATAAGTAGAACCATTACCTGAACTATAAGTTCTCCAAGAAGAGAAAAACAGACAGGCATCAAGAAGGAAGTCTAATTAAGAAATATTTAATATGTTTGGATGTTTTGCCTGCATGTACGTTGTGCACCACGTATGACTGGTGCCTATGGAGGCCAGAGGAGTATGTCAGATCCCCTGGAACTGGAGTTACAGATAGTTGTAAGCTACCATGTGGTTACTGGGAATCAAACATAGGTCCTCCGCAAGAGCAAGTTCTCTTAACCCCCAAGCTATCTCTCCAGCCAGGAAGTCCAATATTTAAAGAGTCCTAGAATATGACCCAGCAGAGAGCAATACAATAAACCTGAAGAAAAAAAATCCCCCCAGAATGCATCATCATGAAATTTCAAAACAATAACAACAACAACAAACTATCAGCTTCCTGAGAGAAAGTAAAGATCACAAAAAATGAACATAAAACAAGACAGTGCCTGACTTCAAAAACAACACAAGAATCCTAGATATGTCACAAAACTTTATCAGATAAAGTATCTCCAAGTTATATAGAGAAAACCAACCAAGCTCAAATTAAAAATAAACAAAATTTAAGGCTTTGTTTAAAAAGTTGTTATCTCCTATACACTATTTATCTTGAAAATTTATGAGGATTGTACTGACAGAAAGATTTAGGATAAAAAAAAAAATCAAAGCACAAACAGAGAAACTAAGAGGAGACAAGGAATTTCCCATATTTGGGAGAAAGGAATGTCCCAAGACAAAAGCTGTGGAGAAGACATAAGAGTAACTAGTATGAATTAGACCAAGAGTATAATGAGATGCAAATGTGATATTTCTGAAGGGAAAGTAGGGAAGTAATGGGTCCATGGCATGGTAAGAGGTTTTATTACACTGCCAGAGAATTTGGAAAAATAATTATGGATAGTTACATAGACATGAAGGAAATAAAATGATGTAATAAAAGGCTATAGAGATAGCTCAGTAGTTACGAATACTGCCTGTTCTTGCTGAGGACCAGGTTCATTCCCAGAACCCACATGGAGGGTCACAACCATCTATCTGTAACTCCAATTTCAGGTGATTCAAAGTCTTTTTCCAGCCTTTGCAAAGCACATCATGCACACACTACACAGACATACATGCAGGCAAAATACTCATACATATAAAGAAAAATAATTTTTTTCAAAAAAAGATGTTATAAACAAAATAACACAACCATAAAATTTATATGAAAACAACTGTAATAACACCATGAAGCATCAGTGAAAACAGACTTTTTACATAGTCTTTGAAACAGAAACTGATGTTATCCTTTAATAAACTTTTTCTTCTAAGTTAAGCCCTAGGCATATCACTAAAAACCATCTCATGGCAGTGGACTCTCATTGTTCTCAACAAAAACATAAAAAATATTTTGTTTTCATAAATGTCTAGATCCTCAAGTTAATATTTTTTTTAGAATAAAAATCAAGTGCCAGGGAATGGTTCAGTAGATAAAGTGCTTGCTGTGCAAATATAAGGACTCGAGTTCAGATCTCCTGTATCACACAGAAATGCCTTGGGTCTGGTGGCCAGATTGTAATCCCAACACTCAGGAATCAGATGTGAAGGATCTCCAGGATGAGCTCACTAGCTAGACTGGCTGGGATTAGCAAACTCTTAGTCAGTGAGAAGCCTTACCTCAGGAAATAGAGTGGAGAGTGACTGAGGAAGCCCCTTTACATCAATTGCTGTCCTCCAATACACAAGTACCTGCACATACATGTATCCCCAAACTAGAACATGTACATACACTACACCTGCATACACACAAAAATAAATAAAATAAAATGCTATCTTACCCTTAATTCATTTAGTGTTTGAAATAATCTTTGATTCCATTTCTCTGCCTCACTATTTTGTTTTCTGTTTGATGATTCCTGTTTGAATAATCGATAAATATTTCATTTACTCCAATTTTATTGAATATTTATTATTTACCAAGTACTATATTATCTACTAGAGAAACACAACTGTAACAGTCCTGACCGGAAAAAAAAAATAAAGTATGGCCTGATGAAGAAGTGAATGACACAAAGGACAACTATTTTTTTAACAATTTCCTCAAGATTAAAACATTCCATTTTTCAGGAAAGCTAAGGAATCTTGCATACATACTCCTGTAAATAACCCCAATAAAACTCACTGGGTCACCAAGCTGGACTTTGGTGATATCTGATCTATATTATGAGTTCCAAGTCTGGGGTGAGCAGACATGTTTTGTGTTTTCCCAGCAAAAGTTCTGTCACACAACAAAAACCTGATCAGGGTGGTACCTCACCTTCAGGATGTCTTTTGATAAAGAGATCCAAAGTAGGAGACTGTGTAGTCTTTACTGGTGATGCAGCCTAGCTTGTGCCCTTCTGTACTTTGAAAAGTAAAGTTAGCAAAGTCAGTAACTTTTGGCTAGGATTTTCAGTGTGGCCAAATCAGAACTCCAGTGATACGAGTGTATAGAAAAATTGCAGAAAATTTGTTGTTGCAACGCCCTTATCTGAACTTAGCTAATAACATAAACACCCTTAAAATGACTTGGACCTTTCAGACTTTGAGGCGCATTGTCTATATAAGGCTAACTCACTGCCTATCCTGTCTTCTGACTAGGTTTACTCTTTTGTCTTTTAAAGCTGAATCACTTCCAGAGACAGCTCAATAATAAAAACTATAAGTTAAAACACTTTTTAAAGAATTTAGTCTCATCTAACACCTTATGAGCTGAGAATGGAATCTTGGCTCAGAAGGTATTGATCTGTCTGATAAAAACAACAGTAACAATAACAAGGAAAACAGAGCAGGCTACACAGGGCTATGGATGAGAAGTGACATAGTTCTGATCTACTTTATCAGTTTTTCTAGGCTAGATCTGACCATATCATGCAACAGCAAACAAAACAAAAAGAACAAATTCAGAGGCTACAGAGGCGGCACAGTAGCTAAAAGTGCTTACTGCCCCTGAAGAGGACCTGGGTTAGGTTCCCAGCACCACATCAGGGAACTGACAACTATCGGTAACCCCTGTTCCCAGGGATCCAATGGCCTCTTCTGTCACCTGTATGCATATGATGCATAGAAACTCATGTAGGCATATACACATGCACATAAATAAGAATAAATCTAAAAATTAATACCAGGACTTAATGGGTGATTTGACAGTATTACTAACAATTCTTGATAAAAATTTCTTTAAGTTAAAAATGCCTTCAGTACTCTGGGATAAGTTTCAAAGAAGTAACTCAGGGGCTAGAGAGATGGCACTGGCTTCTCTTGCAGAAAACCTGGGTTTAGTTCCCAGCATCCATAGGTGGCACACAGCCACCTACAGTTCCAGAGGACCCAACACCCTCCTCTGGCCTCTAGGGCACCAGGAACATATGTGGTATAATTGCATACAGGTAAAATACTCATATATAAAAAACCTTTTAAATCTTAAGAAAGATTTATTTTAATGTATTTGTATGTATCTTTAAAAAAACAGGTAGCAATGCATAGGGAGTCAGAGAGTCAAATTTCTGAGCTTGATATCAAAATACGGCCCTTTGAGCAGAACATTTTATTTTTTGATTTTAAAAACTTTTGTACAGAGATAGGTCTTTTGCCAACAATGTTCACAAAGATTTCATAATATTTCATAAAAAATAAAAATTTGAATACCCTATGTTTTATCCTAATATAGTATAATCTGCAAAGACAAGAATGATTTAAAACAGCAATTATCAACATTTTAAAACATTACCTTCGATAAACATAAAAACTGCATACTTACCTTTAAAATTATCTAAAGTTTCAAAATACTTTAAGGATGAGAAAAATTCATGGGAATTCTTTATAGCTCAGCAAATGATTCACAACAATCTCAGCTGTTGTTTGAGCCAGAGTAGCCAAGGCTATGTAGTCCATGCTTGTTACAAACTAATAAGTGTCCTGTCTAGTATGGGCCACCAAGCCCAGCTAAACATATTTCTTCAGATCATAAATTTAAATTATAAACTTATAAACAAACATGGACTTTTGCAAACCAAATTTCAAGATACTAACACTTAGAAGGACAACTTTTAAGAGTGTTCCTCTCTCCCCTGTTAGTCCCTCCTTCTACTTCCATGTCCCTTTTTAATTCACTGAGTTTAATTAAGGTTTCCTGGAGTGGTTGGTGATATGTTAGAATAATGGAAAGTAAATAAAATTACCACGTACATTCTGTATATGTATGAAATTACCAAAAATTATGTTAAATCTAAAAATAATTAAATATTTAAAAAGAACTTGCCCAAAGAATACAAGTATATTTACCAGCTCAGTTGGACAATTTTCTTGGGCCAAGGAAGCATTCATTGAAGATGATCCCTCAGCAGCTGGAAAAATTGTTTCAAGAATATCCTGCTAAAAAAATTTTTAGAAATTACAGATAATTCTGTTACTGGTTATAACATGAACAATTCAATTTTATTAAATGATTTATTAACATAAATAATAATTCCTCAAACTAACATACTAATTATATTTTCAAATTTATTTTTCTGAAAAGCCTCAGATAATCAGTCCCTAACTTAAATACTCTTTTTCCACATAATCCACAAATGTAGAACGCTGCACACTACTTCTTCTCCCATTCTCCTCTCCACTGCAGGCTCCATGTTGAAGCCTCTACAATGGACTCCTGAGATCACTTTCCTTTGAAGTGCCAGGCTTCTGCAGCAGGAAAGAAACTTGAATGGGCAAGTAGAGTGGTGCAGACTGGGGCACTGAGATCCCTACCAGGACCCTGCCACTAGAGTGGTCACTGAAACAAGTGAAAACGAACAAACAAACAGAAACTTTATCTTCCAGAAGGGGAGAAAAACAATAGAAGAAGGAAAAAGAGAAGGCCAGAAATGTTCTGCTCTCCATAATCTCCCCCTCTTTCCAATGCTATAAGGCAATGGCCTCTTTCTACCCTTAACCTGTCACTAACTCCATTCCTCAATCTCTGATCTTGTGTAAGGCCGGAACATTTTCTAATATACTTTCCTCACATTTTTTACTTCAACTTTAAGTATTTAGTGACTAGGAGGCATTATTCTTTAGCATTATACTTATATAATGTTATATATGTTTGTAGAGCCTTATGTTCTCTTTTTAATATCTATGACTATTCTATATTTTAGATAATTCCAAATTTATAAATCACTGTATACATAAATCCTGTTTTATGAAATTTCAAAATGATTGACCAGGATCAACACCAAACTTTACTACAGTCCCTATTTCTTTAACATTTTTGAAACAAAGTAAAAAAAGAACTGAACATTAGAACATAGAATAGTACAAAGGAGTAAGAGTCAAAAGAACTGGGACAGCACACAGAGGAAAATCTATTTTGCAAGTAAGTAGTTGATAATTGCATTGATATTTTCCTTCCCTGAACCATAAATTAAACAAGCTTACCTAATAAGAATTTAAGTAGCTGCATTCTAGGAAATAGCCAAGCCCCGAAAAGGCAGATAGCATGGCAATTCACTCTATGAGTATGCAGTATATTTCAAGTATTTAGTATAACATATTCTAAATGTATTGTGAAACTGTTTCCCTCCTAGGGTACCCATTTTTAATGTGGATTAATTCTTAATTCCCTGTGTGTGAATACACTGATGAGGGTTTCTGTTTCCTAAGTTTTCCCCTAACCCTAATAAAAAGCCTTTCTTTGCCAGAAAAAAATTACACAATGATGGAACAGACCTGAAAGTCACTGGTGTATTTTTATCAGGAAGACTATAATATTTAAATGACAAATGAAAAAATATTTTATCTTATTTTTCTGAAACAAGGTTTCTCTGTGTAGCCCTGGCTGTCCTGGGACTCTGCAGACCAGGCCAGCCTCAAACTCAGAGATCCACTTCTGCCTCCTGAATGCTGAGATTAAAGGCTTGTGCCTTACAGAAGCTTTTCAGTTTCATGAGGTCCCATTAATTGATTGTTGCTGTTAGAGCCTGTGCTGTTGGTGTTCTGTTCAGGAAGTTGTCTCCTGTGCCAATGAGTTCAAGGCTTTTCCCCACTTTTTCTTCTAACAGGTTTAGTGTGTCTGGTTTTATATTTAGGTCTTTGATCCACTTGGACTTTAGTTTTGTGCAGGGTGTTAAGTATAGATCTATTTGCATTTTCTACATGTAGCCATCCAGTTAGACCAGCACCATTTGTTGAAGATGCTATCTTTTTTTCCATTGAATGGTTTTGGCATCTTTGTCAAAAATCAGGTGTCTGTAAGTATGTGGATTTATTTCAGGGTCTTCTATTCGATTCCATTGATCCACCATTCTGTTTCTATGCCAGTACCATGCAGTTTTCAGTATTATTGCTATATAGTACAGCTTGTGATCAGGGATGGAGATACCTCCAGAAGATCTTTTATTGTAGAGGACTGTTTTTTTTAAAAGCAATTCTGGGTTTCTTGTTATTCCATACAAAGGACACTGTCGTCAGAACAAAAAGACTGCCTACAGATTAGGAAAGGATCTTCACCAACCCTATCTAACAGAGGGCTAATATCCAGTACATATAAAGAACTCAAGAAGTTAAACAGCAACAAATCAGTTAATCCAATTTAAAAAATGGGGAACAGGGCTAAACAGAGAATTCTCAATAGAGGAATATCAAATGGCAGAGAAACACTTAAATGTTCAACGTCCTTAGTCATCAGGGAAATGCAAATCAAAACGGCCTTGAGATTTCACCTTACACCCATCAGAATGGCTAAGATCAAAAACTCAAGTGACAACACATGCTGGAGAGGATGTGGAGAAAGAAGAACCCTACTCCACTTATGGTGGGAATGTAAACTTGTACAACCACTTTGGAAATCAATCTGGCGTTTTCTCAGACAGTTAATAGTGCTTCCTCAAGATCCAGTTATACCACTCATAGGCATATATGCAAAAGATGCTCAAGTATACAACAAGGACATGTGCTCAACAATGTTCAAAACAACTTTATTTGTAGTAGCCAGAATCTGGAAATAACTCAGATGTCCCTCAGTTGGGAATGGATACAGAAATTGTGGTAGATCTACACAATGGAATATTACTCAGCAATAAAAACAAAGAAATCATGAAATTTGCAGGTAAATGGTGGGAACTGGAAAAAAATCATCCTGAGTGAGGTATCCCAGAAGCAGAAAGACACACAGGGTATGTACTCACTCATAAATGGATATTAAACATATAATATAGGAGAAACATACTAAAATATGTACATGTAAGGAAGCTAATCAAGAAGGAGGACTCTGGCTAAGATACTCAATCCCCATTCAGAAAGGCAAAGAGGATGGGCATCAGAAGAGGGAGAAAACAGGGAACAAGATAGGAGACTCCTACAGAGGGCCTCTGAAAGGCTCTACCCTGCAGGGTATCAGAGCAGATGCTGAGACTCAGAGCCAACCTTTGGGCAGAGTGCAGGGAATCTTATGAAAGATATGGGAAATAGTAAGATAGGGGGATGACAGGAGCTCCCCAAGGAGAGCAACAGAACCAAAAATCTGGGCACAGGGGCCTTTTCTGAGACTGATACTCCAACCAAGGACCATTCATGGAGATAACGTAGAACCCCTGCACAGATGTAGCCCATGGCAGTTCAGTGTCCAAGTGGGTTTCATAGTAATGGGAATAGGGACTGTCTGTGACATGAACTGATTGGCCTGCTCTTTGATTCCCTCCCCCTTAGGGGGGAGCAGACTTACTAAGCCACAGAGGAAGACAATGCAGCCATTCCAGATGAGACCTGATAGACTAGGATCAGAAGGAAGGAGAGCCTGAGGACCTCCCCTATCAATGGACTTGGGGAAGGACATGAGTGGAGAAGGGGGAAGGAAGATGGGATTGGGAGGGGAAGAGGGAGAGCTACAGGAGGGGCACAAAGTGAATAAACTGTAATTAATAAAAATAAAAAATATATAGAAGGCTTGTGCCTTCATACTCAATAGAGAAAATATTTTAAGGAATATTTTTCTGTGTTTTTAAATAAAAACTGTTCTCAAAGAAAAATTGTCTTTTGTTTCTTCAGAGTAACAAAATTATTTTATTTTGGTCATAGACCTTTAGATAGTCTTTCAAATTAAAGATCAAGATAGTTGGGAAGTTTAAAATATTTTTCTTAGAGGAAAAAGATGGTTAAGAAACAATACACAATCATCTGGTTAGAGTTCTAAAGGATCCTGGAACTCATTCAAGGTAGGGCTTAGTAAGAGTCTCAATATACCAGATTCAAGGAAATCACTCATTTATTATGTCACATAATACATTTCAGTATGAAACTACCTTATCTTGTGATTCACTATCCTAAACTTTAGAGGAATACTATTTTGTAGATTAAAATTGTAATTTATTTTGTAGTAATGATACTAATTAGAGAAACTGTTGAATAATATGAGATGAACTATGACTGATATATATATATATGTGTGTGTGTGTGTGTGTAAGAATATGTATCTACCTCTCAATATTACTTCACTAGAGATGCATAAAAATATTTCAGTGATTCTCTCTGGTTAACTTACCTCAGAGTTAATATTCATGTTGATGTCCTCTTGAAAACTATCCATACATTCATCAATCACATCTTTCCAAACTTCGGTTTGACCTAACTCTCTGTGGGAATTTGGTTCTTCCATCACTAAGGATTCTTAATTATGAAGGAAGTAAAGAAAATGTTACCAAAGTGCATCCCAAACTTAAGTTGGCATATGGCTATTCAGAAAGAAAACTTCTGACTAGTAACTTGGAATTCAAGAAATTCAATAAAGAGTGCACACCTTTCTTAGACTCCCCTGAGTCTCACAAGATTTACATATTTATTAATTTTTCCTCCTCTGCTTCTTTATAATTTCCACTCCCTATTATCCTCCAATCATCCTCACTCACTAACTCACTCTCACACATTTACTCACAGAACAACAGGAATAGTTTAAGCTCATCATGGCATACTAGTCTGTAAACTTTAATGTGTTCAAAAATGGTCTCTGGGTGGAAGAGACCATTAATAAATAAATTTAAATTGGTTTTATTGCTTTATAAATTGTCACAACAATAATAAGTGATTATTAACATTCTGTGAACTTTATTCTAAGAAAACGGTAATATCTGTCTCAGGGTAGTTGTATTATTTAAGTACTGGGCTTATCACTGAGTTTCAGGTTGTTTTAAAACTAAACATTACTCTGCTAGACACAAAGACTTTCCTTTCTAAGAGTTTATGAATACTGCCTTTCCAGTGGAGGAGATAAGAGAGAGAAAAATAATTGATACAGTATATATGTTTCATCTTTTGTATGTGTATGGATAGGATACTGGGGATTAAACCCAGAGCCTCACATACTGGGCAAGTACTCTATCACTGACTGAGCTATATCACCTGCCCCTTTTATTGTGTTTTAGTTTGAAACAGGGTCTCACTAGGTCGTCCAGGCTGTCTCTGAATTTGCTCTGTAACCCAGGCAGGCCTTGAACTTGCAATCTTTCTATGCTAGTAGGTGGGATTACAGGCTAGACAGCAGGACTGGCCTATATTTCATCTTTTCAGTGAAGTCTTCGGCCAGAAATTAATGTGAAAAGCAGAAAACTGCTATACTAAGCTATTTTAACTTAAAATACTTTTATACAGATAGATATTACATTTGAAAATATATATTTGTACCTAGTTTTCATTCTGAAATGTAAAATTCAATTTTTGCTTATGCAACATTCCCCTTGACAAGACAGAACTAGGAAGTCTCACCTGGAATGTTTTGGTTTTCCCAAACTGACTCCTTCTGTATTAATTTTGTAAGCTTAAAGTCAGTGGTCAGGAAGCATTTTGAAAACAACTGTAAAAACACATTTATATTCTTGATTTTATATTAGCAGAGCAATTCTACAAAGCACAACCACATATGCTAAAAAGTTAGAGCCATTTATGCACATTTTTTCAAGTACATGCCTTTAATCCCAGTACTCAGGAGGCAGAGGCAGGTGTATCTCTGTAAATTTGAGGCCAGGCTGCTCTACAGAGTGAGTTCCAGGACAGCTAGACCTACATAGTGAGACTCTGTCTCAGAAAAAAGAAAGAAAGAAAGTCATTCATACACCAATTTTTAAACAAATTAAGATGTAAAATAAAGTCTTCTTTATCCCACATGTCCAATTATGTTGTAAATGTAAGTATATTTATTTATGAGCAAACAAACATCATATTCATGTAAAAAGATGGAAACAATTACCATTTTCAGTTCATCATGAATCAAATCCTGGGTGGCAGTTGACAAAAGTGCATCTACTCCTCCCCTCTTCTTCCACATCATCAGTCTTTGTGTGGGGGGTGCAAGGTCCAGAACCATAAGAGTGTCCACAAAGGACGTAAGCTGCTTATACATAGTCTTACTACTTATCTCCTTGACTGGATCTATGAGCAATCTCCTCTTTCCTTTTTTCCTTCTATTAGTAGCAATGTCTAGACAGAAACAGGCATAAATGGACTTAGAAAGTTTTGTAAAATGATATTCTAGGCTACATCTTAAAAGAATATCACAAATAACCTGCAGCATTACACTGGGAAGAAAATCCCTCTGTTCTCAAAATATATACTTTGCAAGGTTTTTGCAAAGCTGGAGTATCTAAGCAATCAAGAGCTGATACATTTTTCTAGGTATTATTTGAAGTTGCTTAGGAGAGTCTCTGTTCATTGTTAAATGGGCAACTAAAATACATGACAAATATGGAGAGGGCAGTTAAAGAATCTGGAGCTTTCCTTCCTTTTGTTAAACATGTAACAGGATAATGTTTCAAAACATTAATGTGTATCTTCAGTGTGTATTTCACCTCCACACTAACATTCATATATAATTTTAAAGTAGGTAGCTAATTCCATACCACACAGAAGTCAGAAGTCAAGCTTTTTTTTAGTAAAGCTAAAAATGTTTTGAGTTGAACTTAGTTTTCAAATTTCTACCTTCCCAAATTGGACATATAATTTGAACAGGAGTAAATGTGATGGAAGAATTATCTAAGATTTCTTTCATACTCTTCACCTATTTAATGCCAAACATTATTACTATGCTGTCAGCCTTATAACATTGAATTGATTGTTTACATATCTCAAAGCATTTATGCTAGCAGGGTACCAGACATAAAAATAAGAACATTAAATCACTTACCTAAACTATCAATTGGGTCAAGAGCAAATCCTTTTTCTTCATTTGATAGTAATGTTGTTTCATTTAAATTTTCATCTTCAGGTAGATATTGGTCATCTGAATTACCTGGTTCTACTAATAAAAGCACCATGAAAACAAAATATATGATTAGACTTCATATTAGAAGTGTAATCTCATACTTTATATGAGATATAAAGTAAAGAATAATTGAGGACATCCTGCTAGCTGGGGTAACACATACATTCTTAGAATCGTGAATTTTTAACAGAGGCAAGGTTCAGTAATAAATGGTCTGGGACCCACAACATTTGAATGAGTTAAGTAACATCACCCTCTTCTGCCTATGAGGTATCTCAGGCTGGGCTATAGTCACAGCAGAAGTGAAAACAAAAAAACATTATCAGTATAAATGAAAACTAAAACATTTATGTTTGATTGAACCATCAACTGGCTCATAATAAAGAACTATAGCTAAATTTTGATTGCCCAAAACTTTTAATATTTTATTTTGACTATTGTGCTAGAACGCAAATGTAACATCAAACATTGAGAAAAACAAAAATGAGGTTAACTAGACTTTAAATACTTAAGGAAAAGTATGCATCTTAAAGACCTTAGCTCATCTGAGGTATTTTGTTAAGAATTTCAATTAGAGAAAAATATGCTCATTTGAAAATTTATAATTTCTCTCAAATTATATATTAAAGGTCAAGCCATACAATATGATAGTCTTTTTTTCCATATAACACATGTTATTTTTTAGGCTTTGAAAGCATACTGCTTGGGAAGAATAAATGTGATCTATGAAAACCAGTCCTGGTTAACTACTTCTTCAGAATCTAACTTCCTGCTCTATATTGTCTAGTTTTATGTTAAAAGAAGTTGAAGGACAAGGTTTTTCACTGCAGTGCTGCTGAAACATAGTCCTGAGATATAATTTGAACATCAGTGTCTAAACATTTTCTATGTAAAAGACTTCAACATACCTATTATACTACTGGTAAGTTCAGGAGGCAGAGAAATTTCTTTGTCCGAACATACATCTTCTAAAAACATATTCTCATCTTGCAATAGGTTGTCTTTAAAAACATAAATAAATATTTTTATTCACCAAGCATTTACTAGTTTACACAGACATTATACTCCGGTATCTTAAACTATTAATTTTAATTTTATATGGGGTTAGATAACTGAATTTAGAGGGGTTGTGGTGTTATGAAAATTTTGGCAACAAGGAAAACCTCCCCTTTTCTGAGAAGGAGGAGAAAGGGGAATGGGAGGAGGTGAACACGAGGGTGGGACTGGAAGGAGAGGTGGGATGGGGACTGAAATCAGGCTGTGAAGTATTAAATATTAAAAATGAAAATAAAAGGAGCTGATAGCATTACAGAAATATTCATTGCATATGTGCTTTGTGCATTTCTGTCCATTAAAGAGAAAATGTGTAGAAATATTTAGTCATAATTGCTGCCTTTCTTATTTATCCCTTAAATCCGACTAGATGTTCCTTTATGAATTTTTGTAACACTGTTATTATTGGGTATATATACACTTAGGATTATTGTGATTTGTTTGTCACAAAAAAGATGTGATTCACTATTATAAAAAGTACTTCCAAGGTTGTAAAAAAAAAATCAAATGTATTTCTGGCAGTGCTCACTCATGCTTCATTTTGCCTCTATAGTGTAGCCTCGGTTCTGAACACATAATGGGCACTTTGCACTGTGTGTGCTGTCACCTGCCACAACCACTGCCTGAAGTACCTTGGCACAGATTAAAGATTCTGTATATTATGAATTTCATTGTTTTTACTATGTGTACAACATTTTCTGTGCTAATAGAAATAGACAGCCCACAGAGGAAGACAAAGCAGCCAGTCCTGATGAGACCTGATAGGCTAGGGTCAGGTGGAAGGGGAGGAGGACCTCCCCTATCAGTGGACTTGGGGGGGAGAATGGGAGGAGAAGAGGAAGGGAGGGTGGGATTGGGAGGGGATGAGAGGGGAGGCTACAGCTGGGATAAAAAAAATGAATGAATTGTAATGAATAAAAAAATTAAAAAGAAATACATATAGTTATAGTAAATGAAGACATTTAATATTTCCCTACCACTATTCCTTGCAAATTAACAAGGAGCACATTTTTAGATTATAATTACACGTATCTCTATCATCTTGTATACTATTTATGCAAATCAGTGTTCTCAGCATTATAAATTTTAAAATTGAAATATTGAGCAACTTGGGCTAGAGAGATGCCTCAGCGGTTAAGAGTGCTGGCTGCTCTTCCAGAGGTTCTGAGTTCAATTCCCAGGGACCACAATTATTTCACAAGCATTGGAAATGGGCTCTGATGCCCTCTTCGGATGTGTATGAAGATAGAGTAGTTACATATAAATAAAATAAACACATCTTAAAAAAAAAAAGAAACATTGATCAACTCTGAAAAACACTGAAAATGCTCTATATCCTTACAGTATCAAAAGTTTAGCAGAAATTTAGGGTTTTTTCATGTAAGCAAGCATATCATCTCAATTTATTTATTTTAATAAATAGTAAAATGGTATAGTTACCAAATAATTGTTTTAGAATACATTTCTTTAGTTTGCTTTCAGTTAACACTTGGTTTTTATAGACAATTTTTTTTAATTTCTAAAATGTATTTTTATTGTATATGTATGGGTGTTTGCTTATATATATGTTTGTGCACCATGTACAGGCAATGCCCATGGAAGACAAGGCAGATTTGGATTCTCTGGATCTGGACTAACAGATGGTTGCGCACTTTAATGTGGGTACTAGTAACCGAACCCAGGCCCTCTGGAAGAGTAATCAGTGCTCTTAACCACTGAGCCACCTCTCCAACCCTTTGTATATACATTTTATATACCTATACATCTAGGAACACGTAAGAATTTCTTGGGCAAAAGGAGGCTGTGGATTGAAAAAGTTTAAGAAGCCCTAGTTTATACAAGTGATAACCACACTTCTTTCTTTCTCCTATCCTCTTCTCTTCTTTCTCTATACCCTTTTCTCTCTCTCTTTTTTTTAAACAATTTCATTTTGTAGTGAACTGGCCTAAAACTCATTATATAGTCTAGGCTGGCCTTAAACTCATGATTCCGCTGCCTCAGCTTCCTCAATGCTAAGATTACAGGTATGAGATGCTATGACTGGCTGATAACAAGACTTTTAATGCAAACTGGGAAAATCTGTAAATGTATTTATATAACTAATAATCTTTAAAATACATACTTTTGTTTTCCCAGTGTCTCTCTACATTATGTATTTTATACTAATATTTAATTTAAATATAAATAGCATAATAACCTTAAAGAATATCTATTCCACAATTTGTATTAAAGACAATGTTACCAGCATATAATCTAGTATATTTTGTGAAGAGTATACTAATCTCACTTCTCCTTTCCAAAATTTAAGGATACAAATAAAAATAGGCAGGAGTTAATTGCTTCTATAGAAATATGTTTAAACAGACGACTATTAACTTAGGCCTAGCCTAAAAATACTAGATTTTGAAAACATATGTTGCAAGTAAGTTGACCTATAAGCAGATACATATCTGAAAATTTAATTTGATGTAACAAAACAGATACATTACAGTGGTTTGATTAAAACATATAAATAAAATACAATAATTTTTTTGTGACCAGAAAGCATACCAATCATTTCTCCTGCAGCTCCTTCATCTCCAAATCCATCTCCATTGTCAAAGAACAAAGACTTTTCCTCACTGAGGCTTCCAGAACTATGTTCAACTACAAGACCACTGGAGTTCATTAATATGTTGTCATCAAAGAAGCTATGTCTTCTGAGAAGTTCAGGTTCATCCCCTACACAAACAAGTATCATTAGTGCCAGGCTAATCCTAGAAAGATATACTTTTAGAGTTAGAGGAAACTGAGATATCATCCTAGTCTATGAAGAAAATAAAAGATTTAAAATTATTAAATTAGCAAATAAGAGACATCCAGTTAGTCAACACAGACAAGATGTCAAGTTTGATACTCTCCCAATACAATAGGAAAAAATGTCAGAGCATTCAGTAGAGTTTATAGTTATATAGTTTAATCATATCCTGGATGGTCAAAATGCTGTGGGAGTAAATTGATACTCTATACATTATGTAGGTCACATTCTGTTTGACCAAATATTATTTCATATCATTTCGTACAGACAACTGCTTGACCAGTTTATGCCTTAGAAGAATCTGGAAAATCTGCCTAAGGCTACAGAGAGAAACCCTGCCTCAAGAAAAGGTGTGTTAAAATATTAAAGAATGGGCTTATAATATTCATTCAGCAAATATTTATAGAATATACTAGGAGTTAGAAGAACACAGCTGGTCAGCTAACATTAACTGAGTACTTAGTTAATTATATGTAACAGAAGACAAAATTCTCATTTTACAGATAAGAAACCATTATTGAAAGGCTTGAAGTCAGATCATCATTAGTTTATACTGATAGTTAGAGAGGACCAAAAATTAGGTCTGGCATGTTCTTTCCAACTTTTGGATCTTAAAATCATTCATTATGTCCATGATTCTGAACTATGATACGAGGTTAATCTCCTCTCCCTTCCAATAACTCATGTTAATTATTATTCAGTAAAGAAAATAATGAAATATCATTCATTTCAAACATTTTTCTATAGACCTACATCACACTTGATTAAAGATTTGCTAAATGCACTTCATCACTTTTTGAGAAAGAACTAAGAACATGCTTGTATCATTCAGATGCAGCTCTTTCCTAAAAGGAAAACCAGCCTTGGTTAACCAGACAATACACATAGGAACAGTGTGAGAACAATGATAAAATAAATATACTGTAAGACAGAGAATTAACATCTAGACCAGAAAAAAGAACTTGGAGACCATATTTACACATAAAACAACCATCCTATAGCTATCCCTACTACCACTGTTTTCATTCAAAATGCAAATATAACTAATGATGTCTTATTATTTTGGTTTCTCAAATATTCTCACCAAAGCTCCCAGCTTGGAAAAGTAGATCACTGCTATATTCTTCTCTAAGTGTGATTTCCTCTGGTTTACTTTGGTTCTGAGCAAGAGGCTTTGAAATATCAATATCACTATAGAAAAAATATTTAGGAAACATGAGCAGAACACCATGGTTTTACAAAGTATTAGAAGAAACTAAAAATTAGTGTATTATTAAAAGGACTTTTAAAAAACAAAAAAGCTATGAACATGAACTTTTAGACATACAAATAATTTTTAGGTTAATAAATCCAATGGTGGTTCTCAGTCACTATTTCACTTGTGCATTTGAATAGATGGTCGCTTTTTCTATGGCTTGAATATCTGTGTTCCTTCCCGGTCCAAATCTTGAAATCTACTTCCCAGGGTGATGCTATTAGGAGATGATGCCTTTAGAAGGTAACCAGATCATAAGGTCTCTGCTTTCATGAACAGAGTTTTTGCAGCCCCACACAATCACTTAATACTTGTACCATGTGAGGATATAGAAAGACTCTTTATGAACCAGGAAGCAGAGCCTCTGAATTTATGGCATCTTGACTTTGGTCTTCCTTTGTCAATGCTGTGACAAGAACTGGGTAACTTATAAATGGATATCCGTTGCACACTCTTCTAGAGTTTGGGAAGGCCAATATCAAAGCACCACAGATTGAGTATCTAGTATAGGTCTATGTCCCATAGACAACACTTTACTTCTGTATCCTCAGATAGTGGCAGTGCAAGAAAGCTTTCTTGGAATTTTTAATAATGCTGCTGACCTTATTAAGGAGGGCTCTCAGCTTTCAAAGCCTCATCATGCTCAAAGGCTCTTACCATTCCTACCATCACCATGGTTTCAACATGTAAAATTAGAGAAACATACACATGAATTTAGACCCAAATTATGTTGTCCAAAAATCTAATTTACTTCCTTTTCTCTCCTTCCTCAACCTCCATCCTTTAGTTATCCTAGTTTCAGTAAGTAGTAGCTCCATTTTACACTCCAAATCAAAGTCATTCTTTATTTCTTTAGGGCCACATTTAATTTATCAACATATTATATCTACTCTGCCTTCCATACATTCCATTAATTTGAGAGCTACCATCTCAATAAAGTGAAGTCTGAAAACTGATCCAATATTACTTCATATGGACTTACTACAATAATCTCACAAGTTTTCTTTTCCTTTCTTTTCCCTTTATAGTGAAGTAGCCAGAGGAAGCATGCTGAGACCAAGTGAGATCTGGTCACTCCTCTGTTCTCTATTCAAAACTATCCTGCATTTCCTCTCAATAAAAGCCCTATTGTAGCCTACAAACTCTATGTCATCTATACCTCCTGCTCCTTCTCTGACCTCATTTCTTTACATTTATTTCATCCTTTCTTTCATTCCATTTCATCTTACTTGCCTTCTTGCTGTTCTTGAACATGTCATGTTTTATATCCTTTCCACTTGGTTCCTGTATTTTCATTTGCCTTATGCCATTCCCTCAGAATTTTTACTTCACTGGGTAGTCCCATTACAACATTCTTCTATGTTGCTGTATAGGTTTGTTCCCTTAGGCTTGTGTTCTTACTTTATCAGAAAATCCTTTCCTGACAATCCTATTATTTGTTTTAATATTTATTTATCTTCATATTCTACATGAACTTGTTATTGTCAGTCTATCCAACTAAAATATAACATCCACTAGGTACGGAACTGTTTTATTCATTGCTATTTCTTTAATGTCTAAAATTGCACCTGGTATAGGAAAGGCACTTATTTATATATCTTACTGGATGAACAGATATACTCTCAATACTGTAAATAAATGAGGAATTTTTGTTTTTGTACTTTGGAATTTCACACTACAATTTAAGCCTTTGTCATTTGTACTTGCTCAGTTGTTTTTTTAAAATGAAGTTGCCTTCACCAAGTGTGAATATGAAAACAATAAAACATGAAGAAGTAAAATAATTTACTTCATACTATAGATGTCAAAATCATGAAATTCTTCTGGTAATGTGATACTATTGTAAGCTGCTTCAAAATTCTCTTTTGGGAGGTCAACCAGTCCTGAAAATAATGAAAAAGAAACACAATAAGCAGTGTTCCTTTATGAAACATTAAACTTCCAATGAAATCTTTGTCATCTCTCATGGGCTTCCCTATATCCACTCCTGCCCCTCAGCAGTAGTTTTTTTGTTTTTGTTTTTTTTTAAATGAAGCAGCCAGAGTAACAGTTTCCAAGAGCAAATAGATCAGATAATTCTCATGCTTGAAGACTTAATCATGAATAAAGTAACTTTCCCACTACTGAAGTTTTTGACTGGAGCTTCTATAGCCCTATATTCTTGTCATACATTATCTAAGAACACTCTCCTCAATCAGTATACTTCATATACATACTACCTTTTTGTTCCCTGGAAAGGGCAAGTTTTGTTTTGTTTTGTTTTGTTTCCACCTCAAGACATTTGTATTTGTAGTTTCACTTGCCTCTATTGCCATTCCCTTGGGTATTACTTATGCATCTAAGTACTTCTCATTTTTCAAGTGTCCTCTCACAAACATTTTCCCCAACTACCCTATAAAATGAACTCTATTATTTTCTGTTGTAGATCTTGGTTCAGTTTCCCTCGTAGCATGATCACTAACTGGCACAGTAATACATGCCTTTTTAATATCAGCATGACCACAACCTGTATTGTAGTATGTTTAAAAAACATTTTTATTATCTGATTTCCTCATCTGACTGAAAAAGAACTATTCACTTGCTTGTCTTTGTATTCCAAAGCCTAACATGAATCATGTTAAGCACAAAGCACGAGAGTCAATAAATATATATAGGATACATAAATAATAAATGAGCAAGAAAACATAGTATGCATATAAATCTACCTAAAGACTCTAAAACTATTTTAAATGAAAAAGATTTTTAAATAAGAGCTATCAGTCGGAGCCCACAAATGTTAACGGAGGGATGCTACATGAAAAGCACTAACACAGGTACTGTAAGAGATTACAAAAATGTATGTGATAAAGATGCTTTCTTTGGGGAGCTTGAAGATTATTGATAGAGGAAAGACCTTTATTTAACAAGTATAATTAAAGCAGAAATAATGCATGTCTTAAAAGTAGAACAGATAATGTATAAATTAAAATTTTTAGGCATTGTATTTACTACACATAAGTATCTAACACTGCAGAATGCCTAGGAATTTTGATAATACTTCATAATTGCCATGTAATTTTAACAGTCTCCAGAATTCTGTATTTACATTGTGTGAATTTCTAATTTGGCTCTCATAAAGTCAAAAACAGGTATGCGAACTAAATGAACCATTAAAAATAAGTGTTGGTTTCTTACACATTGTGATGAGTTTAAGTATTTTCTTATATTAATACATAAAACATAGCAAGTTTTGGAAAGTATAACTATTTCTTACAAACATAGGAAAAGACCACAGGAAAAAATAATTATCTTTATGGAATCCTAATATTCAGTAAAAATGAATTTTATATTCATTATATTCACAGTATGTTGCCAATTAAAAGAGACTATCCAACACAAAAATGCAAAAGGAATCAATAGTGACACAAATTAACATTGTATGTATACCTGGGCGAAATGTCATCTTCATCTTAAGAAATGCTTCACTGCAATCTGCCAAAAGATATTTTGCCTTCCTATTATAGATTCGAACAACTCCCAAAAGAAGGTGTCCTGAAGTTCGGAGTGCGATTGTCACCTATGAATAGTTTTATAAAAAGATTAGAACAATAAAGATTAGGTTTATAAATCCTGATCTTTAAAAATTAAGGATATCATAATTTCTCTTTGAAAAGCAAATGTTATATTCTTGGTAAAGGAAACCACTTTTTACCTCACCATATAAAATAATTTATTTCTTTTTTTGTGGATTCAGCAAAGCCATGCTTCACTTAAATGCTGTATTAGAGTGTCTTTGGGGGGAAATTAAAAGAAATCATTTGAGAAGCAAAACTGTCTTGGAAAAGAATTTTAATTCTTCTACAGCAGCCCTGGTTAATACAAATTATTATTTTAAGCAGTAACGTACCTTAGGTAAAAGAATTTTTTGAATGGTTATCTCTAGATTACACTCAAACACTTGGGCCTTTGTGAGTTTCTTCTCCCAGTGAGCTGCAAGCCATATTTTGGCCAACGGCCCTCGTTTAGTCATAAGTACATGAGTGTAGAACATGTTGCCTGTATTCCTTTGTTATAGTTAAGGAACTAGAGGGAACACAAAACAAATGTCTTAAATTTGATAAGAAAACCTTTTTGGTATTCTTTTACTACAATAAAAACTTTGCATTACTTCTACAAAATAATACTCAAATTATCTCCTAAACTAATGTTATTAATTTTAGATAATTATAATAATAATGAAGACAGTTCTTGCTTATAGACAAAGGTGATCTGGATCTCCTGAATTTCCTGCTTCTGCTTTCACATATGTACCCCATGCCTGGCTTTAAATATGTTAATGTTGAAATTAAAACAATAGATTTCCATATATATTTCCACATATATATTTCCTATATATATATAGGCAAAGAAAGCTGGGTACAGTGGCACATGTCTTTAATCCCAACACTTGGGAGGCAGAGGTCAGCCTGGTATATAAAGCCAAGGCTACACAGTGAAACCCTGACTTGAAACAAAACAAAACAAAAAAATCAAAAATCAAAAAAAAGCCACCATTGAATTTTAATATTTTGGAGTAAGGCTGATACAATTTTCACCCAACATAAAAGACAGAAAATAAATGGATATTTCTACAACCTGCACTATTGATGACACCGTAAGGCTTTATTTTGAAGTAAAACATGAGAGATATTGTATCACTTTGGCTTTTGGAATATGAATTATTGCTTTCATATGTCATCTGAAACTGCCACCATATAACTAGCTTTACTCCTAATGTATTCTAAGTTTCGGTAAAAGGGAACACTGAGCCAAAATGTAGACAAACATTAAGTCAGCCACAGAATTAAAAACTTAGGTCAAGTTTGATCAATGCCCATTTCTACTGCAAAAATCAACTAAAGGTTACAGTCTATGAAACCACAGTCCCTAGGGAGACACTTTGATATGGTTATAGCTTGTGCCCTAAGACGGCTCTACTTCCTTTTGGTACCTTGGAATTAATTCCAAATCTAAGTTTAAGAACTGCTCCCAAGCCGGGCATGGTGGTGCACCCCTTTAATCCTAGCATTCGTGAGGTAGAGGCAGGCAGATCTCTGTGAGTTCGAGGCCAGCCTGGTCTACAGAGTTCCAGCACAGCTAGGGGCTACACAGAGAAACCCTGTCTCGAAAAACCAACCAACCAACCAACCAACCAAAACAAAACAACAACAAAACAAAACAATAAACCTCCCAAGGGTGAGACACTTAAAAACATCTTTTCGGTAACAGATTAAAAAAATACATTTCAAAACGCCAAACTCTGGGACTTTACATTCTGGAGACCTTGGTTTACTGAGCATTATTCCACCCGACCCCACCCCACAACCGTGAGCTCCTCTTCTCCATTCCTCTGATACCGCGAGGGCGCAGGTATTTTTTCACAGGTTCTTTCAGGAAAGGAAAGACCAAGGCTGACACAAGGAAGGGGGGGCAGGGGATGCGGCTGATTCCCAGAAACCCATCCAGGGAAGGGATGGCCAAGAGGTGCGGCCTGGGCAGGTGCCTAGGGGCCTCGCAAGGAGCCTGAGGCGAGGGCAAGGACCTGAGGAGGGAGCGTGAGGACGGGCGACCAGAGGAGCACGGAGTTGGAGGGAGGGTGAGGAGTGGAGGGGCTGAGGGCCGAGCGGCAGCCAGGGTCTCGCGCTGGGGACACCCTAGGCTAGGGCTCCAGGAACCAGGTGGCCTCCTGAGGCAGGCCTCGGGGCTTGGTGCCAAGGGCTGCGAGAACAGAGTCTCCCGGCGTGCGCACGTGGGCAGTGGGTGGACCTAGGCCCCCAAATCGCCCGGCCCGCCCACCGCTCCCAACTGCCTAACCTCGCAGGCAGGCCGCACCGACTTGCGGTGTGGAGCCTGAGAGCTGTGAAGCCACGCACGTGGACGACCCCGGCACTCGTCTTCCGGCGCTGCCGGCTGCGGGGCGTGGACTACAGGAGGGCACCGGCACCAGAGGGGACCTGGGCGAGAAGGGCGGAGCGGCGCTGAGCGGCGAGCGGGATTGCTGAGGAGAGGTGGGAGGAGCAAGTATGGATGGGCGGGGCGTGAGGTGTGGTGGTTTGGAGCTTGAGAGGTTGCGGCTACCGGAGGCGCTGCGTGCGGGGTGGAAAGGAGAGGAGGGAGGGGGCGGGGCGTGAGGGGGGGCGGGGCGTGAGGGTGTGAGCGCGTCGTGAGAAGTGGGAGGGGCAGGTGTGGAGGGGCGGGGCGTGAGGCTAGGCGGGTTGTGAGGAACTGCGGACCGAGTAGGTCTAAAGGACAAGATGGAAAGGGCGTGGCATGAATGGGGTGGGGCATGGGATGCTGTAGTTTTGGAGTTTGAGAGTTTAAGGCTGCGTGAGGCGCAAGGGGCAGGGCTGAGTGAGGCTTGTGGTGATGAGAGGTGGGAGGAGAGGGGCGTGAGGGGTGAGACATTTGTGAGAGGTGGGGGACCAGGTATGGAGAGGCGTGGCGTGAATGCGGCGGGGCGGGAGGTGGTGAAGGAGGATAGAAGATGGAGGATGAAGTATGGAGATGTTGAGGAGCAGGCCAAGGGAGGCCGGAGAGGCTCAGGTGAACCGGGTGGCTAGAAGACAGAGCTGAGGCATCCCACACAGACCACTTGCTTGAATTCTGGGAACTGAGCCTCATCCTCGTGAGTTCTTCACCAGACTGATCTACATTAGCGAGCTCCAAAATAAACAGGACTACACGGAGATACCCTGTCTCAAAAAGAAGGGGAGGGAGAAGATCTCTGAAGAAGCTCAAAGGTAGAGCAGGGACAGGCCTTAGGCCCTTTGGTTTTACTGTGAAAGGTGAGATCTCTCTGAACTTCCTTAGGCTGTGTGCTAGTCACTCCCATTTACAAGCTCGCGTTGCAGGGCTCCCATTAGAGTGGACCACTCAAACACAATCTAGGAGCCAATTCCAAATCTTTATTCCAGCCGGCTGGTGACCATACCTGGATGTTTGGGACTCAAGTGCAGTCCCGAGCTTTTCTAAGGGTCCATATTTAAGCAGGAAAAGCACATCACGGCTGGAAAGTCTCCAAGGTTCCCTTCCCGTAGCTATAAGCAGATTAAAAAAAATGTGATTAGCAAAAATAGTGAAGTCAGGCTGACCATTGCAAAGAACTCAGATCCTTGAGTTGATTTTCTTTCCGGAACTGATTTTTTTGTATGTTTGTTTGTTGTTGTTGATTTGTTTTTTTATGTTTTAAAGCTCCCCCTTGCAGTTACTGGCGCTCTACTCAGCAAGACAAAGTTAATCTGAAGTACCAATGGAGTCACTGTAGTCAGTTTGCAGTTCTTGTCACACTCGAGGTCGCTGCAAAAAGTTCCCCTTGAACTTCAGCATTTCTCACCTGTAAGATGGAAATTTTGATAAAAGTACCTACACCGCGGAGTATTGCAAAAAAAAAAAAAATTAGTGAGATGATGTATGTAAAGAACCTACAGTCATAAATGCCTAACAAATATTGGATACTATTATTGGTATTATTATTTAAAATATCATTCACATTGCCCCTCCCTTGGGGCAGCAAACATTTTAGCCTGTATTTCCATAACTTTTAATAGATAAAGCCAGTTGCTTGAATCTAAGGAAACTCATATAGGAACAAAACAATCCACGACTAATTTAATTATCTTGAGCTTTATAATAAGCCTCAATAATACATCTTGAAACAGTGATATCCAGTATGAGATTACAAAACATAGCCCAGGCTCCTTCCTGGGCATTTTCATAGGTTGGCTCATTTAGTCTATAAACAACCACACAGTGGTTATTAGCTTTCCCTTTTGTGGAATAAAGAAATGAGAGAAATACAAAAACCTGTCCAAAGTCACATCATTGGGAATGGCAGAAACAGGGTTCTCATTCAAGCTCAGCTCCCACTTCCCCCTTTGGGGCTTGATACAAATATCTGGGAGACATCCTTGATGCTGCCTACAGCAACATGGCCAGGTGTCTCTGTGGGAATTACATATAACTGTAATCCTTTAAGATCAATATTCTTTCCCACTCCAACTTCCTGTCACACAATATTGGTGAAACAAGGGAAGCAGCCAAGACACATTTATTAATTAAGTGCACATTTAAGTGTATGGGTCGCGGTCAGTTTCTATCAATGGTTAAGTCATTGCTATCTGTCTTAGTGCAAAATGGCTTCTAGACAGACAACTATCACCCACAGCTGACTCAGCTTCCATGCAAACGAGGGTCCCATGGTAAAAAACTGTGTCAATGCTCAGTGTGTGCTTATCATCAAGAGTATGCACACAGGCAGAAATCATGATTGAAAGCAAGTCCATGGAAAATGCTTCTCATCATAAGACATAATAACTTATGCAGAAGATTTGGCTCTCACAAAGGCCAGTTAACGCAGAAATCTAGGGCTCAGTAGAGAAAAGTGCTTGCCATACAAGCATCAGAGCCTAAGTTCAAGCCTGCCCTTGGAACCCATGTAAAACCTGGACACATGATTGATGTAAGTGTCTGTAACCCCAGTGGTCCTACACAGAAATGGAGGGTAAAGACAGGCAACTACCCAGAAGCTCCCAGACCAGCTGGCCTGGAAAACAACAAAGAGTACCTGCCTCAAACAAGGTGGAAGATGAGTATTCATTCCTGGGGTTCTCCTTTTATCTCCAAACATTTGTCACGGCAGGAACATGCCCATATCACAAGCAGGAATATGCATACAAATAAATGTGTATGTACACACACAGCAAAGATCTTCGGCAATGTAACATATACAGTTATTGATGTAGTAGCTACTTTTTCCTGTTTAATTAAAACAACATAAACCAAAATGCACAGACTTGTGTTTGTTGAGCACAGGCATGTAGCCCTACTATAAGCAGCCAGCAGGAGTGTTTTTTGTGTGATCTTCCCTGTAGCAGATAACTTACATCTTATGTAGAGTGTCTGTCTTGGCAATGTCTGATGCCTATAGAAGAGATGTCGTGCAGAGCATAACAAATTAAAGGAAGTCAATATGTTCCAAGTCAAAAATGATGAGTTCCTGATTGCTCATCTAATAATCTAATTAATTAAAAGGAAGGGCTGGTATGGTATAGCAGGCCTTTAATCCCAGCGCTTGGGAGATAGAGGCAGGCAGACTTTTGCGTGTTCAAGGCCAGTTTGATCAACATAGTGAGTTCCAGGACAGCCAGAGCTATATAGAGAGACCCCATCTCAAAAAAAAAAAATTAAAAAAGAGAATCAGGGTTCATCATGAAAGTGCATACCTTTGATCCCATCACCCAAAAGGTAGAGGGAAATGGATATCTGTTAGTTTGGGGACAGCCTGGTCTACACAGTAAATTCAGGTCAGCAAGGACTATCTATGTAGTGAGACTGTCTCAGATTTGGGGATAAATCATAAATGTACTACAAAAGATGTAAGCTTTTCTATTTCTTGACATGAAATGCTGGCATGGATAAAGAAAATAGACAGCTCATAAGGTACCACTATGATGAGGATATAAAAAATAAGCTGGTTAATGTGTGGTCGGCTCAAAGAAAATTTAGAATTAATCCCTATACTGTAAGACCTAAGAGTTCCAATAGGAAAGAAGCTTAGTGACTTCCCAAATTTACAATAATCCTAAGAATCTACATGTAATTAAGTTTTACAGCACAAAGAAAACTTAAATTATCCACACATTAAGAAGTTTGCCTTTGTAGGACAGAATTATTTCCCTAGTTTCTTTATAGAAAATAATACAACAAAGCATTGTCATGATTAATCAGCAAAAAGAGAAAATTAATATAGAGCCCTGTCATCCAATCAAGAAAAATATGTGTTAAATCCCTAATGTTGTAACAAAATACTTGAGACAATCAAGTTAAAAAAAAAGAAAAGTTTTGCTCTGGCTCACAGTGTCAGAACTAGGACCTGAGATGGGCTGAGGGCAGGAAGGGCATGCATGACTGGTAACTCCAGGTTCTGGCTCCAGCACTGTCATTCTAGAGCTTCATTTACACTGGCTAGCTTTCCTGTCACCCCTACCTCCTCTGTCTCCTGGTATGCCTCTCCACGGTGTTCTGATGACAGCCTTGAGAACCCAAAGAATTAAAAACTAGGTTTTTGGAGTACTGAGCTAAAAAGTTTAAAACGTATCAGGCCAGCTGACCTTGCTGCTTCTAGGCAGATCCAGCTAACTGTAGGGAAGAGCTCACCTTGCTGCTCATTCGGGGTACGGTTGCAAGGAAACAGGCCTAGATAGCCTTGTTCCCGGAGACAGCACAGACTAACAGACTAATAGATAGCTAATCACCCCCTCTCCCTTAGCAGCAGTCTATCAGTCCAGGACAGGACTGAAACCTAAGGCCAGCACAGGACAGGACTGAAGCCAAAGGCCAGTTGTTTTTCCTCACTGCCCACCCCCCACTCCTCCCACCCCCGGCAAAAGGCAAAAGAGAACAAAGAAAGCTGGAACCTTTCACGATTCTGGCACTTTCCTACTGCAAGTTTTGAAATGTAGCATCTCTTTTTTCTGTATTAACCAATAGGAGCTTGCGAGGATAGAATCCCCTCCTTTGGGCACATTGGGAGAGACTGGAACCTATAAATCACCCACAATCCAGAGCTCAGGTCTCTCTGCTGGATACCAATGCATTGTTGTTTGTGAGAGTCCAGTCTGAGCTGCAAATAAAGATCCTTGTGTGTTTTGCAATGGACTCGACTCCCTGGTTGTCTTTTGGGGGGTCTCAAGAATTGGGCATAATAGCCTGAGTAGCATGGCAAGAGCTCTGGTTAAACAAGAGTTGGGCCTGAGACTTAGTTGCCCTTTCATTCCTTTACCCATAACACAGGATTATAAAATCACTCTTGCAGAGATGTCGATTTTGTTCAGTTCAATAAGATCATCACAGATTCCAGTGCTGTGCATGGCACCAGATATGAGAGTGGATGATTGATAATGACAGCTTGTATGATACTTAACATAATCCTTACAAGGTGGCGGGCACTGCTGTGAATGCCTTACATGCATTAATTTGTTTATTCCTCACAGCAACACCAGGGGATGGGCAGTATTAGCTTTGTTCTACAGATGAGTAAACTGAGGCACAGAGTGTTTAATGACTTGCCTAAGAGCACACAATTAGTAAACAACAGAGCCAGGACTTGAAGACAGGAAGTAAGGCGGTACCTTCCACTACTAAATAATCCTGACTTCAAAGTTGTAGCTGTCAAGATCAATGAGAGGGCTCGGTGGATTAAAGCCATTGCCACAAGGCCTGACAACCTGAGTTCAGTCCCTGGAACATACATGATGAAAGAAGAGAACTGACTCCTGCAAATTGTCCTTGACCCTTACATAAGAATTGTGACACGCATGTGCCCTACCCATAATAAATACATGCAAAAGAAAAGGTAGCTGTCATTATTTTCTGTATTTGTGTACATGTTCACATGTGTACACTTGTGTGAAAGCCAGAGGTCAACATCTAGTGTCTTCTTCAGTTGCTCTCTACTTTTATTTTTGAGACAGGGTCTGTCACTAAACCTGGAGCTTGCTGACTGGCTGGCCAGCAAATCCCAGAGATCCAGGTGTGTGCCACTTCATCTAGTTTTTTTTTGTGGGTGCTGGGGATTGAACTCAGGTCCCCATGTTCACATGGAAAACTCTGTATTGACTGAGCCATCGCTCGGCACCCATTATTATTAATAATGACAAGATACTCTGAGTTCTTCCCATGTGCCAGGAATGTGCTGATACACTGCTTTTTCTCAAGAACTCTATGGGACCATTTTTAAAATAATTACCTTCACTTTATAGAGGAGCAAAATGAAGTATAGGAAAATTATGTTACTTGGGCTGGAGATATGGCTGGCTTAGTTGTTAAGAACACTTGCAGCTCTTGCAGAGGACCTGAGTTTTATCCCCAACTCCCACATGGTGGCTCATAACCATCTATAATTCCAGTTTCAGGGGACCCAACACCCTCAAAGGGAGACTCATTGGGAAAAGCCCAGGAAACTCCCAGACCCAAGGGGAAATGGTTTATAATGGTCAAGAGTGTCTGTGCATAAGACAGGGGCAATTTTTGTGCTTGGTCAGGTGTTATATATATGACTCAAGACCAGAACCCAACCTGATCATTTATCATCAGTCTAGCATGAGCCCTGCCCTGCTGCCTCAAGCTACTCTGGGCTTCATGACACCTAAGTTCTTCCTGCACCTGAGTTGTTAGAATCTGACTGCATTGATCCATCTGTTTGCCAGCTATGTTTCTTCCTCGCCTCACCCTGGATGCCACACTAGGGTGGCTCTGCATACCTGTTTTTGCTGCTTTGGTGGGCAAAGGCCCTGCTTTTTCTTTTCTAAGATCATGATCCATGTGCTCCCCCTGGTGCTCACTGGCTGTCCTGGAGGGAGTCAATTTCTAGCCTTCTACAATCCATGCTCAGAATGTTGTTTGCAGCACCAGGGCTCAGTCTCAGTTTGTTCTGACCTAGCCTGGTTTTAGATGGAGAGTTCAGGAGCAGGAAAATATCTCTCAGAGGAGCAGCTGCAAGGCTCTCCGCTTACTTCCCAGATTAGTGTGTAAGTAGGAGTTGGCAGAAATTTTTGGACTGTGGGCCAGCTATGGGAAGCTGGAACAGGCAGAGGATAGTAGTCATGTCATTAGACATGAGAGACCACTATCCTTTCTCCTTCACATGGCCAAGCAGATATGTCTTTTGATGATGGTTATTAAAAAGTTTGTTGATTTGTCATTGTCATGGTTTCACAAGTTAGTATGCACCCCACACAGCAAGAAGAACAAATTTACAGATATTTATTAGTCTTTCCAGGACAGAGTGCTGGATGAAGTGCTATATGGGAATGGCTCCACTTCATTTGCAAATAATTAGTGAGAAGAGCTATTATTGTCACCTTTTATACATGGGGAGATAAGGTGAAGGAGGCTAAAAAATTTAGGGGCAACTCACCTTAAGAATACAATGTAAAAAATGAGGGGATGGCAGAGATGGCTCTGTCTATAAAACACTGGCCATACAAGTATGAGAACCTGAGTTCTGATCCCAAGCATCACTGTAAAAACCAGAAGGATTAGAGAGATGTCTCAGCGGCTAAGAATGTGTTTGGTATTCCAGAAGACCAGAAGTTTGGTTCCTGGTCGGCAGGTCCTCAGGTCAAGGACCTGACAACTGCTTGTCACTCCAACTTTAGGGGAATTGTGTAACAGTCTCCTCCAAGATTGAAACATTCCATCCTGGAGACAGAAAGTTGGGTTTTTTGTTTGTTTGTTTGTTTGTTTGTTTTAATTTTCCTCCCTGTAAGAGTAAGCAATAAAAGCTGAGAATCTCCCTGAGATGGAAGGAAATTGAGCTGCCAAGAAGACTTTGAAACCAGAACAGTTGCCTGGAAAAAGAAGAAACTAATGGCCTGGAAGGAGACCAACTGAGGCACCTGGAAAGAACATGCTTCAATGTGCTGAGCTGCCTGCTCGATATTCAATGTGTTCCAGATTCCCAGCTTTATGAGTTGTCAGCCATGCTGGAGTGGGTTTCGGTGATGCAGTTGTCTTTTGAGTCATTTATATTTCCATAAGAAACCCCTCATCCATGTTTCTGTAAGCAACTCCAATAAAAGCCACTTGTTCACCAAAGTGGACTTTGATGGTAGCCAGGAATCTACTTCTATTCTGATTGATGCAAATTCTCTTGATCAATCCATTATGTCAAATATGATGGGGTAATGGTACAGCACATCCTCCTCCCCCTTGCTTTACGGGATTCATCCTTTAAATATGCTGTACAACATTCCTCCAGGGTTGCAGTTCAGCTCCTGGGTCTGTTCTGTGGCTCTGATGGATCAGTAATGACTTGATTACAATAAATTTTTGTCATCTGCATTGACCTGGGTTTGAGTTATATTGGATTTAAGCAGACCCCACAACAGAACTCCCTCTGTGGTTACGTGAAGACCGCCCCCCCCATGCTGCTGTAGCCAATAGAAACAAACACAGGAACACACATTTTTTGTTTTTTTTTTTTAAATACAAGTGGGTGAGGAGACAGGATGAGCTGGGGTTGGATGGAAGGGGAGGAGGTCCTCCCCCGTTGGTGGACTTGGAGGGGGCGGGGAGGAGATGAGGGAGGGATGAAGAGGGTGGGAGGGAATGAGGGAGGGGGCTACGCCTGGGATGCAAAGTACCTAACTTGTGATTGATATAAAAATAAATAAATTAAAAAAATAAATACAAGTGGGTATGCACCTATAGTCCCTGTGAAGGGAGGAGCTCTGGAGCTCACGGCCAATCAGCCTAACTGATTGGGAAGCTCTAAGCTCAGTGAGAGACAGTTGTCTCCAAAACTAAGATGGAAAGCTATTGAGAACATGCCCTACACTAATCTCTGGCCTCCACCCAAATGCGCACACTTGTGAGTGGATAGCCACACATATTCTCTCTCTCTCTCTCTCTCTCTCTGACAGGAAATGATAGGGTTGGAATTAAATTAAAAATAAGCTTAACAAATGTGGTGGTTTGAATAGAAACAGCTCCCTTAGACTCATATGTTTGAATGTTTGGTCCATAGAGAGTGGCACTATTAGAGTGTAGCCTTGTTGGAGGGAGTGTGTCACTGTGGGAGCAGGCTTTCAGTTTTCATATGCTCAGGTTATGCCCATTGTGGCACAGTCTCACCCTGATGCCTGCAGGTCATGATGTAGAACTCTGAGCTCCTTTTACAGCACCATGTCTGCCTGCACTCTTCCATGTTTCCCGCCATGATGATAATGGCCTAAACCTCTGATAAACTGTAAGCCAGCCCCAATTAACTGTTTTCTTTTAAAAGAGTTGTCATGGCCATGGTGTCTCTTCACAGTAATAAACCCCTAAGACAACAACCATCTCTGTAATCAGAATCAAGCATGTGAAAACCACTTTCCCCCTTTGTAATACTAAGGACCAAATCCAGCCACACACACGTGAGAGAAGTGCTAAGCCACTGAGTCACATCTCCAGCCCTAGCTGGCCTCAGCCCTTACAGTGTAGCTCAGGGGCAGTCTAGATCTCATACAGTGCTAGGATTATAGCCATCACTGGTTATACTGGTGAAATTTCCAATTGATAACACTAAGCTTTGACTAGATTCAGAGCACCAAGGATCACATGTGCTTGCAGGGTGAAGCTAGACTCCAACCTTGGCCTAAGGTTTCTTTCTTTCTTTAAAAAAAAAGATGGTATTTTATTAGTTATTTGAAAATTTCATATCCTCATTCATTTAATGTATCTTTATCATTTCTAGCCCTACTCTTCCCCCAACTTCTCTAAGACACACCCCAACCCCCTTCCAACTTCATGTCTTTTGTTTTCCTTTTCATTTTATTTTATTATCTGTAAAGTCCAATTTGTACTGCCCATATACTTGTGGGGTATGGAGCTGCTCATTGGGTTGGCACTGGGTAGACCTATGTGAGACACTTAAAGAAAACTGAGTCTTCATCCCCTTGCAGCCATAAGCTGTCACTGCTCCTCAGTTAGGAGGGGAGGGGCTTCTTATTAACATGAGTATCCCCACCCCCATGACTCTCCTCTCTGACATATGTAGGCATCCTAGAGATTCTTGTGCACTGGAAAACATTATAATAGAGCTGCATTGGCATTATTAGGAAAAATGGTGTCCATGAGGGTAGGTAGGAAACAAGCCACACTTTTTCTGTCTTCTCTTCCACTCCTTAAAAAAAAAAACCCCACAAAATTTAATACAAAGGGTTATTAACTAAATATAAAGTTAATTGAGTGGATGAGAAGTTATAAAAAGAACTGCAAGCTAGCAATTACAGGAAGAATCTACCACCCCCAGTGCTGGGGGAACATGGAAGCTGAAGGATTAGAAGTTAAACTGCACAGACAGACACCCTGTAGCGCTGGACTGCAGGCATCTGAGGAGGAGCATCTGCACTTAGATGGGGCCTCCAGGCTAGGCCTTGGACCTAGACAGAGGTGGTGCCACATGCTGACGTAAAACGGCACTGGTGGGTGACACCAAGAGCTGCAAGTAGCCTACGAGATAATGCAGGGGACAAAAGAGGCGGTCCCTCCTTTAACCTCTTCCCTGAAGTTTAACCTTATACTGCTTATTGACAAAGATCAATACAGTCTAAGAAAAATGAAGCCAACCCCGGAAGTGTGGCCAGCAGGATCCAGCTAATAACCCCAGGGAAGGATTATGGTTGGCTTTGTTGAGTCACATGCCCATGAATCAAGTCAATCATGACATATGATGCTAGAGCCAACATGAATTATACAGTTGACTAGGCCTGGTGACATGCTTATCTCTGTGATCTATGGTGACAACAGGGCCAGATAAAGTGGGATAGGAATGCCTGCAGGGAACATGGAAAATAGCCAGAAATTCATTGCAGGTGAATTTTCTGATCTTTCATCAAGGGAACAGCAGATAGTCATCTTTGCATACCATAATCTCTCTTTAACAATTGCCCTGTGGAAAACTACTAAAGATAGGATTATCACCCATAGTGATAACTTGCTGGAAGCTATGTAACAGTGTTATACTTATGAAGCATGTATGCATTCAATTATTTATCACACAATAATTTATCAGACCCTCTGGTGAGTGACAAAGACAATTAAGAAATGACAGATTCAAGGACACACAGCAGACACAAATTGTATACTGGTGGTGGAGGGTTTTGGTTAGCATCTTCTGGCTGGTTAAGGAAGGGAGCTTCGCCTGCTCTCTTCTCCTTGGAGCAGCTGGCCCAGTTGCCTCTGAAAAGGCTGACAGCTTCTGTCCTCTGAGTCGAGCCTAGCTCCGAAAGGTGATGTTCTTCTGCTGGACCTCGTGTCCTCCCAGTGGGTGCTTTCAGCTCGGAACTCCTCCAGGAGGTTGCGCAGATGCCTCAGTGTGAGCAGCAGCTGCTGGTCCTGGATCTGCATCTCAGCCTAGGAGAGAGGAGGCCTCAGTGGGCATGTGACTGGCACTGTCTGTGCCCATCGAGCTCCCTTCCATCACGGTCTCTGGAGAAAAGCCCCTACCTCACACAAACCATAGATGCCATATTCCCCTGAAGCCTCAGTTTTGAATCTATGAAATCAAGAACAAATTACTCACCTTTCAGAGTGCAGTGGGGCATGCTTGTAATCCTAGTACTCTGGGAGGCAGAGGCAGGCAGATTTCTATGAGTTCAAGGCCAGCCTGATCTACAAAATGTCCAGGGTGGCCAAAGCTACACAGAGAAACCCTGTATTGAAAAACAAAACAAAAAACAGAAAAAAACCCAAAAAAACTCACAAAAAACAAAACCAAAAACCAAGACAAAAACAAAACAAAAACAGAAAACCAAAAAACCCAACACAAAAACAAAAGAAAAAAGAAACCTCACCTTTCCAAGGCTCTAATAAGGACATGGTCTGAAGATAACATAGATACCACCGCTACATCTTTAAATATTTTGGTAATAAACAAATAATCAGTATATTAATCATGGTTCTCTGGAGGAACAGAACTTATAGAATGGATATATATATATAGGGGATTTAATAGAATGGCTTATAGGCTGTTGCCCACTAGTCCAACAATGGCTGTCTACCGATGGAAAGACCAAGGATCCAGTAGTTGTTCAGCCCACAGGGCTGATGTCTCTGCTGGTCTTAAGAACATGTCAGAATCCTGAAGAAATAGGCTCTAATGTAAGTGAGGTGTATCTTCCCATCTCCAAAGATCCAAATTGAAAGTGGGTCTTCCCACTTTGAATAATTTAAGAAAAAAGTATCCCTGACAGTTGTACCACTTGGGTTTTAGTTAATTCCAAATGTAGTTAAGTTGAAAACCATGAATGGCCACCACAATCAGATAAGTATTAACACGATAGTGGCTTCTGTCGTTATCAATGAAGTGAAGCCAACCCAGCAATTAGAGCACCTAAAAAGCAAACCAGTGAAAGGCTTGGGAACACCTAGTTTTCCAAAACCTTTCAGAGGATCAGCAGTGTCAAAAAACAAAAACAAAAACAAAAACAAAACAAAACAAAAAAACTTGCCCTACAATGATAAGGTAAAATTTCCCTTTTTTGCTTTCAGTTTCTTTCTTTTTTTTTTTTTTTACCAATTTGGTATGTTTTAATCACGTACACAAAATTTTACAAAAGGCGTATCTTACTTTTTAAGTCCTATTATTTCTTTCTGACAACACATTTTTTTATTAATTTATTTATTTTTATATCAATCACAGGTTAGGTACTTTGCAT
>CM053766.1:141458862-141530062 GCA_028658305.1 Pachyuromys duprasi | reverse complement strand
TTCATATGTTACTTGACCCTTTTCCCTTGCTGCCTTTAATATTTTTTCTTTGTTTTGTAGGTTTAGTGTTTTGACTATGATGTGACGAGAGGTATTTCTTTTCTGGTCTAGTCTATTTGGTGTTCTGTAGGCTTCTTGTATGTTTATGGACATTTCTTTTTTTAAGTTGGGAAAATTTTCTTCTATGATTTTCTTAAAAGTATTTTCCAGTCCTTTGAGCCTGGAGTCTTCTTTTTCGTCTGTTCCTATTATTCTTAGGTTTCGTCTTTTGATGGCATCCTTAATTTCTTGGATGTTTTGTGTTCGGGATTTTTCCGATTTTATTTTTTCCTTGAGTGAGGAATCCATTCAGCCAGTGTATCCTCAGCTCTCGAGATTCTCTCTTCCATCTCTTGTATTTTATTGGTGATGCTTACCTTTGTGGTTCCTGATCTTTTCTCTAAGTTCTCCAGTTCCAGGTTCTTCTCCGTTTGTGTCTTCTTTATAGATACCTATTCCGTTTTCATGCTTTGTACCGTTTCCTTCATCTGATTGACTGTGTCTCCTATTTTGGTTGTTTCCTCTGTGTATATCTTTAATTGTTCCTGTATGTGGGCAGTTAAATTCTTCTCCATTTCTTTGAGGGCTTTGTTCATTTCCTCTTTTTGTCTTTCTTTTTGTCCCTCCAATATCTGCATAATCAACGCTTTAAGATAATTTTCCTGTGTCTCCGCTGAGTTAAAAATCTCCACTGCTTTTTGGGTGTTTCTGGTGGGGCCATGGTGTCCTGATTTTGTTGGGTGAGTTCTTTTGCCAATTTCTGGGCATCTGTTTATATATAATCAGGGAGCTGTTTGTGCTTTAAGGCTGAACTTCAGACTGGAACTGTCAATCTCTTGTGTCAGGGGTATTCTTCAAGAAGATCAGGGAGTTCCAGTGATTTGATAGTGTGTGTTGTTGTTTCAGTTGAACTATGTTGTGGGCTCTGTGTGCCCGGCTTCGTGCTCTGTGCTAGAAGCTGTGAGCACCGCAGGCTGGTCACCCCTCTGGTCTGGAAGTTTGGTTCCTCACTCTGTGCTAGAGGCTGAGTGTTCCGTTTTGAGATGTCAGCTGGAGGCTCTGCGCTCCACCCTGGGCTTCTTGCTAAGGGCTCTCCCTTCGACTGGAGACTTGGTGCCCCTTTCTGGGCCAGGGACTGTTCCACATGGTCTGAGATGGTATTTGGGGCACACACCACTTGGTCTGGAGTGGATGCAGGCATTGCCGAGCAGTGTGCACCCGCTGTATGTTGGCTGGTCTGCAATGGTGCCCGTGGCCTTCTCAGTTTGGCCCGTGGACACACATACAGACTGAGGTGGCTGTTGGTGGTCCCAAGCAGTGTGTGCCCGCAGTATGCAGGCCGGTCAAAACGATCCCCTAGGCCCTCTCAGTCTGGCCTGTGTACACACACACACGGACTGAGGTGGTTGCCAGCAGAGGTGATCAGTGTGTGCCTGCCGTATGCCTGATGGTTGAAACAGAACCTGGGTCCTTTTCAGACTAGCCCATGGACACACACACGGACTGAGGTGTTTGCTGGCGGAGCCGAGCAGTGTGTGCCCGCAGTATGCAAGTCAGTCAAAATGGTACCCAGGTCCTCCTCAGTCTGGTCCGGACACTGTGTGACCCAGTCTGGTATGGAGGCTGTTGGCACCCAGGGCTGTGCTCGGCTGAATGTTCAGATCAGGGCTGTGCACCGCTGGTCACCCGGAATTTTTTCCGGGGAATAACTGGGTGTCCCTAGGATTTTCCCACTTGATTTCCTCGCCATAGGAATTCTGCTCACCTGGAAATCACAAATGCTGGTGTTTTAGGTCCCAGAGTTCACTGTCCTGGTCGCTGCATTGTTTCTGCTGTCCTACTCCTCAGACACAGTGTCCTCTTGTGGCAGCCATCTTGGATCTCTCAGATATCTTTTTGGAACTTTATAGGCCAGGCCTCCATCATTTACATTGCTCTCAATATTCTTACCTTTCAAGATCTCACAGAAAAGTTCACCAATCTTTGAATCCTCAATGGCTTTTCTAGCCCAAACCTCCAAGTCCTTCTACAATCCCACCCAAAACCAAGACTGTTGGGTCTGTCACAGAAATAACCTACGATCCTGGTACCAGTTGCTATGCTAGTTAGGATTACTATTGCTGTGATGAAACACCATGTCCAAAGCATCTTGGGGGAGGAAAGGGTCTATTTGTCTTATTACTTCCATATCACTGTTCATCATCGAAGGAAGTCAGGAGAGAAACTCAAACAGGTCAGGAACGTGGAGGCAGGAGCTGATGTAGAGGCCATGGAGGAGTGCTGCTTACTGACTTGTTCATCATGACTTTTTGACCCTGCTTTCTTATTTATAGAACCCAGGATTACCAGCCCAGGGGTGGCACCACCCACAATGAGCTAGGGCTTCCCCCAACGATCACTAGTTAAGAAAATGACCTACAGCTGAAGACATTTTCTCAAATGCTGTTCCCTCCTTCCAGAAGACTCTAGCTTGCGTCAAGTTGACACAAAAGTAGCCAGCACAAAATATAATCTAAAACCTTTGCTTTTGAAAACAGAGTCAACTATCATTAAAACTCTGTCCCACCACAGCCCAAGTTCCCTCACAACACAACTACGCTTTCCACATTCCCCAGGAAGCCACTGGATGTGGCTCTCTAGCAGCATAGGAGCACACTGGTTCAGAGATGCAGATGTTCAAAAGTTGAGGAAGTAATTCAATCATAATGGAATTCTAGGAATGACCTCTATCACCACTAGGGGGTAAGAGATTTCTCACACTTTGTTTCTCTTTACAAAAGATAATTATTAAAATTATTCTTTCACTAAAAATAATATTTAAGAGGGCTGGGATCGGCTCAATGGTAGATCATTTCATATGCAAGGTCCTGGGATTCAGGTTTAGTGCTGCAAAAAGAAAAGTGATTTTGTATGTGTGTGTGTGCCAAACTGATCACCTTACAGACGCTGAGTCCAAGTCTGTGCTGGGAGGGCCAGCTGTGCAGCTGGGGTGCCTATGGCTTGTAAGCAGCTTCAGCAGCATCACCTGTGTCCTCCAACCCCATGAGGAGTCCTGTCTGTGTTGTCTCCCAGCTGGCCTGTTGCCTAGCAACCTACAAAGGTCTACTGAGATGATCTTGTCTGTCCCTCTCTCCTCTGGTGTTCATACAGGATGTCCTCCTCTCTTGGCAGCTGTGGACACACATTTGGGGTGCTACTTTTTTCTGGGACCTGGAGAAAACACTCCAGTGAAAGGCATGGCACCTGGCTTTCCAGGTAACATTGCATAGATACTCAGGAGAATTAGTGACCCATGGGATAAGTCTTTACTAACTGGAAATAGGAGACAGGAGCAAGCTGTAAAAGTGAAAGTTTTCCTGCTCACTCTTCTAAGGCACAGTTGGTTTCAACACTCAAGAGGAAGTCCCACAGGACAACTGGTTCCTTCTGGCCCGTTCTGCAGTGGGAGCTGGTTTCAGTACTCATGGGTTGGCCATGCCCAGCATCAATTTTGCCTCTATTTGCCTTCCTTATTATCATCTCCCTGAGTTTGTACTCCACGCATTTCCTTACTCTCACTTCTGTCCACACCTCCGTTCTCCTAGCTAATGTGATGGGTGTCCTCTGTGTCCCCCAGGGGTCAGGTTTAACTCTTCGTGCCAAGCACTCATAAGATAAATGACAGACATCTCTCACTGAACAACCCCTATCCTGTTGGCATTATTGCTACCTTCATCCTGTGATTAAGGAAACTGAGGCTCAGAGAGGTGATGGCACTAACTAGAGGCCACACAGCAACAGCGCTGGGTACTGTCCCAGTACCCAGTACAATGTTAAAACCAGTCAGGCTAGCACCCAGTGTCTCCTATGTAGGTCATGACCCAGTTTTCCAGTGCCTAAGAATTCCATTGTGCTCTGTGTGGCTGTCCCAGGTAGGGGTGTCTGCAGCACCCAAACTTTAGCCTGAAGCCCACTGTTTCAGTCAGTGAGGTCCTGGGAAGAGTGTGTGTGTGTGTGTGTGTGTGTGTGTGTGACCAGAAGCCTTGGAAAACACAGGGAGACATGACAAAGCAAAAGAAAAGGCTCACCAGCTCCTCCCTCAGCCACTCGAGTGTCGGCCCAAGTTCCGCATCTGGCTCTCCTGGTAGTTCCATCTCAGTGTCCTTGATAGAGTCCTTGGCAATGACTTGGTTACAGGCCTAAGGGACCTTTGACATGTGTCGTCACCAGCTTCCTTCCGTCTGCCAGCTAAGTAACTAAGAATTAATGAGAGCAGGACGTTGTTTGGGTTGGAAAACATAACTTGGGATTTTTAAAAAAACACTTTAGTGCTTTAAACAAGACAAGGAAGAAGGGAAGAAATGAGGGGTATGCCTCATACTTGGTCATTCTAGAAATTCAGAGAATCTGATGACACCAGGCATGCCAAGGTTGTGAGGCTGACTGAGGCCAGTGATGGTCACAGCCATGCCTCTTAGGGTTACACTATGCTTCCTGTGTAGAGTGGGCATTTTACTATGGGACTGATATCCCTACTGCGGTCCCAGTTCCCCACCCCTTCCTTCCTCATATGTGGGGTCTCGATGAAGAGGATGCTGATTTTTCATACCCCTTAGCTTCTGGTATGCTCACGTGAACAGTTACCCACAGGGAAATCAAAGCAGAAATGTGCTCTTACACATTAACAAGTTCTTTATTTTCCTAAAACCATCACTTCCTCTTTATTCTTGTTTTTTGTTCTCTGCATATGCCTAGGATGTGGATATGATGCCTGCAGCTACAGTAACAATCATGACATCCAACAGAAGAGAGGTTGGAAATCATGGTGTCACCAAGTCAGTGACACCATCTGCATGTCAGTGAGACAGTAGATGCACTTTGAAATGGACTCTGCTGCTTTCGAGCAAATCCCACCCAGCCTGATTCTCTATTCATTCCTCACAGAACACTGTGAAATGGGTATTCCTTTATCATCCCGTCCAATAAACACTTATGGATCTACTGGGTATCAAGTTCTGCTCCTGGCACAACAAAAGCTCCAAACCAGGGAGAGAATGGCTTTGTTTTGTTGGAGCTGATATCCTACCAAATGGAAACAAACAAGACCCAAAGTCATGTTACAATGGGAATAAAGGGAATGTATTCTCATGCAGGGTTTTCAAAAATGCACTCTGAACACATGAATTAGAAACTCCAAGCCAAGAGCTAACACAGCCATCCTAGATACAGAACCTAGACAGGCACTGGAGGGGACCAGCAAAATGAATTCCATCCATGCTCTCGGCTCAGGCCATTACAGCTATTACATTACCCATGGATATATGCTACTCTAGATCACCCAGGACCCACAATGACAAAACACATAAGGAAACTCTGCCAAGCATAAATGAGACTCAGCAGACACCAACACCAATGGGATCAAACCTGTATTCCTCCAGGAATTCCAGGAGAAAAGTGTTGTGAAGCCTGATTTAGCACCACACATCCTCAGTCCCAGCATTCAGGAGGCTGAGGTAAGTGGATCTCTGTGAGTTAGGGGCTAGCCTGGTCTACAGAGTGAGACCTTGTCAAAAAAATATTAGGGAAGTAATTACAGACACAAAAGAAAGCTTAAAACAAAATGGCACTATATTGACAAAGGTGATTTGAAAGAGCATGAGAATTTATGCAAGTAAAAAAAAAAAAAACCAAAAAAACCAAAACCCCAAAGTTCAAGTAAATGTCTATAAATCAAAGAGAGGAGAGGGTCTTACTTTGTCCCCAGAGCAGTGGGTGTGAAGAACACTGGGGAAGATAGACTCTGCAGAGGACAGTGTAAAGAATTCCATCAAGCAGTGGCTCTTTGGTGGATGGTGCATGGAGCATGTGTTCCCTGTCCAGCAAGAACTAAGAGGGGTGTAATAGCATGCAGGTGGCATGGGTTCCTTCTAAGTGGGAGGCATACAAGCTACCCAAAAGGGCCTTGTGTGGATGGAGCCTGGGCTCCACCTCCAGCTATGTAGAAGGAAGTTCCTAAAGTGAGTTGTTAGGAGTGGCACATTTCTTTCACTTTGGGGTTTACATCCCAAGATGCTTTCCGATGACAGCACACAGACAAAATTTGCTGTGCAAATTCTATTCTGGCTCAGCTGTCATGCTTTAGAACTAAAGAGTTCTGGAAAAAAAAATAGCCGCTGACCACATCTCAGTCTTTTAAACACGGGGACCAGAAATAAGTCTTTTTGGGCTTTGAAAATTTGTCCCTGAAAATTTGGGAACAACGATCTGGAGCAAAGATAGATGCTTCAGTCTAAGATAGACCTCCTGCAGACTGGACAGAATATCTTTGGCTCATGGTGGATGTCCACATTGCTGTTTGGGGGTGGTGACCACATGAGCCAATCAGATAAGTTCTCAGTTTGAATTTGCCACAAAGGTTGCAAGAACACTGGGTAACAAATATCTCTAAAACTCCATACTTTCAATCAACACTTACACGAATTGGTTTCTGTTTCTATAACAAACACCTGAGATAATGAACTTAATATGGTTTATTTTAGCTCAGTTATGAAAGTTTGGGTTCATGGTCACTTGGCTCTGTTACCTGGATCCATGGTGAGGCAGCACACCATGGCAGGGTGTGTGTGGGGAAAGGAGCTGTTCATCTCATGACAGCCAGGTAGGAAAAGGCTGTCGGAAAGACACAAGGGTCCCAGCATTCCCCTCATATGACTGGAAAACTTTCAAGTAGGCCCCAGAAGATCATGGTTCCTGTTTCTCAGTAGGTCTTTCCCCATGGGTCTTTAAAGGTCATGTACCCACATCATAGCAATCATCTGTTTTCAAACAGAAGTCAGTGGGTTGGTGGGATGATCATTTGCTGCCAGCCACACACCTGCGTGTCTGAGGCTGCTCCATAGCTCTCTCACCATCCTCAGGGATTTCTAGCTTGTTCTCTTGGCAGTGCCAAAGGTAAGATTTTTTTTTTAAAGACCTAGGGATTCATCTCAGTGGCTAGAAGGCCTGCCTAGCAGGAACAAAGCCTTGTGTTTGATCCCCAAGCACTACAAATAACCAGATACCAGTACACATCTGCAAACCCAGCAGTTGGGAGATATAGGCAGGAGGATCAGAAGATTAAGGCCATTCTTGGCTACATAGTGAATTTGAGGCCAGTTTAGGCTGCCGGAGAGCTGGCACATTGTCACTAGGCCTACAGTTTTGGGAAAGGTGAGCTATATAACCGAGCCTAAGCTGAGAGCCAAGATGTACATCCATATACAAAGAGATCTGGGAAAAGCACTGTGCTATAGAGTAGAAAAGAGTAGGGCCAACGGGATGGAAGGGCCCAAAAGGAGGCAAATGAAAGCACAAGGTGGGAGGAGCTGGAGACAGAAAGCACAGTGCTGTGGTGGCAGCCGAAGATACAGGAGGTGATCTCAGGATGAGACAACAACCATTTATTGATGTTCTACTCTGGGCCTTTGACAAGCATAGATGCCTCGTTCCATCTTTAAAACGTTTATAGATGGCAGATCCCAAACTGTGTGCCAAAGCTTGGGGGAGATGCAATGTCATCTATCAGATATTGTGCAGACAGTCATTATTAAAGCACTTGAGTCTAACTGTGTCATAAGTTACTGTTGGGCATTTCTTTGGGCCTGACTCAGTAAAAAAGCCCCTAACATTACATGACTATGGAAAGCTGAGAAAATATAGGAACCTCTGCCTATGTGCTAGACATCATTATTATTTGTGTTTTTAAATTTTATTATTTTGTTTCGTGTGTGAGATGTTTCGCCTGCATGTACATCTATGCACCCACATGCAAGAAGTACCCTGGAGACCAGAAGATGGCGGAAGATCCTTTGGATATAGAGTTGTAGATGGCTGTGAGACATTGTGTAGGTGCTAGTAACTAAAGTCATGTCCTCTGGAAGAGCAGTTAGTGCTTTTAACCTCTGAGCCATCCCTTTAGCTCCTGTTATTTGCATTTTATATACTGTATATATTAATATGTATTTTAGGTACATATAATATATTATATATACATGTTAATAGATTGTAATAAGTTTGCAATATATTACAGATATATCAGTCACTGACCACTTTCTACACAGGAAATTGAGGCTCAGAGAGGCACAATTTCCCAAGGATCACTCCAGCAGTTGGTGACAACTGGAACTAGAATAATTTTCCCTGACCAGTGCCTGGTATGTTTTGGTCCTACTTAAATTGGTAGAGGGACAAGAGAGGCTGTATTCAACCCAGTGTTCTTGCCCTGAATGGCAGCATGGAAATCTGGAGTGCTTGGCAGTGAGAGTCTTCGCCCTGCACTTGGCCTCCACAGCTGATGCCTAATTATCCCACAAAGTCATTTCTTGTGGTTAACTTGTTTTGATACACTTTCATTTATTTTTAATCTCAGTAAGCATTCCTGGCCCTGAAAACATTTTACTTCATAGGCTCAGAAAGGCTTAGCACATAGGCCTGAGGAGACATGAAGCCAGAATGCCTAGACAGGCAAAGAACTGAAGTTCCCGGAAGAAGAAAACATTACATCTATAACTGAAAGCCAGAATAGTTATCTGTTCATCATCTCTGACCCCAGGCTGGCTTCTGTGGGCCAGATCCCACAACTTGTTCTGGGGATAGAGTACTGGGCAAGAAAGACCTCACAGCTGTCCTCATGTGGCCCATGATTCACCTGGTAAGAGGGTCTATTAACAATCAACAACTCAAAATACCACCTTATATCAGCTCAGCTGGCAGAACATTGCCCTGGCATAAAAGAAGCCAAGGGTTCCAACTCTACCACTCTGAAAACCAGTAGTGATGGTACAGGCCTATAATCTCAGTACTCAAAAGGAAGAGGCAGGAGGAACAGAAGTTCAAGACCATCTTTGGCTATATTCACATACAGCAAGTTCAAGGTCAAGTTTGGATACATGAGGTGGTGTCTCAAAATTTAAGATAAATAAGAAGTAAGGTTGGCACGTGCTTGCCTGGGGCACATGGAGCCCTGAGTGGGGTCTCTAGCACGGCAGACATTTGGGTATGGTGCTGCTAACCTGGAGTTTCAGCACTGGAGAGGCAGAGGTAAAAGGACCAAGAAACCAGTGTCATCCTCTGCTCCATAGTAAGCCAAGGCCAATCTGGATAACTGAGATGCTGCCTCAGACAAACAAACAAACCCCACCTCAGTTTATAACACAAAACCTAGTATATGTATGCACAGACCTGTGTTTGACCTTACAATAGCTTTGTGACATCCACAGTAGAAAGAGGAATTTTGTGACTGTCACTAAGCAGACAGGAAAGCCAAGATACAAGAGTAGGAGATGAGGGACTACAGAGACAGTAAAGTGTTTGCTGTGTAAGAGTGAGCATCAGAATTCAAGATCCAGGACTCATGTAACAGTGCAGCCATGGTGTATACACTTGTAACTCTAGCCTAACTGGCATGTCCCAGGGCCCAGAGAGAGGCCCTGTCTTAAAACACAAGGAGGGTTGCTTGTTAAAACACCTAAAGTTGACCTCTGGCCTCCATACGGACATATCCACATATACTCTCCCATGAACACTGTGGTCATTTGAAAGAGAATGGCCCTCATATATTTTAATGCTTCATCTCCAGTTGGTAGAACTGCTTGGGAAAAATTATGATGTATGGCCTTGGAGGTGTGACACAGGAGACTAGCTTCGAGGTTTCAAAAGCCCACACCATCTTCAGTTAGCTCTCTCTGCTTTATGTCTTGTGGTTGTGTCTCAAAATGTAAGCTCTCAGATACTGCTCCAGCACCATGCCTGCCTGCTTGTTGCCATTTTCCCAATGTCAAGGACTTTAATCCTCTGAAACTATAAGCCCCAACTAAACTTTATTCTAGAAGTTACCATGGTCAGCAATAGAAAAATAACACACACACATACACACACTTTAAAGTAAACCATAAAAAAGAAACACATTCCTGTTTTTTCATGAAATATACCATCTCAGGAAATTTTTTGTACGCACACAAATGGACACATGTCGTTATGAAACTCCTCTGCACCTCTTTCTGAGCACATTGCCATACATAAGTATTATCCTTTTCATGGATGAGTGTTCTAGCCCATCTACTTCCCATATCTGCACTCTGTGTGCATGTGGACTACCCAAACTAAAAAAGGTAGAAGATAAGAGCCCACTCCCAATGTTGTCTTCTGACCTCCTCACATACTGTGGCACAAAGGATTATGCACAAATGTGCAAGTAGACACACACCCGCTCACCCATACTTGAACACGTGTGTGTGTGTGCGCGCGCACACACACACACACACACACACACACATACAGAAGAATTAAGGAAGAGGCATAAGAGGGCTGAAGAAATGCAGATCTGATCCAATCCCAAAATGTTCCAAAATATGTCTGCACTGTGCAGAGTCCAGCAGGTGATATAACAGCAATTACCCAGTGAGCCTAGGTGGAGGGAGCAAGAAAAATGTTCCTGAAAAAAGCAGCATAGCAAGAGGCCCAGAGATGGGGTGGGTGGGCATGTGGCTCAGGGGTAAAGCACTGCAAATGTGAGGATCTTTGTCTAACTAGATAGGAAGCAGAGAGGATAATTTCCACTGGCCAACTAGCCTGGCCCACACCATCCCATTTTAGTTTCATTTACTTATATTGTCTTGAAATTGACTCTATTAGACAGGAATAGTTTTATTCTGAGTAACAAAAAACCTCAAGGAATAGTAACAGTAGGTGGAAGTCGATATTGATCATTCTTAGAAACATGAGGAATTATTCCAGGTAGTTGTTTCCTTCTGAGCATCTTCAACCCGTGTTTCTTCAGTTTTGTTGTTGTCCTACCCAAATATCTAAAGATGGTTGCTTAATTAAACACACACACACACACACACACACACACACCCTGACAGCAAGAAAGACAAAAGGAGACAAGGAGAACACACCTCTTGTTGGGGAATTTAACACTTTTTTTTCTTACAGTAATGATGTTCTAACCACCTACTTGGCCATACCAGATGCAAGAGAAGTTGGGAAATGGAATCCTTTCACCATGCCAAGCACCACCAAGGACTCCATGCCAGTTCGAGAATGGAGGAGTGAATACTGATGAAAACAGCAGTCTTGATAGAATCAGCTTCATATAAGCAATTTTCCTTCTACCATTTCTCTAAGTAATGTATCCATGACAGTCATGGTATCATAATCCCATTATTTTCCTTAAACAATCTGAAATATGCACTTATCTCTTGAAATGATGTGTGTCTGTATGTATGTGGTGTGTGTGTGTGATGATAAATATATGTATATAGATACAGTATGAATGACGAGAGGTTTCTTCAGTGCCATCCACTGATTCATGTTCACACCCATACTTAGATTCCCTCCTCTTGACTGTGATCTGTGGCAAGCAACACAACACAGTAAACATAACGCCAGGTCAGTTCCAAGTTTCAACTCTAAAAATGTCCTGAAGCATCTTCTTTTGCCCCCTGGGGAAGGCTGAGTGCAGTATAAGGTCTCTGACTACCACAAGACCAGCATCAGGTAAGGAAGTCCAAGCTGGCCACATGGAGGGACTGTGTGGAAGAGAATGGAAACTGCTGGACAACAGTGAGAACCAAATCGCAGGTATATGGTGAAGACTGAGTGGCTCAAGCAAGCTCCCAGATCTCTGCACCTCCTGGCTGACACCCCACAGAAAGCTATGGAGCTGTCCCATAGTGATGGAGTTCTTTTTTTTTTTTTTCAAAGATTTTTGTATGAGGGTTTTGCCTGCATGTATGTATGTGTGCTATGTACATGTGGTACCTGTTATCTGAGGAGACCAAAAGAGGCCATCTGATTCCCTGGAACTGGAATTACACATTGTGTGTGTGTGATGGGAAACCAACCTGGGTCCTCTGCAAGAGCAGAAATGCTCTTAAACATTGGGCCATCACTCCAGCCCCCTTTCCTCCCCCCAATTTTTTTTTTATGAGACAGGGCCTAGCTAAATATCCCAGGCAAACCTTAAACTCACAGCAATCCTCCTGACCCAGCCTTCTGAGTAGTAGGACTATAGATATGCACCAGCTAAAGCATATAGGTGTCTAGCTAAAGCATCTTTTTCCTTGTCTCATAACAAGGGTGCACACTAGAACCATAATCTAGTACAGACCTGGGTCATCTGGCTAAGGTAGGTGCACAAGGTTCCTCAGGTGTTTCGTTACCTCTCATCTCCAGACACTCTTGGAAAGGCCACCTCTAGGTGCAGTCAACACCCAAGGTTGGGCATTGTGGTCCATGCTTTGAGGAATGTGGAGCCATGCCGCTAAAATGCTGTGTGGTGGTTTATCTTTTCATTGATTCATTCAGCTATTTATATCAGGATGGGGTCAGGAATATTTGTCATCCTTTTAGTTACAGCCCAGTATCACTATATTATTTTGTTGCTTATTTTTTTTTTTCCAGCTTTGGCTGGCAGTATTTTAAGTTGGCCTGTGTCTTTTGATATGATCACATCAGTGTGTGTGTGTGTGTTTCATCTTTTCTTTCTTTTTTTGTGGGTGAGTTAAGACAAGATTTCTCTGTATAGACTATCTTGAATCTTTCTCTGTGGACCAGGCTGGCTTCAAACTCAGATATCCATCTGTTTCTTCCTCCCAAATGATGGGATTAAAGGCACACACCACCACATTTATGTAGTGTTTTACCTGTGGTATATCCAAGTACTACATGCATGCCTGGTTCCTATGGAAACCAGAGTAGACTACTGGATCCCTGGAAATTGGTTGTGTGTTGGCTGCCGTGTCAGTTGATGCTGGAAATTGAAATTGGGTCTTCTGGAAGAACAACCAGTCCTTTTAGTTGCTGAACTATCTCTACAGCTCTATTGTAGGATTTATTTTATGGTTCATCTTATATACTTTCTGCCTCATTGCTCCAAGGAGCCCTGGTTCCTTTTATTGAAGAATGGTATTAGAAACTAAGATCTTGCTGAGTGTGGTGGCATATGCTTTTAATTCTAACACTCAGGAGGCAGAGGCAGGCAGATCTCTCTGAATTCAATGCCATTCTGGAGGTCCAGGACAGCCAGGGATCTATTACACAGAGAAACTCTGTCTCAAAAAACCAAAACCAAAACCAAACACACAATAAAAGAAACCAAGATCTCAAGGCTCAAGCAGAAAAAGTGCTTGCCACCAAGCCTGAGTTTGATTCCAGGGATCCACATGGAGGAAGGAGAGAACTGATTCCCATAGGTATACACACACACACACACACACACACACACACCCACATACATATGCAGGCACACATAAATGTAAGAGAAACCAAGATCTCTGTGCTAGGTGTGTTCTTTGTTATGGAGTACAACCGCTTCTAGCAATAAAAATAAATAAATAAATAAATGAATAAATAAAATACATAAAATAAAAATAAATAAAAACAAAACAAACAATGTGTGTGAACCCATGTATATGTAAATTTCTGTAAATAGTTTAAAACAGATCTCACTTCAAGATTATTTGTAAAAATAATCTTGGCACTGGCTACTTGCAATAGTGTGTCATACAATGCCACCTGCCCTCACATGGGTAGATAAAAGCCTTTTTTGTGGGGTTCTTCACATGGGCTTGGGCACCCTTGAGAGTCTGAGCTGGAGTTGCAGCTTCAGCCTTGTTCTGAGCTTGGACTATGCAGCCTCACATCTGCTTCCCAAGCTTGGAATGAGTGTTGAAGGCAAGTCACTGAATTTAGAGTCTGGGCCCTTCGGCATCTTGAACTTAACTGCCTCAGGCTCCACAAGGGCCTTGGTGGCCTCTGCACGTGCACCAATTGCCTTTGCATTGTTTGCCCGCATCTTCTTCAGGCCTTTATTGTTATGCTTCTTGGCAAAGCACATGCTCCTCAGGAAGTTGGGGTCGACCCCCTTGAGAGATTTGGATCTTTGTGACCGGGCTTCTTCATGTTATCTCTGTGCCATTACCAGGATTGGATATATGTGGTGTGGTTCTGTGTAGAGAGCCTGCAAACGCCATTACAAGATGGCGCCGGCATCCGGCCGGCTGACTGGTAAACAACTGTCATTGCACATGAGCCTGGGCTGGAAATGAGCCCCAGAGTCACGCCATTCGGGTATGTCATATGGCCTGACTGGCCTCTGCCAATCAGGAACCAACACGCCTCCCAGTAGGGTATAAAAACCGTGCCATTTTGGGGCTTGGGGTCTTCCTCCATTCATTGCTGAAATAAACGCTTGCTGCAGAAGAATCCTGGTGTCTATGTGCGTTCTTGCTGGCAAGACGACTACGCGACCCGAAGTTCTGGGACTTGACCATGTCTGCATGGTAACCCACAGCTCCAGAAGAGCCTAGGAATGCTCTGTAAATATTTCTATATGTAATCATGCACATCTATATTAAGCTGAACATGAGTTCATATTGACATCTCCAATTCTCACCCACATGGCCCATTCTAGCTTCCTCTCCAGGGGTCATACTTATCTAAACAGTGCTGCTCAGTAACTTGCCATATATTTCTCTGCTTCCAAAAAAAAAAAACCCAAACAAACATAATCCCCCAAGCTTGACAACCAAAAGTCAAATTCACACATAAAAGAGAAAATGGGGCTAGCTAACTTCCTACCCAGGTTCTCCCATGCGGCTCTCTACTGTTCTGAAAAGAACAAGCTTCTTGGCCTTCGAGGTTTTGAGGAGAGCTGGCTCCTGTCCACCTCCTACCGTTTTCTGACTTGGGTCTCCCACTGTGACCCTCCTACCTTTCCTTCCCCATCCTTCCTACACTCCTTTTCACCCCAAGGCCTTTGTCCATGCTACTCCTCTACTGGATCTCTCTTCCTTGCTCTTTATGCAGTTGCCATTTACAAAACCTGCCCAATCCTGGCACAGTCCCCGCTTCTGTTGCAAAGCCATCCCATCCCAAAACTCAAGCACTCTGCCTGAGACACATGGAGCATAGTGTGCCTTTGTCTGTTAGGCCTTACTGCAGTGACAGCACTGCCTGTGTGTATTCCTTTCTCCTGGAATATCACAGGAGTTTCTTGAGGGTAGGGATGGGCTCTGCTACTATACAACGGGAGCTCAAAGATTAGGTGTGCATTTCCCAGTTCCTTATTCAAAGGGTATTTATCAAGGGTCCCCTAGGTGTTGGCTCCTTTTTAAATCTCTGGGATGACACTACAGACGGAAAAGACAAAGTCTCTACTATACTCTTGGCACTTACTTTTAAGCAGAAATGACACCGCGCAAAGAAATAACACTGTCGGGAGCTGATGTATGCTGTAGACAGGAATTCTGAGTGAAGGAGTGCAGGGTGCTGGGGCGGTCGTTATCAGAGTCTGCAGCCATGATTCCCTTGGACAAAGGTGGACACTGAGGTTCAGAGAGAAGACCTACCTGAAGCTGGCACCAAGTCTTCCCAGAAACCATAACCTTTCCTTCCTTACCAGACCTCTCTGAGGGCTTGGCCTGGGCCCCCAAGACGAGGAAGTTCCCCTTAAAACAGAAATTGTACACCTGCACCAGGCTCCACTTCCTACAGGTCATGGGAGTGCCTAGATAGAGAAACTCTGGTGTTTGTGTGTGTGTGTGTGTGTGTGTGTGTAAGTAAGATAGGCTGCCCAGCAGATGCGGTCTTGCCTTCGAGGGTAAAGGCGTGCATGGCCGTGGACAATGCCCCAGAAGGAAACAGAGGTGGGTAGAGGCTTCGTTTCTGCCTTCACGTGGCGCCGGTGAGCCATTGAGCCCCACGCGGCGAAGAGACTCTAAACTTGCAGACCTTGAAGAGGGCCCTGGGTCCTACCTCGGGTGGGAAACGCATCCCTGGGTCCAGCCGGGTCTCCTCTGAGGCGGGGGAGGGGTCTTCTCTCCCGCACCTCCCTCGCCTCGCCCCGCCCCGCCCCGCCCCTGCACCCAGCGCCGAGAGCGCCTAGCTGCCGGTTTCCCTGGCCAGCGCTCAGGCGAGACAGAGGTGGCTCTAGGGACGGCAGGGGTCGGGTACCCGCAGCCGCCTCCGTCTCCCTCCTCCTCACGCGAACTCTCCGGGCGCCCTCGCCCGCCGCAGGCGGAGCTCGATCGGCGGCGCTCCAGGATCCCCTCGCTCCCGCCCTGCCCTGTCCCTTCCTCCTCGGAGCCCCCCAGCGGCCGACGCGGTGCAGCCCGGCGCGGCGCGAGCAGGTACGTGCGCCCAGGCAGCCGCTGCGGGCGGGCCAGGAAGGGGGCGGGAGCCCGGGAGGGCTAGGCGGCGGCCCGGCCAGGGTCTAGGCACAGCCTCGGCCGCCTGGAGCCCTGTGTTCCCGCCAGCGGAGGCTGGGGAGGCCCGGCACGGCTCCGCACGCCGACCGCGAGCCGCCAGCGCTGGGCCCGAGGCGGGGACTGGCAGCGAAGGACAGCTCGCCTGACCTCGCGGCCCGCCGAAGGACACACGCGACCCGGGCACCGTAGCGCACGCCGACCCCGCCGAGCCCAGCCTTCCCGGGCCGCCTTCCTACGAGCGCTGACCGGCCGCGTCCGGCCTGCTCTGGCTCGTGGCGTTGGCGGTCAAGGGCAACTTGAACTGCGGGCCGGCGGGCGCTGGGGGGAGGCGGGAGGCCGGGGCGCTGGGGCTTTCCGCGCGGAACTTTGGGTATAACGGCGTGTGTGCATCTGCGCGCCCGAGGCTTTGTGTACTACGAGTGCGTGTGTTTATCGATTGGGTTGTGAAGCTTCCCCCAGCCTCGCAGTGTGTCGGGCTCCCGGGTGTCAGCGTGCGCCATGGGTAGGGGTGCTTTACTTGGACAGGTCTGGGTGGAACCAGCTTAGATCTCAGCTGTGCTAGAGGTAGTCTCTATTCTCCCTGTCTCTCTCATCCCTCCCTCTCTCCCAATATTACCCTCTTCGTGGGTACCACCAGAGTGACCCGTGGATCTGTGAGTCACACTTACTTTCCGGGTCTGTGGCATAGCTGTGGGAACAGTCCCGGGGACAGTGAGTGTGGAACTGGGCGCGCATGGGGGAGGGGGCACTTGCCTTTCAGGAACTATAGTACTGCAGATATAATTGCAATAACTGGTGTGGTTTGGAGTATGATCTGGTGGGCACCAACCAATCTCAAGAGCGCACTCTCTCTCTGTGTCTGCTTATGTCTACGAACTGATGGCCATGCCCTTCAGTAACTTACTAAGCATTTTAGGAGAGAAACAGACATTTCTAAAGCTATCAGAGGGAGGAAGTCTCCTTGTGTCTGCTCCTTCACCCAGGCATCCCAAGGAAAAAGTTTTGGGTGAAAGCAAGTCTTGCTCTAAGAATTTGGGTGCCTGAGATATCCTCTAAGATTTGGAGGTACTAATTACCAGTCTGGGAAAGGGGTTATAGGCCACTCCCCACGTCCTTCAGGCTAAGGGCTTGATGGGTGGGGTCACAAGTGGCACCTACTTTCGGGTGTTGAGTAGTTTTTGGCCCCAGAAGTAAAAAGCCAACTAGCACCACCCTCCTTTCTGTTCATCCTCTGGGAACTGAGAGAAGACTGGGGACCCAGGGAGATTCAGAGGGACCTCTGCCCTCAGGATCCCCATGCCTGCTGTCTCAAGAGAGGGAAGGAAGGTGGAGTGTGTGAGTTTGCATGTGTGTAGGAAATAGAGATTCTTGGGGTACCTATATTCATCTTTTGATCCCTAGTCCCCAAACCTACCATGGGGTCACGATCATGTTTTCTAAAATTGTGATAGAGCTGAGCCCGTCCTGAGGTGTTAACGGGACAGTCTCACAGGTGGCCAAAGCTCAGCACTATTAAAGGGACACGGCAGAGGAGGGCAATAGAAAGGAGCTGTAAGCACGAGCAGCCTTTGAGCTGAGACGAAAGGCTGTATGTGTGCTAAGAGAACAAGTCCATGTGGGAAAGGTCAGAGGGCCTTTTCACATTCTGCCTCTCAGAGTTTCAGTCATTTATTCATCTCATTTGTCAACACATCATTTATTTTGCTCATATTTGCTCAGAAACACATGTACCCACAGAGCACTGGAGAATGACCTGATAATGCAGAGAATCAGATTCTGGCTGTATAAACACATCACGGAGTGGCAGAGCCACTCCGTACCTAGGGTCTGTGTTACTCAAGCATCTGTGTGCCAGGGCTGTGGATGGACCTTGGGACGTCAGAGTATGTATGGGAACAGTGTTTCTATTGTGGGATCAGAAGTGACGTGTGCCAGGGAGGGGTACCTATGGAGAAGAGTTCAGAGCCATGCAAGGGAAAGGCCCAATTACCAATGCCAGGTGTATGTTATGATGTGGAACATGGCAGTCGCATTTCCAAGACAGTTGGGAATGGGAGCCTGCTGTATGCTCATGGTTCTAAGGACTGGCTTGATTGGGGAAGCAAGGGAATGGAGAAAAGACAGTCACATGGACATTCAGAAGAGCTGAGATCAGGTGGTCTGGGCTCTCTGGTTGAGAAAGCACTCAATCCTATAGCAGTGCATTTATTATATGCAGTTGAACAGGGAGGCAGGGTTATTGTATATGGCTAAAAAAGAGGTGGAGTTATTACAGATAAACAAGAAGACAGGGTTATTATATACAGCTGAACAGGGAGGCAGGTTAGCTAGTCATGGTAGGAGCAGTACCTGTAGGGGAGGTCATTAGGCCATAAGCAATTGGGGGAGGTAGAAAGCTAAAGTGGACATTTTCTGCACATACTGTCTACATTTGCATCTGGACCTTAGAGAGGCTTTGCCATCCCTCTGAGCCTCATGCAGGGAAGGCTTTGCCACCCACATGGGACCGAGGCATTGGGGTCCTTGATATGGTCGTACCCACATCAACAATACACGTTCACTGAGGACTTTGCTTGGTGCCTACAGGAACTCTGAGCTTAAAAGGTGAAATTTTTGTTTGTTTGTTTTATATCTTGCTAACTAATTCACCAAAAATCAATGAATAGAATTGGAAATGAAGTAAGCAAAAATTTCAATGAACCCAGTCTGGCCCATTGCTCTAGGTTGGTGGTGGCCTTTTGACACAAGTGCACATATGCAGTGAGTCTGTATGGCATGTATTTGGCATTTTTGGTAGTGTTTCCTCTCTGTCCCCACCCCAATCCTTGCCTGTGTACACGAAGGCATTTGGCTTTTACCTCAGTCAAGGCTTTCCGTTCTTTACCTTTCTTTCTGCCCTGTCACACCTCCTGGGCTTCCTGTCCTCCATGCTTCTGCCCTGGGTGGACTTCTAAAATCTACACAAATCCCCAGCCCTCCCTCCCTGTCCCAGCCCCCTCCAACAACTTGATAGCCCATTGCTTCTTGGCCTGGCTTTCACAGTCCTCTGTGAACTGGCCCAGGTGGTCTCTGGATCCCCTTTACCTCTCTAGACTGGCCCCATCTTCTGGCTGCTGGGGAATTTCCCACTCTTTCTTTTTGGCAGTTTTCAGATGCCACCCCGCCCCCTCCCCACCAAGCTTCCAAAGTGCCTATAACACTTTGATTATCTCTGCCGCACCCCATACAGTATTGCCCATTAGCTGAACAGGCCACAGCCTAATAAGCATCACTTAATGAAATCTTTACCATAGCTTTATGAGAGATGCTTCCCACGCTACAGATGAGAACAGGGCTTCTGCAGAGGAGGAGGGCATCACTTGCCTAAGCATAAACAAGGAGGCTGGGATATGGACCTCATGGCTACTCTAAACTCCTCCATCCTGATGACATCCCATCCTTCAAATTTACTGGGTACTCTCCTGAGCATCTCATACAGGAGTTACCTCAATCTCTCTGTTGGCACTGCACAGGAGGGAGTAGTATTAGTATTGTCACTGGGGAATGTGGTCAATGGGAAAACTGAAGCCAAGAGAGGATAAGTGCATCATCCTCTGTGGGGTGGGGGTAGGGGGGCTAGCCTGGGCCACATTGCTCTACTGTTTATAGCTGCCCACAGGGAGTGCCATGCTTATGCCAAGTGTGATGTTGAGCTCCAGCAGGCAAATTCAACTGACATTTGTTTTCTCTTCTAGCTGCCCAGGGGACAAGGGATGAGCTGGGGTCATTCTCTCCAATGGCATCTCCCCCTGGTCTGGAACTGAAGATACTGAGCAATGGTCCCCAGGTTCCAAGGAGACCAGCCCCGCTGGGCCCAGTGGTGCCACCCAGGATGGGTGTGGAGAATGCCTGCTTCTTCTCTGAGGAGCATGAGACTCGTTTCCAGAACCCTGGGGATGCCAGACTGGGTATCTACCCCAGTCCCCCTGGAGGCATCCCTTCACTGCCCCGGTCTCAACAGGATGACCTTTCTTTGCATTCAGAGGAGGGGCCAGGCCTGGAACCTGTGAGCCGCCCAGTGGACTATGGCTTTGTTTCTGCTCTGGTTTTCTTGGTGAGCGGAATTCTCCTGGTGGTGACAGCATACGCCATTCCCCGAGAGGCCCGAGTTAACCCTGACACAGTAACAGCGAGGGAGATGGAACGCCTGGAGATGTACTACGCCCGCTTGGGCTCACATCTGGACAAGTGCATCATTGCAGGCCTGGGGCTTCTCACAGTCGGGGGCATGCTTCTGTCTGTGCTGCTCATGGTCTCTCTGTGCAAGGGTGAGCTGTACCGCAGGCAGACCTTCATCCCCGGCAGGGGATCCAGGAAGACCTACGGCTCCACCAACCTGCGGATGAGGCAGCTTACTGGGGACGGGGGCCAGGTCCTAGTGGAGAATGAGGTTGTCCAAGTTTCAGAGACCAGCTATACCACTCAGGGCTCTTAAGAGTCCACCCTATCTTGCTGCTTTAGCTGCAGAGCTTGGAGGTTCCCCAAACCTGGGCCTTCAAAGTGAAATCCACAGAGGGCACTGTGGAAGCAGTTTTGGTGCTGGGGTGGGGGCAGCCTGAGGCCTGACTTAAGCCTCACTCAGGCAAGCACTGCTGATGTGTTTGCAGCTTGAAGTTTTTGCATAAGGCTTTGTTTGAGGATTGCTTCTGCTGCTAAAAATACATTTTGGAAACCACTGCTCTTAGAAGATGAGGTTACTTGGCATTTCTCAGGGTTGGGAGTCATGTGAAAGGTTGCCTCCATTCTTCATGTCTTGGGGAATTCTGAGACCGCTACTGTCTTCATTAACCAAGTTTTTTGGGTGACTTTGTTGGGGCACCTTGCAGGTCTGACTTCTTAGGTTAGAGTATAGTTTCATGGTGATGGGAGAAACTGGTTGAGGTGGGCCCCCTGCAGCTCCCCACTGACTGACTCATAACCTTCCCCTCTCCAGACCTCAGCTGCTCAGTCTCTACAGGAAGGAATAGGACTGGGTGCCATGGCACGGGCCACATCTACCCTGGGAATAGGAAGCCAGTCTGCTGCTAGTCACCCTTTGAGGGATGAGGGTGTTTGGCAGGGGACTGGCCATTCTTAGTGCTACCTTCTGGCCTAGAATTGGTGACTACCACTCCCAGGAGCTAGTGGTTCTCATGGCCCAGCTACAGAGCCCTGGTGAGTAGGTTAAATCTAAAATTTGACACAGTGTGAATTGTTCTTGGGGGGTCTGATTTCCTACAGTGGCTAATTTTCTGCTGCAGCAGATTTACCAAGCACAGTTTCCCCTGGGCATCAAAGTATAAGGACTTGGCTGTATTTCTGTGGGCATGCTGGGAGCTTTTTACCGTCCCTCCTCAGTGTGCTGTTACTTGGGACTGATCTCATCCTGGTAGCAGAAAACACATTTCTTTAATGCTGGATTTGTAATATCTGGCTTCCCTTCTTGGTTAAGTTCAGTTGCCAGTCATATGGGGAGAGGTAAGGTACAACCAAGTGGCTTGGATACCAGCCACATAGATTGCTGTGCATTCTTTTGCACGTGAAATGTTTCCAGGGCCCTTCCAAACTCTATTTAAACTTCTGATAATAGAGGTAGGCATTATGAGGCAAGGAGATAGTGACAGACATTTGGGGGAGGCACTGTCCAGTCCAAAAGACCCCAGAAGACTTCCAGAGCACATACATTCTAAGCTATGGGAAGAGGCTACAAGGGTCATTTTCATGCTCTAGGCATGTCCCTTATCCTCCTTCTTGGCTGGCTGTATAAGCCAAGATCCTAGTTGTTGGTGAGGGGTGTCAGAGTATGGAATGGCATAGGGTCTATAGGCTGGGGAGGTCCTGACTGTGTGGAACATGAAACTTCAGCCCAGGCAGTGTGAACATCTGGGTATTATAATATCACAGCTTCTGAGGCAGATCAAATATCTGCTCATGCTCACAGTTTCTGCTTGGAGCAGAGGGTGTGGGGAGGGCTGAAAGGGACAAAATTGTGCAGCTTGGTTTTAGAGATTCTGCTGTGGAGCTGAGAGGGCATGTCTTAAAAAGAACATACATAGCTCAAGAGAGCCAGAGGTCCCAAGGCCAGGGCTTCTTTAGATATGTTAGTTTTTCCCAGCTGGAGCGGGAAATGCTGGACAAAGTGGCAGGAACTGGTCTAGAGAGTTACTGTAAAATCAGACATTGCCAGTGATAGATCCAGCTTCCCAAATCCATGATGATGATAATAAATGTATCGATCCAAGCTGTATGGATTCCTATGGTAGTACCTACTAAGAATGTATGCTTGGAACTGTCCGTTCAGATCAGTTTAAACAGGATGAAATGTATTTAGGGGCTAAATCTGCTAGAAGATTAAGGAATGGCAGTTTTGTTTCTTTTTTCTTTTATTTTCCAAGCCAGAGGCACCTGCTTTGCATTCCGATGGGAAAATTCCTTTAGAAACCACATGTAAATGGATCAAGGCAGTCATTACCTTGTTAGTCAATTACGAAGGTTTGAGAGATGCTGAAAGCATTTACTCAGCCTTGCAGTAACTCCGGGCTCTCCGGGCTGGTGGACGGAGGTTCAGAAAGAAATCCTGGAAGAGTGAGGAATGCTGATAACTTCCCTGTGTGTTTCTTTGGGGGTAGATGTTTCTGTAGTTCCTGGTACATGCCTGCCTCACATCTAAGAACTGCATCTGCCATCCTTTAGGCACCAGGTCCCCAGTTCGAACAGGTAGCAGTTTCAGAACTGATAAAAATCTGGTTTTAAATATGAGCTCTGCCACGTACTGGCTGTGTGACTTTGGGCAAGTTCCTCAACCTTTCTGTTAGAGTGGACTAACCAGGTTATACCATATTCTTAGGGTGAGAAATATGGTTGTCATATATAGTAGGTGTTTGGATGAATGGATGAAACAAAAGATTTCTATTCCTGTCAGGACAGCTGGTGCCCTATGGAAGGTACTGGAATCCCACAGTCCCTGCCCAGTTTCCCAGAGCCCTTGCTGGAGTATGGTCTTTGGGTCAGAATTTGTGACAGAAGATCCCATGACTGGAAGTGAGTGTGGCCTGTTGTGGGCTCTGCACTCGGAACCTCCTCTCTGCACCTTGCTTCAGCTTTGTTTTGGGGGTTTCCCTGATGAAGAAAGGTGCCTCTTTCCAGCTCTGGCATGACATAGCCCCATGATGACTGGACCCAGGAGACACTTGCTAGGGATAGAGAAACATGAGTCCTGACTTCTCTTACTCATCATGGGTCCAGATCTTTGGGCCCATGCCTGTCACTGCCTCCACTTCCTTGCTGATACCCCATGGGTCTCCCAGCAACAGGGGTTGCTGGCTCATTCAACCTACCAGTTTTCCTTGTCTTGGCAATAGAATCACCTTCCTAGGGATTCTCTTTCAAATGTCTTCCCTACAAACACACTTCTCTCTGTGTGTGTGCACACATGCATGAGTTATGTACCATGTGCGCACCTCTGTAGCTTTTGCTCAGGAGCCAAGGACTCAAGCCTCTGGCCACCGAGCTCTGAGCCAGGGCATCTTCTAGAAAACTGTTCATAGTTTCTTCCACTCTCAGCCAAAGACCCTGTGGTTTTAAACTTGCCATCCTAGCAACTGCCCAGTGTCCCTTCCATAATCCTCTTCCTGCCTCATTTCTTGGGGAAAGGAGATTTCTGGGGCATTCCAGAACCCTGGCACTTGGGAAGGGCACTGAGTTGGGAACTGGGAGAACCAGGTCACCCTGGTTATCACTTCCCTGTGGGTGACAGCAAGTAGAGCACAGGACAAGAAAGTGGAAGGCTTCAAGAAGCCAGAGGTGAGGTTCTGTTCATATTGAAGTGGAATGTCAGGTGCACTGACATTGGTGAGGAGGTGGCTTCCATTTGGCATGTTGGTTTTCTCTCTGTTTTCCCCAGGGTTAGATCATTTTTCCTGAGTTCTTGCTGAACTGGAGTAGTAGAGTAGTAGAGTAGTAGCCTGTTAGTGGAGGAATGTTAACACTAATTTCCAGGAGTTAGGTATCTTCAGAGATGGAGAATGGTAGAGTTAGTTTGTTTTAGCTGAGGCTTCTCCAAGCTTCCAGATTGCTCATTTGAGGAGAACCAAGGTCTTTTTGGCCAGTGCCTGGCTTTTTGTCTTGCTCTATCTTGTCCTTGAGCCCCTGTGCTTCCTCTAACCCACATCATTCCTTTTCATGAACTGGTTTGTTTCAAGCACATGGATAGCATATGGAGCAGAGAGTGGCACACAGTGCTGGAGCGTTGCCCCTGCATGAATCTCAGAGGGACAGGAGGCAGAACCCCGAGGGTTCATGGAGGCTGATTCATCAATGCAAAGGCCAGTTGCTTAGGAGCTTGGCAGTAGCTTGGTGCCTCCTGGCCTGTTTCCTCTTCTGGAAAGTGGAGGTGCTAGTCGCAATGCCTTCCCTGTGAGACTGGTGAGTGGTAAATGATACATCTTTAAAGCACTTAGCACAGTGCCCTGCATTTTCCAGTTGTTCAGTAAATATCAGCTATTCATATTCTATCATTCATCCACTGTATCCTTCTATGGTATGGCCCATGTACTATGTCGTGTGCTGTCTTGTGTAGGGTGGTGTGGCTGTGCTGTAGTGTAGAGCATACAGTGTGTGTATGGGAACGTGTGTAGAGGAGGATTGGTGTGAGTTGGGCATGAGAAGGTTCTTTTGGGAAGATGGTGTTTAATGGTAATCTTGAACAACTAGGAAGTACTGATGTGCAGAGCTGATGGAAGGGACTCCAGGCAGAGAGAGTGTGTGTGTGTGTAACCAGAGGCTCAGAAGCCTCAGCAGCAGGAGAGAGGTGGACAGGTGGTACACAGGTGACTGAGGAGTGCACACAGTGGGACCCACAGTGGGTTCTTGGACAGGCGTGGGCTACTATAAATAAGGCTGTACAGGCATGACTGGCAGTGTCTGTCCTCTCTATACTTGGAGGTTTGTCTGGAAGAATCTTCTATGTCAGAAGCACTGTCGGGGCAACATTGTAGTACATAGTGTCCCTACCCCCTTTAGGGCTCTTTCTGCTCCAGCCAGGGGACATGAATTTGACTCCAGGCTTCAGGTTGGCAGCCCTTTCCTTCTTGACATCTGAGTCTCTAAGGTCAGGGTAGTGGCTTGCAGGTCTCCTGGGCTTAAGGAAAAGTAGCAAGTGAAAGAGACTTACTAACCACTTCTACTGGTCCAGGGGAACAAAGGGACAGGAAAAGAAGGCAGCTGCCATGCCAACCTCTTCCTGGGAGGTGTGGCATCTGGGTCAGTACTGACTCCAGGGCCAATGGCATTCAGCAAAATCCATCTCCTTGTTTTTCCATTTTTCCAACCTCCTTCGTGTGATTCCTTTTTGTGTCCACATCTTCTTTCATTGAAGATACTCCTGGGGCTTTGGGCACACAGAGGTGAGCTGTCACTATTGCTGACACACTACCAGTTGTCCTCATTCTTTCCCATCAGAGATTAAAACAGGATCCCCAAATGCAAATGTCTGCAGAGTGTTGCAGGCCACATCAGTGAACACAGATGGTCATGGAAGTGGTGGCAATTAAAGGGAAATGTCTGCTCTGCCCCTGGATAGCTGTTGCTGTGTGGTCACCAGAATCCCAGGTTTTTCATTTGCAGCAGGCCAGCTCATTTGGTGGGTATGAAGATGTGGCAAGGTGAGTCTTGTGGCTGAGGTGAAGGGAATGGTCAATAACATGTCATCTGCTGGGACCAGGAGTGCACAACTCCCTTCCCTGGGACTAATTAAATCATTCATAGAGATGGATGCCTTCAAGATGGATACTTCCTGAAATGAAGCCAGGGAACACTTGATGGTGCCCACCCAGGAATCCTTATTCAGCCTTTCAGCAGAGGTTTGAGTAGCTGCTGTGTCCAATTTTAGAGCTTTAGCACATAAGAAATGAAGCCCAAAGAGTACTGACAGTGTCTGTTTCTACTTGGAGAGTTTCCAAGATGAGAGGCACTTGTGCTGGCTTGAGGGGATGGTGGCAACAGGGATCAGGAAGAAGGGTAGGTCCTCTCTCCTCTCAGAGATGTCTGCCTACCTCCAGAAATGGGTTTCCTGGCTTGTGAGAGCCATCCAGCCTAATGAAGTTAGAGGTCTCCCCAGCACCACAGAGGGTGGGCGCTGGCCAGGGTGCTGAATCGACATGGTGCTTCCTAATAAGCTAGCTGAGGGAGGAGGAAGAACTGGCCTGTAGTCTGTGTGGTCCTGGGGAAATCTTTCTCGTGCAGTTGATGAGAACTTGCTTTTTCATTTGTTTAGTGCAGAGTAGCTTCCATCCTTCCAACCCAAGGAAGGGCTAAGGTGAACAGCATTTGGGGCTGTGCTGCAAAGCCTAGCCTAGAGCCCAAGCCCAGCCTTGGGTCCCAGAGAATCCCTTAGCTAACCCTCGGAGTGAAAGTTGTGCCAGGTGGTAGGGAATGCCCTCTCTAACCTGGGTTCTGCTGGCGCAGTAGCTTTTAAGTGCGCAAGGACATAAGGAACACCCAGAAAACACTCTCAGAGTCTATGCCCATCCTTGGGATTAGGTAGACTTCTCCATTCTCAGACAGGTCCTGACCCAGATTCTGAGATGAGCTTTGCCTGGCAACCATGCTCATGTGAAGTCTGGGAAAAATTCTACTCTAAAACTTTAGAGCCAGGCTGATTTAGTTCAGTTACTCCTCAGGGGTGTATCCAGTACCTTGACTGATGCTCCTGATCTTCACCTCAGGCTGAAGTAAGCACAGTCTGGAACAAGAAGCTATGCATTCTATAGGTATCAGATACACACTTGTCTTCTGTCCTGGTTTGGCCTAGAGTTCCTCTCCTTTGTCTGAGCTCCATTCTCAGCCCTAAGACTTCTGGCAAAATAGCTCTGAAAAGTTCCCAGGACCATCAATAAGGACACATTTGGTGATATTCTTTCGCAATCCAGCAGACAGGGCTAATATTTCACAGATGAGGAAGGATGTACCAATGATGAGCTAGAGTCACTTCTGTATTGGTCTCTGTCAAGCCAGACCTTTCTAACCACCTTAGGTTTAAAATTGAGGCTGAATGGGCAATGATCTGAAGATTATCTCACAAGGGCACCCAGACATTCAAAGACATTTATGAAATATGCTTGGAAGACCCATAAGCCTAAGGAGATGGAGTGGAAATTAGGAGTACAACCATAGAAAAATGAAAATATGAGTGTATTATGTATGCCATCAACTAAGGCTGACTGACTCAGTTCTTTGTTCTTGATATCCAGGTGAAGGTAAAGGGCTCTCTGGATACTTGAACACCTCAAATTCAGGGTGCACACAGAAGGTGAGAAGCTTGTCAAAAGGCAAGTTCACTGGGACTGGAGATAAGACTGATTGGTTAAGAGCAGTGGCTGTTTTTCCAGAGGACCTGGGTACAATTCCCAGCAGGACTCACAATTATCAGTAACTCCAATTACAGGGACTCTAATGCCCTTTCTGGCCTGTGTGTGCACCAGGCATGCACCTAGTGCACATAAACACAGGCAAAACACTTACACATAAAAATAATTGAAATGGAAGTCTGGGGTGGGTCCTGAGATTATTCATTTCTCACAACTCGGGGTGATGCTGAATAGACTTTCCTTCATAGTTCTCCAATCTGCCTGCTCTGTGAAGTACAACTTGACCTTGCACTGTGAACAAGGGACTTGAAGGTCTTTGCTTAGAGCTGTGGATTGGGGCCCAGGATGTACTGTGTACATACAAGAATCTCGGGAGATGCACCTACATCATGGCTGACAGTCACAGGAGGCTCAAGCAGAGCTGTTCCAGTGTACTTTCCCAACAGCAGAGTTGGGGAAAGAACATAAGAGATCCCCAGGATCTCTTGCTGCTGGAGTCTGAGAGGTGACAGGTTCTCACAACCAGGTGTGGTCAGTCCAGTGAGCCTTGAACTTGGACTTGGGCTGAGTAGGTAGATGATGTTGGAGGGAATGGCATTCACTTTTCTGATGCATATCTGGGCAGCTGCTGTCTTACAGTTCCTACTTCTCAGACCATGGTAACAAGCTTTCTGGCCCCTAATTTAAATGAACTACTGAACTACCAGATTGGCCCCTTACTCAGTTGACCCTCAGAACCATTATACTGTGAATTTTCCAGCACCTGCTTTATGTAGCTCATTTGGAATGACACCGTTCAGTGATTACCCAGGGTTCTTTACTGTGAGTAGGGGTGGGACTTCTGCATCCACAAGAACTGTCTTAGTGAGATGCTTAGACTTCCTGATGCATTCTAGGAACTGTGCAGTCACCAGGGCCTTAGCAGTTCTCACTGTCCACACCCTCACTGCTATGCTTGCCTCTTTGACCTGTTTTCAGAAGATTCCTGATCAAGCCCAGGTGAAGAGAATTAGGGTGTGTCATCCCAAAGGCAAACAAGGTGTAGGCCTGGTGGCTAGGATACCTGCCTGTGAGCATTTGTTCTAGAGATGAACAGTGGTCAGCAAGCAAACGTTACTGACAAGAAAAGCTGGCGATATGCCGGGGGGATTGTCATTGGTGGTAGGACCTGTCTTTACTTGGAACTGCACCAAAGTGTAAAAGATCAGGAGATAGAGAATAGGAAGAGATCCACAGATTTGTTTTCCTGTGAAGACAGGCATGGGTCAATGACAAGAGAAGTTATGAGGAAGCTGAGTTCCTGATGGAGGCTAAACACTTGTTAACCTGTTCTCCAGCTGTGTGTCAACAGGTGCTAACTAGCACAGGAGTGTAGCCCCATTTAATACTTGATACATTCCTGGGGGAAACTCAAGTCTTAGATCAGAGGTTGGCTGACGCTCATGATTTGAGGAGATAAATGCAATGCAAAACTCAGCCAGCTCTAAGAACAGAAAAGACAGCAAGCCGAGAAGGTGGGATGTGGGCTGGTGTATCCTAGAAATAGTCTGAGTGGTCTATTTAGCACCAAAACACAATGATTTAGAAGTAGACCTTGATTCTATTTATAAGCTCCTGGATGTTTTGAAATTTCAAACTGAGTGAAAATGATGCTGTGAATCTTACTTGATATGTCCAAAAGTCTCAGGAATTTCCCCCAGAGAAAAGACCATCACCACATATTACATCCAGCCCAGAACATACCCAACATCAAACCCAACTCCATGTGACTCAATAGAACTCACAGCCACTCAAAGGTGGCCATTAGCAAAGCCACAACTCCTCCCCAAAGGCAAGCTGCTCTGGTTCCTGCTCTGCATGTCTTGGTCAAAATTCCCATTAAAAAATATGAATAGGACAAAAAATACAAACAAGATGTAACTTGACACTACTAGTTTGGCTTCAATCATGTGTTGATGAGGAGATGGAGAAACTGGAGTACTACGGGTGGTATGAAAAGTGAGGCTGTTTTGGAAAACACTGGCAGTTTCTCAGAAAGTTCAAGTGTAATCATGGGACTAGACACATTCAATGACTTGAAAACATCTGCCACTCAAAAAACCTTGTACATGAATGTTAACAACATTCACTATAACAAGCAAAGGGGAGAAACAAGCCAAGTATCTAATATTTGATAAATTAACAAAATATGATGTAGCCAAAGCATGATTGTACAGCCACAGGGAATGTTGATGCTATACTCAAACACTAAAAACAGAGTGGAAGGTCCTGGACACAAAGGCCACACATTGAGTGATTTCATTTATGAAAACTGTCCAGAATAGGGAAATCTTTAGACAATGGACTGGTGGTTTTCTGGGCTAGGGGAGGAGAAATGGGAGTGACTGCCAATGGGGATGGTTTCTTTTGAAGGAATTGAATCTAGGGGTGGATGCACAGCACTGTGATTACCCCACAACCCACTGAGTTGTATACTTTAAGAGTGAACTTCATGGGTATGTAAATTCTCTTAATAAAGCCGTTATTTAAAAAAAAAACAGGCTAGAAAGTGCTATTTATTGTGAAGGCTCCAATTTGGAGCTTCTATAGAACATATACCTAAAACATTCCCTCTTGCTGTTAGTTGCGCACAGCTGAGAAGAGGGATGTGACCCAAGCAAGTACTAACAGCTTGACCAGAAGAAATTCCTGGAGGTACTATTCAAGGCTTCCCACATCTATGATAGTCTCTTATGTAAAGACACTCACAGGAAAAACAATGGTCCCTTTTCCAAAACCACTGTATCTTCTGTTGCAGAAAAGAGCACTAAGGTTACATGACTATCTTTCAGACCTTTGCTACTAAAAAGCCCAACTGGAGAATTTGTTTCAAGTTTTTCTTTTCCTCCAGAGTCCTAAATTATGTTTTCTAGAACCTACTTGAACAATCCTAGCTAGCTGTTCCTTTAAATGTTTCCTTGCATAAGGAAAGATGCTATAATGAGCAAAGTGCCTTAAGCTCTTTTGCAGGTATCCAAATTCCCAACAAAACCCGAACAGTCCATCTGTCAGACCTTAAGGATGAAGTTGATACACAATGTTGCCTCTGCCTGCTCTGGCCTTAGAGCACAGGATGTTCTAGAGCTTCAAGATAGTCAGTGCCTGAGCCATGGGACCCTTTTCAACAGCTAGGGAGCCTGCTCATGCTGGCTTGGCCCTAAAGGTCCAGCCTCCACTTGAGACTGGCCCTGGTCCTATCACTTCAGTCTATCTACCTATTCTTGGGCTGGGCATATAGGACACTCTCCTAGAATGTACCCCCAGAAAAGCTACAGTTAGCCTGCTGCTGCTTATGGGTGAAAATGTAAGTCCTAACATGGGGGAAGGAGTGCAAGGGACTGAGATGTGAAAAGAGCCACACGGTTCGAATGGTGTCTGAAGAACAAAGTGCTTGGTGCTTTGATTTGGTGTCTTCTGGCCTGGTACCCTACTGGGCTCTTCCCATCTCTACAGTACAGGGGTAGAGCACTGTCAATGTTTGCCAGCTGGGGCTTCAAAGGATCCAGATAATTCTAGATTGGATGGCCTGGATACAGACTTCCACAACTTTTCTTCTTTTCCTCTTCTCCAGTCTGTAGGGCTATTCTCATCCACACAAAGATGCATTCCAAAACTCCACTGAAGGCACCTCAGAGTGCACAGGTGGCCATGAGGCTCTAAGAGAAAAGACTTCTTTAGAGTCACTGGGGAGAAAATGAGATTAGCTTACATGCCTGTTCTGTTCATTCTTCTACTTACTGGCCACAGCAGCCCAAGGAGACAAGCAACGTGCTACACAGACAGGAGTGATTGGATGAGTATGCCCTTGGGAGGACACAGCAGTTTTCATAGTGTAACTGCTCTGGTGAAATTATGCTTGTGGCTCATGAAGTTCCAGTCACACTTCCACCCACAAAGCCTGAATGGGGGGCTCATCTTAGTGACATCAGGAGCAAGAGTAACTTGTGAAGGTTGGGGTGCTTGAGAAGACTGGGCCCTTGCAGGAATCCTGTAGTCCTATGAAGTCTCAAACTCTTAAAGAGTTTGTACTTTGGCCGGCTCTCTGATCACCTCTCCCTGGGTGGGTGCAGCCTTGCTAGGCCACAGAGGAAGATGATGATGCAGCCAATCCTGATGGGACCTGATAGGCTACGGTCAGACAGTAGGAGAAGAGGACTTCCTTTATCAGTGGACTAGGGAAGGGGCATAGCAGAAGAGGGAGGAAGGGTACCACTGGGAGGAGATGAGGGAGGGAGCTACAGCTGGGAGACAAAGTGAATAAATAATAAAAATTAAATAAAAAAATTTGTGCATTAACACAAAAAGGAAAGTGAAGACCGGCAACATGAATTCTGTATTGACATTTGGTTCTTAATAAAAACATCCAAAATGCGTTCTGTTCTTATAGCGCTGTGACCGAGACTGCATCGGGTGGAGGGTTTATGTTGCCGGAGTCTCCCTTGGAAGTGGGGAGGAGCAGGTGGTGATAGAGACACACTGATTTCTCCTTGGGACCTATATGCAGCTGGGTGGGGTGCTGCAGCAGGCGTCTCAGTTCTGATAAGGGCTGGGGATGCGACCCCAGCAAGCCTGCAAACACATGGGCAGAATCCTCCATCCAGAGCCCACAAGAACACGGACGTTGATGGGGCCAGTGGTGGCAGCTTCTGGAGAGTGAAAGGGAGGCTGAGATGTTACATTCTTGAGGCCTTCACAGGTACATGTCATCGTAGCCCGGTGGGGGGAGATGGTCAGGATTAGGTCTGCAATGGAAAGAGGGTCTAGTGAATTGGATGGGTGGGGCTGAGTACACAGGAAACATGCCCATATGGAGAAGGCCCATAGAGTGAAATGGAGTTTAAGATCATGAACTTTAGGGCCAGATGGCCTGAGTCTAAATCTGGCTCAAACACCCAGCCTCTTGGTCTTGCCCTTCTCATCTGTAAGAGGACTAATGATACAAGCATCTCTTCCTCTGAATCCTCCCTTGCATGGTCACCAAGTGTGCTGGATAGCTTATTCAGGTGATACACATTATAGTCATCTGAGAGGAGGGAACCTGATTGAAAGAAAATGTCCCCCAAGATCAAGCTGTAGGCCATTGTGTAAAGCATTTTCTTAACTGGTGATTGATGGGAGAGAGCCCAGCCCATTGTGAGACCTTGGGTTCTGCAGGAAAAGTAGGCTGAGCAAGCCGGGGGTAACAAGCCAGTAAGCAACACTCATCCATGGCCTCTGCATCAGCCCCTGCCTCCAAGTTCCTGCTCTCTTTAAGTTACTGTCCTGATTTCTTTCAATGATGAACAGTGATGTGGAAGTTGCTTTTGTTTATGGTGTTTTATCACAGCAATGATAACTCTAGCTAAGATTCCAAGGGTAGAAATTGAGGACAGAATTCCTGGAAGACTCCAGGAGGTAGTGGTATTAAGTGCCTGGAGTCAAGATACCTGGGCTGCAATGCTGAACTAAGACAACCACGCTGCCACCAAGTCCCACCTCTTAGCATACCTGAATGAATACCTACCCAGATGGGCTGGTCCCAATGGGTCCAAAGGGGTCAAAGCGAGCTCCTGGGGGCACAGCACCGGGAGGAAGCCGGTTTGGGAGGCCCGAGGATGGGTCAATAAGTGCTCTTGGGAAGCCAGATCTCAGAGGATCCACAATCATGCCACCTCTCTGACACCTGACACAGGAAGGAAGCTGGGTAAGCAGATGTGACAGGGACTTACTGGCTTGAAAAGAAGGGAGAGAGGCATAGAATGAGCTAAAACTGACCAGCAAGGCAACTCTTGATGGTCTAGGAAGACACATGAGATCAAGCCAGAAGTGAGCAAGAACACAAAGTGCATACAAAGTATGTTTTGCTGATACTAAAAGGCCTGTAGCAACACAGAAAATTCTGTCGGATTCCCTGAGATCTCGGCCAGGTCCTATACACAGTGAGGTCAACTGGTCAAGAACTAGAGGTAGAACTGGCCATGATCAATACAGAACTGTCTGACTCTAAGGAGTATTATTTGAAGTCTAGGGTAATAACGTCACAATCACGATGTGTTTTTGCTATTTCCTTAAGGGACCTCAGCACAGCTGCCGACTTGCCCAAGCTTGGATTGTGACATTCTCTGTCCCTAACTGAGTTCCATGGACCTGACTCTAAGTAGGCTAATATTCCTCACATGCTGAGGTCACCGAGCAGCTCTGCTCATGACTTCTGTGATCTAAAAACAAGATGATGAAAGCGGAGTCACTCTTAAGTAGGAGTTAAACCTCACCTGACTCAGAGAACAGTGCAGAGCTGAGACTCAGGATGAGAATCAATGATGCAGTAGGGCTTAGAGATTTCCTTTGTGGAATGAGGGAACCAACAAATAGCCCTTAGCTATTTTGTGGCCCACTGCATGCTCTTCACTCTGCATCCTCACGATTCTTATCCAGGGTCATCTTATCCACCTTTGGGGACAGGAGGGGAACAGTCCTCCTAGGTCTCTGTCCACACTGCTAGGTGTGGTGTGGCAGAGCACAGAAAAGTAGCAATGATTCCTCAGCTACTCAGCATCTACCTCCTTCCCTCCAAAGGGAGGCTGTTGAAAGCTCTAAAACAAGATAAACTGGGCTGCAAGCCACTGTGCAAGTTACACTGCTGCCCACTTCACAGAAATACTCACCCAAAGGGGTCTAGGTCTTCTCCCCCGACAGCAAATGGGCCCAGGGGATCACGCCTGAAACAAACAAGGACAATTACCACAATTCCCAGAGCAGCCAAGCACCTATGCTCCCAGGGGCTTGCAGCTGATGCCAGTGAAGGCACACTGAACCTTAGACAAGGAAGAAACTTCCCTAAGATCACAACATAAGGAACACTTCCTTAGTGGTCCTTAGCAGAGATTAACACTGATCACACTAAACTGGAAATTACACAAAGGAGAGTTGAACCAAAGTTAACACTGGGTGGATGGGATGGCTGGAGAGATGGCTCAGTGGTTAAGAGCACTGGCTACTTTTTCAAAGAACACAGGTTCAATTCTCAGCACTACACGATGACTCACAACCATCATAACTCCAGTTCCAGGAGATATGATGCCTTGTCTGGCCTCCTGGGGCACAAATCATACACATGGTATACATCCATATACATAAAATAAGAAAGTAAGAAATTAAAACTGAGGCAGCAGAAATGGCTCAGCAGTTAAGCAAGCATGGTGCTCTTGCAGAAGACTCATATTTGGATCCCAGCACCCACATCAGGTGGCTCCAGTTCCAGGGAACTCGATACCTTCTTCTGGCTTCTATGGCCACCTGCATACATGAGGTACACATAAAGCCACACAAGCAAATCTTTAAAAAGTTAAAACAATAAAGGGCTGAGTCTGTATAAAGATAAAATATTAAATAACCTCCAGATACCTTTTATTGTATTCATACTTTGCTAAAATTCTTATATTTTACATAAGTTTCAAGAAGTTGGATATATGAAACATTACTTCAAAACCAAAATCTTACTGCTAAAATTAAAACCTTCTCAGGTGGAGCGAGATAGAGGCATGGGAGCCTGAGTGTGGTGTGACACTTGATCTTCTGTTCATCACAGCCTCTGTATACTTCTAGTCACACAGTCCACTGGGAATCTTTGTGCCATAGCCTCCTGGACACTTGCCATAAACCTCTGCAATTTCTAATACTTTCCCCTTTCCCTCCAAAGAATTAAGTTCTTCCTTCCCTGAGAATGCTGGAGCTCTGGAGCAAAAATGAAAATGAGTAAAGAGCATAACCAGCATTTCCACTTTCCTCTCTCAAGCAGTGTGGGGAGAAGAAAAAAAAAAAAAACAGAATGAAGGAGAGGAGCTTACTTAGAACTGCCAGAAGGAGCAGCTACAATAACTTATATACTCAGGCTGTAAGGGCCACTCTGTAAATACTCCACAGCCTTGCTATAAGGCAAACATGCTTCTAGTAACTCATTCTGTGTGGCTTGGGAAACACAGCACAGGGGCCATCATGCTGTTCACTGCTACCTATGGCTGAGACTCAGTCTTGATGTACTCTAGGGAAGATCTCAGGACTGTCAGGGTTTTGTCTGCGTTCTGGACTTGGAGTAAAAGATTTTACAGCAGGCTGGCAGGGACCTGGCACAAAGTCTCTGCATCTGCAACTTTTTTTTTTTTTTTCAATTCTGCTATTTTATTGGTTTCTCTTTAGAACCCCGGCTGTCCTGGAATCTGCTCTGTAGACCAAGCTGGCACTGAACTCACAAAGATCTGCCTGCCTCTACCTCCCGAGTACTGGGATTACAGGCGTACACCACCACCACCTATGCATCCCCAACTTTTTTAAGACTTTAAGTCTAACAGTAACACCCAAGAAGGCACAATAATGGTAAACCATACTTCAGGGCAAGAAAGAACTTGCTGATAGGAACAGCTTGAAAGAATGGACAACTAGATTCAACTAGAAACAAACTTGTGTCATTCTTGGCATCATCCTTGGTTTCTGTTCCCAGTCAGGTATGCTTCCAAAACGAACATCTCAGGTCCATATATACTCTACCAGCAACTATCACCTCCCTCTCTCATTTCCTGCTTAGATGCCTGGGTCAGCCTGTCCTTTGGCATGACATGGCTCATTTGAACTCTCAAAAGCATTGTTACTCACAGGACTCCCACAGCTTATGCTCACCAACATTCCTTCACAGAGGAGAGGGTACGTTCAAGAGCAGTGGTTCTCAACCTTCCTAATGCTGTAACTCTTTAATACAGCTCATGTTATGGTAACCCTCAACCATAAAATTATCTCATTGCTACTTCCTAACTATATTTTGCTATTATTATGAACTGTAATATAAATATCTGATATATGACCCTAGGAAAGGGTTATTTAACCCCCAGAGGGGTCATGATCCACAGGTTGAGAACCACTGTTCAAGAGGCATACTGCAGGAAGAGTGAACGCAGGGTCCCCTCCATTCCCTGAGGCTGTATACCAGTTAACGAATGGTTACTAAGGTAGGAGACAGGCAGATGTTTTCTTCAGTGTAGCGGCTGTACACTTCCCATGCTCCTGTAAGTACCCAAGCAGGACTTACATGGAATTGTTTCTTTAGACTGTCATTAGTGTTCCACCTGGCTTGAGTAGATGTTTGCTCACATCTCTTCAGGCAAAGTTCATGAAATATTAGTCTTATTTCCACTCTTGTCCTTCTATATTTCAGAATTCTATATTATAGAGACTATAATCTTCTATGAAGGAGCCAGGAGGACTCTTTTTAAAATGTGGACAATATAAAGTCCCTCCCTCCTTAATTCAACCTAGTGGCTTCCCATTGCCTCTAATCTGGGCCCTAGGGATCAACATCCAGGAACCTATGCTAAACTGTCATTTTCCATCTTTTGACCCCACCTTTGTACTGTAGTCCAGCCATGTGGACTTTTTTTGTTCTGGGAACAATCCAAGCCATGATCATCTCTTCTGAAACAATTACTGATACACATGTCAAAAAGAGGAAACACAGATGAAATGAATCATGAACCAAAGTGTATGAGCTGTGTTACTCTGGATAACCTTTTGTGCCTCACTTTTCTATACAGGAAATAACAGTGTCTACCTCCTCTAATTTGGCAATTAAAGAAATTATGTGTGATATAATCTTTACAATTAATATGGTTACTCAAGACACAGTAAGGGCTCAATCAAAATTATCCATGTTACTGGCATCATAGCTGTCATACTTGAACAGAGATTCCTTGAGGGGTGAAAAAAAATCAAGTTAAAGGGCTTATAACCAGACTATGTTCAAAACCTTTAGATGGTGCCAATGATCTCAAGGTTGAAACTAGCACCAAGGCACATACTGTCTGTCTACTGTTATCTTCTATCATGAGCGAGCAGTAGTAGAGTTCACTCCCACCCAGGAGGATTTCATAATTCCATTGGTTCTACTATTTCCTTGACCATAAAAACCAATCACTTCTAAAAGCATCAGGTTTATACTGGTCTTTTTAAAAAAAAAAAAGATTTAATTTTATGTGTATGAATGTTTTACCTTCATGTGCATGGGTGCATGCACGTGCTTGGGCATATATGCGTGTGTATGTGTGTGTATACACTGTCAGCCGCCATGTGTGTACCAGGAATTGAACCCAGGTCCTATGCAAGAACAGTAAGTGCTCTTAACTACTGAGTCATCTCTTCAGTTCCATATACTTCTACATTATAGCTAAGTATCACCTTTATGAAGCCTCTCCTATCCTGCTCTCCTTAGTCCTTCAGGTTAATAACTGTTTCCTTTGCTTCATATTCTTCAGGCATACTTGTGTCATTGTTTTAAAGACATATGGTAAGACTGAAAGGTACAGTTAGTCATCAAGAGGAAGCTGCTAAAGATTGGGGCATATCTCATCAAACACTTGCCAGGGCCTGATATATGATGGGTATGGAGAGTAATATAAGGATAAGAAAAAAAGCAAAGGCTTTTTAGTGAGTCTCAAGTTCAAACTGTAGTTTCACCATTTAACAGCTCTATGACCTAGGGGCAAGCCATGAAACTTCTAAGGCCCAGGCTTTTCTTCCACAAAATACAGATAAGGGTATCTATTTCTGATGGTTGCCATACATGAGACTTTAGTCTGCTTTATTTTTAGGCCTTGTTCTCCTAGGTTCATGCCACCAACTAGAGCTGCAACACGATGACTCTATATCCCCCAAACCTGTGCAACCCTTCAACAAAACCCACATCACTTCATGACTGAACGCAGCAGCTGAAATAAGAATCTAGCCGGAGTGTAGCTCAGTGTTACAGAACATATTAGCATGTATGAGGCCTTTGGCTCGGTCTCTAGCATTAGAAAAAGGAAAAGAAAAAGTGGAAAACCAAATACAAGGAAGAGAGAGGAGGAGAAAGGACTCTAGTTACCTTCTTTTTAAAAATTGTGTTTAATTTCTTATTATTGTGTGTGTGCACATACAGGCACAGAATTAGACAGGGAGTGTTGACAGCTAGTTTCTGTGAAAACCTTAAATGCCTGAAATACTCCATGGATACACAGAGGTCCAGCAAATCACAGCACACCAGTAAAATAAAGTAGCAGATACTAAAAAGACATGTTTAACATTTTAATAAACAAGTTATTAAGATGCAGAACACACTATTAAACGCACATGTAAAGACAGACTGATAAAGACCAAAAATAAATTTAGAATGACCTAAATAAGGGCTTTATACTAAAGATTTACTTTTAGTGAGCCTGGATAAGCATAGGAAAAATTGTTTTCAAAACAATGGACATGATTTGAGGCAATTTCCTGACTATCTGCAGACAGATGGAGCCAACGTACGTGGGTTAGACTGAAAAGAACAACAATAAAAAGTTAGGCTTAGATTAAAAACAAACAAAGAAACAAAATCCTACCTTCCCTTTATCAGACAAAGATGACAGGAAAGGAGGGGAAAGGAAAACTAGTTACCTTCTTTGTAAAAAATGTAATTTCTTATTATTGTATGTATACACACATACAGGAACAGAATTAGATAGGGACAGCTTTTGGTAATTCAGAGTGTCCAGGAGAGCAAAGTCCCTGTTCACCTGGCATTTTCCATCACTATAGATTGACCTCTCCAGATATCCTCTTAGCTGAATACATCCAATATCCCCCAACAAGCTCCAGACAAGCCACTCCACACTTAGGAAAATAAATCCATGTGTGGGGAGGTGTAATGCAGGTACAGAAAGCGAGCGGTAAAACACAGGTCTGTGTCATATGGAGGAGACAGAGGCTCCTAGCACTATTAAAACTATTAGTGATGGGGGTCATAACTGTCCAGCAATTATTCTTAAATCTTGCAAGCACACTCACTGAGACCAGAGCTAGAGCACTTGGTGGATCCCAACCCTGATTCAGTGGCTGGTGACCTCAGGCAGGCTATCTTGCCTGTTCTTTCCATGAAGTAAGTAGGTTTTACAGCATAAGCATTTCCTATACTTTTCAAGTACTTTTTGTTGTTCTCCATTCTCTCTACAGAAGCCAATATTTTAAAAGATTTCATCAAACTGACTTGCCAATTATTAAGAACATAACTGATTACCTATGTCAATTAACTTTTGGTTAAAAGTAGAAAACTCCTAGAATAATAAGGTGATAATAGTTGACATCGATTGTTTATTATATGCTGTAGAGTGAATGCTTCCCTATTACCATGCCAAACCCACTCTTAAGCACACTGAAGGCTCCAGACTAGGACACGCTGTCTCAGACAGAGACTACAATCCTCTGGTTTCTGTCTCCTTCATCAGATTAGAAGTCTCCAGGACTGTTGCTGCTAAACTAATCTGCAAAGACCTTAGACACGACCCATTCATATAACAGCTATTTTGCCCATCTTCTGAAGCTGTTAGAGGTAAAGGTATACAACAAAATGCAGTGAGATGGAGAAGACACTAGGGCTGCATCTCCTCCAGGAAGGCACTTCTGTCCCTATGCATTTCCCCAAAAGTCTGGTTCACAGCTTAATGCAAAGAGCAACTGTGATTCATCTGAGCAGCAGCCTCCAATCCCTGCACATTAGAAGGGCTGTGTGATTTTGAGAATGGAGCCAGGCAGCTTAGAATGCTGGGTAGTCAGAGAAACTAGCAGCAGCACCAGAACGATCTATTCACATTTCTATCTTCTATCTCCACATGCCAAGACTTCCAACAAGTCTGCTAAAGACACTTGGAGGCCAGGGAGGGGTCAACAGCAGGATAGGATGGACAGTGGGATGCTGAAATAATGTTTTGGTACTCCGTTTAAAGACTGTCTCTGTATTAGTCAAATGCTGATTTCTATGCCAGTGCAGATCTGATTCAGGCTGAACTTTGGCACTGTCATTTTTATGAAGCATCTTCTATCTTGGTATGTGGTAAACACTGTTCTCCACTACCTTCTGATTAGTCAAATAAAGAGCTGAATGGCCAATAGCTGGGCTGGAAAATTAAGGCGGGATGTTTGATCCAGGTGAGGGGGTTCCACATGGGGATCAGAGAGAGAGAAGAATCGCTATAAGGAAACAGATGGGGAAGGAACAGCCTGGGTAAAACTAAGATGACAGGTAATGGGCCATGTGGCTGGGATGTAGCAAGGTCAGCATAATCTGGTTAGAATGTGCAAGGATTGGAGGCTGCTGCCCAGAAGAATCACAGCAGGTCAGCACCTGCAAAGCTATAGCGCCTGAAGCTCTTAATATAAGGTCTCCATGTCATTATTCGGGACCTGCAGGCATAGGAAAAACCTTGCATTTTACAGTGGGATCTTTCTATCGACCCATGGGCTGACAACTGGGGGCGCCATACTCACCAAGGAGGCTGCCGGGTAGTATGAGGGTGGTGTGAGGATATCCGGAGTGGGTCCACTTCTCCGGCAGTGGCAGGTGGGAACTCTCGCTGGGGACTGCTTACACGAGCCTTCTCCCACTGCTCATGGATAGGTGTGATAATTCCAGATCTGATCCGAGACCGAAGTTCCTCACTGTTCTTGTAGGTCCTGCAGGAAGAAGACGAGGAGTCAGCTTCCTGCAGATGGCTAGGAATCTGGTGTACAGTATTCTGATGGCAGGGGCGGCGGCCCTGTGAACTTTTGGCCTTGCGCTTGGCCTGTTTACTATGGTGGAAACGGGCCGTCCGGCGGACCTGAGTGAGGGGGGCAACAGCCTGGCGCTGTCTACGAGATTTGGGCCTAAGTTTCTTAGGCATCTGAGTTGCCCCTCCTCATTTACCACCCCATTAGAAAGAGGTGAGGGTAGGGGCACAGCCTGTACTGGCTGCTCCTCTGTCTCCATGCCACTCCTCCCTCATCACTATTATGTGCTCATCACGTGTCATGGGAAGGATTATAGAAGGCAAAAGCTCTGTGGGAGGATGAGCCAGGTCCCTGGGTCCTGGGGTGGAGATGGGGTTCTCAGGCTCAGTTCAGTCAGATCCCGGGAAGGATGCCTTCACCAGATTATCCCTTCTTGCCACGAGAAGTAAGCAACATGAGCTACAGCTGAGGTGTGGGGGCCAGATGGAGCAGCAGCAAGTGCTGGGCTCTAGGACTCCTTAAAAACTGGCAGTTTAAAATGAACCAGGTCCTGGTCCATGAAACAAGCTCCACACCTGAATTCCTACCAAGTGTTTCCTGACTATATGGAACCACATTGGAGCTTAAAACAAAAGTCTCTGAACTTGTGGAACTCAAGCATTTCCAGATAATCAGGGATCAAAGAGAAAAAAACTGAACCTATACTGTAGTGGTTTGAATGACATGTTCCCCAATAGTCTCAGGCATTTGAATGCTTGGTCCCCAGTTGGTGGCAGTGTTTGAGTAGGTTTAGGAGGTGTGGCCCTGCAGAAGGAAATGTGTCGCTTGGGTGGGTTTCAAAAGACATTTCACCATTTTCACTTTATTCTGTTTGTGGTTTAAGATGTAAGCCCTCAGCATTCTGCTCCAGCCTGCTGCTTGTAGCCATGCTTCCTCTCTATCCCTTTGGAAACATAGGCCCAAATAAACTCTTCCTTCTAAGTTGCCTTGGTCATGGTGTTTTATCACAGCAATGGAAAAGTAACTAATACATACTCCTTCTCCAAAGAGATGTCTCTAGACATAAATACAGTCAAGCCTAGTCACAAAACTTTACAGTCACCTTCAGAAGCACAGATGGAACCACATCCTAATATTTTCAGGAAGCCATTGCTAGTCTGATATCAAAACTAGACAAAGTACAAACTAAATAAATAAAATTACAGACTAGTATTTCTTTACTAACTCAAAAACAAACTCTCAACAAAATATAAGATAAGCATGAAAGAAGACCCGGGATAAGACGATCAATCCTCACCTTGAAAGACAAATGGGGCATTGGATGTAGGAGAAAACAAGTAACAGGACAGGAGCCTACCATAGAGGGCCTCTAAAAGACTTGTATCAAAGCAGATACTAAGACTCATAACCAAACCTTCGGCAGAGTGCAAGGAATCATGTGAAAGAAGGGGAAGTTAATATGATCTAGAGAGGATAAGAGCTCCACAAGGACGAAATATATCTGGGCACAGGGGTCTTATATGAGATTGTTTCTCCAACCAAGGACCATGTATGGATATAACCTAGAAACGCTGCTCGCCCTTAGCCCATGGTAGCTCAGTAACCAAGTGGCTTTCCCTAGTAAGGGGAACAGGGACTATTTCTGACATGAACTCAATGGTGGGCTCTTTGGCCTCCCCACTCCCCAAGGGAGGAGCAGCCCTGCTAAGCCACAGAGGAGAATTTTGCAGCCAGTCCTGAAGATATCTGATAAAACAGGGTCAAATGAAAGGGGAGGAGATCCTCCCCTATCAGTGGACTTGGAAAGGGGCAGAGAGGAGATGTGGGAGGGAGGATGGGATTGGGAGGGAATGAGGGAGCTGGGATACAGAGTTAATATAATGTAACTAATAATAAAAATTAAAAAAGGACAAAATAAAGAAAAAATAAAATAAAATGATAGGAAACTGAAAAAAATATACATGACTAGGATTGATTCTAGGTAAGCAAGGCTGATTTAATATTCACAAATGAATGTAGCCCACCATTCCAACAAATAAGAAAAAAATCAGATAATCATATTAACTGGTAATGCACAAAACAAAACGTAAATCCACTCGTGCTTAGAAACTCAGCACTAACAATGGAAGTAAGAATATAGGAAAAATAAAAAAAGTGAAAAATATAACTATTTGCCAATGACAAATTTCCAAGGAGATCCTAACACAACAAAATGAAACACCTCAAAACTTCATTCACTATTCGGGAAATGAAAACTAATGATCCCAATGAGAGATCACTGCACATTAAACAAATAATATAAAAGCAAATGCTAGGACAGATGCAGAGAAGTGGGGTCATTCATAATGATATCAGATATAAAAAGACATAAACAACATCAAAACTAAACTAAGTATAAGTTCCCCATTTCACTCTGGAGCACATTCCACAGAGAAATAAAAATCACGACTCACCTGAGTCTGCACTCAATGCTATGTCATTCTTACCCATAATTGCCATCAACTGGACAGTCTATAATCATTTAACTCTTCCTTTAACCGGGGAGGGGTTAAACCAACTGTTGTAAACACTGCATAAAATGTACTCAGCAAACAAGAGGAACAAACAGTTAATGTGCACTACAGTTTAGATGGATCACAAGACTATTATGCTGAGTGAAAAAGCCAAACCCAAGATTACATACTAATTCTATTTGTATAAAATGCCTGAAATGAAAAAATTTTGGAAATAGAGAGCAAATTGCCAGGAAGGCTGAGGGATTCTGACCTACTAAGCAAGATCTCAACACACACACACACACACACACACACACACACACACAGAAAAAAAGACAGACAGACAGACAGACAGACACACACACAGAGAGAGAGAGAGAGAGAGAGAGAGAGAGAGCGAGAGAGAGCGAGAGAGAAGAGAGAGAGAGAGAGCAACAAAGCAACCAAACCAAACCATCCCCCTACCCCCAACCAAAACAAAGGGCAAGGCACTGTAGCTTTAATCTCAGCACTTAGGAGGCAGAGGGAGGTGGATCTCTGTGAATTTAAAGCCACTTTGGTTTACAGTGAGTTCTAGGCCAGTCAGGTTATAGAATGAGACTCTGTCTCAAAAAAAACAAAACCAAACAAAAACAAAACAAAAAGCCAAAAGGCACAGCAGCCCAAACAACTCGCCAGAGATTATGTTCCTACTTAGCTCTGCTGGGACTCTGCTATCTCTGCCCAAGCTGGGTGGAGGCAAATTTCACTCCTCTTTCCCTTCAATCAGGTATAATACAGGAAGGCATCTATCTTCCTTGTGGGTTTTCATTTGTTCTAAAGCAGAAGTTCTCACAGAATTTCCCAGAAGAACAAATGTCATTTTGGTAGTGGGCAAAAGACAGCCCACTGTCCTGACACCAAGAGAGCAAGGCAAAGGAGTGAGTCAGGGTCATACTTCTTAGATAATCAAGAGTACTGTGGAAACAAATTCCTACCTAGGAGAGGTAGGTGTTACTCAATGACTGTTAGAAGGAGGAGTGGATGGAAGGAAGAGGCTAGAAGCACCACAGTGAGACTGGAAGCAGATGGACAGAAGGAGGCTAGTGTTGAAGAAGTGGTCAACAGCCAACTCTCAGAGCCTATGTTTTTATGAGATGATTCCTGGGACCAGATTTCTTCCTTTGTGCATCTAAGCACACAGAACATGAAGTCAGGCTTTGATCCCCAGGATCACAAAAGACAAAGAGGATACTCTGACTCTCTTCTGTAACCCCCCCCCCACCCCCCAAGTCTTAAAAGAGAAAAGAAAGTTCAGGAACTATACTAGTTAAAATGAATTAAAATGACATAAAAATTAATGCAATTCTTAAATGGATAAGAAAAAACATAGAAGAACAGCTCTGAAGAACACTGTTGGGATAGGTAAAGAAATCGGAATGTGGACTGTATATTAAATGATACACCAATGCTATATACCTAAGTGTGAAAACTGGTTTAAAGTTAAGGAAGACGATATCCTTATAAAATTGCTTGTCTAAGGAAATTGCTTAGGTGGGGGTAATGGAAAAAGGGTAAAGCACTTGCCACTCAAGTGTGAGGACCTGAATTCAAATCCCCAGAACCTATAAAGCCAGACACAGTAGCATGCATCTGCTATCCTAGTGATTCCAAACCAAAATAGGAAGCAGAAACAGAAGAACCCTTGAAGCTTCTTTGTCACCTAGCCTGGCGTACACAGCTGCAAAACAACAGAGAGAGCCTTGATGAGCCAGGACTTACACCTGAGGTTGTCTTCTCACTTGATAGAGAACACGCACACCTGCATTCACACATGAACCCCCCCCCCTCTCTCTCTCTCTCTCACACACACACACACACACACACGGTTGTATTTAGGGATCAAAGTACACAAAACATAAAGTCTCTAAATAATCCTCAGATAGTTCAAGAATATAAAACAACATAAGAAAACTGAGCAAATGCAGCAAAATGTTAAAAATTGGTTAATCTGGGTAATGGTTATATGGGTATCCACCATGTATTTTTGCAAACTGTCTCTCTTCTATAGCCTACAAATTTCAAAATTAAAAGTTCAGGATGTCAGCAGTTTATGAGAAACCATAAACTGGGAGAAAATACATGAAGAACACTTAGTAGTAAAGGACTGCCACCCAAAATATACAACAAACTCAAAACTGAGAGAATGAACAACCTAAGTTGAAACTGAGCAAATGATCTGAACAGCCTTATTAAAGAACTACACACAGAAATAAGCCTGGGAAAGATGATCCACAACCTGTCTCTAGAGAGCTACACTTAAAACAATGCGACACCACTACTAGTCTGCCAAATGCTGACAAGGATGTGGGGCAGTGAAACTCTATTCACTGCCAACAGGAATGCAAAGCAGCACAACCACTTTAGAAGACAGTTCGTATGGACTCTTTTTCCAACTATGACATTCTGCAAGAAGCAAAACTATGGAGACAGTACCAGGATGAATATTTCTCAGGGATGTGGGGGAGGGGAATAAACAGGTAGAACACAAAGGATGCTTACAGTGTCAAACAGTGCCCTATAACACTGAAATGCTGTGTATGCCACTATGTGTATGCCGAAACTTACACAATATACAACACTAAGAGTGACTCCAATGTGGAGGGGATGTATCAGTGTAGGTATATGGCTTAGAACTGAGATACCACTCTAGTGCCAGATGATGATGGGAACAGTGGGCAGGTGGGAACTGACTTTTGGCTCTAAAGTTTGTTTAAAAAGAAAAAAAAAAAGCTGGGAGTGGAGTAAAGACTTACTTGATTAAGCATACTTTCGATAAGGAACCTATTCTTTTTTCAAAGTGTGTGCGCAAATGAGATCAGAAAACACCTCTCCAGAGTCATTGATCTCTCCTGCCATCTGTAGGATTCAGGGACAGAACTCAGGTTGTCATGCCTGTGGCACAAGCTGTAAGTGTCTCTACCCAGTGATGCACCTGCTGGCACCTCAGGACCTTATTCATGACTGAAGCAGTTGGCCTAGATCCAAGACTGTAGCATCTGTGGACTCTTGAATGCATGACTGTACTTCATGGGGCATTTTCTATAAAAATCTTGTCTTCAAACAAACAAACAAACAAGAGAACTGAGAACTGACTGTGCCTAAGAGGGCAAGTTCTTCTGTCAACCATACTTGGTTCTCTGGGCACTTCAATACCATTCCTTATTTCTTGCTACTGAGTTCCTCTGCCTTTTCTCATAAAAAAGACATCCTTTAGAAGTACCTGTGGAAATCACTCAGGTCTTCTGCATCAATATAATCATCTAAGTTCAGAGTCAGGTCTGCCACCTGCTGTGTGCCATGTTCCTAGAAAAGTGAAAACAGAAAATGAGAGATGGGGATATATTCCTCAGTTTATACTGGGGAAGGTGGGCAAGGGACTGAGGTACCCAATGAATACAAAACCATAACCTAGAGCTACATACAAACACAGTCCTGGCTAAAAGCAGTCAACTTGCACATGAGGGGAGTATCAAGGATGTAGGAGTCACTGCATGGAGCACTCCAGAATGTCAGTACTAACCAACACCCAAGCCTGGAAGAGGACAAGCAATAGTGGTTTCTAGCATTTGGGTTAATGTTTTTGGAAGCTTAGCTTTGAAACTACTTTAAAGAACTTTTCCATTCTTTTAATCTGTATAAATTAACCTGAAGGAATTAATTATTTGCAACTAAGAACCCAGTTTCTTAGAAAAGAACTAAATGTTCATAAGTAATGGAAAGGACAGCAAACTAATATATAGTAATGAACGAGAATGATGTGTATCTGTAAGTATGATGTAAAGACCTCCAAAACATATTGAATGGAAAAAGCCAAGTACAAACAGTACAGTCAGATACTTTTGCGAGCAAATACAACCAACCAAGACAAAATGAAATAGAAAAAGTCATCTATCTCAAGGTATTTTTCAAGGGAAAAATACAGGCATTAAAGCAGAACATAAATAAGTACATAAATATGAGACGTAATATGTATCAAATAGAAAATAAACAGAGTAGAAAGCTATCATTTGTACTTGTCTGGCAGGTGGGGATAGGCAGATAGGCAGGACTGAGCACACAGAGAGAGAGACAGAGATATACACACGGGGGGGTGTGGCGGGCGGTCACTAAAGGAATGATGGCAGAGGGTATGTATATATGTGCATGATGTGATCGAGGGGGTAGTCTCCAGAGAAAGAAACTCGAAATGTAAAGGGCCCAAGGCAATCAAACCTTTTCCCTAAGAAACTAAAAGAGCTGCTGAGACTACAATAGCCTTTATCTCCTGTGGTGTCACTGAGTGAATATTACTGCGGACAGGAAGTCCCTTTTCTACAAAATACAGGCAATGAACACCTTTGTGCACAAAGCTTTTCTACATATACTATGGTTTCTCACCTCAGGAGAAAATGCCCAAAGTGGAATTACTAGGTAAAAACTTTGGGGACATTTCTGAATCCATTCTGTTAAATGAGTTTCTAAAGAGACATCTCAACCCCACGCTACTACCAGCCTCAGACGTACCAGCACATTGATGATCACACCATTCTCCACAGAGACAGCTTTCAGAAGGAGTTTTCTGGCCCCGTCCTTAGATTCATACCGGAGGACATACAGTTCTTTATTGCTGTTCCATGTAGCTGGCAGTAGTTCTGACTTCTTATCATTGGGACCTGCCTGAGAAGACACCAGAGTTGAGAAAAGGCAGATCTTGGCCTCAGAACACAGAACTATAAAGGACTGTATTGCCCATAACCTAACCACATCCCTCACATCACAGATATGTGTCCAGGGATACATAGCTGGTTCGAGGTCTGGGAACCAGCACTCTCACTCAGCTATCTGATTGCTCTGATGACAACACTGGAGGAACATGTCAGGAATCTAAGGCCTTGGGCTAAGAATAGAGCTAAGCAATAGAGTGCTTGCCTAGCATGCGTGAGGACCCAAGTTTAATTCCCAGAACCACCAAAAATTAAAATAACTATAGCCTTGGCTTAATAGCCATCTCTCTTCTCTTTCATCCTAACAAAACTAAGACCAGTGTGAAATTAAAAGTAGCATTTTCTATAGTTCAGCCCTTGGTCTACCTGTAATAGGATGACAAAATGACTGAAAGCACAGATCCTAACAAGGCTCCCCAACCAATTGCAGTGGATTGATAAAAATCATGAACATACAGCCCAAATGCAGCACACACAAACAAGATTTAAAAGTTACAAAACAGATGCTTATGTAGTCACCACAAGCATACGTGATTCATGTCATCAGTCATTAAGCATTATTACTAAAGCCTATGCACTCGAGGGAAGGAAGGTCTCTGTCCTCAAGAATAACCAATATTCCATATTTGTATTATCTTTTTTACTTTTCCTTCATATTGCATCACTAAGTGCAGATATAAAAATATACTGCTTCAGGGGGCTGGAGATACAGTTCAGCCTGGCTGCTCTTCCAGAGGAATCAGTTTGACTCCCAATACCTACATGGAGGCTTTCGACTATCTGTAACTCCAGTCCCAAGGATGTGGAACCTTCTTCTGGCCTCAGTGGGTACCAGACAGGCACAAGATACACAGACATACATACAGACAAAACAGCATACACATTAAATAAACTAACTATATATTCAAATAAAATATAATCTATCCATCCATCCACCCACCCACAATGCTTGTGAATTCAATGGCTTTCTACCTTATTTTCTAAGACACAGGCTCTCACTGAACCTGGAGCACAACCATTCAGGTAAGGTTGGCCAATGAGCTCCAGGGATATGCCTCTTCCTCTACTCAACACTATGCCTGGTTTTTATATGGGTACTAGGAATTTTCATTCAGGTACTCATGCTTTCAAGGTAGGCACTTTGCTGACTCAGCCATTTTCTTGGGCCGACACTTGCCCTTTTTATCCAGTGTTACTTTGGAAAGGTGATCCATGTAGATGCATTCTATACAGTGTTCCGTTAAATGAATGTGCTATCATTTACAATTTCAATGGCTAATGGACATTACAATTAAATGAATGTGCTATCATTTACAATTTCAATGGCTAATGGACATTACAAGTACTTCTAGTTGATTTCTTTTTCCATTATAAACAATGCTGCTATGAGCCCATAGTTGTACACATCTGGGGGTACACATCTGGCATGCACAGAGGATGAACTTTTATAAGATAAAAGCAAACGGTGTACCAGAAAGTGACAGGCACTCAACTTTTCAATATGTGAGCTCCTAGTGCTACAAACAGCTTGCAGCATTGCTATTATTTACTTGTTTTTGCTAATCCAGTGGATTGTAAAATATATCTTCATGTGTATTCATTTTGATAGTCTCCTTTCTTTTCCTTTTTAATAATTCTAAGATTTCCGTTTCTTAGTTATGACTTCTATTGCTGTGATAAAACACCATAACTTGTAACTAGGGGAGGAAAGGGCTTATTCATTAACTTTATTACTTTCTTTATTTTTCTACACCACAATCTACCACAGAAGTAAGTCAGGGCAGGAACTGAAGCAGAAGCTATGGAAGAGCACCGCTTTTTGGCTTGTTCAGGTTACTTTCATATATATCCCAGGACCACCTAAACAGGGACCTGGACCCTCTCTCTCACATCAATCATTAGTTAAGAAAATGACCTACAGACTTACCTATCTTAGGTCAATCTTATGGAGGTATTTTCTCAATTGAGATTTCCTCTTCCCATGTAACTCTAGCTTATATTAAGTTGACCTCAATCCCCGCCCAAAATAAAACAAATCAAAACAACAAAAACCCTCAACCAACCAAAACATTCCCTTTCATACATTAAAGTATGAGAACAGTTCTCCAATTATAGTGAAAATCCAGCACAGTGATGCTCAGGTGGGGTGAACATTCTTTTTTTTTTTTTAATAAATTTATTTATTTTTATATCAATCACAGGTTAGGTTTTTTGCATCCCATGTGTAGCCCCCTTCCTCATTCCCTCCCACCTTCCCCAACCCTCCCTCATCTCCTCCCCGCCCCCTCCAAGTCCACCAACGGGGGAGGATCTGGGGAGAACATTCTTAAGCAGGACCCCTAAAAGAAACACAATGCCACTTGTGAGGCAACCCATAACTTAAAGCTTCTGTTCAGCCACAGATCCTACAGCTAAAAGGAAACACAAGCACATAAGGGAGGCTTAGAAAACAAACAATAAAAAGAGCAGCTAACAGTATAAAAAGGTTTTTTGTTTGTTTGTTTTTTTCCCCAAATTTATTAGCTATCAGAGAAGCGCACTGAAATAATGAGATCTAGGTTACACCCATCCATCAACCTAGGGCTATGAGTTTGACTGGGCACAAGTAGACCTTCAGCTACTACTTGAGAAAATTTAAACTTACACAGGTCTTTTGGTTTGCCATCTAGCAGTATTTGGTATTATTAGCTTAGCCTATGAGCCAAGACTCAAATGTCCTCCTAGAAGTAACCTGTGGAGACACATGGAGACCTGATAAGCAATGGAGATCTTCATCTTAGCTTGGGCTTGAGCAACCAAAGCAGAGGTAAAATGCACAATATGCTGACAGTGGCATATTACATAGCAATTAGAAGGAACACACTAGATCTAATTATAGCACCATAAGGAAAACTTTATATATGTGTAATGGCAAAAAGAATCGAAGAGCAGGAGACAAAGAATTCTATGAACTACTGTCCTCCCCTGGACACATCATGGCTATTGCGCTCATGAACTCACAACAGCTATGGTTACCTGCATAAGATCAAGTCAACAAGATAAGCAATATTTCAGTAGGAAGCTATGGGTTATAACAGGAGTATAGAGAGGGACTCATGAAGTGGGAATTTATAGGGGGAAAGGGAGGAGCTGGAAAAACAGTTTATAGTCCAATACCATTTATGAAAAAAAAAACTTTAAATAGCACACATTTATACTGTCAACATAGAACAGCATGATGACAAGCTGTATTCATGAGAATGAAAGAATCAGACTAACTTTGTAACCTATGTTTCTCTTAGTTGCCTTATAACTTATATTTTCAAGTTTTAGACCCATGTTAATTAAAGCCTCTTAGTGCTTCTCCAGAGAACAGAAGAGTATAAAAGTTCCTGACATTGGCCATCCTCGGCAGAGATAAGAAAGTAAACAAGCAGAGGTCTCTACTAGGTGGAGAAAATCACCGGGCTGGCGCCTGTGAGATAAACTTTGTTTTGGGAATTGGGCCAAATGGCCCCCACCTTTCTCCTAAATGGCTCCTGATCTTTGACCAAAAGCTTGTAGCCCCCATTCCTCAGAACAGACACAGGATGAGATAATCACTCTCCCACCTTTAGCTGCAGCTATATCTCATGTGTCAGAAAATTCCAAACTGACTTGAAGATCAAATATTCCCTAGATATTTACAACAGGGCTGACTGACCCTAAGGGTGCCCAGAACCAACCAATTATTTTAAAAGTTAAATACCTCATCCAATCCTGAATTGCCAGGACTGCAACCCCTGAAAATTCCCATGCCTTGTCCTTTAAAAACCCAAGGCCTTTGTCCCCCAGTGCCACTCTCTGCTGCCCAGCAGGGGTGACCCCACTGTGCAATGGTAAAAATATACCTCTTGCGATACTGCATCAATGAGACCTGGTGTCTGGAGTTCTCTTCATTCCTTCAGGAAATTAGGCTTGTGCTGGGCCTAACAAGAATTGGTGGGAAGGAGTGAGGCTAGAGATGGAGAAAACTGACAAGGTTCAGACATAAAGGACTTTACAAAGCAAGTACAAGGGAAGGCCACCTCTGGTGCTTGGAAATCCTTTGGCAGAGGAGTCCTAACCAAACTTGGCTAAGTGACAATCAAACTACAGGCCTCAAGCAGAGAAACGAGAGTGAGGAGAAAACAAAAGTAAAACTAACCACAGCCCTGAGAAACTACTCCCTTGCCTAAACTGGGTAACTTCCTGTAGTGTTGTGGATTTTAAGGGTTACATAAACCAAGGGTGACATACCTTATCTATGTTCTGTAAGACCTTTGATGTTTTCCTGTCCTCCATGTACAACATTTGTCCTACCAGCATGCTGTCCTGGCATACAGACAACCTGCTCTCCACCTCAACACCTTCATTCCAGAGCAAGAGAGAATTGCTAGGGTCAGTTAAGGCTGATGCATCACTGTGATTAAGGCTGATGTTCCACAGAAAACAGAAGCTGGACAGGTCCAACGCATCATGTGGCTGCCCTCTGCATCTTGATATGAAATATCAAGTGTCCCAGAGGCTATGGTTGGCAAGTAATCAAAGCATCTGCTTTTATAATTTAACTCCCTCAGATGAAGACTCTAAGGCCTGAGAGGAGCTGAGGCCTATTAAAGGTCAGAGCAGGTCAGGTTGCAGATTGTTTCCAGATAGACTGGTCGTAAGAATGTAAAGGTAACTGCCATTTTAGGCAAAATCCTGAGGCTAGAAACATTCTTTAATGGTCACTGAGCTCAGCCCAGGATCTCTAGGCTAGAATGCAACCAACTAATCAAACCAACCAAACAGATAAAAACCGCACACATAAGCAGACCATTTGTCTTTCTTTATAATCTTCAGACTCTCAGAACAGAAAGCCAAATTTTCTAACTCATGCCTATGGCCATCTCCATGCCCTTGCCACTTAAGTCACATCACACAGCTATAGAGTTCTTATGGAGAGTAGCCATGACCTCAATAAGGAGACCAAACTAATGACATATTTTTGTTCAAGTCAACGAATACATTGTTTTTCAAATCAAATCTTAAACGCACAGCTCTACAGTGCTAGAGACAAAACCAAAGAGAAAGTGGACAATACAGCTCTCTATTTAACTGCTGAGTCGGTATTACAAGCTCAAGTACATACTTTGTTTCCCTCTTATCACCCACAGAATGTAGGTGGCATGATGCATCTGAAGAGACAATACAAATACCCTCGGAGTCTGGCAAGCATTATTGGTTTGCTGGCCCTAAGCTGGAAAATAAAAGTTTCTAATAAATAAATAAAAAGGAAAGATGCCCCCCCCCCTTTTTTTTGGCTTCTATTCTGAATGAGAGCACCTCATCAGCAGTAAGTAGAGGACAAGTGCAACCTGGGCCCTGAAAGAACTTTAGAAGAGGGGCAGCAAGAAACAAATGCAACACTCTAACCTGAAATCCAAACACTGTCCCCTCTAAGGGCATGCAGGAGTTAATACTGAGGTAGACAGCAGGTCAGCAGGCAATGCTGTCCAAAACTCCCATTCCCCAGGCTCCTTGTCCTTCCCAAAGATGTCTGAATCCTGCATCTTCAAGTCCGGAGGAGCTACTTGAGGTACAAAGGAAGAGAATATGGGGAAGGGGAGAGGAGAGAAATCAATAAAAATGTTTGTGTATTGATTCCTTGCCGGAACCCGCCAGCAGAGCAGAACGGGGTTCTGAGTCGGGAGTGAGGATTGAAATTAATAATGTACACTACACATAATTATGTTCCGAGAGGCTTCTGGCCGCTTGCTCATGGCTCCAATGAGCCCTATATCAATACGCTCTGCATCCGAAAAGCCACGAGTCCAGCCAGCCTTGTTTATTTATACAAACAGTTTACACAAGGGGTTAATTTTTACAAGGAAGTGAGGCGAGCTGAGATTTTAAACAAGCTCTCCCACCTGCTGTCACTAAACAAAAGGCGAATGGACTTGCAAATCCTTCCCTGTCTCCAAGGGAAGGCCTGGAAAAAACCTGTCTTCCTGTGCTGAGACTAGCATTACAAATAGCCGCCAAAGCAGCTTTGACCCGGCTCACCACAATTCCTTCTGATGAGGGTAAGTGTGAAAGGGGTAGAATGATCTGAGTCCTTAGTTGTATAGGACAGACAGGAATGGAACAGCAGTAGGGACATGCCTGGTTAAGTGCTTAAGATGTTCAAAGTGTGTCTGCAAATGGATATATAAAGCTTTTCTAGGAAGGAAAATGTTCTAAGACTGACATATATCTAAGAAGCTGAAAATATTTAGGGGTTTGGAAACTGATGCAGTGAGAAATGAGGGAAAGACTATAAAATCCAACGGGTGAGGGGGGCCTTCTTTCCAGAACTGGTCTGAGTTCTGAGTGCCAAGTCAGTGACACAGTGGGGCAGGCCTAGAGTCCTGAGTCCTCAAACATTATTATGTAGATTCAAACACATTTTATTGTAGCTGGGAAGCTATTTCCCCTGGTGAGACAGATAGGAAATGAAGGGGCAGTAAGGGGACCAGAGCCAGTTCACCCAAAACCTAACATACAGGCAGACATGGAGTGTGAGGATTATGAGGAAGGGGCAAAGAAAAGGAGAATGCTAGGGCGGAGAATTTGTGATGTTAAGGGAGTGTCAACAAGGCATTATCAGTTAAGAGGCAGAATCTGGAGATGGGAGAGTAGGTTCGAGTCTGGTAGGCCGATCACAACCAAGGTGTGTGTATGAAGTTGCTAGGAAGGTGCTATTTCTAGGAGCTTGGGCTGTGGTTGGTCCATCATGCTAAGTGGTGAAGAAGGGATCCTAGAATACGGCTAAGTGGGCCAAAGTTCACCGCCACATCGGTGTTTGGAGCCAGGTGTCTGGGGGTTGCCTGAGCTGGGTGTGTACCACTGAGTATTCCACGCCATGATTGTACGATAAAGATGCTTTGGGGAAATCGGGTGAATGAGGACCTTGAGGAAGCTACTAGCCACACAATACTGCTTGAGCGACTGCTGGGCTGTGCCGGGACACCTTTCCGTTCTCGAGTTTATACACACGCTGTGCCAGCTGTCGCACAAGCGCCAGGCGCGCAGAAGTGCGGCGTCACAAGCCTCGGGCCCTGGTTTGGCAAGGTCAGACAAAGCCTTCAGATTCCCCTCCACCCAGGCCGGCTCCGCAGCGTACCTGGTCGCCGGTGCCCAAGCCATAGTAGCCGTTTGTCACCACTTCCCAGTGGAGGAAGCAGACGAGTGCGTCCTGTGGACAGCTGATGGCCGGCGCCGCCGATGCGAAGAGAACCTCTAAGCCCGCCATGGATGTTTGCGGCTTCTGTGGGGAAGGAAGATAATGAGGGGACTTTGCAGCAAGCCGCTCCGCTTAAGAAGAGCGGGACTGCGAGCCGCGGCAACGCCTCGGGTCGCAGCCTTCGCTTTCCGCTCTGTCCGCACCTGCGCGGAAACGGAAGAACCTGCGCCGGAAATCGCTCCCACATTTAAGGGCGCTCCCGTCTGGAAACGCAGGCACCGAACTAGAAGGTTCCGCTAGGGAGCGCGCGGGCCGGGGCACTGCTTGTCAAAGCCGGATTCTGCTTCTGCCTACAGCAGACTGACTGCCAAGTGCCAGGCTGATAATCCCTGGGGAGAGGCCACCTGCTGCCAACTACAGTAGACTTCTCATCGCAAAGTGGAGTGTGTACTAGGCCAGGGAAGACTTTACACAATCTGGTTTAGCACCTTAGTCTGCACGCTAAACTTCAGATCAAATCTTATGCAGTTGGTATTAAGGACGGTATTACACCACTCCGTAGATTTGGAAATTGTGTCACAGTCAGACAGTGAGCGGAAGAGATGCTCCTGGGAGCATAATTTGTTTCTAGAATTATATATATATATAATTATATATAATATATAAATCTATACATAATATATAAATCTATAAATAATATATATGTTGATTGCATACTAAATCCTGTGCAGAAATCTTTATATCCCTCTCAACAAATTCATGGAGTGTATTCTATTACACATTCTCACTTTGCAAGTGACAAAACAGAGCAGAGAGTTGACGTGATTCCACCCAAGAAAACACAGCTTTTGACCACAGTTGAAGCCCATGAATTAATTGCCAAATGTCAGCCACTTTTTCACCTATCTCCAACAAGATCTTTACTACCTCTTATTTCTTCAAAAATTTTAAAAGTTCATTACTTTTTTTATAGTCAAAATTTCCCATTCTGGTTGGTACCGTGGGCCAAGCCATTGTCAGTTTTCATTTTGGTGCCGGGAGTCAGCTATTTCTGCTACATTGTTTTCACCCTACAGAGAGTTTTGATTAAGACACAGGGAAGACTAAGCTTCTTAGGTCCAAATCACCCAGAGTTCCCACCACAAAGTTCAGTCTAGGTTTGCCACCCTCTTATTCTACACACTCCTCTTTATGCCTTTCTGATGTCACCTCCAAGCATCCTTTCACCGTCTGTTCTGACTTCCTTTACTTCCCTCAGCACTCATGCTTAGGTGAACAAGCAACAGGTCCTGACCTGATGGAACTGTCTAGTGTGTGTGTGTGTGTGTGTGTGTGTGTGTGTGTGTGTGTGTGTGTTTTAAGATAAAAGCAATCCAGTGTGAAAGCTGCCATTTTAGAAGTGCTCAGAGGCCCCCACAAACCCACAGGAAGCATATGATTAAGGTGAGGGCCAGGCAGGGCTTCTTAGAGAAAGAGATGGCCAGCTGTATAGAACTCTTATGGAAGAATAAAGAAATGTTCCTGTGAAAGAGAACAGCATGTGCAAAGGCACCAAGGTGGGAAATGCAGCTATCCCTGTGTGACTGCAGAGTCAACACTGCCTTGCTCATCTCTTGCTCATCTTTACTCTCTACACCTGTGGTTCTCAACCTGTAGGTCATGACTTCTCACAGGGTTGCATATAAGATACCCTGCATATCAAAACCTTAACATTACAATTCATAGCAGAAGCAAAATTACAGTTAGGAAGTAGCAATGAGATCGTTTTACGATTGGGGTCACCACAACATGAGGAACTGTATTAAAGGGTTACAGCAATAGGAAGGTTGAGTTCTACTGCTCTACACTGTGCTCTAACAGTTGGCAGCATTCCAAGGCGACGGGCATGCAACAGAGAAAGCTATCCGACCCAGTAGGGAGGAGAATTTTATCACTGAAGTAGATTAAAATTGCTGGTTTGTGATGATAATAAAAGGCGGGCTAGACTTTTGGTCAGCTTTATTAGTTCTTTTAAGTTTTCCCCCCTGCTGGTGTGTGTGTGTGTTTTGTTGTTGTTGTTTGATTTTGTTTGTCTGCTTGTTTTATAGTGGAACCTTTCTCTTCTTGAGCCACCGGTTCTCTCAGCCTTGGTTCCATACAGTTTCGCATATCGTTGATTGTGGCTTGCTGCTCACATGCCTCCCTTTTCTTTTATACACCATTGCCTGTCTTACTGTGGCTTCCTCCGAAAGCCAATGCTGAAGGTATGATGTCTATATCCCAGGACTTGGGAAGAAGAGACAGAGGATATGGCCTTCAAAGGCCAATCTCAGATTCATGATGAGCTCAAGGCCGTCCTGGGCTACAGGAGATCCTGTATTGACTTATGTGGGAGCTGATTTCAATACCTAGCAGGAGGGTTGGGCTAAAGGAGGTGCCTGAGTAAGCCTCTGTTGGAAGTTGAAGATCACACTTGCTGGAACAATGAGGAGAGAGATTTCAGAGTGATCCGACTCAGGACTGGGGATCTGGGATAGTGTTTCACTCAGATAAGAGCTATGTCTAGAATTCTGGAAAACCCCTCAGGTAGAGTGTTACAGAATTCAGAGGAAGTGGCTTTGGTGCTTACAGGTGACTGCCAGGATGAGCAGGGCATGGCATCTGCTGTGGTCCTCCTATCTCCAGTTAAGTGTGCTCTGTGCACAGAGAGTCTGTTGTCTCAGGAGTCAGCTTGGAAAAGGCATTAGCACACTGAAAGACCAGAGCTGAGCTCTGTCTCTTGCACCAGCCTGTAAGTCCCTTGAGGGCCTGGCCATGTTCTGTCCATCCTGTTCCCCAGCATCTTCCACCCACGGGAACAAGTGAGAGGATTCTCTGGACTAGAAGTTCTTTCTACCTCCCCTGGTCCATCTAGATGTTGCTGTGGACTTACCTACATCAGCAAGGATCCCAGTCTGCCCTGGAAGACCTGGGAGAAGCTAAGACATGAGCAAGTGGGAGGTACCTCCCCACCAGTGGGCCCTGTCAACCTGGGTGGAAAAGGCCCATGCCAGATAAGGGCACAGGGTGACAGGAAGAACTGGTAGGTAGCTGCAGCCACCACTTCCTGGTTGCCAAGTGACAGCACTGTGTACATTCCAAGCTCTGTGCTCTCTTGGAAACTGTTAAGAGATGAGCTATAGGATAGGCAATGGAAACAATAAGGAGGAGTCTAGCCAGCATCCTTTTCCTTTGGCTTCAGCTCAGCCACTCACCTTCTCCAGAGAGCTCTCTATAATAGATATTGTTCTATACTTCCACCAAAGGGCTGACTAGAAACCAAGACTTTCCATCCCCCTTGCCTCTGACTCTACAACATAATTGCCACTAAGAACAAACAACTTTCTTTTGAAATATAATTTTAATTTAATACTATTAGTTTTTCAAAGATTTTTTTTTACTGTGGCCAAACACACAGAACAGAGTTTATTTGCCATTTCAATAATTTGTAATCACACAATTTAGTGACACCAAGGGTATTTGTACTGTGTAAGCATCACCACCCTTCAACTCCAGGCTTTTCATTTTTCCAGACTGAAACTTTGTTCATTAAACACTAATCTCCCATATCTCCTGTCAGTGGGTGGCAGCACTATTCTACTTTATATCTCTATGAATTTAACTCTATGGGCAACACAGCTATGAACATGGGTGAACACATGTGCCTTCAAGACTCTGCTTTCCATTTTGTAGGGGTTTAAACCTAGAAATGGAATTGTGGAATTATACAACATTTCTATTTTTAAGACAGGGTTTTATGTATCTCAGGCTGGCCTCAAACTTATATAAGGCCTAGAACTTCTGATCCTCTGGAATGCTGTAATTACAGGTGAGTGCCACCATATTTATGTGATGCTGGAGACAGAGTTGAGGGCTTGGGGCATGCTGGACAAGCATTCTACAAGTAACCCATCCCCCATTTTTAAGTTTATGAGGACCTCCACAGAGTGTTTACCCAGGGTCTATACTACTTTTTAGTCTCATATACAGTGAGTAAAAGTATCACCATGGACACATCTGACAGGAGTCACCCAAATGAGTATGAGGTGATATTCTTTTCTTAGGATACACAGTATTAGGTTTCATTATGGCATTCATTGTGGTTTTGATTTGCATTTCTCTCATGCTCTGTGATGCTGAACATCCTTTGGTGTGGCTCCTATTTGGAGAAATGTCTGTTTAAAGTCTTGGCTTGTTTTCCGATTGCTTTCAGGATTTTTTCCAATGTTTTAAGTGTTATTCCATATCAGCTGCATGATTTACAAATACTCTCTCCCTTTTTTTTTTCGGTTGCTGTTTTACTCTGTTTGATCTTCTCTCTCTCTCCCTCTCTCTCCCTCTCTTCCTCCATGTGTGTGTATGCATGTTTGTGTATGTATGTGTACAGGTGTGCATATGTGTGTATGTGTTTGTGTTGGAGTCCAGAGAACAGCCTCTAATGTCATTCTTTAACAGCTGTCTACCTTGATTTTTTTGAGACAGGTCCTCTCAATGGGAGCTGGGGCTTGCTCATTCAGTAAGCTGACCAGCCAGTGACTTTGAGGTACTGGCCTGTTCCTGCATTCCCAGTGCTGTGATTATAACTATCCACCACCATGCCTGATTTGTTATGCAGATGTTGGGGATCAAACTAGGGTTCACAGGCTTGTGTGGCAGGCACTTTACCAGCCTAACTGTCTCCCCAGCTCCTGCTCATAGCATATTTTTTACAAACATCGTAAGTTTTCTTGAGGCCCATGCTCAGCAGGCTGCTTCTGAAGAGAGGGGCTGCACAGTGAGTCCAGGGGAGCCCCAGCTGGAGGCTGCTAGCCAACTGTACTCATTGTTGCTTGGCAATGTTTTTCTAGAAGTCCCCAATCTATGGAAGAAACATGAAATATGTAATTCCTTTGTGTCTGTCTTCTTCAACATGTCTGAAATTTGCCCATCTTGACAGAGGTGTCAATCTTTTCTCTGTTTTTATTTCAGATTAATAACGTTGTATGAATACAGCCCTGTTTATCCATTTCTTTACTAATAGACACCTGGGCTGTTTCTGTGGGCCAGTTATGGATCATGCTCCTTGTGAACATTTCTGTGTCAGTCTTGGTTTGATTTGATGCATCCTTTAGTTTTTGAGTAAATTCCTTAGGGTGGGATTGTGTGGTGTTAAACATGGTGATATGCCCATGTTTATCAGACACTGCCTGCCAAATGGATTTATGAAATGGTCATGCTATTCCATACCCTTACCCCATCACTAAATGAGAGTCCTAGTCACTCCACATCCAGCAGGAAGGGATTTAATATGGAATGTTCTTACAAAACAGTTGGACAGTGTAACACTTTCCCAAGGAATCTTTCTATTCACCTCTGATAGGGTACCAACAACATACTGAAGACATGATTCTCCCCAAATGCATATTGGCAGTGGTGAATCAATGAGTCTATTTTACAGGAGTGAAACCAGTTGTTTTACTGAAAAGTCCCACCCCAGCATGGATCATGGTTTTCCAAAAGCTGCATAAATGAAGTCTCCCTTTAGTTAGCCTTCCACCCCCTGCATACTATGGCACCTTTGGTGACCATGTCCAACTGGAGTAGGATAATTGTGCATGAGGGGTAGGGTATGTGAGTGGAGAGTATGAGTTCGTGAGAGAGGAGGAGGTATGTGGGGAGGTGGTGGAGTCTCTTCCTTCCAGTGAAGAATGCCAATGTTGAGATTTCAGGGGTCTGGGGTAAGGTCACAGGAACACAACTTCCTAATGTCACCCTCAGCAGCCTGAGAAGTTCCTCTAGGCTTTTAACTATTTTATCATGGACCAAGCAGAAAAGAATTTCAGGACTAGGTAGTTTAAGAATCAAGGTTAGGTTTAATCAACATAAAGTTAAGCCTGAGAGTTAAGAGGGAGTCTTAAGAAAGTAAAGCACACCCAAAAGCATGGATGTAGCTTTCTCCAAGATGAACTGAGGCCCCCCTTTCTCCCTCTCCCTCTCTCAAGTCATATATTGGATTCTGATAGAGTCATTTGGGAAGATGAAACCTCAACTGAGAAAATATTCCCACCAGAGTGGTCTGTGGGCAATTAATGATTGAAGTAGGAGGGCTCGAATCACTGTGGGCAGTGCTGCCCATGGACTGCTGTTCCTGGGTGTTATAAGAAAGCAGGCTGAGCAAGTAGTAAGAAAGCTAGGAAGCAGTGTTCCTTCATGGCCTCTGCATCAGCTGCCTCAAGGTTCCTGCCATGTCTTCCTTTCATGATGAACTGTGTAAGCAAAATAAACCCTTTCCCTAACAAGCTGCTTTTGACCACTGGTGTTTCATCACAGCAGTAAAAACCGTAACTAAGACACTATCTTTGAAGGGTGGTTCCTGAGGGACACCTGACAAGATTACTGTTGATACTATTTCCAGGATGCAGGAAGACAAGATACCTTCATTGTAAACAAAGTTAGCAGTCTGGGGAAAGGAATGAGTCTCACCTCACAGTCATATACATTCTGATTCACTGTTACTTTAATATACATGTGAAAGTAATACTATTTCCCCTTGGCAGCCTTTGTAACACATGTTTGTTATGCTGCACTTCTGTTTTTGCAGCTGGTGAGAGGCTTTCATTAGACCTGACATGAGGGGCTCTTGTCCCTTTTCCTGTTCTTATAATTTCCATTTTGCTATCCTGCCTCATTGAGAGTCATGGGGGTAATCAGAGCTGCTCTGATTTTGAGATGGTGATGGCCATGCCAGGAAGGGTAGAATTCCAGAGTAGCTTTTTATGGCTTTCATCAGTTCTACCTGTTCCTTACCATTGGCCATTTTTTGGGGGGGTTTCCATTAGCCATTACTGCATCTGTTCTCTCCCCTTCGTTTTATGAGTTCAACCTGCTTTATTAATGCTAAAGTAAAAGTTGACAGAAGTATGGTGGCACATCTTTAATCCCAGTACACAGAAGGCAGAGGCAGGATGTAGGGGTGGATCTTTAGCCTGGTCTACACAGTGAGACCCTATGTGGTGCTTTGAATGAGAACGTCCCTCATAGGCTCATATGTTTGAATGCTCATATAGTTGGTGGGATCATTTGGAAAGGAGGTGTGGCCTTGTTGGAGGAGGTGTGTCACTAGGGATGGGCTTGGAGGTTTCATATTCTCAGGCCATTTTCAGGTGATCTCTCTCTCTCTCTGCTTTGTGGTTGTTGTCTCAACATGTAAACTCCATTGCTCTATTGCTGTGCCTGCCTGCATGCCTGCTGTCATGCTTCTCACCGTGATGATCATGAATTCACCCTCTGAAACTGTAAGCAAGCCATCAACTAAATGCTTTCTTTAAAAAGTTGTTGCTCTTGCAGAGGTCCTGAGTTCAAGTCCCAGCAACAACATGGTGGCTCTATAATGAAATCTATAATGAAATCTGGTGCCCTCTACTGGTGTGCAGGTGTACATGCAGATAGAATACTGTATACATAATAAATAAATCAATCAATTTTAAAAGTTGCCTTGGTCATTACCCTTGGTTATTACATTACTCATCACAAACCAACGCACTAGCCTACTCCTAGGTTGCTTAGTAATCTGAGGGCATCACCTATTACTGCCAGGTGTGTGCCAGACATGTGTCAGCTGTGCACCATGTATAAAGGACTTATAGGCACTGCATGCTCTCTCTGCCTCAGTTTCTCTTCCTTTCTCTGTGTTTGTGATGCCTCCTCTTCCCTCTCTGAATTTCACTCATCCCCATTTCTCACTTCTCTTGTATTCTCTGCCTGCCTGTCTTCGTCCCCACTTTGCTTTCACACACTGTCTGTTTGTCTTTCTCATGGCTCCCTCAGACTATGACTACTCTCCCTCTCACCCCTGCCCTTTCTGCAATAAACTTCCTTGTGCCACACCTGTTGTGCAGCATGTAATATTTCTATTATATCAAGAATAATAACGAATGGCTAAGATCAAAAACTCAAGTGACAACACATGCTGGAGAGGTTGTGGAGAAAGGGGAACCCTCCCCCACTGCTGGTGGGAATGTAAACTTGTACAACCACTTTGGAAATCAATCTGGCACTTTCTCAGACAATCAGGAATACTGCTTCCTCAGGATCCAGCTATACCACTCCTAGGCATATATCCAAAATATGCTCAAGTACACAACAAGGACATTTGCTCAACCATGTTTGTAGCAGATTTATTCGTAATAGCCAGAAGCTGAAAACAACCCAGATGTTCCTCAGCTGAGGAACGGATACAGAAATTGTGGTACTTTTACACATGGAATACTACTCAACAATTAAAAACAAGGAAATCATGAAATTTTCAGGCAAATGGTGGGATCTAGAAAAGATCATTCTGAGTGAGGTATCCTAGGAGCAGAAAGACACACATGGTATATACTCACTTATAAGTGGGTACTAGACCTATAAGATAGGATAAACACTAAAATCTGTATACCTAGAGAAGATAAACAAGAAAGAGGACCAGGGGTAAGATGATCAATCCTCACGTAGGAAGACAAAGGGGATTGCCATTGAAGTAGGAAGAAACAAGGAGCAGGACAGGAGCCTACCACAGAGGGCCTCTGAAAGACTCTACCTAGCAGTGTATCAAGACAGATGCTGAGACTCATAACCAAGCCTTCGGCAGAGTGCAGGGAATCATATCAAAGAAGGGGGAGTTAGTATGACCTAGAGGGGACAGGAGCTCCACAAGGACCAAATATATCAGGGCACAGGGGTCTTTTATGAGACTGTTTCTCCAACCAAAGACCATGCATGGATATAACCTAAAACCCCTGCTCAGATGTAGCCTATGGTAGCTCAGTATTCAAGTGGGTGCCCTAGTAAGGGGGACAAGGATTATTTCTGACATGAACTCAATGACTGGTTCCTTGATCTCCCCTCCCCCTTCCCCCCCCCCCCCCCGCCGAGGGAGGAACAGCCTTGTTTGGCCACAGATAAGGACATTGCAGCCATTCCTGAAGATACCTGATAGGCTAGGGTCAGATGGAAGGGGAGGAGGACCTCCTCTATCAGTGAACTTGGAAGGGGGCAGGGAGGAGATGAGGGAGGGAAGGTGGGATTGGGAGGGAGAGAGAGAGGGGGCTATGTCTGGGATACAAGTGAATGATCTGTGATTAAAATAATAAAAAAAGAATAGTAACCAAGCCACCTTTATTTTTATTTTTTAAAGTATTTAAAAGGATTCTTTAAATGGTCCTGATGTCAGAACACAGGCAGGTGTCTCCCAGATGACTGGAAAAGTGATCCAAACACTTGATTATAAAGCCACAATCAGGAGAGTGGATAGCAAAGGTATTTGTACCAAAACATGTCATTGTCTGTAATACAGATGGAAAACTGTGTTTGTACCAAACAAAGGCCTGTAAGCACACCAGGGAAAGTACCCCACCCCTTGGATGGAAACAGCTGCCAGAATTGCCAAGGCTTGTGATAGCAAGGTCTCTGGACCAGCTGAAACATTCTGATTGGAAGGGTGTTTTCCAGCTGCAGTAGTGCTTCTGCAACAAGCAGCTGTGGTTGTTGTCTAGCTGGATCAACGTGTCCAAAGAAGGTTCAAAGCTCTTGTAGAAGAGTTGGGAGAAGGTTAGAAGAAACCAGAGTGGACAGGACCTTCACAAAAGACCAACAGAACAAATTAACCTAGGCCTATGAAGGCCTGAGGAGACTGAAGCACCAACCAAGGACCAAGCATGGACTGGATCTAGGCTCCCTGCACATATATACCTAATAGGCAACTTGGCCTTCTTCTGGGTAACCTAGTAAGGGGAGTGGGGACTGTTTCTGACGTGGACTCAGTTGCATGCTTTTCAGTAACTCCCCCCCTGGTGGGGCCTTGCCAAGCCACTGTGGAAGAGATGTACTCAGTCCTGAGATGATTTGAAGTACTGGGGTGGGTCAGTGGTGTCCTCCCTATTCTGAGGGGTAGGGGAGGGGAAAAGGAGGGAGAGAGAGAGAGGGTGTGATGAGGAGGAGAGGAGGATGAGGGCTATTATTGGGATGAAAAAAAGTTAAAGGTTGAAAAAAAAACTATTGAAAATAATTGGAGCAGAGTACTCCTGAACTGTTTCTATGAACTCTAATACCAAAATCATGTAAAGACAGAACATTAAAAGAAAGCTGCATGCTAATATCTCTGATGAATCTCAACTCAAAATGCTCAGTAAAATACTTGCAAACAGAAAACACACATGCATCACAGAAAGGATCCACCATGCTGGCTTTATGCCTGAATTCAAGGCTGGTTAAATGTATGAAAGTCTGTAATGTAACAAGTGACATTAGTGAACCTAAATATCCAAATCATATGAACATATCAGTAGAGGTAAAAACAAAGCTTTTGATAAATCCAACAAGCCTTCATGATAGTCCCAGAGAATGTAGAACCAGTGGGATCCTATCTCAGCAGAGTAAAAAGCTATATATGAAAAACCTCACAGCCAAAAATCATTAGAAATGGAGAAAAGATTGAATGAAACAGGATGTCCAATACTCCCACTTATTTTCATACAGTTTTCAAAGTACTAGCTGAAGAAATAAGCAAGAGAATAAAAAAGAGGGAATACAAAGCAGGTAAAAAGAAATCCAACTATCCCTATTTTCAGAGGATATGATACTATAGAGATCCTAAAAATTCTACCAGAAATAAGTCAGCAATGTTCCAGTTTACAGATTCAATTGCACAAATCAATAGCTTTCCTATACATCAACTAAAAATGTAAGTAAAAAGAGACCATGGGCACACACTTATTTACCATAGAATAAAAGAAAATAAAACATCTTGGAATAATTCTGGACAAGTATGTGAAGGAACTTTACATTGAAAACTCTAAACCTCTGAAGTAAGAGATACACAAAGACACTAAAATGGAAAGATATCTCATGCTCCTGGGTTGGTATGATTAACATTGTGAAAATGAACATTATACGAAAAGTTTTTACAGATTCAATCCCAATCAAAACCCCCATCTCATCCTTCACAGAAATAGCAAAAAATGATACAAAACCACAAAAAACCCTAGAGAGCTAAAACAATCAGAAACAGAACAATGTTGGGATAGTATATCTGGTCAGCAGCCACTCTGTAAAAGATGCTCATTAGGCAGCTGGGCCTTTTGGAAGGGGATCTGGTATTTTCCAAGGTTTGTATCACCATGCACCTCAGAATTGCTTCCAATCTTTGACAACCCTGTCATTTGTGCACGGCTGCATTTCTCTAAAATCTGGTATAATGTGAATTGTCACTCGGTGTATTTACCTACTCCGATGGAACAAAATTTCTAAGGGACCTTATTGAAGATGAACTTCTGTTTAGATGAATTAATTGCTGATTACGAAATTCCTGATTTGATTCAAACAATTTTAAAAATTAAATTGTTTTAGAACTTCTTAAACAAGTTTAGAATATTAATGGCTGCAATAAATATGCTTGTGGACCTCCATATCCCTTACTAGGAGACAAGCTTAAACCAGATTTGTAGCTCAGATAGCCTTCACCCCAGATGACACCACAAATCCTCGTATACACCATAAATATAGGTGGGTTGGTTTAAATTTCCCATGAACCCAAATCATAATGGGGCTACCTATAAATGTCTAAATTAAGTACAAACCTTCATATCAAAATACATACAAAGAGGTCTGTTGTAATTCCTTATACCTTGTCATCTTATGGCACTGTCTATTATAATTGTAAATTTATTTTGTTTCTTAGAATAAAAGACAGATAAAATTACTGTCCTGAACTCACAATTATCTTAGAGATAGCTAAAAATATGTGGTCAGATTACTCCTAATTGAAAAGACTATATTCTTGTATCTTTTGAACTCTGTTAACCTTTAGGCCTTTTCAAACTTTTTCACTCTGAGCTCACTATGAACTTATGTAATGGATACATAGACAAGAAATGTTTAGATTAAAGACATGTAGCATGTTGTATTTTAGAATTCATCTGTTTTTGTGATTAATTACCTTTTGACTATGAGGCCTTTTTTTTCCCTGGGAGCTTTGTCTCAGAGGTATAAAGTTATGACCATGTAATAAACATTGGCAGAAAGCCACTCGCAGAAGCCCAGTGGTGCAAGTCCATTGAATGGAAGCTCACTGGAATTCACTTCATCCATGAGTTGTAAATATGTATATAGATATGTGTTTACATAGAAATATGCCCACCTGTATTTCATACATATGTTACATGAGTATATGGCAACTGTCTATATGTAAGGAGCTCCTTTTGTATAATCCATTGAATGGATGTATGAATATGTACAGGTTTATATGTCTGATTGTTTGTGTATGTGTCCTTATGGGCTGATACTATGGAACCAGCAGCCTAAACTTGCAGCAATTTTTGCAAAGGGGTTGCTTTCAAATATCAACATCATTTTCATATGTAAGCTTGCAAAAAATTGTTGAAGTTCTTAACTTCACCCTTTCCCTTAAGCATGTGTGCACAAATGGTCTGTGCTTATTTCTCTCCTCTTTTCTTTTTCTTACCGATTTACAAACAAGTCATTCTGTTGCATACAAGTAACACACCTTACCAATGATAGACATTACCTCAGAATAAAGAGCTATAAAAAGGTTTTCCAAGAAAACAGACACAAGAAACAAGCTAGAGCAGCTATTCTAATATCCAACAAAATAGACTTTCAACCAAAATTAATCAAAAGAGATTGGGAAGGGCACTTCATACTGATCAAAGGAAAAATCAACCAAGATGAAGTCTCAATTCTGAATACATATGCCCCAAATGCAAGGGCACCAATATTTGTAAAGGAAACATTATTAAAGCTTAAATCACACATTGAATCCCACATATTAATAGTAGGAGACTTCAACACATCTCTCTTACCAATGGACAGATCATTGATACAGAAACTCAATAGAGAAATAATGACATTAACTGATGTTCTGAATGAATTAGACATAGCAGATATCTACAGAACATTATATCTAAACACTAAAGAATATACCTTCCTCTCAGCACCTCATGGAACCATCTCCAAAACTGATCACATACTCAGATACAAAGCAAGCCTCAACAGACAGAAGAAAATTGAAATAACACCTTGTATTTTATCAGACCACCATGAATTAAAGCTGCACTTCAACAACAGCAGAAATAATAGAATGCCTACAAACTCATGGAAACTGAACAACTCTCTACTTAATGATAGCTGATTCAGAAAGGAAATAACAAAAAATATAAAAGACTTTCTAGAATTCAATGGAAATGAAGACACAACATACTCAAACTTATGGGACTCAATGAAACCAGTTCTAAGAGAAAAGTTCATAGCACTAAATACCTTCACACAGAAAGTGGAGAGAGCTCATACTAGCAACTTAACAGTTTACCTGAAAGCTCTAGAAAATAAGGAAGTAAACACACCCAAGAAGAGATAATGGCAGGAAATAATCAAACTCAGGGCTGAAATGAATAACTTAGAAACAAGGAGAATAATATGAAGAATGAGAAAACCAAGAGTTCTTTTATTTTGAGAAAATCAACAAGATAGACAAACCCTTAGCCAAACTAAATAAAAGACACAGGGAGAGTAGTCAAATTAATACAATCAGAAATGAAAAGGGGGGGTATAATACCAGACATTGAGGAAAGCAAAAAAAAAATCATTAGATTGTACTTCAAAAATCTGCACACCACAAAATTTGAAAATCTAAATGAAATGGACAATTTTCTTGATCGATTCCACTTACCAAAGCTGAACAAGGACCAGGCAATAGAAATAGTCATTAAAAGTCTCCCATGCAAAAAAAGCCCAGGGCCAGATGGTTTCAGCACAAAATTCTACCAGATCTTCAAAGAAGAGCTAACACCAATGCTCTTCAAACTATTCCACAAAATAAAAACATAAGGAACACTACCAAACTCATTCTATGATGCCACAGTCACGTTGGTACCTAAACCTCACAAAGACCCAACAAAGAAAGAGAATTTCAGGCCAATCTCTCTTATGAACATTGATGCAAAAATACTCAACAAAATACTTGCAAACCAAATCCAAAAACACATCAAAGGTATCATCCATTATGACCAAGTAGGCTTCATCCCAGGTATGCAGGGGTGGTTCAATATGAGGAAATCAATCAATGTGATCCACCATATAAACAAACTGAAAGAAAAGAAAACCGCATGATAATCTCCTCAGATGCTGAAAAAGCATTTGACAAAATCCAACATCCGTTTATGTTTAAAGTATTGGAGAGATCAGGGATACAAGGCACATACCTGAACATAGTAAACACAATATACAGCAAGCCTATAGCCAACATAAAATTAAACGGAGAGAAACTTAAATCAATCCCACTGAAATTAGGGACAAGGCAAGGCTGCCCACTCTCTCTATATCTCTTCAACATAGTTCTTGAAGTCCTAGCTAGAGCAATAAGACAATTAAAGGAGATTAAGGGGATACCTATTGGAAAGGAAGAAGTCAAAGTATCACCATTTGCAGATGATATGATAGTATACCTGAGTGACCCCAAAAATTCTACCAGGAAACTCCTACAGCTGATAAACACCTTCAGCAATGTGGCTGGATACAAAATTAACTAAAAAAATTCAGTAGCCCTCCTGTACACAAAAGACAAAAGGGCTGAGAAAAAAACTAGGGAAACACCCTTCACAATAGCCACAAAGGACATAAAGTACCTTGGTGTGACACTAGCTAAGCAAGTCAAAGACTTGTATGAAAAAATTTCCAGTCTCTGAAGAAAGAATTAGAAGAAGATATCAGAAGATGGAAAGATCTCCCATGCTCATGGCTTGGCAGGATCAACATAGTAAAAATGGCCATCTTACCAAAAGCAATCTACAGATTCAATGCAATTCCCATCAAATTACCAACACAATTCTTTACAGACCTTGAAAGAAAAATTCTCAACTTCACATGGAATAACAAGAAACCCAGAAATGCCAAGACGTATTTCCATCCCTGATCTCAAGCTGCACTATAGAGCAACAATACTAAAAACTGCATGGTACTGCCATAAAAACCGACTGGTGGATCAATGGAATAAAATAGAAGACCCAGAAATAAACCCACACACTTACAGACACCTGATCTTTGACAAAGATGCCAAAACAATACTACGGAAAAAAGCATTTTCAACAAATGGTGCTGGTCTAAGTGGATGTCTATATGTAGAAAAAATGCAAATAGATCCATATTCATCACCGAGCACAAAAGTAAAGTCCAAGTGGATCAAAGACCTCAATATAAAACCAGACACACTAAATTCGCTAGAAGAAAAAGTGGGAAAGACCCTAGAACTCATTGGCACAGGAGACAACTTCCTGAACAGAACATCAACAGCACAGGCTCTAAGATCAACAATCAATTAATGGGACCTCATGAAACTGAAAAGCTTCTGTAAAGCAAAAGACACTGTTGTCAGAACAAAACAACTGCCTACATATCGGGAAAGGATGTTCACCAACCCTAGATCTGACAGAAGACTAATATCCAGTATATATAAAGAACTCAAGAAGTTAAACAGTAGGGGAGATCCAAGATA
>CM053766.1:141399923-141458362 GCA_028658305.1 Pachyuromys duprasi | reverse complement strand
CAAGTCTTACTAACTTCCCCTATTTTCATTATTATTCCCAGCCCTCTGCCGAAGGCTTGCTTGAGAGTCTTAATATCTGTTTTGATACATTGCTATATCGATACTTTCAGAGGCACTCTTTGGTATGCTCCTGTCCTGTTGCTTGTTTTAACCTCCATTCAATGTCCATCCCATTTGTTCATCTAAACGAGCATTGATCATACCAACTTGGATTCTCCTTCTTGTTTATCTTCCCTAGGTGTATAGATTTCAGTATGACCTTCCTATCCTATAGGTCTATATAAGTGAGTATATACCATATGTTTCTTTTGCAAGCAGAATTTAATAAGCCATTCTGATGGGAGTTTGGAGAACTAGTGGGTGGCTCAGTGCAGGAGTTTCAGAGAGAACTGGACTCTATCACAAACAGGAATAGGGCTATTCAAACTGTATTCTGACAAAGAACCTTGGCTGCATTCTTGAGGGCTTGAGTGGGCCTGAATTTTAAAAAACGGTAGGCTAATCTCATTGGTGGAGGTAATTTCGAGATAACAGAAGGTTTAGGCTGAGGCATACCTATGATTACTGCATTTTTCCAGGTCTAGAATGAAGGTGAGCAAAAAGCAGGGCAGAAATATATTTTTACAGAGCAGTTTGTCCATAAAAAGAACAACAACTTTAACTTTCCAGCCAAGGCACACAATAAGAAAGAGGATGTAACTGGTAAAGAGTTCTTCACTGGGACAGTAAGAAAGGAGCCCAGGGCAGGACCCTGTCCATCAAAGGCTCCAGCTTGTGAAAATTCAAACTAATTTGAAAAGCTTGAACTCAGAATGCCTAAGGAGCTCCTCGAAAGCAACTGCCTGGGAGAGTGTTTCCCTAGCATCAGCAAAGAACAGCTGCTGCAGCTGTGGGGGTGCTTCCCACACTGACAACAGAACCTGATCGCACTGTCCACATGGTACTGGCCTCACAGTCATGAAAGATGCAAGACTGAGAGGGTCATTGAGTCTCCCCTGACAGTTTCAGAGAGTCACTGTGTGGCTAGGCAATGTGTGCCAGGGTTGAAGTCCCTGAAAAAAAAAAGCCTGGAGAGACCATTTTATGTGGCTGTGAAGGTGAAGCCTAAATTGCAATGGAAACCTCAGGTTGTTGGAGAGACCAGAGCCATGGAATATCTCTTGAGGAAAGCCTCATGAAGTATTCATAAAGTATTTAATGCAGCACAAAGGATGTTAGAAGCCACTATTGTCTCAACCAATCTTCCTCCCAAATGCATAATAAACTATGATTAGAAGTAACAGAACTTGAGTTCTGGGAAAACCTGAAAGATCTACCAGTGAACTAAGAACTCTTGTGCAATAAAGTTACGTCCAATGTTTGCCTCCCTGGTCCCTCTCATGTGTACTCTCGTGTTTTTCCTGGCCATCTCAGGGTTTGGTACTGGTTGTAAGGAACCTGTATTAGTTAGATTTTTTTGTTTTATTCTAAAATGAATGTCTGAGGCTAATGAACTTATAGATAGAAAGGTGTTCTTCTGCTCATGTTTTAGGGGATTACAGTCTAGCTTTGTGATCCCTGGCAAGGGCAGCACATCATGGAGGCAGCGATGTCAAAGCAAACTGCATACGCCTTGAGCCAGTAAGCAGAAGCAGGAATAAGAGAGCAGGGCATACCCCAGTGACCTAAAGACCCCTCACCAGGTCTGACCTACCAGCAGCAGCACCATTCTGGTGACCAAGCCTTCAACACAGGGACTTGTAGGAGGATAGTCATCCAAGACACAGTGGTATGGCTTGGATGAGAATGTCTCCACAGGCTCCTATATTTGAACACCTGGTCCCTACTTGATGGAACTGTTTGCTAATGATCAGACATGGCCTGTTGAAGGAGGTGTATCATAGATCAGACTTTGAGGCTTCAAACTTCTGCCACCATCCCAGTGTAGTTCTGCTTCCTGTTTATGGACTAGGATGTGAGCTCTTGACTGTTATGCCAGCATTGTGCTTGTCTGCCTGCTGCTATCCCCCTTCTGCATGCCCACCAGACCATGATGTTGATGGACTCCTATCCCTCTACAACTGTAAGCTCCAAATAAACCCTTCCTTCTATAACTTGCCTTGATCATAAGGCTTCATCACAGTGATAGAAAAGTTACTAATACAATATGACAGCATGATACTGTTCTGTAGATCAAGGACCTAAGGGCTCTGAGCTACATGCCACAATCACCTAGAAGCTTAGGAAGAATTGTAACATGGCAGGCTAGGGCTCTTCCTGGATCTCAGTATCATCATCTGTATAATAGGAACAAGACCACTTTGGAGAAATAATTTCTAAAATCTTCTTTCCAACTTGCTCTCAGTTTCTGGAGTGCCAGAGAAAAGGAAGGGTTGGGGAGGGGGAAGAAGAAGAAAGAAACAAAGGAGACAGGGTAATAAAGGGGTGGCTGGGATTTCAGGCTTTTTTAAGATCATAATAAGGAAAGATTCAAGCCAGATGTGGTGGTGGCGTGTAGTAGCCGAGGGTGGAATCACTGCGATAACAGCACATTAGCATGAAGCCATGTGTCTATCAACAGCACTGGACAGAGCACAGCCACTGGCCCTGGCAGACATAGTTTCCCCACATTAGGTCTTGGTATTTGAAAGCCCTCATACCCCAGATGGGCTTCAGAACTCTTCCAGGAGGGCTCCTCAGAAAGTATCTGGCTCCACTCACAGGACAGGGCAGGCCAAAGACGCTGCTACTCACTTGTCTGCACATTTGAGGCAAGCTGGGGGGGCAGGAAGAAAGGGTCCCAGAAGAGCCAGGCTCAGCATGGGCTGTGGGAGCACTGTCCAAACAGCCCACAAGGTCACAGGCCACATGCTTATTACTTTTTAATTAAAACGGCATCTTTCCCCCTTATTAAAAAAGCCACATCTGTTTATTTTATCAAAATTAGAAAAGACAGACCAGAAAAAGGAAAATTAAAAATGACCCATGACCCACAGAGCTCTTGTTAGCAGCCCCATATATCGGGGATTCGGGGACTAAATGCCCATGGGGCTAAACTGTGAATGTAAATGAGAATGGGTATTAAAATTAGTAACATGAGGCTGTGAAAGTAGCTCAGCCATTACAGTGCTTATATGCAAGCATGAGGGACTAAGTTCAACCCTAGGACCCATGCAAAAAAAAAAAAAAAAGATGGACGTAGTGATAACATACTTGTAATTCCAGCACTGGAGAGTCAGAGACAAATGCATCCCTGAACCCTCTGGCCAGCCAGTCTAGCCCAGTTGGTGATCTCTGGGCCAGTGAGAGAGTCTGCCTCAAAAGAAACCAAGACAGATGGCACCAAAGAACAAAACTGAGGTGGTCCTCTTAGCCTCACAGCACATGCATGCACACATACTGACATGTGTGCTTGTACCTGTACGAACAGGCACCCACATACATGTATTACACACATGATAGCATGTATATACACATAGGGTGAATTAGCACATGTGAAAATTATTCTTAAGGAGTGAACTGTGGCATTAGAACTGTCATGTGTGTTTGTTCTATTAACAAATCTATGGCTTCATGCTAATGGACTGTTATCACAGTGGATCCACCCTTTGACTACTGCAAGTTACTAGGACATTATGTAATATAGATTATATATGTAGTGTAATGGCAGTCACAGTCAAAGAGGTTTGCTGATGCTGTTGTTGTTGCTGCTGTTTTAATAAGGTCTTACTATGCAACCCTGGCTAGCCTGGAACTTGCTACTTAGACCAGACTGGCCTTGAATTCAGAGATATCCTCCTGACTTTGCCTTTGCCTCCTGAGCCAGAACTGAAGGTGTGTGACTCCACATCTGGCAACTTAAAAAGATCTTTCTTTTTAGAGAGTCTTATGCATATGAGCCCTGGCTGACATGAACTTGCTATGTAGTCAGTCCAAGCTGCCTGAAACTCTCACAGAGATCCACCTGTGTTTGTTTCCCAGGTGCTGAGATTAAAGACATGTGCCATCATGCTCAGCCCCTTAAAAATATTTTAAATACAGATGTAAGTTTTACAGACTACCACTTTGAAATCACTAATAGTAATTTAGACTTCTAAATCAATTTCATATATGTATATATATGAAAATAAAAAACACATGTATAAACACATATATACAGATAAATACATGTATATGAAACTCAATAGAATTTTATGTGTATATTCAATATAATATTCAGACAAAAGGGAGGTGTTTGTCTTAAAGACTGAAAGCCAGTATCCACACCCTTTCCTCCTTCCTCCTCCCTCCAGTAGCATCCCCCTAAATAGCATGGTGACACTGAAATCTGGTTTGAAATCAGTTATCTGGTCTTCAGCCCTTCGTGGGCCAATACATTCTACTATTCAAAAAGTAGGGTTGTACCTTTTCTTTTGCTAATGTGTGACAGGCTTGGCTGGCTTCTCTCTCAATAGCCATTTTCTACTGTTCTGTCCATACGTTCCTTGATTTTCTTTGAAGGGCTGGTGTACCTTGTCCTAAACAATCAGTCATCATCAGAAAGCCTGCTTTGCTAATCCCATTTCCTTTGTGGGAATCTTGATTTCTTGAATGACTCTCTTGCTGCTATGTTCTTATGAATTCGTTGATGTTGTGAAAATATAAGTAGTCTAATGGAGATTTGGGAGGCAAATGTTGCCTTCTTGCAGCACAGAAGTGTCATTGATGCCTTCCTGTCTTGAATAAGAGAACTATGTCATGAGGAGCTTCATTCCTTAGAACCTTGAGGGAAGTGTTAAGAAACTCATAAAACCCCACAGGCTCATCCTTGGTGAACACTGGCACTTTCCTAGCACTTGCTGTGTCCAGACTTTGTTTTTTTTAATTTATGCCACAATTAAACTGGTATAAATACTGTTTTCCTTTCCAGAAGAGATAATAAACATCCATCATCACTGTGAAGTCAAAGAAGAAAAACATCTATTGTCGTTTCTCCGAGTAAGCCATGAGTTAGCAAAAACTTCCTAACAGCAACATTGACAAGCATCTGTGGGAATTTTCTGTTTCCACTCTAGCAGATGATTAAGTATCTGGAAGATCAATCAGCAGACTGCTAATCATTAAGATTTGGGGGTGGGGAAATGTTGATAATTTATACTGTTTCCTGTTATTTCCTAAGTAGGCTGCAGGAAGAACCACTGAGGTAAAGATTTTCCCTCATCTTTAATGATTTCCTTTGGGTAAATTATTTGAAGAGAACTTTCCAGGTAAAGATTATTTAGACATATACTTATTTTGTCCATTCCCTTCCAGAAAGAAAATGCCAAGTTACACTGTCATCTTTATCCAGATGTTGCATACAACTGGAAGCGATGACTTGAGTTACTCCAGGATCCTGCCTAGGCTGTGATTTGGGCCAGTGAGGCTAGAGCTGGTTACCTCTGTCACTTCCCAACAGGAGTGCTGATCCATATACATAATACCCTCTCCATTTATGCCAAGACCAGGGCCACTGCATTTGTACACATGGTCTCACCCCATCCTGAAATCCTCAGTGCTGAGAGCACAGAGCCCCTCAAAGCTCTAACCAGCCTCAGCAGCAGGACAGTGTCTCAGGGTCTACTGACAAGCTTCATTATTATCTTAGTCCAGTTTTTATTGCTATAACCAAGTGCCAGAGACTGAACAGCAATAAATGTTGATTCCGCTCCTGGTACCAGAGCATAAGAGACCAAAACTGAAGAGTTACATGTGATGAAGACCCTTTCGCCAGTGTCACAAGTTATTGCACTTTCATACTTAGAAAGAGAAGTGCATACAGAAAGTGGTGTGTGGCAAAGCTAGAACTAAGCTTTTAAAAAGAGAACCAATTTTAAGAGAGCATTAATTCCTTAATTCATAGATGGAATAATCCATTCCAGGAAGGAGAGCGGTCTCCACCTAATTACTCTTCAAGAATCTATCTGGTCCCACCTCTTAAAGCAGCAAAAAGAATGCTAAATTCCTTTTGTGTATGTGCATGTCTGTGTACACATATGTAGAGGCCTGGAAAAAACCCTAGGTGTCCTTCCTCTGGAACATTCACCTTATTATTATTTGTTTTTATAGACAGAATCTTCCACTGGCCTAGAAATAGCCAAGTAGGCTAGGTCAGTACCTATCCAGTGCTAAGTTACAAAAATGTTCCACCATGGTGGGGTGTTTGTTTGTTTGTTTGTTTGTTTGTTTGTTTGTTTGTTTGTTTGTTTTTTAACATGGTTTCATAGGCAAGCACTTTACTGATAGTTCTTTTCCCAAATCCAAAGATTGAATTTCAATGTGTATTTTCATGGGAGGCATTAAAAGTGTAGCATTTGCCCATCCCCATTGGCACATCCACTCATGCTGAGCATTTTGCTGTCCTAACAGCTTATCTTCAGTTTGTATTTGCTTAGTAGCTATCATAGGGAAGGCCTTTCTGCTGTTTCCAGTGCTATTTATGCTTTAAATTCCAGCTCAAACATCACCACTACCACGTAGCCTCCAGGACTCTACATTGGTCAAGAGCCTGTGTACAAGGCTTATTTTGCTCTGCAGTTCCCAGGTCACACTCAGCCCTTCTACCTCATTCTCTTGTAGACTGGCAAATGTGAGTACAGAGGAAACCTGTCTTCCTCCAAACAGACATACTGCCATCCTCAGGCCCTTGCTCAAAGATCAGCTCCTCTTTCTCCTCCCACAGTCTCTAGAAATATCCCCTGGGGATTTAAGAGCACCCATTGACTCCATTTGGGGGCTGGTTCCTATGATCTTGCCCTGAAGACACAGACAGATAGCATCATGCTTAGAAGCCCAATGCTAGATGTGTGTGGGGGCAGCCTTCCCTCCCTGGACTGTTCAGAGGAAGGGACAGGAGAGGGAATTTTCAACCATTTCAACAGGCCTTCTCAGCTTTCATTGTGGGTGTCAAATAATCACTTGCAGCTTCCAATGCTTGAGTCAGACAGAAAAAGCTTGCTAATTATTTCCCCAGAGGTTTTTTTAATTATGTTTTGAGAATTTCATACACGATTGCTGTATTTACATCATTTCCACCCCTTCTTCCCCCTCAAATACTCCCATGTCCTCTACATCTCCTTCTCGAGTCCATGACATCTTCTATAATTATTATTGCTTTACACACACACACACAAAACCAATTGAGCCCATTTACTCTTGCACTTATGTATGTATGTTTGGGGATGACAGTCTAGGATTGAATAACATATCCTGAGGCTTGTCCAGGCCTAAGAAACTCTTAAAGGTATCATTTATAGTTTGTAATGTCTTCTTGTTGGGCATACATTTCTTTTCTTTCATGGCAAAGCCCTAACTTTAGAGGGAGTATTCATCTTTCTTCCCTCTTTCTCTCTCTTTTTTTAAAGACTTATTTATTTTTATTTTATGAGTATAGGTGAGTGCCTGTATGTATGTCTGTGCACCATGTGAATGTCTGGTGCCTGGGGAGATCAGAAGAGGGCATTGGATCCTCTGAGAAAGTGACATACAGCTGCGAACTGGGAATTGAACCCAGGGCTCCTGAGAGAGCATCCAGTTCTCTTAACTACTAAGCCAGAGTTCAGCCCTCGCCTTCTTTCTTCCCTCTAGGACACAGGAGAACACAAAAATAAGTCAATCAGAATTACAGATTCTCTGGGCTACCATTCTCTGGGCATGGAAACCGAAAGCTAATTAGGGAATTCCCAAAACTGCTGTTGAGATTGCTAGTTGCCGTGGCTTTGATATCAGAAGCTGGAGGGACTGGACTGCTGGAGAATGGTATCCAGACTGAGGAGTGAGAATGATGGTATCATGTGTTCATCTCTTCCTCCTTCTTCCTGCTTCTTCTCCCTCTCATTTTTTTCTTTCCTCTTCCTCCTACCTCCTGCCAGAGGATGAGTTATGTGTGTACTCTGTCTATGGGTGGATCATGTCTCTAATTCAGCTCTTTCCCAGGCTGTGTACTGGCCTGGCAGGAGCAGGAAGAACAGGAAGCAAAGGGTGTGTGGAAGGGGCAGAGGAAACAGATACTAGGCAGTGCTCCCAGAATCCTCCACAAGGGTATTGTGCTATCTGGCCAATGCACTTCTGTATATAAATTACAGCATTGGCTTGGGAAAAGACTTCTTTCCTATTTTTCTGTCTGCTCATTAATAGGACTGTTGAGAGGCAGCTGTACCTGCTTCAAGGGAGAAGTTTAAAAGTTGTCTCCATTATGGCCTAGGCTTCATCCTCATGTTAACTGATAGGGAGCATAAAAGCTCTCGGTTGGCACCTGGACACACACGACTCTATCCTTAAGTCTTGCCCCACCCCTCCAGCATCTCTGCTTTGAACCATTGCTTGTCAGTTCTTACCTTCCAACTAATCTGTGCTTTAGATCATCAACAATGTCCTTGTCCAAAATAATTGAGGCCATTTTATAAATTCATACACTGAGTTACCCATACTACTGTATAACAGGTTAGAGCACATTGAAACTGGCTGCCAACAACCTTCATTGCTATGATAAAAATACACAGGACCATCAATCAAAGGAGGAAAGCCCTGTTTTGGTTCAAAACTTCGAACATTTTATCTGTGCTCACATGGCTTTGTTGTTTCTGTACTAAGTGGAAGAATGTTACAATGGAAACATATGTTAGGACAAGGCTACTTTTCTCATAGCAGCCAAGAAGAACAAGAGGAATGAGAAGATTTGGGCTCCCCTTCCTTACATGGTCTGGGAGCTTCTGCCTGATCATCTCCCTTGCCCTTGGCTCCAAGAATGGCCTCAGTAGTCCTAGATAGTGCTAAGACGACCAAATAAGGCAAGGTGGCAGATCAGGGACCCCTGCCCCCACCCAGAGGCTGCTCTAACTGACCTCATCCATCAGCATGCTATAAAGCTGTGCTTCAGGTAACTGACACCAAGTGTCTGCCTGCTGCCAGCACCAGCTCAGCTGAACCCAGCAGCCCCTAGCACTCCTATAGAGCACACAGAAGATGGGCCAGGATGTGACAATGAGGAGACCACCGCTTTGGTGTGTGACAATGGCTCTGGGCTGATGAAGGCCAGCTACACAAGTGATGATGTCCCGGAGTTGTCTTCCCATCAATCGTGGGTCACCCATGCCACCAGGGTGTCATGGTGGGTATGGGACAGAAGGACTCCTATGTAGTTCTTCTAAGTGATGAAACCCAGAAAAAGTGAGGTATCCTGACTCTGAAGTACCCCATTGAACATGGCATTATCACCAACTGGGATGACATGAAGAAAATCTGGCATCAAACATTCAACAATGAACTCTGTGAGGCCCCTGAGGAGCACCCAACCCAGCTCACCAAAGCCCCACTGAATCCCAAGGCCAACTGTGAGAAGATGACTCTGTGCTGCCCCTGTATGCTTCTGGAAGAACCACAGGCAGTACTTTGGATTCTGAAGATGGCGTAAGTCATAATGTCCCAATCTATGAGGGCTATGCCTTACCCCATACCATCATGCTTCTGGATCTAGCTGGTCGGGATCTCACTGACACTTCATGAAGAGCCTCACTGAGCATGGGGGTACTTCTTTGTCACCACTGCTGAACATGTAAATGTCCATGACATTAAAGAAAAACTGTGTTAAGTCGCCCTGGATTTCGAGACTGAGATGGCCACAGCTGCCTCTTCCTCCTCTCTGGAGAAGAACTATGAACTGCCTGATGGCCAGGCTATCACTGTTAGCAACGAGGTTTCTGCTGTCCAGAGACACTCTTCCAGCCCTCTGTCATTGGTATGGAATCAGCTGGTATTCATGGAACTACTTGCAATAGCATCATGAAGTGTGGCATCAATGTCCACAAGGTCCAGTATGCCAACAATGTCCTGTCTGGAGGTGCCACCATGCCCCCCTGGTATTGCTGATCGTATGCAAAAGAAAATCACTGTGCTGGCTCCCAGAACCATAAAGATAAGATTATTACTCCCCCTGAACGTAAATATTCTGTCTGCATTGGGAGCTCCATCCTGGCCTCTCTGTCCACCTTCCAACAAATGTGGATCAACAAGCAAGAGCATGATGAGGCAGGCCTGTCCACTGTGCTTTCCAAGGGCGTCTGATATGCCTCCCTCTTAGTCTACCTTATATTTAGGATGACGGTATTGTGATTCTTGGAATCCTCTGAGCACCCTCCCCCATCTCTCAGCAGCCATTGTACAGTTTGCTTATACATGAGCAGTTTGTTTGTGCTTCAAATATTTATTGCTTTATAAATAAACCAGACCAGGACTTACAACCTAAAAGAAACAAAACAAAAAAACAAGATGTGGTTGTCTAAATGACTCCCACTTCCTCTTCCAGGTAGACCCTGCCTCCTCATAGCTTGTGCAGGTGAACTCATTCATGGGTCAGCACCTTGGTGATCCAACCACTCCTCTGTAGCAAGAGCAGCAAGAGCAGCGGCCTTGAGGAACACTTGATATCCAAACCATAATATCCCCAGTAAGGACAACTCCCTGCTCTTCCCAGGATGAATACTGTGATCCATTCATTTAGTTCCTGAGATTTAAGTGTGCATGTGTGTGTGTGTGTGTGTGTGTGTGTGTGTGTGTGATGGAAGAGGGATGTGCCGAAGACAGGGTTTCAGTTTTTAGGTCTACCTAGGACTTTCTGTAGTCCAGGCTAGCCTAGAACTCACGGAGATCCACCTGCCTTTGCTTCCTGGGTGCCGGGAATCAAAACGTGTGAGACCATGCCATGCCCTACCTCATTTTTAGATGCAGGGTCCCTCACTAACCTAGAGTTCATAGACTGGTTAGGCTGGCTTGCCAGTGAGCTCCAGGGATCCACCCCCAGCACAGATTACACATATCATAGATCTGAGAGCCACCTCTAGGTCTTGCCTAAGGGGATCTGATCTCAGTTCCTCAGGCTTCTGTGGCAACACTTTGCTGACTCCAGTCCTGGCTTTTCATTCTCAACTGTGATCATTTTCATTTGTTCACCTGTTTCTTGTCTGTCTCTCCCACTCCGTACAAACTGACAGACCTGGAGCCCAGCGTTGTGTCTGCACCAAGATGTCGGGCTGAACAAAGGAATGAATGAATGAATGAATGAATGAATGAATGAATGAATGAATGAAAACTAAAATTGTGTGCTCTATATTTGGCATTGTGCCTGGCACATTATCTGACAGTTGTTGAATGAATTATTAATGAATGAATGAACAAACGAACGAAAGATTTGGGGGACATCACTACAACACCCTCCCCCCAGTGACAAGTCTCCTCTCTCAGGCCTTGCTCAACTTGAAAAGCTTCAGTGGAAGGGGCCCTGCTTGCCGCCTTGTTTTTCTCCCCATTTTGCAAAATCTCCTGTGACTGTTTAAGGCCAGGAAGCAAAATCAAAGGGCCTGGGATTCAAAGGACATTAATTACCTTTCAAAGAGCTCCCCTTGGCTTTCCTGCCAGAGGCTGTGGGAGTTTGTGGTTCCTTAGTGGGCTTTGAAACTGGGAGGGGTGAGTGGGGCTTGATTAAAGCACAAATGTCAGGAAGGATGGAGGGCATCTCAGAGCGCTGACCACCTCCAACCTGGAGTCCGGGTCAAGCACTGACTTCCCTACCCACACTGGCCTTAATTTTCTGATAAGAGGCTTGGGGAAAGTCCTATTCTCTGACTGAGGACGATGCCTGTGGACACAGAAATGACTGATGTGATAATGAGAGAATTTGGTTTTGCTTTTGAAACCAGCCCACTAATTCTTCATGGTCTGTCATCTCAAGGAAAAAAAAAATATTTGAGAAAAACCCATGAAGCAAACTTTCATTAAATGTTCTTAAGCAGGCTAAGGGGCCTGTCCTCAAGTAGTGTCAGGAAATACTGTTTTAATAAAGTTCTCGTCACTGCAGGACTTGGCTCTCCTTACAGTACTAATGTGAGGGTGATTGCCTGCTAAAGGCCTGTTGCATTCCCCTAAACTCATTTCTCGTAAGATTATTGTTTTTAATAAAAATCTTGCGTGTTCTGGTGCATGACTGCATTCCCAACACTTTGGAGACTGTGGAAGGAGGATTGCTATGAGTTCAAGACCAGGATGGGAAACAGAGTGAGATGCTGTCACAACAAACAAGCAAACAAAAACATTGTACATATTTTGGGGGGTGCTCATGCTTAGCTGAATAGTGGGGAACCAGTTAAAAATATTGATGTACTGTTTATAAAATGCCATTGTCTGTTTAAATCAGTGGTCCTCAACCTTCCTATTGCTGTGACCCCCCCCCAACCATAACCCGATTTCATTACTACTTCAAAGCTACTGTTACGAGTTGTAATGTAAATATCTGATATGCAACCTCCCTAAGGGGTCGAAACCCACAGTTTGAGAACTGATGGCCCACATGAATTAAAATGGTAACATTTAATCAGTTCAGTAGGTAGTCAGATTCCCCAAGTTATGCCAACATGGCAAACTTAGTCATCAAATCTCATTGCTGCCACATGTGTAATTCTTGCTTGCCTTACACTCCCAGTCGACTGGGTCTCTGGCCTTCTTCCTTCTGGGCACAGGTGAGAGGCGATGTGGTTTGGAATATGATACTCTGATGGGAGGTGGGGAGAAGGTAGGAACACGGTACTCCAAGCACCATTGCCTCACTCATACCAATGTGATCACTGGCCAAAGTCAGTCATATGGCCAGGCTTCATGTCCATGGCACAGGAAGTACAATCCTGTCCCAAAAAGAAAGGGCTTGGGAATGCTACCTTCAGGCTGGAGCGATGGCCTATAGTTAAGAGAGCATGTACTGCTCCTCCGGAGGACCGAAGTTCAGTTCCTAGAGCTACACTGGCCCCACTAACAACTGCCTGTAATTGCAGCTCCAGGGGATCCAACACCTGTGGCCTTCACAAGCACCTGCACTCATGTACACATACCCATGCGCAGACAAATATACATACACACACTTAAATATGACAAAAGTCTTTGGAAAAACCACAATAAATTACCTTCCATCCTCTGATTAAAAATAAAAACCCTGGCTAAAAGTGGTGGCCCGTGCCTGTAATCCCAGCACTCAGGAAGCAGAGGAAGGCAGATCCCTGTGAGTTCTATGCCAGTCTGGTCTACAGAGTAAGTTAGAGGAAAGCCAGGGTCGCACAGAGAGATCCTGTCTCAAAACTGCCAATTAAAAAAAAAACGAATAAAAACAATGGAAGAAGTCAATATGGTAAATAAAAAAGGAAGGAAGAAAAGGAGCACATAACTGCATCTAAGGGGTTGAGGGTTTTATTGTAGATATAAGAGAGAGTACAGACAGAAGCAGAAATGCCTGAAGGAGTCCAGAGTGAAGGTGACTGGTCAGTTGAGCCAGGTCATGTGAGGAGAGGTAGAGAGGAGAACCAGGAGCAGTGGCTAAGAGGTCAAGAGGCCAAAAGAAAAGGGCTGGGTTGTATAGAGAAGAGCATCCGTGGAAAGGGTAGCCCAGCCCAGGAGCTGAGCTGGGGAAGTTTAGGGTCGGGAGCAGGGTTTGCCAGCCAGGAGGACCCTGTGATAGGTTGTGACTGAAGGATGCTGGAAGAACCCAGAGGCTAGGTCCACTCTGATATGTTAAATAGGCACCTCTGCCATTCTTCCTGGGTTTGAGATCTAGCAGATGTCTCATCAGATAAAAGAGCTTTCTCTGTAAGCCCATGACCTGAATTTAATCCCCAGAACCCACGGCTGAAGGAGAGATCAGAGTCCTGAGAGCTGTGCTCTGTCCTACACACACACACACACACACACACACACACACACACACACACGCACACACACACACACACAACATATATACACACATATACACACCTTATATATCCATCCATACATATACATACATGTATCAGACACACAGACACACACACACGTTTTTGTTACTTAGAGATTTTGTGCCTACAGTGAATGAGGTTTCTGTCTCTTTGTCTCTCTGTTTCTCTGTGGGGGGGGTGTTTTGTTTTTAAAGCCAGGGTTTCTCTGTGTAGCCCTGGTTGTCCTGGACTTGCTTTGTAGACCAGGTGGCCTCGAACTCACAGAGACCTGCCTTCCTCTGCCTCCCCAAGTGCTGGGATTAACGGTACACACCACCACATCCTGCTCTTTTTCTTTCTTTTCTTTCTTTTTCTTTTTGTTTTGTTTTGCTTTGTTTTTCTAGACAGGGTTTCTCTGTGTAGCCCTGGCTGACCAGGAACTTGCTCTGTACACTAGTTTGGCCTTGAACCCAGAGATCCACCTGCCTCTGGCTTCTGAGTGCTGGAATTAAAGCTATGCACTACCACCACCCTGGTTCAAGGTTTCTTTTTCCTGGTTTGTCATTGGTGGTGTTTAGAAACATTATTGATGTTTAATTATTGGTTATCCATCCAGCAACTTTGCTGAACTCTAACAGTTTGTCTATGTGCTGGTTAGGTCTTGTTGTTTTTATTTTGTTTGTTTGGTTTGATTTGTTTTGTTTTGTTTTGTTGGCCAACTTTATTGACATAAGCTGTAGTCTGAGAAGAGGAAATAACAGTGGGGGAATACTTCCATCAATTTGCAAGACTATGCGGCATTTTTAAAAACCTACTGCCTGTGGGGCCATCCCTAGGAAAGAGGTCTTGGGCTATATAAAAGAACAGGCTGAGCAGCCAAGGAGAGCAAGCCAGTAAGCAGAACTCCACCGTGATCTTTACTTCAGTTCCTGCCTCCAGGTCCCTGCCCTGCTGTCATCTCATGATGAGTTTAGGATGAAATAAACCCTTTCTTCCTCAAGTTGCTGTTGGTCATGCTGTTTATCACAGCCATGGAAAGCAAACTTGGACAATCCAAAATTAGGAATTTCTAGGAAAATAGTTGTGCCATTTGCATACAGCTGTAAATATAAACATATTACAAATATACATTATAAGCATTTGTATCTAGTTGCATGTACTTTTTATTCCTTCCCATGACACCTTTCTCTTGTGTTTTCCTCTCCTTTCACTGTCTTGCTACCTCACAGTCCTGACATGCCTTTAATTCTCTACAGACTCCCTAAGTTTGCTATTTTGATTCTTCTCCTTATACAAACGAAGATATTGAGGCTTGGATTAAACCTGTATGTGCTACAGATAAACAAGGCACAGAGAAGAGGCACTTCTGGGATAAGTGACAAGAATAAGAATGGCCCACCAGTGCAGTCCAGGCAAGAATGGTTCTGGGGCTCTTGGCTTGCTTCTAGAAAGCCTGAAGTGCCATCTCTGGGACTCACCCTCAGGAAGACATTCTCCACAAGGCAGTAGAGGTAGTGTTGAAGGGGTAGGGACTGTTGGCTATCTAGAGAAACCCTGAGTCTGGCTCTCCTCCAGCACCCCAGACTCACCCAGGTTAGTCAGTTGGATCTCATGCTGCCCACATAGAACCAGTGATTGACAGCTCCATTATAATCACTGGGAGTAAAGCATGAGGTGACAGAGGGGTGTTATGGGAGTCCCACTTCCTGCCAACCAGGGTATGAACTCAGGAGGCCTGCATTTGTATTGTTTTTGATGCTGGTACTTTGAACACTGTGACTCCCAGAACTCTTACTTAGCTTACATGGCAACTGTAAGTGAGAAGCCCACGGGAAAGAGGATCTGTAAAACCAAACACTGAAAGGAATCACTTCATCTTCACTGGCCTTTCTTAATTAGTGGAGACACCCTCATCTGCAGAGCCTTGGATGGCTCCCTGCAACCTGACTCATCAAGATGATGAGTGCAGAGCTTGCAAAGCTCTCCACAGTTTGGAGACCTCAGTTCTCCTTCACTTCTCCCCTATCAGTAAGTTCATGAGTCCACTTAGCATAAGCCCACACACTTGCTGTACTTACTGTGAAACTCGACTTGTTCATGTCTTAAGTGGGAAAAAATTGCTCCCCAGGGTCATTGTAGTCCATGAAGAAATATAGGCAAGCCAGCACTTGGCCTGGCCCAGTATTCATACTCTGCCCAAGGCCATGGTTGTTTCCCTATGTGCCCTGTCTTTCACACTTCCTTGGAGATTGGTAAGGAATGTATTTGTCACTAGAGAATAGCTGGGCCTTCCAGAAGCACTTTTGTCAGATGGTCCAATGTCTTGATCTGTTTGCAACACAGCCAAAAACTGAGTGGCTTAAGAAAAAGAGTTCTTTCTCACCATTCTAGAGACTGGGAGCCTAAGGCAAAGGTGCTGGCTTAAAAAAAAAAAAGTCTCTTGTATGTATGTATGTATGTATGTCTATTTGTATTTCACAAATTTATTACAATTTATAATTTACTTTGTATCCCAGCTGTAGCCTCACCCTCGTTCCCTCCTAATCCCGCCCTTCCTCCCTCCTTCATCTCCTCCCATGCCCCTTTCCCAGTCCACTGATAGTGGAGGACCTCCTCTCCTTCCATCTGACCCTAGTCTTTCAGGTCTCATCAGGACTGTCTTTCATAGTCTTCCTCTGTGGCCTCGTAAGGCTACTCCCCACTCGGGGAGGTGATCAAAGAGCCAGCCACTGAGTTCATGTCAGAGACAGCCCCTGTTCCCCTTACTAGGAAGCCCATTTGGAGGCTGAGTTGTCATGGGCTACCTCTGTGCAGGGGGTCTAGGTTAACTCCATGAATAGTCCTTGGTTGGAGTATCAGATCTCTTAAGCATGTGGCCTAAGAACACTCCAGATCTAAACCTATGAGGACATATTTGTGGTTAGAGGGGAGAGTGGCTCTGTGCAGGCATCTCTGGATTGCACACTATGCTAGAAGTTTCCCATGTTGACCCAGGGGAGGGCCTTTTTCCTGGTCAAAATGGTTTCTAATATGGCCTCATGTGGTACAAAGGGCAAGGGAGAGCTGAAGGGCACTTATCTCCTTCCTAAACCACCAGAGATCACCTCATTGAAGGATAGATTATATCATGCTGATTTGCAAGGACCACATCTAGTCTATGGCACCTGGGATAAGTATGGGCTTGGTTCCTTGGGTCTGAGGATTGAACTAAAAAAAGAAAAAAGAAGAAAAGGAAAATCTCCCTAGAAAGGGACATGAAGTGACATGGCTGGGGCTCTGGATTCACATGGAGAAGGATGCCTTAGTGGTAGCTGATGCGTTAGTCATCATGCTATCACTGTGACAAAACACATGAGGCAATCAACTTGCATGGGGAAAGGTTTGTTTTAACTCACAGTTTCAGACTCTGGTCATTTGGCTCCATTGTTTTCAGGCCTGTGGCGAGGCACCATGGTGGAAAGCAAGAACAAAGCTGCTCCCCACACACACCATGACAGCCAGGAAGCAGGGGAGAGCAGGAGAGATACTGGGAAGGAGAAGGGGCTGGGAACATATCCACCTCTCAAGGATAGGCCTCCAGTGACCACTTTCTCCAACTAGACCCTCCCTCGCCTTCTACAAACCATATCACTTCCCCAAATATCATCAGCTGGTATTGAAGAGCTTTTCACATGGCCTTTGGGAGATAGTTCAGATCCAAACCATAAGACTTGAGGGTGTGAGCTGGGCTTGCACCGAGGCTGGGGACTGGCCTGAGTGTGTGGTCCTAGTGGGTGGCTGTGTGCAGGCAGCTTTAGGGTCTGGTATGGGACCTGGACCAGAAGTCCAAGAAAGCTCACTCAGGAAGGCTTCTCTGCCTGTGGCCCCAATTCCAAATCTGTTCTCTGGGATTGTTGCTGCAGGTCTTTAGTGGCTGAGTTGGATCCCTAGCCCTTTATGCCTTGCAGACATAAGGACGGCAATGTTCTTGCCACTCCGATCTGCACACCCTACAGGCATGGCCCACCCAGCATGTGGAGGCTGCAAAATTTTTGATGCCCTTCCATGCAGAGATGGCAGCTGGGTCCCTCTTCTCTTGAATTTGGAAAATAGTGTTGGAGGCTAGTGGAAAACAGTAGAAGTGATCTTGAGAGACTGGCGGCCAGATGGTAAAAGGCCAGGCGACTTCCGCTTGATTCTCCTGCAGAGCCCACTCCTGGGACACACAGTCTCAGAACCCAGAGCCATGCATGACAGGCTCAGGCCACATGGAAAGCCATGTGTAGAGGCTTTAGTGGACTGTCCCAGCCGAGTCATGGCCTGAGTCATTCCAGCCCAGGCACCAGCTATGTGACTAGAGAAGCCTGAGAAGCCTCCAGATGGTTCTAGCACCAGAGCTTGAGTCTTCCCAGCTGAAGCCCCAGAAGCCGTGGAGCTGAGTCAAACCATCTCCACTCATCCTGTCCAAACTTCTGTCACAGAGAGTTTGTGGGCATAACAAACAGTTGTTTCACATCACTAAATTCAGGGTGGTTTGTTACATGGAAATGTTAGCTAAAAAAAAAAACAAACAGTACTTCTAAAATTTTTCATTCTGTTGGCAACATTTAAACTTGGGAGATTTTGTAGACATACTTGGATTTCTGGTTTTCAGTGAGAAATCAGAAAACCTGGCCATACTGGACCTGTATCTCTTTTGGGCAAGATTTGGTCAAAGCTACCTCCTTAAAGAGAGATATGGACAAACTGTCTGCCTGGCTCCTGTCTAGCTGTGAAGTCGCTTGCCTGATCACCATGAGTATGTGGCTATATGACCATAGGACAGAGCCATTTAATTTCCTCATTGGGCACCAAGTTCTCAGAACCATCTATTCTTCTTGATGACTTTGGCATCCTTGCTCCTGTGGGTGCTCCCTTTGCACTCTAGTGAGGCATAAACCTATCACACAAGGCTATACTCACTCTTCTCTGCTTAGATAATTGCTCATGAGAAAGAAAGAGAAGGTAGGGGCTGAAGGCAGTGATGGCCATGCCTGGATCATGCTCTCCCTGTAAACAATTTCCTGATGATCATCTTTCTAATGATCCCCTGAAGCTGGAGCTGCTCTGTGAAGTGAGTCGGGTGTCTGGACTCAGCCCATACATCTCAGAGTCATTATGATCCAGCTTGATCTGTGAGGGTGAGAACTGTAGAGCACCAAAGCCAGCAACTCCACCTTTAGCATATATGGTGGTGTTTTGTTCATTTTGATTTTCAGCCAGGATTGTTCACCTTTGATGGGAACCTAGAAACACAGACATCAGAGCTGAAAAATCAGCATACCTCAGTTGGGCTTGGTGGTATAGACTTATAACCTCACTTTCTGGGGAAGCTGAAGCAGTGAGGTGTAATTCAAGTTGTACCTGGGCTATAGCCTGAGTTCAAGGCCAGCCTGGATGACTTGGTGAAAGCCTGTCTCGAAATAAACAGTAAAAAGAGGGGTGGGGTATATGTAGCTCAATGGTAGAACGCCTGATTAGTATGAGCAAGGCCCTGGATTCAACAGTCCCTGGTACTACAGCAATCTAAACAAAACTATGTTGACTCCAAACTTAAGTGAGTCATGAACACATTCCGATAGATATAATTTTCCCTACTTCTTCATGTACAAAAGTGATATCTGATGAGGGTTTCTGTTTGTACAGGGAGCAGAGACTTAATTCAATAGATGTTTCTCCAGGATTTCTATGCCTCAAGATTTTGGCTAGGGAGGAAACAGGAATATAATGTTAGACACTTTAGATGAAATCTCTGCCATTCTAGACTTAAACTTAAAATTCAGTAGAAACGACAGATGAGAAACAAATAGATGAATGCATGCTGGACCAATGTAAACAGTGATGACTATTCTGAAGAAAAACCAAGCAAGGGGTCTGGTTCTGGGAACCTGGTCAAAAGCACTTGGCTGGGGTGGTCATAGACCCAAACTGGGAGCCAGGGAACCTACTACTATTATATAAATGGACATGCCAGATTGCCTTTGTAGACTGGTGTGGCAATCAGCCTTGGCCAGAGACATTCCTGTTTGTGGCAGGCAGTAGTTAATGCAGAGACCCATAACTGCTCAAAGTTCTGACAATAAGCGACTGGCTGGTGCTCAGCCCTACATGGGCATCTACATCAACTTCCCAAGGCTCTGGGAACACTGAAGGCAGTGGGCAGACAAAATGAGAAAACCATAAGGAAGGGTGAAAGGCTGCCTCCTGGACATGGCACAGCAGGTACACTGATGAACTCCCAGCAGCTGCGGTCACCTGCACAAGAACCAGACAATCAAACTCCCAGCACGGATGAGGAGGGGTTCATGAAGTCCCACTTTTCCTCTAGGAGGTATTGGCAGTTAATCGTTGCTAGAAGAGAGAGACTCATTTCCTCCCAGTAGTGTCATCATCCTTATTTAAACTCAGTGGATCATGAGACAAAGGCATGAAAACAAGAGGGATAGAGAAGGCCTTAATTGGAAGAGGAGGATAACCACAGGGTTAAGTAATGAGGTCAAAATGACCAAGATATTTATACACATGTATGAAATTGTCAAAGAAAACAGCAAGGGGTGGGACTGGTGCTGATGTAGGAGTTGCATTTTATACAGGTTGATATAAGTTGGTAAGAGGCACTTAACCAGACACCCACAATGTAAGAGTGTGAGGCTTAGAAAGCCCCAGGGACAAAGGGAGTCCCTGGGGTTGGAGCAAGCCTAACCTCTCTTGGGAGAAACGGTGGGAGGACCCACAGGGCTGAAGGAGGAGTGGGGAATAGTAGTAGAAGGAAGACTGCGGTTGAAATCTCAGTCCCTTTTAGATGCCTCTTCTCTGCCAGGTGGTATCTCATTCCTGAGGGGCTTAATGCCAGCGTGGAGGAAGCATGTGGTCTGAGAACTCGCATATCCTGCTCATCCCTCCTTATCTTGATTTTCAGCCAGGATTGCTCGCTTTTGCTGTGCTGTGTCGCTGGTGGGTTTTGTCAGTGTGAGGTCAGCACCCGCAGCTGGAAGCATTCAAGGCTGAGAGAGCTAGGATTGAAGAGGTCCGAGGCTCAGAGTGAAAGGGAAGCTGCTGATTGCCCTGGGTGTCTGTCAGGCTGAACCAGCAGGAGTCTCAGCTCTCATTCTGGAGTCCTGTCATTTGAATTCAGAGCTCTGAACATCCCACCAGGAATGGAAACATCAGGGGGAGAGCATGTTGCTAGCCTAGAAGATTCTAAAATCCAAAGAATGACTTCCATTGTATGAATACAAATTCTATTTTGAAAAAAAATGCAATTTAAGGAATAAAGTTTATTAATTTTATATCCTGCTACTTTGCTGAAAGTATCAGCTATAGAAGTTTTCTGGTGGAGTCTTTAAGGTCTTCTATGTATAAAATCATATGATTTGCCTGGGCATGGTGACACACGCCTTTAACCCCAGCACTCTATAGGCAGAAGCAGGTAGAGCACTATGAATTTGGGGTCAGACCGAGTCTATATGGTGAATTTCAAGCCATCCAACAGAAAGATGTTGACACATGCACACACACTCACACACACAACACATACACACACATGCACACATACTCAGAGACCACACACACACACACACACACACACACACACGCATACACACATGGCAATAGAGAGGGAAGTAGCTGGAGCTTTTTGTTTTTTCAGTACTGGGGATAGACCCCAGGGCCTCATATGTGCTAGGCAAGTGTTCTTGAGCTTCTGAGTGCTGTTACCTGCATTCACAGGAACCTTTGCCTAGAAATGACAGCCACATCAGAAGCAGGCAACAATACTCCTTAGCCTTTGTTTTATTTTCTTGAAATACCTATTCTCACTAGCAGGAATCCAGGCTTCTTGAAGATACAGCTTATCTTCAGTCTGAGGCAAGATACAAGGGCCAGAAAAACCTGGAATGTTCAGCCATACTCCATACAGGGGCTTCAAAGACTGTTCTGGCAAAAGAACTCCAGTGCCAATATGAAGTGGCTCCCGACTGGCCAAAGATGAAACAGTTTGAATGTTAGAGCAGGAATGTGATGGATTGAAATTCGTAAACTATCCTTAAACCCGTGACTCAATAATGACAAAAGAATCTACACAAGGGGTGACCTTTGGAGGATGATAGAAACAAATTAATTGTGTTGGAATTTGGTAAATAAAAAGAAAGGATCAAACAGTATCTTTCATCCCTATGTGTATGAATTCTACTGCTGGTGACTAAGTTTGCTCAGGCTGCCATAAGTTTGCTCAGGCTGGGTGGATTAAACAACAGAAATACATCCCTTATAGTTTAGGATCCTGGAAATACAAGACCATGGCGTTCAGAATTAGGTCTCTGTGAAATCTCTTACTGCCTTGAGGGTGGGCACCTTCTTTCTATGTTCTCACATGGCCTCTGTGTAGGTGTGGGGGGAAAGACAAATTTTCTGGTGTCACCTTCATTTTTGTATAAGGAGTCCAGTGCTGTCAGATTAGCACTTAATGGCCTCATTTTACCTTAATTGTCTCCTTGTGGCCCAGAACAACCACTTATCATCTGCAGAGTTGGGACTTCAGCAGAGGAGTTGGAAAGCAGGAAACACGCTTCACGACAGCAACAGTTACTTTCTCATAGTGAGACAAGACACCTGACAAAAGCAGCCAACGGAAAAATCTATTTATTTTAACTTAGGGTTTCAGAGAAACCTTGGTTCTGTTGATCTGGATCCATAGTCAGGCAGCATTAGGAGGAGGAGAAGGTAGTCCACCTCATGGAAGAAAGGAGTCAGAAAGAGAGGAGGGGACAAGGGGACACTCTGAAAAGGCATGTCCCCAGTGACTGACTTCCTGCAAGACCACCACATCCCCAAATGATAATAGTCAGTTGGGGATCAAATGTTCATATTCAAACCACACCAGTAACCAAACTCAATGAGGGAATATATCTCTTTACAGATTATTCCAGTAGAGAGATGAAAAAGAGAGAAAAAACCGACAGAACACTTTCATTTCCCAATGTCCAAGAACTCATGAATGTTAACAGTGGGCATTAATGGGTTCTAAAAGAGAAGGCCAGACATGTCTTATGCCACAAAAGTACACTGTGTTCATTCTGGAGAGAGAACACAGATGGTGAGGTACTTGCCATGAAAGCATGTTTAAGGCCAAGTACAGCAGCCCACACAACACCACACACCTGCAGCTCAGTGCTGATGAAGCAGAGGCAGGAGTGTCCCAGGTCCTTGCAGACAATGACAAGCTGAAAGGTGCCAGCTGCAGGAGTCCAGGCTTAAGCTGGGAAGTATAGAAGGAAAGATGATGGTCCAGCCCTCACAGGCCTTGGAGTTTCACAGCTCTGAGCCTGAGGTCAGTGGGCAGGTTGAATTCAAGAGTCCACCTGCCTGCTGCTCACTGATGTAGAGGCCTCGAACTCAGAGACCCGAGGCTGAGCATGACATTCATAGCTGCATCCCTCCAGCATACAGATCTACACCTCTGTGTAGGTGTGGGGGAGAAAGACAAGGAAGACTTTTTTTTAAGACATAAAATTGGAAGGTAGCCTTGTTAAAGGGGATATGAGAGAATTGGAGGAAGGGCACAGAGGGATAAATATTAACATATTTCATTGTGTACATATATATAACATTCTCAAGAATAAAGATAATATTTTAAAAGAAGTTGAGAATAGAGTGGACATGCTGCAACACAATGAAAGCTATGTATAAAATTGAAGATGTTTTTATTATTCACATCATTTTACATAAACATTGCTTTATTGGGCATTATTTTTTTTCTTTTCCTACTTTCTTTTGTTTTATTAGTTATCCTTGAGATTTTTGCTTCCCACCATATACTTAGTAGTATTTTGATTTTAGCATTTTAAAAATTAGTGTTTAAAAATTCTCATGTTTTTGTTTTTTATTCCCCCTTTTATATTCATATAATTTTGTTTTTGAAGATTTTTATTACTGGGAAGTATTTGCCCTCCCCTCTTTCTCCCTGAATTGTTTTTTGTTATTGAGCTCAGGATGATCTTTTCTAGGTCCCACCACTTGCCTGCAGATTTCATGATTTCCTTGTTTTTAATTGAGGGAGAAAGCAGAGAACAGGACAGGAGCCTACCACAGAGGGCCTCAGAAATGCTCTACCCTGCAGGGTATCAAAGCAGATTCTGAGACTCAGCCAAACTTTGGGCAGAATACAGGGAATCCTGTGAAAGAATGGGGAGATAGAAAGACCTGGAGGGGACAGGAGCTCCACGAGGAGAGCAACAGAAATAAAAAATCTGGCCCAGAGGTCTTTTCTGAGGCTGATACTCCAACCAAGGACCATGCATGGAGATAACCTAGAATCCCTGCACAGATGTAGCCCATGGCAATTCAGTGTCCAAAAGGGTTCCCCAGTAATAGGAACAGGGACTGTCTCTGACATGAACTTATGGGCTGGCTCTTTGACCACCTCCATCTGATGGGGGTGCAGCCTTACCAGGCCACAGAAGAAGACAATGAAGCCAATCCTGATGAGACCTGATAGACTAGGGTCAGATGGAAGGGAAGGACCTTCCCTATGTGTGGACTAGGGGAGGGGTATAGGAGAAGAAGAGGGAAGGAGGGTGGTATTGGGAGGGGACGGGGGAAGGGGCTATAGCTGGGATACAAAGTGAATAATCTGTAATTAATAAATATAAAATAAAAATTGAAAAATTAAACATTAAAAAAGAGTAGAATAATCAATAGCAAAATCCCCACAAAAGAATCTGAAGAGAGGACATGCAAACCACAAGACAGAAATGCAAGAGACATGGAAGGGCAAAGCAGCACAACTCTTCCAAAGAAGGCGAACTACCGAGCTGTTGTACTTATGATATTGAAACAGATGAAATGACAGATGAAGATTTCAAAATGTTTCTGGTAAAAATTATTAAAGATCTGGAAGAGGATATCAACAATTACATGCATTCAGTTAGGGTCTGAGGAGGAAAGTCAGCAACATAGAGGAAAATGTCAGAAAAATGGATGGGAAAACCAGAACTATGCGTGAAAAATAAATACAACAGAAAATTCAGTAAGAAAACTGAGATTCTGGGGTGGGGAGGAATTAGAAAAAAATCACAGTGGGAATCAGCAGCAAAAGAAAGAACATCAGGGATGGAGGATGAGGCTGACAAAATACTATGCTCAAACAGCATGAAAATATGTATATAAGTGAGAAAGCATGTTGAAGGACCTTTGGATACCATCAAGAGACCAAGCCTATGAATTCATGGGACAAAAGAAAGAACTGAGACAAACAACACCGACACAGAGGATCTGCTCAATGAAACTGTAGCAGAAGTACCCCCAACTCTAGAGAAAGAAATGGGCAACCAGACATAAGAAGCACTTAGAACCCCAAACAGACATGACATAGAAGAATTTCTGCAAATATTCAGTAGACAAACTACTGTCAAGATGTAAAACAAACAACAAAACAAAACAATATTGTCAGGGGAAAACACCAATCACCTATAGCAGCTTAAACATCGGAATAGCATAACATCTCTTGTCAGCAACCTTGAATGCCAGGAAAGCATGGAATGATAAATTTTAAGTCCTGACAATAGATAATGGTTAACCAAGATTGCTATATCCATAAAAGCTATCTTTGAAAATGGAGGAGACATTTTCAAAAGACAAGACAAGCACAAACTAAGGCAGACTGTGACCACCAAGCCAGCCCTGTAAAGTTATTAAAGAGATATTATAAACAGAGGAGGAAAACCACCTCAATCACCATTTCATGAGAGGAACAGTGAAACTCAGGAGCACTTGGAGTCCCTCACATCCCACACAGTAACCTGCAAAACCCTGATATCAGTAGGAGAGGGTAATGGTTAATCTAAGTCATAAACTTGACTCAGAGACAAGCTTCTGGGCACACCTGTGAGATAGTTTCTTGATTAAGTTAATTAAAGAGGGAGGATCTGCCCTAACTGTGGGTGTCACTTTCCATTGGCAGCTCAGAAATAAGGAGGTCCAAGGGGAAATATGTCTGCCTTTTGCATGCTTGCCCACATCTTGCTGGGAGTTCATCTGCTCTGTTGCAGCAGTTAGCACTGCTGCTGCCACCATGGTTGCCAGCATCAGGACCAGCTTCATTTGCCTTCCGACATGGTTCTCCAAGAATCCTCCAGTCCCTCAGTGCCAGACTGGAACTGTTGAGGATCTAGCTCCAGAGCCTGAGCAGCTGGTAAGTCCCAGCCTTGCCAGAACAAAGGCGTCTATTGTTGACCCGCCCAGACCAAATGGTGTAAAGCAATCCAGCAAGTCCCATATTTTATCAGTTCTGTTCTCCTAGAAAATTAATACAGGCTTAAAATCAAAAACAAAGGATAAGCTAATCAGCCAGAAAAACAACCCAAAAATCACAGGCATTAATAAACATCTTAAGTAATAACATTAGCTATAAATGGCCTAAACTCACTAATAAAGAAATGCAGGCTAGTTGAATGGCTTGAAAAACTATTTATCATCTACAAGAAACATATAGACTGATAGAAAACAGTCTATTAAGAGAAGAGTAACAAAAAAACAATCCGGTGTATCTGTTTTGATATCTGATAAAGTATCAAAATCACTTTCAATCAAAATTAGGCAGAAGAAATAAAGAAAACCGTTGCATATCCATAAACAACTCAGCTAGAAGATAGAGCAATTGTGTTCTTGTTGGCATTCTATTGATGTGATAAAGACGAAACTGAAAGCAACTTGGATTGGGGAGGGTTTGTTTGGCTTGCATATCCCAAGTCATGGTCTATTATTGAGGAAAGTCGGGGTAGGAACTCAAGCAGAAATTGAAGCAGAGATCATGATGGAACACTATTTACTGGCTTGTTCCTTCTGGTTCACTCTGGTCCGATGGTGCATTGACCACAATGGGCTGGGCCCTCCCACATAAAATATTAATCAAGTAAAAATGTCACAGACTTGCCTAGCTGGTCTGATGGAAGGATTTTTTCAGTTGATGTTCCCTCTTCCCATATGATTATAACTTGTGTAAAGCTGACTAAAACAAAGCAAAACATCAAGAAACTTACGACCACAAATAGTGAATATATATGCACCAAATGCTGTGACTCCCATTTTCATTAAAAAAAAAAAAAGATGCTATAAGTGTGGATGGCTTCAGTCTCTCACTTTCATCTTTGGATAGGTCATCTGAACTGAAAATCCAAACAAAGAAACTTAAGTATTGGGGCTGCCGAGATTGCTCAGTGGTTAAAAATATATACTGCTCTTGAAAAGGACCTGGATTTGGTTCTTAGCACATATGTCAGGTGACTCACAACCACCTGTAACTCAAGCTCTTTTGGGAGGGGGGGCTCTGTGAAAAACTACACTCATATATACATAGCTCCTATATACAGATAATTAAAATAAAAATAAATCTGAAGAGAGAAACTTCAGTGTTTAACCACACTAAATATCAAATAGAATATCTACATTTATCTATTTATCCCACCAAAAAATATATACTATATATACTGTGTGTGGATGGATAGATAGGTAGATGCTGTATTCTCAGAAGCCATGGGACCCTCTTTAAGACAGACCACTTCTTAAGTCATAAAGCAAGTCTTCCAAGTACAAAAGAATTAAAATGTATCTTATCAGAACACAGTAGAATAAACTAAGAAATCAGCAACAGGAACAATGGCAGTACACACAAACGCCTGGAGACTGAACAGCACTCTCTTGAATGACCAGTGGGTCACTGAAAAAGCAGGGGTTAAATGTAAAGTTTCTAGAATCAAATGAAAATAAGATTTACTCTGAGTGCTAACATTAAAAAGACAGAAAGATCTCAAATGAAAAACCTAATGATGCTCCTGCAGCTCCACAAAAACCAAGGATGATCCAAACCCATAGGCACGAGGGAAAAGGAAGGTCAGGGTAGAAACTGATAAACTGGAGACAGAAAAAAAAAAAAAAAAAAACATAGATTTGTCAAAGAATTGATTCTTTGAAAAAGTAAACAAGATCAACAGGCCCCTAGCTAAATTAACCAAAAGAATGAGAAAGAAGGTCTTAGTAAAGTCAGAGGGGTTGGGGGAGTTGTTAGAACACAGTCCAAGAATGGAGTCCTGTGAGAAGTCTGAGTGCTTGTGAGAAAACAAGACAAGAGGCTTGTGGGTCCAGTTTCTTCAAAGCACAGAATTGCTCTTGCGGTTTGGTTTCCTGCTTCTCCCAGGTGTAGTGAACAGGACTGAGTTTACTTCAGGTGTTATTATTCGTGTGCCACTAAGGAAAAAACATGCTCTTTTCCACATGTGGCTTATCCCTGTGATTGAACACCTTAATCACGTGATTCTTTTTAACCCTCAGAGTACTAATTGTCTGATGTTCTGAATAAATTTGACTACTGTATGAGACTTTAGTCCACCTCATTTTTAGGCCCTGCTCTCCCAGGTTCATGCTGCTAACTAGAGTGGTAAATAGGAGGTTTCCAGTGTCTAATAAATCTGGGAGTGTTGTAAGACCCTATACTCCAAAAATGAAAAAGTCTGGAAGATAATAACTTCCTAGACACACATATCAAATTATCAAATTTTAATTTAAAAAGATGTAAACAACTTAAGCAGATCTGTAACAATCAACAGGACTGAGGCAGTTATAGAAAGTCCCCACACAAAAAGTCCCAGGTCTAGTAGATTTACTGATGGAGTCTGTCAAACCTTTAAGGAAATGTTTCCACCAATGTCCATCAAACTCATGCACAGAATAGAAAGGGCATTACCAAACTTATCCTATGAAGCCAGCATTATCCTGACACCAAAAAAGTATAAGGGCACCATGATGGAAGAAAACCATAGACTAATGGTGAGCATAAATGTGAAATTACTCAATGAAAGTCCTCACTTGGAGGTCCTCCCCTGTTGGTGGACTTGGACGGGGTGAGGAGGAGGGAGATGAGGGAGGGAGTGGAAGGGTGGAAGGAATGAGGGAGGGGGCTACGCCTGGGATGCAAAGTACCTAACCTGTGATTGAAATAAAAATAAATAAATTTAAAAAAAAAAAGAAAGTCCTCACTCAGAAAGGCAAACAGGACAAGCTTCAGAAGAGGGAGAAAACAGGGAACAGGACAGGAGCCTACCACAGAGGGCTCAGAAATGCTCTACCCAGCAGGGTATCAAAGCAGATTCTGAGACTCAGCCAAACTTTGGGCAGAGAGCAGGAATCTTATAAAAGAAGGGGGAGACAGAAAGACCTGGAGGGGACAGGAGCTCCGCAAGGAGAGCAACAGAAACAAAACATTCTGGGCCCAGAGGTCTTTTCTGAGGCTGATACTCCAACCAAGTACCATGCATGGAGAAAACTTAGAACCCCTGCACAGATGTGGCCCATGGCAGTTCAGTGTCCAAGTGGTTTCCCTAGTAAGGGGAACAGGGGCTGTCTCTGACATGAACTCAGTGGCTGGTTTCTTGATCACCTCCCCCAGAAGAGGGGAGAGGGTCAGCCTTACCAGGTCACAGAGGAAGACAATGCAGCCAGTCCTGAAGAGACCTGATAGGCTAGGTTCAGATGGAGGGGAAAGAGGACCTCCCCTATCAGTGGACTTGGGGAGGGGCATGGGAGGAGATAAGGGAGGAAGGATGGGATTGGGAGGGAATAAGGGAGGGGGCTACAGCTGGGATACAAAGTGAATAAACTGTTATTAATAAAAAATAAATCAATTTTAAAATTTTTTTACAAAAGAAAGTCTTACAAACAAATACTTAAAAACACATAAAGAAGATGACACACCATTATTGAGTTGGCTTTACTCTAGGAGTATACAGTTGGTGCAGCATATGCAAATCAATGAGTTAAATACAGCACATAAATAGATTTGACAGAAATCACGTGGTCGTCTTAATGAATGCAGAAAAAGGCTTTAAGAAAAGTTAACATTCCTCTGGATAAAATTCTCCAAAGAAAAGAGAAATAGAAAGAAAATGCCTTGACAAAACAAAGGCAAATGTTGGCAAATCTATAGCCAACATTTCTCTAAATGGGGAAAACTGAGAGCATTTCTTCTGAAATCTGAAGTGAGACTAGGGTTCCTCCTTTCTTTATTCTTACTCAATATTGTGTACAAGTCTTTGCCAGAGCAATAAAACAAAAGAAATGAACAAAAGGGTTACGAATTAGGATAGGAAGAGGTCAAATTATCTGCACTTAACAGACCCTGCCGACTCCACCAGAACACCCTTAACAAATTAAACAAACGGCGCTGGGGAAACTCTATTTCCACGGATGGAGAACTGGAAGATCTGTGTCTCTCACCCTCTCATCCTGCACAAAACCAAGTTCAAAATGAATCAAAGACCTTAATGTAAGACCTGAAACTTTGGAACGAGTAACCCTTGGAGATACAGGCACAGGCTTTCTGAAAAGGGCTCCAAAAGTGTGGGAAAATACCCCAAGAACAGACAAACGAGACTGCATGAAAGTAAAACTTTTCTGCTCAATGAAGGAAACTATCTGCAGAGTTAACAGAGAGGCTAGAGAATGGGAGAAAGTCCTTGCCAGCATACCTCAGACAGGGGTTAAAATATAGAACGTATAAAGAACTACAAAAACTAAATACCAAAAAAGAAAAACAAATCTTCCAGTTGACAAATGGGCAAATAAACTGTAGACAGTTCTTAAAAGAAAGCATACAAATAGTCAACAATTTCTTAGAAAAATGTTCTATATTCCTAGTCACCAGAGAAATGCAAACTGAAAGCACATTGAGAAATCACTTCCAGTCAGAATAACCGCCATCAGGAAAAATGAGAACAAACACTTTTTTTTTGATTGGAGCAAGAAAAGTATTTATCTTCTGCTGGTGGGATTACAAACATATGCAATCACTAAGAAGATAAGTTTGAAGCTTCCTCAAATTTTTAAAAGTAGAACTAACCTTAAGTCTCAACTATATCACTCCTGAGTGTATACCAAAATATATATCAAAATGTGTATCAAAATGCCAGTCACTTACAAATAGGAAACAGAAACAGCCTAGATGTCCATCAACTGATGAATGGATTAAGCTACTGGAACTTATACACAATGGAATTTCATGTAGCCTTAAAGAAAAAAAAAATCACATTTTCAGAAAATGGAAGAAAATCATCATGTTAAGCAAAATGGCCAGTTCTGAACAACAAACACGCCATGTTTTCTTTCTTATGATGAACCTAGACTAAAAATTATGTGAAGGTTGAATAAGAATTATGTGTAGGTCATGAGAATGAAGGGAGATCATGAGAGCAGAGGAAGGAGGAAAGAGAGAGGGTAATATAATACACAGGATAAGAAAGCAGACGGGTGACTGAGGGAAGGGAGGGGACCGGCTGAGGGGGATGGAAGCAGGCAGTGGGAGAGTAGTACAAATACATGCTAAACTGAAACATTAATTTTTGAAACTTATACATGTTACCTGTGTGATAGTTACAAAGGTTTAGTGTAAAAATTTACTAGAGTGTGTGATTTTTCTCTGTTTCACTTTATAGTTTTTTTTAAAAAGTTTAAAAACTTACAAATGGAAGATTTCTCTTGAGCAACATACAAAGGTAATTAGGTGGCAGCCAGTGAGGAGAAGGGTTTGTCCTTTGGCACTGAAGACATACAATCACGGGGCTGAAGAGAGCACTCAGCAGTTGAGTGCATTCTGCTCTCTCAGAGGACCAGGGGATGGTTCCCAGTGCCCACACTGGACAGCTCACAATCTCCTGTAACTCCAGCTCCAGACAATCCTGCACCCTCTTCTGGCCTCTGTAGCACCTGCTCATACACGCAATTGGCAAAGACAAACAGTTAATGATTTGTGAAGAAAGAAACAAGGTAACGAGGTCTGCTCATTAACACCTGAGTAAGTTACCAGTGAGTCCCTGTTTTACACCTTTTAAACTGACATAGTTAGGAGACTGGTGATGCTGAGCGTTGCTGGGGAAGCAGCAGCAAAAGCCCCTGACCCCTGCTGGAAAGAGTACAGACAGGAGGAGCCATTCTGGCAGCAGGTGGCTTAACCTAGCCAAACGAAGTGTGGAGGTGCCATGGTTCAGCAACAGCAGAATTTCAAACAATTCTAACAGGCTGGAGAGGAATTTGGGAGATCCCAGTATACTCGGAAATCAAAGTGAGTAGGGTACCATTGTTGCCAAAAGGTAGTGCCTTCACAAACAGTCAGGCTTCTCTCTCGGGCCCATTGCATACTCCTCATACCATCTTGGGTAAGATTTCCAAGCCTGTATCACCAGAACCAATCATTTCCCTTTGCTGGGTGAAGATGATCAAATGCACATTCATGTTCATTTTCATTTGTGGTATGGTGACTGGAAGCAGAAAGCTGATCAGGTTTCTAAGGAAAGCTTCAAGTTCCTGAGAGCTGCTGGCTAGATCTCTGAGAATCACCAATATTTAGACATGTTATTTAAAGCCATGGGTCTAGACCAGCTGTTTTCAACCTGTGGGTCATGACCCCTTAGGGGTGTAAAAAAAAAAAAAAAACCCTTCACAGAGGTCACCTCAGAACATTGTTGAAACACAGATTTTTATATAACAATTTATAACAGTAGCAAAATTATAGTTATGAAGTAGCAGCAAAATAATTTTATGGTTCGGGGTTACCTCAACATGAGGAGTTCCTCATGTTAAAGGCTCAAAGCATTAGGAAGGTTGAGAGCCGCTGGGCTAGACAAAGTGATTAAAAGGAAGTAGAATGAAGAAAGTGAGAGGCCACTGACTCGGAAGCCTGGAACGAGGGGGACGAATTACAAAGAGAACCATATCCACTGCACATGAGCTAGCAGGCAGGATGAGGAATGCAAAGTGAGCCCCAGGATGCGGCAATAGAGAAGCCGTTGGTGTCCATGATGAAAGTGGCTCCGGTGGACCAGGGAAAGAAAACTTGGCTGGTTGTTGAAGGACAGGACATAAAGTCAGAACATTGAATGAAGATAAGTTTGCTTTCTGTTTTAAGACGGACATAGCAGTGTGTTTACCTACCTAAACGAATAACTAACCAGAGAGTGCTAATGATACTTCAGGTTGATTGCAGGAATAAAGTTCTTATTTAGGGGAAAGATGGCACAGGTAAAGCAGAGGCAGAAAGGAAGAAGAGGGCAAAGTGGTGATGGGGGAATGGAAAGTTTGTTTGTTTTTTAAACACAACTGTTACCCCACTGGCTTTTATGTGCTCAGTGAAACATGAGAGGAGAGAGGGGAGAGACTCCAGGAAGCTACAGAAGGTGTGGGCTGGTTGCCAGGTGGGTGGAAATGCAGCTTGACCTTGAGAACATGACAATGTCACAGGCAGCCTCGGGCTGGAAACAATGCAGAGCATGGGAAAACATCTGAACATTATTTTTTTTAAGTTTGGATATTTATTTAACTTTTATGCAAATAGGGCTGTCAATATTCACACAAGTATACACTATCCGATGATAAATGCCCGGGGCTGTGGATGTAGCTCAGCCAATGGAGAGTTTGCCTGCCATTCAGGAAGTTTTGTGTTTGATCCCCGAAATCGCATAGACTGGGAACAGTGATGTGTGTCTATAATCCCAGCCCTCAGTAGGTGGAAGCAGGGGGACCAGAATTTCTGTGATATCAACAGCTACACAGTGAGTTTGAGGATACCCTGGGATACAGGGGACCCTGTCTCAATAAGAACAACAATAAATGCAATGATGAAAAATAAACCAGGATGCTGATCAGGTGGTCTAGGAAGCCATTCGTAAAGAAGCAAAGTTCGTAGAGTGATTCTGCTCTCCACCGAATCAGAGATGATGTAGACAGAGCAGTACATGCAAAGGTCCTGTGACAGACACGCAGCTGGTGAGCCTGCTGCATGTCAGGCCTCACTGGATATTATATCTGCAGCTTCGGGGACCCGTTTGGTTCTCATTTTGATGATTTGTAGCACCCGGTGCTCTGCCTCTGGAGTTGTTAATATCCTATAAATCTTCCCCTTTAAGTGCCACCATGTGCCTAGCTTCAGCCTAGCTATAATTGCAGTTTGGCTTTTGATTAGAGGAAACCCCCTGTGCTGCTCGCTGTGAGCTGGCCAGGGTGGCTAGACATCCTCCCGCAAAGCAAAGAGGAGTGGGCTTGGACGCTGGGGTCCCCAGGAGGTCAGAGCTCTGATGTGCTGAGGACACAGCTTCCTGGAGGCTCCCTGCAGGGGCGCTTGGGTACTAGCCCTTCTTCCAGGATGGCAGATGTGTGGAAAGGGAGACCAGAACTCCTCACCCTCTTTAAAGCAGAAACTGAGGCGAGACTTTCTTTGAAGTCCTCAAGGCAAAAGGAATTGTCATTTGAATTTCGGGTCATTCAAATAACTCCAAAGACTGAACCCTTGCTTGAAGCCAAGAGCTGTGCAAATGCCCAGGTTAGACAGCCAAGGAGCTATGATTGCTAAGCTCAGGGGACTTGGACGCACTGGTCATCACTGCCCAAAAGTTCTGTCTCTATTCAGCAATTCAGAGCACCCAGTCTGGACACTTAAAATCAGCTTCTATCTTGGATCACTTCTAGGAAATAATGAAGTTCTGGTGGTGAGGATGGCTCTGAGCATTGCTGGATCTTTCTCCCTCCCTCTGTCCCCACTCCACATCTTCACCCCTCCTTCTTTTCCTCCCTCCCTTCTTTCCTTTCTTATTTTCTATCTCCGTCCCTCCTTTCTTCCCCTCTCCTCCCTTCTTCTAGTTCTTTTCCTCCTGCACTTCCTTCTCCCCACCCCTTACCTGAGTATTTTAAGAGTATCCACCTTGTCTCATGAAGCTCCCAGTCTAGAGAGAAAGGCAGGGGATGGCAGACCCTGGAGGGAACTAGAAGGATACAAATATAGGACACGGAGTAACAGGTGGCTGGAGGACGTTTGCTGGGAGTGACAGGAGATGAGCAGCAGCTTGCCAAGGTAATTGGGACAGGCAGCAGGGGAAGTAACCAGTGTTGGGTGGAGATAGGACAAGGCAGCAAGGTGGAAAGAGGAAGCTAGAGATGCTTGAGGAGGAATCCCGGCTGTGGGTCCCAGCTGGGATCTGCATCCTGGATGTGGAGAAGGTTTGTAGGACTGTATGCAAGCGCACTGAGGTCTGGTTCTGGCTGCTGTGTGAAGGATGATTCAGCAAGGGAGAGAGACTCTGGAGAGGGGCAGGCCAGAACCATTTGAGCTCCAGGAAGGAGCTCACAGAGTTGTGACCCAGGTGTAGCAGTGATTTCGGTTAAAAAGAGAAGACTGGAGGAGGTACGCTGAGGCACTGTGGGCAGGATGAGTACCTGAGGGGAGAAGAGAGCCCAGGCCAAATGCAAGGATGTAGTGGGGGAAATGGAGGACCATCCTGCTGTTTTCTGAGATGAGGAAGACAGAGAAGTGCTGTGTTTTAAACGAAGCATCACAGGGGGTGACTCTGTCTGTAAAGGCTCCCTGTGTGAGAATGAGGCCCCAAGTACGATAACCAGCCCTCACCTGAAAGCCGAGACACAGAGGTGGGTGAGGGAGACAGGGGGCTCTGCAGAGGTCATTCAGTGAGCTCCAGGCTCAGTGACAGATCCTCTCTCAAATACTCAGGTACATGCGGCTGAAGAGATGGTTCCGTGGCTGAGAGCACTGGCTGCTCCTCTAGAGGACTGAGGCTCAATTCCCCGCACGAGCGTGGCAGCTCACAACCAGCCATAACTCCAGTTCTAGGGAACCTTCTGGCCTCTGCACGCTAGACACACACTTGGTGCACAGGCACACATACGGTCAGAACATACACACACAAAAAATCATAATTAAAAAAAAAAAAGGTGTAGAGCAATGATATGGACCTCTGGCCTCCCCATGTGTGTCATGCACATGCAAACACACAAGCACACTTGTGTACACCTGTAAACCCACATACCTGCACACACACACACATCTGCACACACAACCATGCATACCCATATATACCTGTGTACATGCACCCACACACAAATGCACTAGCACCCACACACATGTATGGTCTAGCACACAGTTTTGCACATACCCACAGAAGCATTGTGGAAAAAAAAAAAAAACAGACTTACATCCTGCATGCATTAGACACTTGTGATCAGTCAAGTGAAGACCCCGGTGGCTAACTGCAGCCTGAGTTGAGCACAGAGAGCAAAAAGAGAAGAAAGTGAGGACCCAGCAGTGCGGAAGCTGTCTCCTAACCAGTAGTTCTTGGCTGTGGCAGCATGCTAGGATTACCGGAAAGTTTTTAATTCCAGGTTCCCGGGAGCACTACTAGTGGGCTCTGGATCATGGAACCCAAGCACAAGAATTGTGAGCTCAACATGCAACGGAGCTCTAAACACTGCTCCTGACAGGTCGGCCAGATGTCCTAGGGCCTGGACCCCAGATCTATAGCGTGACTAGCACACAGAGCTTATTAGAGATGCCACAGCCCAGGGCTCACTCGACACCTACAGAATTAGACACTGTGTGGACAAAACCCAGCCAACAGGGGTCAGCTTCCCCTTTCTTTATATCCTTGAGGGTGGACGTAATGATCGGAGCTGTGGCAGTCATCTTATAACCATGAAGCAGCACACTTGCAGACAAAAGGCAAACTGATCCATAGGTGGCAGAGTGGGATAAGCTGGGAAGCCACCAGACCATGGTAAAGCTTTACCATTTCCCTGAGCCTGACCCAGGAAGGCCTTGCCAGTCCCATAAGTCAGAGGCGTTGGGATCCTTGACATACCATGCTCATGTCAGCAACACACATCGGCTTCATCCCTCACGAAGCTCAGTAAGCCAGGGCTCCAGCTGATTTGGGCTAGACTCCAAGATCAGTGCAGGTCTGCTACACACACTCTTACCACTCCTCACTTCAGGGACCTCCAGGTCTGTGTCCTTCCCAAGAGACAAAAGAGGACTTGGAGACTGTGACAGCATCTTCTGTCTATAAATTCATTATCATCATCTTGATGACAAATAAAGTGTCTAGGAGATGGGTACAAGTCATCAGGCACAGCCTGTGCCACTGTCCACAACCATGCCAGAGTGAGGGGAGGGTATCAGCAGCCAATGGGACCAGGATCTGATCTCTTACAGATCTACTTCTTTGGCTCAGGATGTATAACCTGTTTCTGTTGTGCTCTGGGAAAAAGTCTATGGAAACGTGAGAGGCAAAAATCCTTGGGTCATAGCCCTTATATCTTTCCAGTGAGATGCTTGGGTCCCCACCCTCAGCTGTTACAGAGAAATTTCTGTGTGTTCTGGCTGAGGAGGCTCCCATCATATTTCCCTGCCCTCTTCTGAGTCACCTGGGGAAACTTCAGTCAGGAATCATGTGGAAAGATCTGTTGCAGAGTCTGCAGCCATCAGCTCCTGCCCCCACCCCACCCCACCCCGAGCCTCGCAGTGGCTTTGGAGATGGATGGCTGAGGACCCCTGGATGTCTGGCTACATCTTCTGGAGCCTCACTGGCACCCTGGCCTCGTGACCTCGCGATCTTGCCTCTTCTGTCTATAAATTCAGCCTTGGTCAACAGCCCTGAAGATGTTGTATGAGAAGTCAGTGGCTGATGTGGGGAGGAGGGAAGGGGATTTAGGATGGTGACTGACACAAGCTCAGTGTTCGACAGTTTCCCTAAGACTGGCTAGGTAAGTGTGGTTCTTTCAAAGGAGCTTTCAGCCTCAGCCGCAGCCCCAAATTGCTCATCCCGCATCCACTCTGAGAGCCAATATCTTTACCATGACCCAAAAGTATGGTGGGAAGGGCAGAGCATTCAGATTTCCTTCTTTGGGGAGCTTCTTTCCTTAATACCTTAGCTGGAACCACCCTGTCCCAACAGGTTTTCTTAACAAGCTGCCCATTCTTTGGTGCTGAGATAGAGCCTAGGGCTGGTTCTGCTAAGCCATACCTTCAACTCCTAGGGTCCTTTATAAACAAGTGACTCGAAAGGCTGGAGGGATGCCCCAGCTAGCTGTTAAAAGCACTGGCTGTTCTTGTAGAGGACCTAGGTTCAGTTCATAATGCCCACGTGACAGCTTATAGCTGCTGGAAACTCCAGGACATCAGAAGCCTTCTTCTGGCCTACAAGAACACCTAAATACAATGGTTCACAATCAGACAAGCACACACATCTACATCTGTGTACAATCACACACGTTCACATACACACACACACAAAAAAAGAATTTAAAATAAGAATTTAAAAATAGAGGCTGAAATAAAATAGCACTCTTGGCTGAGGTGATGCTGAAAGACCCGAAACTAGAGTTGATGAGAGACCTCAGGTTGCCCTCACTCTGAAGCAGTTACCTTCCCAATGGAAAGTAACTGCCCTTCCTGGGCGGCCTGTAGCTGGGAGTGAGCAAGAGGCCCTGGTGGGGTCCACATATCTTACCCTCTGTTGGGACATACTTACTCTGTAGGGAATTCTCCTCCCTCCAATTAATAAATATATTTATCTATCAATAAATTATTTATTTTATTCATTAATTAATCCTCCATAAATCAAATTAATTTATTCACTTTACAGCCCCCTCCCTCCTCTTCTCCCAGATCCCCATACCTCCTTTTCCCATTCTCCCCTGCCCATCTGCTCAGAAAAGGGGGAGACCACCCATTGCTCCCAACCCACCTGGCACGTTAAGTCACTGTAGGACTAGGGGAACTGGATCCAAAGACAGTCATCAAAGTCAAAGACAGCCCCCACTCCAACTGTTGGGGGACCTACATGAAAACCAAGCTGCACATCTGCTATGTATATGCAGAGGGCCTAGGACCAGCCCATGAATGCTCTTTGGTTGGTGGTTCAGTCTCTGTGAGCCCCCATGAACCCAGGTCAGTTTACTCTGATGGTCTGTGGTCTCCCTCAATCCTTAACCCCACTATTCCACAAAACTCCCAGAGCTTGGCCTATTGTTTGGTTGTGGGCCTCTACATCTGTTTCCATAAGCTACTGGGTGAAGCCTCTCAGAAGACAGTTATGCTAAGCTCCTATCTGCAAGCTTATCAGAGTAACATTAGTAGGGTTGGATTGGTTCTCTCCCATGGGGTAGGTCTCAGGTTGGGCCAGTATTTGGTTGGCCATTCCCTCAAGATCTCTACTTCGTCTTTGTCCCTGCACATCTTGTAGGCAGGACAAATTTTGAGTCAGAGGTTTTGTGTGCAGGGTGGTGTTCTTATACTGCCATTGGAAGTCCTGCCTGGCTATAGGAAGTGGCCACTTCAAGCTCCGTATTCCCGATTGTTTGGCGTCTCCGCTCAAGTCACTCCTGTAGACTACTGGGAGCCTCCCCCTTCCCAGGTCTCTGTCATATCTCTCTGGGGAATTCTTACTCTCTGCTTAGGTTGACCAAGGTATTACTAGGTTTTGCCTCAACCCTCCTCTGTTCCTCCTGCTCCCTCCTCTTCCTTTCCCAAACCTTGACCCTTCAGAAACACCTTCTACACAACCTTGTTTGCACCATGTCAGCCTATACCAAATGCACAGAGCCCATCTGCTTCCTGTAGTTGGCCATTTTTTTTTCTGAATCTTCTTCCAATGGGATCCAGATTTCTTTGGGTGTGAAGGTTCCCCTTAGGCTCAAGTTCCATGAGCTTTGTTATGCTGCAGGGGACCCCACTGCTGCCTGCCCCTGATAAGCAGAGGCAGCTTCCACAGCATCAACATAGCTAGTGTGTCCGCCCTTGATCATGGAGGCAGCTACTATCTCACTGTTCCCAGCTGGCACCACATGCAATGGGCCCTGTCACATTGCTAGGCTTTGGTATTTGGTGATTGTCCCATTTGCCTGGGAGTTTCCTATTCTTTGGGGGTTAAAAATGATTTGCTCACCTTTACAGAGAAGGTGATAATGAAGGGGTGCTGGGTGTATTCCTGTGTCTTACTTCCCATGCTGGGCTGTGAAATCCTGGATAGAGCACTTGCCTCATGACCACTGGTCCACAGAGCCTAGGGATGCTACAGTGGTATATGGGAGGAAGACAGATGCATGGTAGCATGTCATGAAGACTGACCATGGTGAATACAAATGACCCACTGGATGCTCACTGGGAAAGTGACCAACTTGGACTTAGCTTTGGAGGCATTTAGAGGAGGAAGCTGCTGAGTTGCCCCCACAGAGAGGATACAGGGCTAGAGGGGAGCTGCTTCATGCAGAAGACGCAATGTGTGCATGAAACCTGTATTGTTTTAAAAGAATAAAAATCCCAACTGTTTGATTTTACCACCGAAGACTCGGGAGCCAGATGCTGGGGTGAAAACCTGCTAGCTCAGAGAGGCAAAGAAAGCACCCACTGACCTTCCTATTCAATTCATGTTCCAGAAAAAAAAAAAAAGACTAAAAGCTTGCTAGCTCAGCTAATGGTCCAGGAGGAAAAGCCAAAAGGCTAACAACCAAACAGCCAAAGAGCTGAAAGTGCCAAAGAGCCAAACGTCAAGGAGCGCAAGAGCTCAGGAGCTAAAGAGCTAAAGCCTCTGCTACTCCATGCTGTCTTAAATACCCTTCAATTCAAAGTCCCTCCTTTCTGTTAATCCTTGTCAGCTGGTTACTTGACCTCGGGTTAACTTTATTAAATCCTGTGTACAGAAAACTCTTGGATTAAACCACCATAACCTCATGTTTACAATAAACAGAAAAGCTCTTAGATTAAAGGTGTGCGTTCGGGCTGGACCACAACAAACATGAAACAGGATTTTACAGTTCACAATCTCAGGGACTACAATGGAATCAAATAGCCTGCAATGAACCTGACTGTGACATACACCGTCCCAGCATTCATGACCGCATTAGGAAGGACCTTCCTGATATCACTCTGAGGGAAAATTCTGAAGTCTCTACGTTGCAACAGTAAGTGAATACAGCATTGGAGCCACTGGGTTGATTTGTGGGTGGGTTCTCGGCCCAACCAGGCCCAGTGATGCCAGTCTATCTCTGGACATGCACTAGAACTTAGGAAAGAAAGCAGAATCTCCTCTTTGGCCTTGGAGGTATTTCAGCCTTGCCACCATAGTTATAAGAGGAATGCTTCAGATACAACCATTACACCCAGTCAGGCTAAAGATAAAGACAAATGATATGTTGTTCCCACAGGACCATAACACACAAATAATGGTAAATATTTCTATGGTGTCACATAGACAGCCTCCATAACCTCCACCACAAACACTATACCTGACCTGTCAAAGCCAGCTCATCTGCCAATGCTGTTGTACTCTCTGCCATGCCCAGGTCTGCACAGGGACCTGGTTGCTGCATGGCCGTATGTTTTTGTGGTAGATCATAGTACGTTCTAGCTTCAGCTCTAGTGCACTCAAATATTTCAATATTCGATATTCTTTCCCTGTGTTTCATTCAGGCCTTTTCAGTGAAGCAATGGCAGGAAAGCTCCCCTGTACTCATCCTTTGCAAGTTCTCCATTTGACACAATTTCCAACCCTGAGAAGAACTGAACAATTTATTCCTTGATACTTCAACATTAATTGAATACTTCAACATTATTTGTGTCCCGTAGTTTTTCTCTCTTTTTCCAAAGCTAATTTTATTTTATCATCTGTTTTTCATTCAACAAAAGTCTCGACAGTCTACCTTCTCTGTTATAGATGAAACAAATATCTTGAGCCCCATTTTGAATTTTATAGTAAAAAACAAACAAACAAAAAACCTTGCTGCCCTTTATCTGCTCAGTCAGACTGGGGGAAGCCTAGGACCTTTACCATGATGCATGTCTACAAATTCAAATTATACACACAGAAAATATCTGTGCGTGTTCTCCAAGGAGCTGTGCATGCTTAGAGATATATCCCCCATGTGTTGTGGGAGTGCTGGGTTTGGGCAGGATGAATGTAACTGTGGACATGAAAGGGATAATCTATGGAGACATATAATGGGCCAATTATTATAGAGCAATAAGAATAACCACCTTCCCTCCTTGGCTGCCAGTGAGGGGGAACCTGGAAGAGGATGGTGCCATTTAGATACCAAGGAAGAAGGAGTATATGGCAGTCAAGCAGGGAAGAAGGGAAGTTACTAGTCCTCTTTGGGAACAGAACCAATAAAGCAATCTATATTAAAGGAGAATTTATTCAATTAGTTAGTTTATACAGATGGTATGGGTAGTCCAACAATGGATGTCTTCCCACTGAAAACCTGGCAGCTACTCAGTCTACAAGGCTGGAAGCCTCAGCAGACCCAATCTGGTGCTGAAGGCCTGGAGGATTCTTGGAGAGCCACTGGTCCTCAGTCCCTGCTGAAAAGCAGAAGAAACTGGATTCTGATGTCAACAAAGAACAGCAGTATCATCGGCAGCACGAAGTAGAAGCAGGCAGGCAAAAGCAAAAGCTTTTCCATGGGACCTCTTTACATAGGGACCAGAGATGGAAGATGATGCCCGCTTAGGAAAGGATCTTCATCCTTAGTTAATCACTCTAGAAAACACTCCTACCCAGAAAACATTCTAGAAAAACACCTCACCCAGAGGCACATCTCTTAGTTGACTCCAGACCCAGTCAAGCTGACAACCAAGAAGAACCTTTCCAGGAAGGTGGAATTTAGAAGCCTTCGTGGAGGCTGTCTGGTGGGGCTTAGCCCTGTGCTGAGGCTGGGGAGTGTAGGAAGGCTTTGGAGCTGGGAATCCTGTGGTCCAAGTTAGGCATTCAGAAAGTTCCACTGTTGCTGTGAACAGCTGGATCCAGACTCAGGGGGAAGTAGAGAGAGTCCCCCTAACAATGACACCTAACAGCATGTTATGAAACGGGTCTTGATTGGGAATGGTCAGTCGGGGACTCAAAGCCCCTTAACTCTCTGCACAGTATCTCCAAGTCTGAGCAATGAGTGAACTCTTGATTTCACACAGCAATGGACACATAGATGATCTAAGCAGGGCACCCACCATCTCTACAGAGTCCCGTGGCCCTCTAGGAGGTAGACACAACACTGATCTCCACAGCTGAAGTGTGACCTTTCCAACTTCCCGGCCATAATCCCCGTGGCCAAAGAGCCCTCCAGGACAGGCTCCAAGAAGCCTTCCAAACATCGTCTCCTCTCCTCTGCCTTCCCTCCACCCTTGTCTGTCAGCCACATGGGCCTGCCCTGAATGGTTTATCCACTCTCTGTTTCCCCTGATTGGAAGCCAGGTGCTCAGAGGTGGTTAATTACATTCGCCTCTCTGCCCAGGGAGCAGGCTGACCTTCAGCCCAACCCCTTTCTATTTGTTTCCTGTTTTCCAGTCTAATTTTGGGCATGTTTTTTCTATTTAAAGTTATTTGCTGGCACTAGAATACAGTACTCCTAGAGACAAAAATACCCAGAGTCTCATTAATGAGGAACAGGGCACTCAGAACTTAGGGAGAAAGCATAGGAAGAAATCTAGCTGGCAGGAAGGAGGAGAGGGCTGGAATGGGGTGGGCAGTGGCTGAGAAGGATGCTGCGGAGTGGAAAGGGAGATGGGCTCTCACCTCTGTCTAGCAGAAAGATCCTGATTACCTCACTGTCTGGCCCTTCCCTTTCTCATTTGTAAAATGGGGACAGAAAGGACAGGAAGTGGACAGGGAAAGGAAATGGAATGGAAGGCTGTTTCCAAACCCAGTTCTCAGAATCTCTACCTTCAGCAGTCTCCCTAGTCCTAAGCCAGAGATACAGAGTCCTCACCTTGGCCTGGACATGGAATCATTTAAAGTGCTTGAGGTGGGACAAGTGAGAAGGCCCCAGAACAACGAAGGGCGTTCATGTCCTCGTCCCCTCAAAAAGCACAATTGCACTCTGGGGGTGTGGCTCCATGGCAAAGCATGTACCCAGTATGCACAAGGCCCTGGCTCATCCCCAGCACCTCAAACAAACGCACAAAAGCATTACCCATCTTCTCTCTATCTGACCACTATCTTTCTTTTCTGATTTCTTTCCTTCCATTTCTCTTTTCTCCTTCCCTCCTCATTCTCTGATTCATTATTTCTTTTTTATTGTCATTATTTGAGACTAGTTTAGCTCAGGCGAATCATTATCCCAATATATGTAACAGAAGATGATTCTTGAACTCCTGCCTCCTACTTCCATCTCCAAAGTCTCCTGAGTACTGGGATCACAACATGCACCACCACAGCCTTCCAGAACATGATCTTGATGGTGCAACTGAGGAGCCGGCTCCTCATTTTTAAGCACCCTCCTTTCTCTGCTCACACACAGTTTAACTTTCTAAAAGCAGGCCATATTTTGAAACACAGCATGGGCAGGTTTGCCTCTCTCCCAGGTAAGCTTTGGAAGTTCTGCTCCTAGATCTGGGCTTCATACAGCCAGAAAACCCGCCATCCCATCCCTATAGAAATCCATCACCACATGTTGTACGCGTCCTATCCCATCCAATTGCATATTGTCTAGGCTTTCCTTCACCACCAGTGAGCCATCTATGAGCCCCTGCCAGGTACTCCTCTCTTCACACTGGATTGGGGTTGTGGTCATAGAAGTGAAATAATTCTAGCCACTGGATGTCACTTTTCCAGGCTCATCACTGCTTCCTTCTGCAGCAGAATCACAGAAGAAACTGTGTATTCTGTCTTAATATAGAGGAGGCAAAGGACTTCCCAGAGTTATCATGGTGACTGAATGGCTCAACTGTGACCTGTGCCAAGGGCAGCCTGTGGTACCACCTCCTAGGATGGAAACCACTCTGGCCAGAGGAACAAGGTTTATGACTGATGCTCTGAAGGGCAGCAGCCTTCTGGAGAGTCATATGAAGGCCCATCTATGAAGCCAAAGAGCAGGGGCCTGGGTTCAAGCCTCACTTCCTATTCTTACAGATCATTTAACCTCCTGTGTCAACCTCCTCATCTGTAAGATGGAAATAAATTATAGCTCCCTCAAATGGTCATGCAAAGGATAAAATGTTACGACTCAAAATGCAAGACCCAGGAATAGTACTTCAATATAACCAATGGGCATTTGGATCAAAGGTGATCCAAATATTAGAGGTCTTTATCATTATAAATATAAATAGTCCAAGGTGATACGGCTACTTTGATCAAGCTCTATTTGAGATAAATTTTAGGAGATGTATGAGAATTTTTTATTAGAAACTGATTTACTCTGTTTTTCCTTTTAGTAGAAATCCTGTTTGGTTCACAGACACATTTTAAAAAACAAACAGCAACAATAAAACCAGCTTTCAGGACTGAAGCTCTGGGATGCACCACACCCCCATCCAGCATGGGATCTGTTTTGGATGTGGCTGGCGGTGCTCTCCTCCCCTCCTGATGTGCATCACTTAAACAGTGGGGCTGAGACACTGCAAATCTGCAAGTTTTTGATACTTGCAGTCAAGACCAAGAGAGGATGTGGAAAAGTCAGGCCATGCAGACTTATGGTAGATAATCGACTCGGGATATTTGCTTTTGGTTCTGCTCCCGCACTGCCCCTTTCTTGTCCCTGGGAGAAACCCCTGATCTTGGCCCTTTCATTCTCCTCCTTTAAAGTGGGCAAGGGCTTCATGGAGGGTCCTGGCTCAGCGCTTGGTGGCACATGGCAGGACTTGTTGGGAGTTGATTGTTCTCATTGCCTGAGTGTTCTTGACTCCTGGTCACAATGCCGAGCTGTTGGTTTTATCATTTTCTGCCACTGAGGCTCAAAGAGGTTGAGTCACCTACTCACAGGTGCAGATCTGGTGTTTGGGTCCAGATTCATCTGCTTCAGGATAGGAGTCCTTTCCTTTGCTGGAAGGTATAGGGAAAAAATGGAGGCCTCCCACTCATGAGTGATAGTGTTAGGATGGGGCCCAGGCTTAGTAGGGCCCTGACATGAGCCCCGTGTCTACTGGGACATGAGCCAACCTTCAGCCAGCCAGGAAGGATCCAAGGGATGGGACTATGGAGGCCCCAGTACCAAAGGTTTTTAACAACTGGACTTCATTTGAGGTAGTTACTTTGGAATGGCAGGAGGGGGCACACAGGAGGTATGGTGTCCCCAGGCATGTGGGAGCCAGCTGTCAGCTAATATGGAAAATGATGAAGACAGCTGAATTTTTTAATGTTGTGTGTACACTGGTAATGAAGCAGGAAGAATTTTGAGGGGAGGGCCTCGGGTGTGTGGAAAGTGTTACAGATGTCAGAATCACGAAGGAAGGGGGGCTATGGTCCCTTTGGGTTGAGAAGAGCATCTCCTGGCATCTACAGTAGGACCCTGGAAACTGGAAAATGTCTGTAGCCTAGAGGCAAATGTACATCTGGCATGGTGGACACAGAAGCAGGGGTTCTCTGGACTGGTTCTGCTCTCTAAGCTGAAGCAGAGATGTGCACTGCCGGGGTGGACACTCAGAGCAAAGTGACCCTTGCTTCACAGAAAGAACAGTGTGAGGGAGGGGGAAGGGATAGCTTGTTACATAGTGAGTTTCTGATGCTGCCTAGACATCCTAGTTGAAATATACCTTCCTGGAGGGATGCTGAGACTCAGGCACTTAACGAACTTACAAATCTCAGGAAGTCAATGAACTCACAAGTCTTAGGAAGCTCCTGAAACTTACAAGGTTCACACCAGGCCTCCCCAAGATTATACAGGCAACAACAATTGCAGAGAGAGGACAGTGTCTGACCAGTAAAATAAGCTGATGGAGTTCCAGAAATGCAGTTGTCATGAGGTGGGCTTTCAGGGACAGCTGCCTGTAACTCACCATATTTCTGTAAATAACTCTTTCATCCATACTCTGTAAGTTGCCCCCAATAAACTCACTGATTTGCTAAGCTAGAGTAGAGTTGCTTGCTCAGTGCCCTATATGGGATTAAGAGATGTGTTTACATCTCCCCAAGGAAAGTCCACACAAGTGGGAATTTAGGCTGGGGTGGCTGAGACACTCAGTAGATCCTGTGAAGTGCAGAAGGGTTTCTGGAGCAGGTCAACATAGACACCCAAGACACAGAGGCTAGATGGGGACATGGGGCAGAAGGCCTGTATTTAGTGAATACTTGCTATGGATAAGAGAGGTTGACCCCATCTGTGTGTTCCTATGGGGGGAATGAACAGTCACTGAAGTGTTCATTTTTCCCCAATTTCTGAGTCCACACATTCTCCTCTCGCTCCCTTCCTATGGGATGAACTGATCAGCCAAGAGCCCAACTCTGGCCCAGTCAGCTAAGACAGGGGTGGAGAAAAGTCCTCAGATAAGGTTAAAGTGTCAGATAAGTATAGTTGTGGGATTCTTTGGGAAGAGAGGCTAGGAAGTAGAAGGAGATCCCGGAACTGCAGTTAGCATATACTGGTTTACACACTCACTTGATGATTTGGGGGGTATGTAGTTCCCTATTGCCCTCTGCAAGCTACCCACTAGCCTCTGATGCTGATACAGAATGCACTCTTTCACTCCCTCTCTGTTGTTCCTCATCCTCATGGTACTGCACGCTGCATCAGCCCTGAGTCCTTAAACCTGCATCTCTCCAGCTCAATGCTCTAGCAGCCAGAACGATCTTTTCAAAGCATGAACTGAATAGTATTCCTCCATTTCTGCTCTGTCTGTGCCCCCTTCCCCTCCCCTTCTCCCCCTTCATGGACCTTCCTCCAAAATCAAGACTCTTGACTGGTGTCACTTTTTTCTCATCTTCTTCTACTTCCTATGCCTTCTTTTCTGGTTATTTGTCCCATGTTTCATTGACCATGCTCTCATCCTCTCTATCTCTCCAACATGTCTACCTCAGTACTGTTCTGACTCAGTTTGTTGCTATGTCACACACACACACACACGTGGTGTCTTTCAAGCAACATGATAGATTTAAGTGGCAAGAGCCCCTAGGATGTTTACAGGCTCAAGCATCCATGTAGTGCATGTCTCATCAGTTGATGCAGGGACCCAGGCTATCCTCAGCTGTGGCTATTCAATCCCACATCCACATCTTTGCATGTAATAGTCAAAGAAAAGGCCAGAGGATATGAAAGAGGATCTCCCAGTTCTTAAAACCCCCGGTCTGCTCCCATCGAAATGTCAAGAACAGGTCATGGACTCACACCTGGATGTAGAGAGGCCTCAGGCAGGTATTAGTGATGGGAAGAGTATTTAGTGAGCAGTTAACTACCCAGACCATAACCATGGCCACTTTCTCAGGCCCTCTCTTTAAAAAAAAAAAAAAAAGAAAAAAGAAATCCCTCTGTCACTGCACACCTCCTGTCATTACTTAATTTTCTTCACCATTTCTCATGTATGCCTGTGTCTATCTGTAATCCTTCTGGAAGGTAAGCCCTGTGAGGGCAAGGACTTTGGTCACTCTTTGCCATATTCCTAGCACCCAGATCAGGGTTCTGCCAAAGGCAGCTGCTTAATGGGTGTTTGTTGAATTGATGTCATCCAGAAACTAGAAGAGGAGAAAATAAATTCCAGATCATCTTATGAAGTTGGTGTGATGCTGACCCCAACCCAGACTATACAATAGCACACAGGAGGTCCAGTGGCTTTGTGATTAGAAAATGCTTTAGAATCTGAAACCCACCCTACAGATTCCTTTCCCTCACCATTGCTGATCAAGAGGCTGTAAATCTCAGGGCGATAAGGCTAACATCTGAGCTAAGAAGCCTGGGACAGGATTGGCTCTGTCCTGTCTTCTGTGTGGATCTCTCGTCTCTCTTCTGCGAGCCTTGGTTTCCCAGCCTGCAAGATGAGGGTGGCTCAGAGCTGGCCAGGAAACACTCCACATGCCCTGCAGAGTGCCAGGGCATGTGACCTCCCCCAGAGTATGGCTGTACCTTCTTTTTCCAACTGTTGACCTTTGGAGAAAGCCCCCATCCTGATTGTCTCTCCCTCTGTGGTCTTAATGAGGCTTAATGAGGGGCCTGGCTGAGCCCAGCCCCTCAGCGGCCACCATATCATACTTCCATGCTAGGGCAGGGGAGGGGGAATGTGGTAATGACAGGGTCCTGGTATGGGGTGAGCTGACAACCTCGGCTGGCCTTTCTGGGCCTCTATTAACAGACCACACAGGGGAATGTCTTCCCAGGGCCCATGATTTTCAATTTTTCCACTTGAGAAGGCAGCTGGGAAGAGGTGGCCAAGAGGACAGGGACAATCATCTGTGTTTCTCTCAGCAAAATTTCATCCATCCTCCAGCTTGATACCAACTCACACTTCTGCCTATATTCTCACTTGACTGTTCACTTACCACCTCCCAGACATATCTACCACCTATCCACATGTCCATCCTTCCTCTTAACCATCTACCAAGTTATTGTCCAACCAGCCAGTAAACCATGAAGGCAAAAGATCTCTAGCCAACATTCTTCCTGTTCATCCATCCTTCCACCTACCCATCCATCTTTCTACTTCTATATGTGCCCTTCTATCTATGCATCTATCCACTACACTCTCTATCATAAGCCCAAATTAACAAGACTGAGCAACTATGGGCTAAAACTGTAAGCCAAAATAAGCATTTCTGCATTTTAGGTTGATTGTCTCTGGCATTTTGTCACAGCATTGGAAAGTTGACTAACACAGAGTTTACTGAACTGAGTGGAGGCTGTGTGATGCTCAGTTTCTAGAACCCAACCATGGGGATCAATAATAACACCAGCTTCTTGGAGCTGTTGAAAAGATTAAGGTTAAGGAACACAAAAGACATAGACTACAATACCCCCGCCATTGCACATAATGAAGAAAAGTTACTTATCATGCTTCAGAATATCCTCCCGAAAGCTCAGGGCGAACAGTCCATTTTCATTCTCCAGGCCCTATTTGCTTGGAGGTGCACTACACCCACTGTGGCTGCCCCACCCCCATCCCCAGCTCCTCTGTCTCCTCAGATAGCCCCAAATATGTCTGCTCTGAGTGTGGCTCTAATTCAAGTCAACGTCACTGGGTGTCAGGCTGTCATAGAGGGTGTCATGGAAGGCCCTTTGGTGATTTCATCCTTCTAATTACCCAGTGCCATGCCCCAAGTTCAAACAGATGTAGCCTGGCAGGCAGGATGGCAGAGTACTTGGACAATGTACTGCAAGGCAGTACATGTAATGCCAGGCAGGCTTGGGCTGGGCACTTGCCTTTGCCTCTTCCTTATGGTGAAAGTGGCTTTGTATTTCTGGGGCTCATGCCTCATCTGTAATGGCTACAACAAGGACTGCCAAGCAGATGTGCCTTCACAGGAAACTTGACGGCGTCATGCCCTTGAATCCAGCCCTGCCTCAACTCTTCTGTTTGTGGAACCCCTTCTTGCTCTGGGACAGTGTATCCTAAGGGCCGCTGCTCAGGGTGTAATACTGCTTGGCTGTGCTGGCTGCTTCCTGATGCAGTCAAACTGGCTTCCTTAGAGACTCAGAATGAAGCCTACTCTGAAGGATGCTGAGCAGAGAATTGGAGGTAAAGTCCACCTTAACAACACACAGGAGCCTCCTGGAGCCTGGTTCCCCTGGAGCTCCAACAGGAGCCTGCCCATCCAGTAAGTGCCCTGTATGAAGGCCAGTTCTCTCTGCAAGCAGACAAGTCATCAGATACCAGGCTGATGAATGCCGGCTGCAGGACACTACAAGTCCCTCAGGAGGGGCTGAGCCCCTTCTTCCCCAAGGGCTTGTGGGCTTTTGTGCAGGACACAGTGGCAGCCTGGCTCCCTGGATCCAGATCTCCAGTGGGGTCCAAACTCTTACATCAGAGCCTTTGTTCTGATGGCAACCTTAATTAAGGGCTTTCAAGCCCCTCTGTGAAGAAATGTGCTGTCTTGTCTGTGAGAATTTAGGGACTGTCGTCAGAGATGTCATTCTGTTTCCAATTATCCAGACTTGAAGCCCCAGTTCCAAACAGATGCTGCCTTGAAAGCTCAAGGAAGTGGACAGTGGGTGGGCTGGGGAGAGTGCCCACCTGTGTTGACGATGTGGCCCTGTCATAGCCAGCTTCTAGTGCATCCCTTGGGGGCTGACTTCCTCAGACACACACTCAAGAGTCATAGTGTGCTGGGCTTTGAGCAGTGACTCTGTGGATGGATATCTCGGGTTCAGCTAAGACAGGAGGGAAGAGGCCCATCAGGGGAAGGGAAAAGGCAGTGGTCAGGCAAACTTCCCAATGACACAGACTTGAAGCAATACTTGGAAAAGCCAAGGGAGAAGAGCTGCTGGTCAGGGGATGTGGTACCACGCAGGGTACAACTTAGATTTGAAGATGTGCCAGGAAAACTCTGGGTCTTGAACCCCATGGAGGATCTGTCTTCCTCCTCCTCCTCCTCCTCCTCCTCCTCCTCCTCCTCCTCCTCTTCCTCCTCCTCCTTCTCCTCCTCTTCCTTCTCCTCTTTTTTTTCCTCCTTCTCCATTTCCTCCTCCTCTTCTTCCTTTCTCTTTCTTTCTCTCTCTCTTTCTCTCCTTTCTCCCTTTCCTCTCCCTCTTTCCCTTTCTTCTGCCTTTATCACCATGGTCTCTGTTTGGTCAGGCCATCCTTTCTCCCCTGAACAATCGCCCTGGCCTTCCTCTTTCTCCCTATCCACCCTCATTTGTAGAAAACCATTCATTCATTCATTCATTTAGAAAATACTAATGGGGACAGGGCAGTGGAGCTGGCCCTTTCCATCCTTCCCACCTCGTCCTGCCCCTTCCTAAAGGGCCTTGCTCTTTTATACTATCTTTATATCTGTGTTTTCACCATTTAGAACTACCCCAGATCTAGTCCTTCTGGAAATTCTCATCATCTGTCATTCACGGAGGCTGAACTCACCATCTGTGCCTTGCCAGATGGCCTGCCCCCCACTTCAAGTCACTTCTCAGAGCCACATTCACACCTTGTCCTCTCTCTAGGGTCGTGACTTCCTCATTGGTCTACAGGCTCCATAAAGGCAGGAGATGTGGCTTCAGGGACCCCGAACTAAGGTGAGCCAAAGGAAGGTGCTCTTTGGAAAGTTCTAAGTAGGAGCCTGAGATCCCATGTGCAGGTTCCAACCCAGATTTAAAATCCATGCTCTGAGCCTCAGTTTTCTCATCTGTAATGTGGGAATAACCTCCTCTTGGGGTTGTTGTTGAGATGACAAGAGGGAACCTTGGATATCATACGCAGTTAAGTGTCCAAGAAGTAGACACTCTCCAGGAGCAGATGCTACTGTGTGAATGGATGCTGTGCAATGACGGTAGAGTTGGGGGGTGCTGGGGCTCTTTAGGATCTACTCTGCAATCTTTTCCAGCTGATGGAACTATGGTTGCAGATGGCTCCTGGCTAGGAATTGCCCTGGCCCTGCTAAAAGACACATTACCTCCCAGGGGTGGTCCGTGGCTGGTGACTAGCTTATATATAGGTCCCCTCATCCTGTCACTGTTACAAAATACCTGAGAGAAGCAACTTAAAAGAAGGAATGATTTGTGTTGGTCGTAATTCCTGAGGCTCCAGTCCATGGTCACATGGTCCCATTCTGTGCCAGGGTGAGGCAGAGAAGGCAGACAAAGCAAAGCTGCTCACCTTTGGCACCATAGAGAAGAGTGACCAGGGGAAGGGACAGCGACTATACCTTCAAATGCAGGCTGCTGAAGACTGATGTCCTCTCCCTAGGTCCTCTTCCTAAAGTTTCTACTTCTTTCCGCTAGCACCAGTCAGGGTCCAAACCCTCTACACATGGCCCGTGGAGGTCATTTCACATCCAAGCCATGACAACTCAGCTTCCATTGGGCCTGCTGTGAGTTTCTTGTTGTCATGCCCCCGAACCCTCTTTCCTAACACGACATCCTTGCTCCTCAGCAGAGTCATTCCAAGGCACTTGGCTCATCAAGCTTCTGCAAACCAGTCTTTACCTCAGATTCTTCTTCCTGCTGCAAGCAGAGACACACACAGAGAGAAGATGAGGACACCCGCTTCCCTGCAAGTGGCTGAGGTTGGCTGGCTGATCTGGCCGCCTGAGCAGGGTTTCCTCCCTCCGTCTCAAAGGCCATCTACGAAAGAGTTGATCTCTTGGATGTGGAGGGCAGAACGACGGGACACAATGGCTGGGAGGGGACTGAGGGTTTGTGGAGCAATGGGTGCTAGGTTACACCTAGGCAGGAATAAGAAGCCCTGGCGTGCTGTTGCACAGGAAGGTTCCTAATGAGCTACCATGCTCAAAATACCAGAAGAAAGGACTTTGAATGTTTTCACCATGAAACAGTAGTAAGCCTAGTATAGTGGCACATACCTTTAACCCCAGTACTCGAGAGGAAGACACAGGCACATCTCCATAAGTTCTAGGCCAGCCTGGTCTATCTACACATCCAGGCCATCCGGGGCTACCTAGTGAATTCCTGTCTTGAAAAAATGAAAGTGTTGAGCAGGTAGATGTGTTTGAGCTGATTTAAATATGATACAGTTTATACATATATTAAAATGGTACATGCTACCTTGTAGATACAATTTTTCTGTTTTTTAAAAATTACATTTAAATGCTTTAAAATACAAAGAAAGAAAGAAAGAAAGAAAGAAAGAAAGAAAGAAAGAAAGAAAGAAAGAAAGAAAGAAGGAAAGATGGTGGAAGGTAATAGCCAACAAGAGGGAAGAAGTCCCAGACAGAGGGAGCCCTGAGGTGGGAAAGAGCAGGCACGCTGAGGAACTGAAAACAGGCTACTGTGACAAGAGAGCTGCCAGCTGGAGGCGAGGGTGTTAGGGACAGGGCGCGCAGGCCGTGGGGGCCATGGAGGACGCTTGGATTTTACTCATAATGTAACTAAAAGCTAATAGAAATTTTCCCATTGAACCACGATGCCTTAGATGCCAGGGACAGACGGTCTGGGTCTTTGGCCCCACCCCCAGGCCAGTCCTTAAACCTGCCTTGAGACAGGACAGGTAGCCATGGGATCTAGCACTTCCACTTCCTTGTTAATCCGCAGTCATTTCGTCATTTTGATCTGGGAACCTCTCTCATGGGCTTTGGTTATTTAGAACCCCTGGAGCACTTCTGCTTATGTGTAGTATGTATTGGTTCAGGAGTATAAGAGCATCAGAAAGCCCAGTCATGAGCTCAGTGGTTAGGAGCATGGACTGGTCCTGCAGAGGACTGGAGCTCAGTTCTCAGCACCATGGCAAGCAGCTCACAACGACCTGAACCCAAACTCCAGGGGATCCAACACCTCAGCCTTCTTGGACATGGCAGTCACTCACACACACCACTCACATTCACTATGCACATACATGCATACTCACACCACTTAAACACACGTACATGCTCACACACACATACTTACACATACACACACACACATACATTCACTCACATCACACACTAACAAAACACATACACACACAAAGGAAGAGGTGGAGACATTATTGAAAACAAATAATAATAATAATAAATAAATCTTTGAAGATCACCAGTCATTAAGATAACTATTTCAGTACTTAAAAATATAAGCCACACTGAGGCCTAAGACAAATGGGAAAGTGAGTAATGGGGATTGAGTTAACTGAAGTTTGGGTGTTTCCTTGTAAGTTGAGGTCTTGGCGTTAGCATTCCCTGCTCTTCTCGGTGCAGTGGCACACCACCTGTGCAGGGCTGGAGAAAGCCCTGGAGCGAGCAGAACAGGTGACGTCCCAGCATTCGTAACAGAATTAGACCTTGTGAGCACTCTAGACTTCTATGGAAGGCAGAGCTCTGGGCTCTTCTGAGAACCACCCCTTTGTACAGAGTTGATGTCTTTATCCAGTCTGAGGATAGCCCCTGAGGGTGGCCTTTACCACCTGTGTGGGGCTCAGAACTGAGAGGCCAAAGTACACAGATCATGCACAGGCCCCAGGCTCAAGCCTTCCCAGATTGCAGATCCCATCACCCCTGTAAAACAAGCCCCATGCAGTGGATGGCGCTGAAGACTGAAAACACATTACCCAGTGCCTGTCTCCAGGCTCTTGAACAGATGACTTTCCTGCTATGGCCTAGCTATGCCCACCTACTTGTCTCACAGCCCTCATCCTTCATCTTTCTTGGCCTAAGATTCCAGTAAGCAGAGCAGAGTGGCTGCTCCAAGGCCCTGCAGAGCAGACATCCCAGAGAGGAAACCCACGTCTTCCAGGAAAGCCTCCTGGCTGGGCTGCATGTGAAGCTAACTTCACGGGCAGAATTCTAAAAATGTGTGGGTACTATAAACAGGACCTCCAGCCTGGTGAGGACAGCTTGTGGAGAGGGTACAAGATGGGAGGGAAGAGCCGACAGCTGGTGGTGTAATTAAAAAAAAATCCAGCCGATCTTGGGCCCTTTCTTTGTTCACTCTAATTTCTCTCTCCGAACACTGACACTCTGTCTTTTGGGGAAATCTCCTTTCACCTCCACGGACCCCAGTTCCCACATCCTTCATGCAGAATGCTGGGCATGGGACTGTAGCCTGTGGTGGCAGGTCAGGGGTAGGTCCAAGGATCCAGATATCCTGGTGAGCTGGAGAGGTAGCTTAGTTGACAAGATGCCTGCCTAGGAAGAGGGAACTTCGACGGAAGTATTGTCTATCAGATTGGCCAGCAGCAGTGTCAAAGAGATGTTCTTGATTACTGAATGATTGATGTAGCAGTGCTGAGCCCATCATGGGGGTCACCCTCCTTAGGCAGGTGGGTCTGAGCCAAATAAGAAGGTTAACCTAGCCAGTAAGCAAGCCAAAAGCACAAGCCAGAAAACAAGACAGTAAGCAGCTTTCCTCATGGGTCCTGTCTTCAGCTTCCTGCCTCTCCTTCCCTCAATGATGGACTGTGACCTGGAAGTATGAGCCAAATAAACCCTTTTCTCTCCATACTGCTTTTAGTTCATGTGTTTTGTCATAGCGTTGGGAAGCAAACTAGAGAACCCAGAATGCTTGTGGCCCTGGGTTTGATCCACACAACATAAGAAACAGTATGGTATTACATGCCTGCAGTCCCAGAAATGAGGAGGTGGGGTCACCACTGATTACATAGCTAGTTGGAAGCCGGCCTGGGATACATGAGACATTGTCTCAAAGACAAAGATGACCAAAACAAATAAGTAATCAAAAAACACTCTTTGCCCACTGTAAGCCCTACCCCATTGGCTAGGTGACCTTGGTAGTTGCATGCCCTTTGGTGCCTCAGTTTCCCATCTTTGGGGATTCTAGAAGCTGCCAACTCTGGGGTGTTAAATGAGCTGGCGTTTGTATATCGTGTGTACAGCATAGTAACCACTCAATAAACACTCCACATCCACCTCTAGTCTAAGACAGAAGGTCCCTACATTCTCCCTTTAAGATGGGTATTTCCAAGACTCTAGAGTTGCAAGTTTCAAAGAATCTATTGTTCAAGGTTTCCCTGGCATTCCAACTCTGTAAGCTGCTAGTGGAAACACCATGTTCTGGGATCCTTGATCCATAACTCTGTGGATTTGCCTCATGCAAGCCAGGAGTCTGGCTGGCTAGCCTGAGTCTGGCACTCCACCAAATAAGCACGGCAAGCTTGAGAAACATCTAGAGATAGCTTGACCTGCTGGCCAGCGGTTCACTGACCTTTGCTAACTCCTATATTGATTGACAAAAGAAGGCCATCCCTTTCATAGCTTGTGATTCCTTTTATTCAGGACCTGCTATGGTTCCTTACTTGTCTTTCAAACAAGTCCCATTTCTCAGCCTGGCTTCTGAAGCCTTTTTAGCTCTCATCCACTTATGAACTGGGGAAAGGGAGTCAGGATGATACCTAGGAAGCTGCTTGGGCACGAAAGTAAATATGGAAGACAGGGTCCCTTAGGTGCTCACAAAGCTCATTTCAGACCTCTCTCACTGCCCAGCATTAGTCCCAGGGCATGAGTTTACAGTCTCCAGGACTTTGGATTCTGTGTCTCATTTGCACCACCTGCCACACAGGGCTACAGAAAAGATGAAAAGAGATAAAAGTGGGAACCAACTCACCACAGCCTGCATGCTGCAGCTGTACTATACACGTCGGTGCTGTCAGGGAGGTGGGGGTTCTTTTTCCTTCCTACCGTCAGACTCCTTTCCAACACTCCATGTGGAGTCAGAGACAGGCAGGGCTGGGGTCCAGTTCTCTGGCAAAAGGACAGAGGCACATGTGCCCACTTCCCTGGGTGAGTTGCAGGATGAGTTGAGTACCCTCAGAGAGACTCTAAAGAGGACACATGTCCTGCCTGTGACTCCCACCTTCACCTAGCTTGCTGCCCCACACAACCAGAACTATTCCCTTTCGCTTTTGTGTTGGAGGTTGGGGGAGGGGCTCCATGGAAGGGAGAGCAAAATCTGCTCTAAGTGACCGGCTGAGACTTTTGAGCCCAGCCCAAAAAGCAGTGGGGAGTGAAGGCTAGTTCTGGGGAGGCGTCTCCAGGCAAAATGTGCCCATTGCCTCCCAGGACCTCTCCTGTTCCTTGCGTCTCATCCTGGTAGCTGCCTGGTGCTTCCACCAATGCCAGCCAGGAGTCCCCCGTCTATTGGGGGTGGGGGGAGGTTAGATTATTTTTTCATTAAATTTGTAATTATTGAAAAGTGCAAGTCATTTGCAACGTCCTGAGTGAAGCAGGCAGTGGAGGTTAAGGCTTTTTCCCTGCCTGCGGCCTTCTGGGCCCCCACCCTGTTCTGGGGAAAGGGGAACATTGTTGGAAAAAATAAACATGAGGCTGTGATCCTTCGGGGACTTTACGAGCCTGACCCCACCCCACTGCCTAGCCTGCTTATGCTCCTTGTTAATTAAAGGGGAGACTGGTCTCCAGGGCACTTTCTGGCCCAGCTAGGCCTGTAGGCAGACCTTGGGGATATGGTAGACAGGCAGCTGGTAGCCTTGGAGGCAACAATTTTTCTTGAGAAAGAAATCACTCCCCCTGAAGAGAACTATGTGTCCTTCCCATTCTTATAGGCTCCTTACCTCCCAGGAGGGAGTTATTATTATGGACACTGAAATGGTTCCTGGAGAGCAAGAGCCACCATGGAAGTCATCTGTGGGTAATGAGACCCCATCAGTCTCCTCCCCTCCCCCAGCCTCCATCTGTGTCTGTCATGGAAAACTGTGGATCTGTGCAATTACCCATTTACCTGTTTGTTTTTGCGATCATGGTCACATTTACCTGTTTGCTTACATTACCACTTTTCCCTTGTGCCTGGTACTGGTCTAGGCAAGAGGCTGGGGAAAAAAACACCCTGACCCCATCCTGGAGACCATAGTGGGGGTCAGCAGGTACTCCAAACAGATGTGTCAGTCAGTGTGTAGTTCCTTGCCAGGCTGACAGACAAGCACAGATAAAGCAGGTCATAGCTGGTCAGTCACAGGAGGGCAGAGGACCCTCTGAGAATGTGACTCTGAGCAGAGGCCTACAGAGTGGGGGAGGGGGAAGGGCAAGTGTTTGGCAGTGTGACTTCTACCTTGGAAGGGGCAGGCTAGACTCCCCAACCCTCCAATCCTCACCTGCTTTTTACTTCTACATTTCCTGGCCAAGGTCTCATGTTGCCCATCCCTGCTGCTTGCCCAGCCTGCAGTGGCTTATTCCTACTCCCTTCAATACATCACTGTTGCTTTTTAAACTGTGCCCAGTGCAACTGTAAAACCAGAATGCCAACCTTCTGTGGGAGACATGGACTGTCTAGGGACGGTCTCAGAACCCATACTATTGGCACACTTATGCCCCTCAAAGCAGTGTTTTTCCATTTAAAACACTAATGAAGTGGTTTGCTGAGGCTCTGCCCAGTACCAGGGTACTTTTCCACTTGGATCTCTGATGGAAGGACCTGGGATGATAGTTGACTAAAGACATTGCTGTCCTTTTTTTTTTTAATTTATTTATTTTTATCTCAATCACAGGTTAGGTACTTTGAATCCCAGGCATAGCTCCCTCCCTCATTCCCTCCTACCCTCCCACTCCCTCCCTCATCTCCCTCCTCCCC
>CM053766.1:141364130-141399423 GCA_028658305.1 Pachyuromys duprasi | reverse complement strand
TAGAACTTCAAGTACTATATTGAAGAGATATGGAGACAATGGGCAGCCTTGCCTAGTCCCTGATTTCAGTGGGATTGATTTTAGTTTCTCTCCATTGAGTTTGATGTTAGCTATAGGCTTGCTGTATATTGCCTTTACTAATGCTGTGTAGAAAGCTGTATTTCCCACATATAGAAGGATGAGACTAGATCCATATATCTCATTCTGTACAAAAAAAAATCAATTCAAATTGTGTCAAAGGCCTCAGTATAAGTTCTGACTCTCTGGTGCTGCTAGGAAACACCTTAAGATCACAGGTTGGGTGAGGACTTTTGGAAAAGGACATAGGAAACAACAGCAAGAACTGATTGGGGTTTGTGTAAAATTAAAAAGTTTCTATTCAGCAAACAAAACAGCATGGTGAGGAGACAGTCTACAGTATGGTAGGAACTCATTGTAGCGATACATCTGATGGGAGAAGCCCAGACCATATAGAGAACTCAAAAAAGTTACAAGTCAGAAAATCAAATCCACAAATGGGGAGTTAATTGAATGGAAGGTTCTCAAAGGAAGAACCCCAAATGGTCAATAAGTGTGGGAAATGTTCAACAACCTTAGCCATCAGCCGTCATGGCATACTGGGGAATTAGAAGATGGAAATGCTAATTACCCTGGTTTTGTTTGTCCACACTGTGTATGCGATTTGAAATAGTACACCATAGATCATTAACAAGTGCACTTATCCTGTATTAACATATCATTGTTATGAGTTTAAGCCAGTGGATAGGCTAATTACCCTTATCTCATCATTATGCCTTAGAAAAGAGAAGGTGCTGTCTAATAGGTGAGCAACTATGATGGCTGCCATGAAAATAGGTATCTATGGTAGCATGGACATTGCCTCAGCTCACCTGAGAGACAGACTTCAGAAGCTGTAAATGATACAGTTTCAAGTTGGCCAACGTAGCTGGCCACCTGCCTCAAGCAGCTTTTGCCCAGCCTGAAGTCAAAGGTTGGCTACATCCCATCATCTGCCCAGACGGAGAGTCTTCTAAATAAGGCTCAGGGAAGAGAGGAGTCTGCCTGTTTCCTTCTTTCTTAACCTGATCCATGCCCTGATGCTGTGGCTACAGTTCTGCTCTAGCCAGCCAAGTGTTTCTGAGAGCCTCCCACACAAAGGCTCTGTGCAGTATGCTGAAGGTTCCAGGAAGAGCAGACACAGCTCCTGTCTGCAGAGTCCAGGAGCATCATGGAGCTCAGCTATGGAAGAGGCCCCATCCCAGACAAAGTGTGGCCTATTGGGGAATCTGGGGGAGGCCTTGAGCCCGAGGATGGGAGGGAGCTGCAGATTGAAGAACAGAAAGGTCATGCCATAGGCATTGTGCCCTCTAGTCTTTCCACACCACTAAGCAAGTTGTTTGTGGGAATGTTGTTCACCTTTTAGTGGGATTCCAGCCCCACTTTATGGGAGTGGCCTCCATCCCTGTGTAGGGCTCTCTGCCACTCACTCCTCATGCCTCCTGATTGGTGCTCACATGATAACCCTGATGGTTATCAAGCTCTTGAAGAAAGAACTGGATCCAGAGAGGAGGTACCAGCGGCCAAGATCACTTGGCAGCCATGTTTCCCTAAAACCATCTCTTTTTCCCAAGCTTCCCTTCTCCTGCCAGAGCAATGACACACTGGAGAATGGGAAATCAGGTCTCTTAAAGCTAGATATCCTAGCACTGTGGGACCCCTAGAACCTTAGAAGCAAAGAGGGCTGGTGTTCACAAGGTCTCCCAGGACCTTCCCTGAAAGACTTGACTGCCAATGTTAAACCTTGGTATCTGAACTCTTGACAGTGAACTTGGAGATGTAGCGTGGACTCAAGGATCCAGGAGATGCCCAGAGTCTCGCTGGATTACTGGAGGAACCTGTAGCTTTGCCGGGTAGTATCAATAAAGAAGCCAGGAAAATTAATCAGCTTATTAAGGGAAAGGGCCTGCTCTGGCCCCCAGATGTGGGCTGTCCTGGTCACTGGTAAATTGCCTCACGGTTCTGGACTTTGTTGAGGCAGCTCATGATAGGGGAGCTTTGTGGCATAGTGATCTTTCTCAGAGTCCACAGCGCCTTTCAGCTGTACCACGTCACCTAAGGCCTTAATGAGCAATCAATAAATACTTGAAGGCATTTCCTTGAAAGTTACTCACTGGTTAATTACAAAGGGAAAAGAAGCAGAGGAAACGTGGCAGGGGAGAAAGCAAGCATTGTTCAGCCAGGTTTTCACGTAAGCTCCTCTTCATCCCCACATGCACTACTTGAGTCTAATCATTTTTTTTTGTTTTGTATGAGTGTATGTGGAGTGTGTGGTGCATGCCCAGAAGCCATAGGAAGACATCAGGTGCCCTGCTCTATGACTCTCTGGTTCCTTTGAGACAGACTCCCACTGAATCTAGATCTAGGCTGGTGGCTCACACACTCCAGCCAGTCTTCCACCTTTGCCTACTCCATGCACTTTCACAGGCTTGTGTATAACATACCCAGACTTCTCTGGAGATCTGATCCAACAGATCTAGGGGAATATGCTAGATATTCCTATGCTTGTACAGTGGGAATATCACACAAACTGCAAATTCAGGGGCACACACACTCAATAAACCAAAAACAAAACCTCCTACATTTTTTTTCAAGAATTGCCAGTGACATAAGGCCAGAGAAAGGCCATGAGCTGTTCTAGATGAGAGGAGACCAAAGAAACACAGCAACTGAAGGTGATGTGTGGTCCTGGATAGCACCCTGCAACAGAAAAATAAATCCCCCAAAGGACGTGATTTGGAACATGAACAGTACCAGAATGCAGGTGCAAATGAGAAAAGGCATTGGGATACAGGTATAAGGGGCAAGCATCTGTCCCACAGTCAGAGGATGGGGCTGCTTGGACCTATCTGCCTGGTGACAGCCCATGTCCCTTCTGTCTCATGATCTCAGTTCTCAAAATCAGTTCTGAACACTCTTGCAGTATCCCGATTACAGGTCAAGGCAGGAAGAGACCTAACAGCCCATCAGAGGAGGATCAATTAATCCAATAGGTCTAGGGGTGGACCATCTGAGCTGTGGAATTCATAGAGTTGAAAAAAATGAAGAGTAAGTCTCTAAACGTAATAAAAGTGGTCTCCAAGATGTGTCCCCTCCAAACGGAGTTCAGCACACCCCCATTGTGCTACCATCCAATAAGAAGAAAAGCAGAGGACATATGCTCCTGCATTCGCATGTGGCTAAGCCACTGCTGAGAAGAAAGGAGCTGATGGCAGTCACTGCTGCTGATTGGGGGCGGGGGTACACTCCTGTGAAGTCCACTTTTGTACAGTATGTGCTTGTTACTTGTTTGAAGAACAGGAAAAGGCGGGGAGAGAAGAGGACAATGATGGACAAATGAGAGCAGCTCCTCTGCCTGCAGTGAGCAGGCTTTTGTCTGTATCTTGTTTTGTCTTGTCAGACAGGGTCTCACTCTGTAAACCAAGATGGTTTGGAACTCCCTGTGTAGCCCAGGCTGGACTTGAACTCCTGGTAATCCTCCTGCCCCAGGGCTAGAATTACAGGCATACACCACTACTCCTAGTTTCTTTCTCTTCATTTTAAGTGTCCCTTGATGTCTAGACCTCCCATAGCCATGCTCTCCCATTGCCACCCCAGCCACACCTCTTGGGGGTGGGCTTTCTGCAGCCTCGAGAGTCACATGACTTTAGCACGATCATCTCTGTCTTGACTGTCCTTTGAGTATTTCCCATGGAATGCTAAAGCACAGGTTAAGGGTTCAGGATCGAGAGGTAGACAGAGCTGAAATTAGAGCCCGTGGTCTCCAGGGAGCTCACAACATAGGGCAAGCTGCTGATGCCTGCAACTATGAAGCGAGCAAAGCCGGCGAGATGGCAGAGCAGGTGAAAGCCATTGCTGCCAGGCCTGGGAGGGCTGAGGCCATTTCCCCGGGATCCACAGGGTTCAGGTGGAGAACTGACTCCCAAAGGGTGTCCTCTGACCTCCACACATGCCTGTGGCATGGGCCCTGCTCACTTAATAAATGAATGCAAATAAATAAATGCAATAAGGAATTTAGTTTTAATGTGGGGCCAGGTGACTGGCTCTCAGCAACAGGACAGACCCTGGAAACTGTTCTTAGAATGAAAAATGAGCACCATGAGGTAAGCCCCAGACCAGAGAACCCTCAGGAAATAGCACCTGCTCTGGGGGTCAGGAAAGAGCAGCCTCAGACCTGAGCAACAACCCCCAAGAAGGCCAAGAGTCATGACCCCACCCAATGTCACACACGGAGCCAGTATTAATCTTATAGAATAAATGATAATTATCCACAAGTGGTAAATTCTATTTGAATATTTGAAATGCAGGGAAATATATTATTGTGTAAAATTATTAACACAAAGTTGCTCACACCTTTGTAGAAGGTATGGTAAAATCTGGTGCAACAGAAGGAAGAAACACACTGACCGATGTTTCGCTTGTATATCAAGTTTAAAGATTGGTGAAATTAGTCTAAGATGACAGAAGGTAGAAATAAGCACTCCCTGGAGTGGTGGGTCTCAGCCTTCCTAATGCTGCGACCCTTTAATCCAGTTCCTCATGTTGTGGTGACCCCCCCCAACCATAAGATTATTTTGTTGTTACCTTCATAACTGTAAATTTGCTACTGTTATGAATAGTAATGTAAATATCTGATATGTAGGATATCTGATATGTGAACCCTGTGAAAGGGTCATTCAACACCCAAAGGAGATCTCAACACTCAGGTAGAGAACGACTGGCATAGAAGGTGACAAGGGGGATGGGAACCTGGATGTGACCAATGTTTGTTTTTCTTCATCTAAGTGCTTCTTATAGGATGTTGGCAGTCTGGGAGGCTTTGCTTGCTTACTTCTCTGCACATATTTTAAATACATATTATTCTTAAATCAAGTTTGTGTGTGTTTATCTGGGGGGGGGGGTGTCTGTGTCTGTGTGTAAGCCAGAGCTTGGCTTTGGATGTCTTCCTCTCCTGCTTCAGGAGATTCATTCTAGGATGCATAAACATAGCACCAGCAGCACATGAATAGCCTCCCCTTCCAGGCAAGAGTAACGAGAATCAGGGCGGGGCTCCTTAGAAAGAAGAAAGAGGCCAGTGTGATGGGCGCGTGCCCTGACTAACAGAAGCTCATGGCTCCAGGAAGCAGAGGACTTCCAGGAGGACAGGAAAGCTGTCCTTGTCCCAAATGCAGCTGAGTGTGGTGGCTCTGACCCTCAAACAGAAATGCTCCTCTTCCCTCTTCCCTTGTACTCTCAGTGATGATCCACCAGCTCTGCTTCCCTGCCCAGCTTTTTCCAGATCTTCCCCTAGTCATCACCTCACCAGATGTTGGTGTTTCTCCCTCGGGGATCCTTCCTCTGAGACCCCAACCCAGGATGTCCTGCTCTTCTGGAGTGCCCCACTCCATCCAAAGATGTTTTGTAGCAGTTCTTGACTCTGCTGGGAGAAGCGGAACCTGCAGGGACAGAGGTATATCAGATTAGACCTGGAGAGCGACTGCTGACAAGGCCGGGGCCTTCTGAGAGGAGAATGCTCATGGTGGAGAAAGTAGAAACGCCTGGTTGTTTTCAAAGTTGAGGCCAAGTTGACCTCAAATGCCTTCCTCACTCATGCTCTATGTTAGTTTTTGAGGCAAGATCTCTCACAGAATCTAGAGCTTCCAGGTTTGGCCAGCCTGCCTGCCCGGCCCAGCCTAGGGGTCTTGCCTCCTCAAAGTCGGGTTTACAGATGTATGCTGCATTCCTGGCTAGGAAACAAAACCCGGGTCCTCAGGCTTGCATGGCAAGCACTGTGCTGATTGAGCCATCTTGCCAGCCGCATTTGTAGACCTTAATCAGGATCCGTTAGTGTCTCCTAGTTCTTACCAGGTAAATTCTTACAGACAAGAAAATGGCTCCGAGAGGGCAAGTAGCTCACTCAAGATCACACAGATAGCGACACAAATGACTGAGACTTGAATTGTCCAACTGTCTTGTGCTCTTTCCACCCATTTCTTAATAAACAGCCTCATTATTAAGTGGTGAGTCACACTGAAGCAATGGCTCCTAATTAAGTTTGGAAATCGGAAAAGCATTTGGGCAGTGCTCGGAGGGGGCCGACCGGCGTGGCAGAATTACTTCCATACCAAGCTTCCTTCCCAAGGCAGGGAGCGGCTGGGTTTCTCTTTTTGCATTCCTTACTGTTCCCAATGAGCAGATGACCCAGCTTCTGCCTTCCCCTCCCGCCAAGACTGCCTCAGACCCTTTGTACAACAGGGACAGAGAAACCACTAGAGCTATCAACTGAGAAGCCAGTCAATTTAATCAATCCCCAGGTCCCCAAGCCACAACTACTGGGCAGTTACTGACCCATGGCGGACACAGGGAAGCCCTAGGCTCCAGCCCCCAAATGCAATGACAGCTCCTGGAAAAGTGCTTAGTTTTTCAGCCAAAGGCCAGAGAACGAACACATCTGTTCCCTAGCTCCAGGTTAAACCATCAAGCAGAGGGAACAATGGCTGGTTTCCCTCTCCTGCCAAGAAGAGGTAGTCTGAAGGAAGTCAGTTGAGAAACCTGGCTTTGTGTTCTCTGACTGTTCTGGAGGCCATATATCTGCTAATCAGCCATGGGATGGTGGCTGGGCTGGGTGGATAGCATCTCCTCCCAAATCTGGCTGTGAGGGACCACGGCCTCTCTTCCATGGTCTGCCAGCTCATAGACACGCTAGAAAATAAGGTTTTGAAAGACCTGTTAGGGGACTGTGTTAGCTTTCCATCACTATGGCAACACACCTGGGTAATCAAGAGAGAGAGAGAGAGAGAGAGAGAGAGAGAGAGAGAGAGAGAGAGAGAGAGAGAGAGAGAGAAGAGGCTAGCTGTGCTTCATGGTTTTCTGTTTCCAGCTCATTACTGGTTGGACCACTTCCTTCAGTCCTCCAGAAGGGCACAAAATGGCAATGGCCAGGAGCACAAGGCAGAGAAAACTGCTGGTCTTGAGGAAAAGGAAAAGACTGAGGTCCCACAACCCAAGAAAACAGCCCTAAGGAACTAACATAAAGGTTCCCTAACCTACCAACAATGCCTCTCTGAGGACCTGGATTTTTTCACACAAGGGCAGTTTGCAAATTTGAGCAAGGATGTATGAGCCAGGTGAATTTGGCATAAGATCACCAACAAGCTACACAACCTCTCTGCAGCTCAGCTTTCTCCTCTATAAATGGAGCTGAAGGAGGAGATGTACCATGTCAAGGGTCATGACCCGAATCTCCCCTAAAAATCAGACAACTCCTGCATAAGCTGTTGCAGACTTCAGCCTTCCGGCTTCCATTCTGGTCCCAGGTGCCACCGAAGACAGAGAGACTGGGACGTACCCATGTCAGGATGGCTGTGGCCCTTTTTCTGGCACGTAAGAATTCGCTCCAGCACTGTGAAGACCCTGTGGGTCAATTCATGTGGACTGAACCCAGTGCCTGTCAGCCCTTGTTTTCCCTTCCATATCTTCTCTCTTCCCTCACACTAGCCTTCCTAACTCATTCCCACCTCAGGGCCTTTGCACCGCTGTTCCCTCTGCATTCCTCCCAAGTTGTCATGGGACTCACCCCTTCATTTTCTTTAGGCATTTCCTCAAAGTTTACCTTGTCAGGTAAGACTTCATAAAACACCAGCCTGTTTCAATTACTCTTGGCTCCACACACCTGATTTCCTTCTGTACAGTGTGTAGTCATTTGACAGTTGTCTGCCTTCTACAACCAGTATGGGAGCTCCGTGGATCAGGGCTTTGTCTCACTCAATGTGAGACCTGAGTCCCTGCCATAGTGACTGGTGGACAATTAGCTCTGAACATTTTTCTACTAGACAGGAAGATGGGAGATCCCAAATCAGATGGGTGTCTATAGATGGGGGTGGGATGGTGTCTGTTTTGAGAAACCCTTCCCTGGGGACATATAAAAAATGTCCACCCTCTCCTATAAAGTCCCAGTGACAGATCAAAGTATGATTCTACCAAAGTTCACATGAGTTTATTGAGCTTACAGAACATGAATAAGGGGTTGGCCACTGGAGCAAAAGTGACCCCTAGGCAGCCCCAGTGGAAAGTCTTCACCCAACATGGATGATAACTTCCCAATAGCCATATAGTCAGCATTCCCTTCAGTTAGCTTTCCCTGGCCCATATATACTCTAAAACCACCCCCAAAGCCCCAATGTCATGTGCAGTTAGGGCAGAATGGCACATAAATGATTAGCAGGAGTGTCTAGACTCTGCTGAGGGTCCCTACCCAGTCTCTCTTTCTCTGTGGGAACACCAGTAGTCAACACACCCAATCCTGATGGTCCCTTGAATCGGACACTGCTGACCACATGAAAATGGTAGCTGTTTTGCGTGGAGGACCAGGCTCCACAACAGTGTCCACTGAGTGAGTGATCCCAGGTGGGTGTGGGTGATCCCAGGTGGGAGTCGTTGATCACAGGGTAGTGGTAGGGACAGATTACTGAGTGGAATTGGAAGCACTGGGTTTGCAGTCCCATGGTCCCCTGGCCTTTGTTCCAGTCTTCCCACTCGTGACCTTGGCTGAGCTACTTGTGTTCTCTGACTCACTCTGCACATCTGCTCAACACACAACACATTCTACCTCACAGGGCTTCTCCGACTCACAAGCGATGACATGAACCTTTCTGTTGCTGGCTCACTGGTTGTCCCCTGGGGCATGATAAGGGCTTTGCTCATGATGGCCCCAGCACTCTGTGACTCTCACCATCTTTGCTCCCGTTAGAGCAGTGACTTGTGTGGAACAACTGTAACATCAAGAAGTTGATGATACAATGTTCTAGAACCGTGTCCAGCTTTCTTGAGATAAGGAAGCTAATGCCAAAGAGGAGACTGCAACCCAGCTGTCAACTTGTCAGCAGCTTGAGTAGGCTCTCAAAGCAGTGGCCTCCGTGGACACCAGGGACCAGCAGAGGAAGTCACTACTGTGGAAACCACCATGGCAGCTGCAGTGTGGCTTTCCCATGAAGTGTACTTGCAATCCTCCCTGTGGTTGCTCAGTCGTTCCTCTGGCTCCAGGGACAGGTTTTATATTTCCATTAATCTCAGAAGGGCAACGGAAAGCCAAAGAGTATAGGGCATGCAACCAAAGACCATCACAGAGCACATGCCTCAGATTCTGTCTCCAACCACATGGCTGCAGAACTGGGGTAGAGGGAAGGAGACTGGCAGTCCAGTGATTCCTATGACAGTGGTCTGAGAGAAGGTGGGGGCCACAGGAGGAGCAGAGGAGAGGGGAACCACTTCCCTGCCAGGGAAGGTCTAACTAAAACCCAGATGAGCCCAGGTCTGGATACCTGTGTGGAAATCGGGGCTTCAAGAATAGGGAAAGCTGAGGCCTTGTCCTAGCTCTGACCCAGACAGAGAGAGCTAAGTGGCTTTCTTTCTCAGGCTCGTGGCTTCTTCTGCTGAGAAACACATGTAATAATGTTTCTGTTACTTAAGTATATTGTCACAAGTAAACTACCCTTATTTGAAGTGCTTAGCATCCATGTCTGTCCAAGGAAGTCAGATGCCATGCTGGGAAGATATGCAAATGACCCCAGGAAGAGGCCTGTGTGGAGCGCAGCTGAGGTCCACCACTCTATGTTTCCAGCTCTCAAGGCCATGCCCAGAAGGAATGTTAACCAGGCCAACCACTAGAGGAACAGGTAAGGAAGGCCCAGTACCATTTGCACTACAAGCCAAGAGCAGGCTCAGTCTCTAGGAATACTCTCAGGATGAATGTGGTCTGGAGAATTTTCTGTAGATGAACTTGACCTGAGTCTGTAAGAGTAGGTGCAACTCAGAAAAGCAACAATGAAAAGAAAGTTTTCCTTATGCCAGAGAGAACAGCATGAATCATACATAGAAGGGTAGACCCAGGGCAGGGTCTTTGAATACGTGGCAAAAAGCTTGGACACCATCCTGGTGACCAACGCTTCTGAGACTGAGTCAAAGAGACTTCAAGGATGGTATATGGGGACACAGGCTGTGACTTTCATAAAATTCTGTGGCTCAGTGATAAAGAAGAGTCACAAAAGGCTCTTCCAACACATAATCAAGCAAATTGCTGAAGTGGGTGACAGAGCCCAGCCCCAAAGGGTGCCTGAAGACAACAAAGAGCATACTCTCAAGGAAGCCCAGCCAAGGCTGGGTACTGGGGCTTCCGTCCATCTATCTCCCATACCTCATTTCTTGCACTCTAATTCTTCAGTCCAAAGCTAAGGCCTTGGCAAGCTTGCAGGGAGAATCACTGGTGTTTACAGCAGGCTACTTGGATATGGGAAGGTATGTATTGAGGGGATCAAGACAGCTACAGTGTGTGCCATGGGAGACAGACTGGAGCCAGAGGCATGGCACAGGAGGAAAGCCCTGGTCCACATACGCAGTCAGCAGGTAGACATGCCCCTCTGGGAATCAGAGCCAGGTAGGAAAGGCCAAGTCTAGTTTCAGGCATCCTGGGCCCAAGACATCCCAGGGCCTCAGTGGAGCTAACCAGCTGAGTACATGAAACACAGCGATGTGTCTTCAGTGATGTGGCTGTTTAAATTCTCACTACAGGTGGACCTGTCCTTAGCAAATCTTATTCAATGAATGAAGAGGTGAAGGAATGAAATACTGTAAGCCCTGCTCAACTTGATCCAGGTACTACTTCTATAGACTTCTCCTGGTACCTCCCCCGGATGCCCATGACCCTCCACAGCCCTGGATTCTAAAACTCCTTCTTTCCTAGTCTACCTCTCCACCAGCCTGTTCCTGGACATCACTCTCAATTTTAGCCAATCCCTACTACATTACATGATGGGTCATGAGTGAACGATGCCATCAGCCAACAGCTCACATTAATGAATGTGGGACAGGAGACCTAGAAGCCAGTGTCCATACTACAACTCCCAAGACCTAACTGTCTTTTCCTTGCATCCTGACCATTGCATGTTCACATGAAATATTTTGTGAACCTGTAACAAACTAACAATGCTTAGACACCTGTTGTGATCATTAACCCTGACTTGATGGATTTAGAGTCACCATGGAAACAACCTTTGGGCATATCTGTGGAAAAATCTCTAAGTTAATTGGGGGCAGGGAGTGAAAGCTACCCTAAATGTGAGTGACATAATTCCATGGGCTTGGCCCCCACTGAATAAAAAGAAGAAAACAAACTAAATGCCACGGTTCCATCTCCTGACTACAGATGAAATGTGACCAGCTGCCCCAGGCTCCCATGACCTTGACTTCACTGTCAAGGACTATACTTTCAAACTGTGAGTCAAAATCTTTTCTTACCTTAAGTTGTTTTTTCTGTTGTTTTGTTGTTGTTGTTGTTTTGTTTTGTTTTGTTTTGTTTTGTTTTGTTTTGTTTTGTTTTGTTTTTGGAGACAGGGTTTCTCTGTGTAAACTCGACTGTCCTGGACTCACTTTCTAGACCAGGCTGGCCTTGAACTCAGAGATCTGCCTGCCTCTGCCTCCTGAGTGCTGGGATTATAGGAGTGTGCCACCACACTTGGCTGTCTTAATTTGTTTTTGTCAGGCATTTTTCGATAGCAACAGGAAAAGTGAGTAATACACCAGGAACCACTTATGTTAGCAAATTTAATCTTCAAAATCCAATCTCTATCTCCATTTTAAAGATGAGAAAATTGAGGTTCCAAGTAGCTCAGCAGTTTGCCTAAAGTCATATAAGTAAGTGGCCAGCCCATGACTTGACTGGCTTCTGTTGTCTGTCAAACTCTTCTGTCACTTCATTGACGGCGGTCATAAATAAAGACAAAGGAAGAAGTTGCTATTTCTTGCATCTGCTCAGTATCTCACAGCCACCTTGTTCCTGGGAAGAAGACTTCAGACTTGCAGGACACACAGTAGCTCATGAGCTTGCTCTCATTAGCTTCTTCTAGAGTCCGGACATAAAAGCTTGACAGTGGTTTCCTCCACACCTTTGTAGGCTCAGCTCTCTACCCCTGTCTCTCTCCAACCTTCACTTCTTCAGTGCAAAGACTGGCAGCCACACTCATCCCACACACACACATTCCTTTACCCCACCCACCACAGACCTACTCTCCCCTCCTGAAAGAAAACTTTTCAGTCCTTCTTTTCTCTCCTCAGTCAGTCAATTGCCAAGGGATCAACTTGACTGTAAACATACTTTGGAAATATTTTCACTGTTGTTTTTCTATTTTGCCCTTTGTTTGAAAGAGTGTCACAACTTCCAAGAGCAGAGAAAAGAAGAATGCTACCCCAGGCTGACCAAGGCTGGACACAAAACCAGAAATGACTTAGTCAATAATCAAAACTGAAAACCACCCAGACAATAGCACCCGTCACCACTCTGGCATGAGAAGACGTGGATCTGTGGAGCACTTTTCCCTCGGGTACGCCTAGGAATTGCAAACACAGGAGGTAAGAGAGGGTCTGACTCCTGTGGACTGATGTCATCCCTGCTTACTGTGGAGAAAGTGAGGCGGGGATCAATAAAGCCACCCGTTTGAAGCCATACTTCAATTGGGAAATCTCTGCTTCAATCAGGGAGTGTGGCTCCCCAGTCCACGCCGATTGTGGGAACTGAGAAGGGAGGAAGTGTGTCTAAGGGTTTCTTCATGGAGCAGAGGGGTAGACATAAGTCAGTATAGAGCCCTAGAAGTGGCCGTGGCTCCCAGCAGTCTGCCTTTGCCACACCCCAGCAGATTCCATACCCACATAGGACACAAAAGGTTAAGAGAGTCCTGGGCTGGTACTGAGGCATCTCATCAGAGTCCGTTTGTTTATGGAAAGAAATTTCAAGCAAGATGTTTGAAACCTGTACTTTGTGGGTAATTTCTTAATTTATTTCACTGGTATTAAAATAACATCAAGCCAAGCTGTAGTGGATGGAGTCTGGGATTCCTCAGGAGTTAGCACAGGAGGGCAGGTTTGGTTGAAACTGTGTGCCTAAATGCCCCACAAGTAAGGCCTGGGCTGTTCGCTGCCCCCCCTGACCCTGGAAAGCCAGACACACAACAAATGAAGACGGAGGTTTCAGGGTTTTGATTGAAGAGAGGACTGATGTGAAGTCTGGAGAAGGAGGTGAGAGGTTTAATGTCTCTGCTTACAGAGTTTGAGCTGGTGCAGATGAGGACCATACGCAGTGAGAACATTCCTTGGGGTAGGAGTCTCTCCCAGCCCACCTGCACTACCTATGACTTATCCTGAGAACTACTCTCATTCTGCCTTGGTCTAAGAACTGCCTTGGCAGATCCTGACTTCAACAGTCGGGGTCAAGTTCACATGGAAACTGACCCCGTATCCTGCACAGAACAGGAAACAGTCAAGAAACAGAAAGGAAGTTGGCTCTGGAAGGTCATCTACTCTGTCAGCACCACCTGCAGCCAAGATTGCAACCCCTAATCCCTGCTGGAAGAGAACAGTGTCTGGGAAATGCCTTGGGCTACCATGCCTGTTGGGGAGGAATCTGGGGTTTGTCCATCACTGCTCATTTCTACTCTATTATTGGGTCTATTAGCAAGTTGTTTTTTCCAATTATTTTTTCAGCTTCATAATTTCTATTTGGTTCCTTTTTGCCATGGTTCTCTATGCTTTTATTTGTTTCAAGAGAATTTGTAATTTCCTACAAGAACAGTGCTATGACGGCTCCTTGCAAATCCTCGTCAGATGATTTCAACATCTTAATTATCTTGATATTAGCATCAGTTGCGTGTACTTTCTCATTAAAATTGTGGTTGTACTGATTCTCATTATGACAAATAATTCTCTATTATATCTTGGACATTTGGGCTTTTATGTCAGGAAGCTTCAAGTCTTATTACATCTTTTTATGTACTCATGTATTTGTTTGTTTGCTCTTATATGCTAGAATCAATTCCAGGACCTTGGGACACACTAAGCAAATGCTTACAACTTCTGCCTTTATACCTCTTTTTTTATTATTTTAATCACATGTAATTCATTTGTATCCCAACCGTAGCCCCCTCCCTCTTTCCCTCCCAACCCTACCCTTCCTCCCTCATCTTCTCCCTGCCCCGTTCCAAGTCCACTGATAGGGGATGTTCTCCTCCCCTTCCATCTGATCCTAGCTTATCAGGTATCTTTAGGACTGTCTGCAATGTCCTTATCTGTGGCCTAGCAAGGCTGCTCCTCCCTCAGGAGCTCAATGAGCCAGTCATTGAGTTCATGTCAGAAATAATCCTTGTCCCCCTTACTAGGGAACCCACTTGGATACTGAGCTACCATGGGCTACATCCAAGCAGGGGTTTTAGGTTATATCCATGCATGGTCCTTGGTTGGAGAAACAGTCTCATAGAAGACCCCTGTGCCCTGATATATTTGGTCCTTGTGGAGCTCCTGTCCCCTCTAGGTCATACTAACTCCCCCTTCTTTCATATGATTCCCTGCACTCTGCCGAAGGTTTGGTTATAAGCCTCAGCATTTGCTTTGATACACTTCTGGGTAGAGTCTTTCAGATGCCCTCTGTGGTAGGCTCCTGTCCTGTTACTTGTTTTCTCCTACTTCCAATATCGATCCCCTTTGTCTTTCTAGATGAGGATTGATCATCTTACCCAGGGTCCTCTTTCTTGTTTATCTTCTTTAGGTGTACAGATTTTAGTATGTTTATCTTATCTTATAGGTCTAGTACCCACTAGTATAAGTGAGTATATACCATGTGTGTCTTTCTGCTCCTGGGATAACTCACTCAGGATGATCTTTTCTAGATCCACCATTTGCCTGAAAATTTCATGATTTCCTTGTTTTTAATTGCTGAGTAGTATTCTATTGTGTAAAAGTACCACAATTTCTGTACCCATTCCTCCATTGATGGACGTCTGGGCCTTTATACCTCTTGATTTAACAGTCTTCCCTGCTGAAGTGGATCACAAGGATTCCTCCAGGTGACCTTCAAGTGCTGAGCTACAATGACAGGGTAAAGCCAGTGTGGTTGTGAACACCTTTAATCCCAGCACTTAAAAGGCAGGTAAATCTGAGTTCAAAGCCAGCCTGTCTACAGAGCTGTGATACCCTGGCCCTCATGGTGAGACCCTGTCTCAAAAAACATAATTAACTAATTAATTAATTAATCAGTTAAATCACAATGGTAGGGTAGTCATCAGAGCTTGTGCAAATCCATTCTGTCTGCTTTGTTCTTCTGGGGTTTCCAAGACTACTGTTAAGCACTGATACTTGAATCAGACCAAGAGACAACACAAAGGAAAGCTACAAGTCACTAGCCTTCATAAATATAGTCACAGAAGTCCTTAAAACCATTCAGAAAAAGAGCTAAGAAATCCATGCCCAAGTGGGGCTTGTTCCACTATAGGAGGTAATGCATAATATCCATAGGTAAAATAAGAGTTAAATGAGTATATCAATATGCACAAAATAACAAATCCAAAATCTGCTCATCATTTTAACAACCAGAGAACAGCAACCAGAAGAGTTTCCACAGCTTGATGAAAAACATCCACAAAATCCCGACTTGTCATGTCATATTCACTGGTGGGGACTGGATGTCTTCCCACTCAGACTGGGAATGAGACAAGGACGTATGTTCACATCAGTCCCCTTGAGCAGAGTGCTGGAAGTTCTCACTGTTCAATAAGGCAGAAACAAGGAAACAAAAGGTAGCCGTGTTCAGAAAGAAGGGAAAATGGTCCCTAGTTACAGGTAACATGACTGTCTATGAAAAACACAGAGTAATATATATGTATATGTTAATTCTATGAGCATATGTATGCGCTCACAGAACTTACAAGCTAGTTTAGCAAAGTGACAAGATATAAGACCAGTACACAGAACTGTCTAAATTTCTACATTAGTCATGATGAATACGGCAAAATTAAAAATCCAGTAGCATCTGAACTTGTTAGTAGAAAAAGAAATAAAACATATTTGAACCTGACAAAACATGGATGTGAATGCTGTGCTAAAATGATGAAACTCTGGCTTAAAAACCAAAGGAGGTCCAAGTAGACAGGGACTCACACCATGTCTCGTGTGGGGACACAGCTCAGCAGACTGAAGACATTTCTCCCAAATTGATAGACAGTTGAGTCCAGCTTTATACATAGGGTGCTGGGGATCTCAGGTCCACATGCCTATGTGGCAGGTACATTATTGGTTTAGCCATCTCTCAAGCTCTGACAATATAGTCCTGATAGGCAAAAATACATATGGTCCACAGAACAGAATAGAAAACCCCAAAATAGATGCATATAAATATGTTTAATTAATTGGTGATAAAAGAGTTAAAGTAATTCAATGGAGGCACAATACTAAGTAATACCACACCACATGGAAGTAACTGGATATTCCCAAGCAGAAGATGAACCTTGACCTAAAACCCACACTTTTCACCAAAACAAATTCAAAATGAATCATGGACTTAAACACAGACATAACTTATTGATTGGTTGGTCGATTGGTTGATTGATTGATTGATTGGTTGGTTGGTTTTTGGCTTTGTTGTTGTTGTTTTGAGACAGGGTTTCTTTGCGTATCCCTGGCTGTCCTGGAACTAGCTCTATAAATCAGGCTAGACTCCTGAGTGTTGGGATTAAAAGCATATGTCACCATCCCCACCCCTGCCCCTAATGTCATATCACTTTTAGGATATCATATGAGAAAGCCTTTGACACTAGAAAACATTCTTAGCCTTGAAACTTAAAGTGTGATGGCTAATCTTGGTTGTCAACTGGACACACCTGGGAAGAGGGAAACTCAACTGAGGAATTGCCTCCATCATACTGGCCCCTGGGCATGTCTGTGGGGTATTTTCTTAATTGCTAAATGATGTGAGAGTGCCTAGTCCACTGCAGGCAGCACCATCCGTATGCTGTAGTAGAAAGTCAGCAGAGCCCTGCCCTGACTTCCTGCAATGGTGGACTATCGAACCTGTGAGCTGAAACAAACCTGTTCCTCCCCAGGTTAGCTCTTGGTCAGGGCGTCTGTCACAGCGACAGGAAAACAAACTAGAACACAAAGTATCATTTCTGACAAGGAAAAGCTGACATAGTAGACCCCACTCAAGCTACAGATCATTGCTCTGTGAGAGAGTCTGATAAGGAGATGAAAAGACAAATTACAGAGCAGGAGAAAACATTTGAAAATCACAATATCCAACACAGCACTTTTTATCTAGTACATTAAAAAAAAAAGACAGCGGCTTTATTCTTAATAAGCAAAATTTGAAAATGATACAAATGTCTTTAACTGAGTGGAAGGCTTAGATGGCCCCACTTGAGTCCACCACCACGGAAGACCACTCAGCAGTAAAAAGCAGCTGACTGCAGCACATGGGGAAAACGGGGTGACTCTCAAGGAAGTTATGCTGAGTGCAGAAAGCCTGTCTCAAACTATACACACTTCACAATCCTATTACATAATATTTGTGTAACAGCATAATTACAGAGATGGAGAACAGATGAGTGGTTGCTAGGCATTAGTGCTGAGGAAGGAGAGGAAGGGCAGAGCCGTGAGGTGCCATGTGGGAGTCCTGTGGCTCTGTTAGGAATCTTGATTGTGGTGATGCTGAAACCAAGCTCCATGCAGTGAGATAACACAGCATGCTGAAAACAACACAGTTGTCAGCAAACCTGGTGGTTATCTGAGCAGGAGCCGTCATGTGGGTCTGGGGAGCCTGGATTTAGCCTGATGGAAAGCCCAGGTGTTCTGGTTGCAGATGTCCACCCACTCTTCCTGTTCCAACTGTGTGGATGCCAGCTATTGGACTAGACTACATTTCCCAGACACCCTTGCAGTGAAACAGAGTTCAGTTTAACAGGACATAAATGAACAGCTCTGTCTTCTCCATAAGCCCTTGCCTTTCTCAGGAAACTTGAAACCATGTAGAATAATCCCCCTTTTCCAACACAAATCCCAAGATGCCAAGAGCATGTCCAAAACAATGTATACCACACCTATATATACTATTTTTTTCATACATCCAACCTATGATAAAGTTCCATTTATAAGTTAGGCACAGTACCCAGATTAACAGCACCAGCTGATAAAAAAAGGAAAAAAATGAAACAATACACTTTAATAAAAGTTAAATGAATACAATATTCCCCCTCTCAAGATGTCCTATTTTACATTCACCTTTCTACTTAAAGGAAGCATTTCTCAGTTTCTGCCTGGCATATGTGAATCACTGGTACCATTCCTTGGGACCGTTAATAAATGAGGTAATGCTGACTTGAGCACAAGTGCTGCCTAGCCAGCTAAGTGATTGACAGGAAGGTGATGCTTACAGAATGGATATGCTAGAAAATGGTATTATTCTAACCCAGGACCAGATTAAACAGGAGGTGTGTGCTATTCAAAACAGGCCACAATTTAAAACTTAACAATACTTTTTTCTGTAATGTTTCATTTCATATTTGCAGACTTTGTCAACTGATGTCACCTGAAACTGTGGAAAAGAAAACCATGACCGAGGAGGGACTACTGTGTGGAAGATGGGGGAGGCCTGAGCCTATGGGTCTGAGAGGATTCAGCCTGGGAGCATATACGGTAAGCCACTATTCTTGACAGTGTCCAGTAGCCCCTAACTAACACTGTTGGGCCCACAGCTCCCATATGGGCCGTCAGCTTCCCCAGCCTTTATGTCCTCCCTGGGCAGCTGTCCTGGAGGAGGGTCTGGATGGCAGGCTGAGGTGCCCAGACAACCCCTAAGAGATACAATGAACTCCCCTGAGCATCTAAGCGAGGGAAAGGATCAGAGTTCGGGGCCTTAAATTCCTCAAAATCAGATTCTGGAGGGTCCAGAAAGTCCACTGGGTTCACAAGATTAGAAAATTCTTGAGGTATTACTTTTCTATCTGTGATAAAATACCATGGCCAAGGTAACCTATAGAAGGAAGGGTTTATTTGGTCTTAGGGCTCCAGAGTCTTAGGCTCCATCATGGTGGAAACAACACAGAAGATATGGTGGATGCAGCTGGAAGCTGAGAGCTCACATCACAAGTTGCAAACAGGAGACACGGAGAACTAGGAATGCTGTGAGGCTTTGAACACCAAGGCCTGCTCCCAGAGACAAGGCCATACCTCCTACCCAGACAGGCCACCAAATGGGGACCAAGTGCTCAAACATCTGATCCCATGGGGGACACTTGCATTCAAACCACCACAAGGTCCCACAATAAATCTGGGGGTTAGTGAATGCTCAACCACTCATTCATTCATTTCACTCATTCATACTTTTATTCATTTCAAAAATATTGAGTAATCACCTTATGCACTGGGCACATGGAGGATACACAAGTGGTTGCCACTCTGTGTAACTCACAAGCAAGCTGCAGCCAAAAGCAGGCCAGCGGTGGACTGTGGAGAGCAGAGGAGGGTGAGGTGGCAAGTGGGGTGGGTGCCCTGTACTTCTGCAGTGATGGGAGAGGGTTTCTGGGGAGGCCATGTTGGTGCCAAGTTCTGAAGAATTTTCCAGGCAGAGCCACAGCAAAAGCCCTTAAGAGCGGGAACCAAGGCATGAGTAGTTGGGGCAGAGGGAGAGGCAGAAAGGGCTATGTTTACCAGTGTGTTGAGATGGCTATAGTGGTGAATTGTGGATGCCCAGAAGAGGTGCTGAGCTGAGAATTAGGGAGAACTTCCTGCAGGAGGGCTTAACAATGACTGGGTCCTGAAAGACCCAGTGAAGGGGTGGGATTAGGCCACCTCTGGGTGTAAGAGGAAGCTAGATATGGCATTACACACCTGTAACGTCAGCGTTTGGGAAGTGGAGGGAAGATGATCAGGAGGTCAAGGTCATCCATCCTTAGCTACATAATGAGTTCTGGGTTAGCCTGGGATACAAAAGACACTGCCTCACAAAAACAAACAGAAAACACATACTTGCAAAACACCATTAGAAGCTAGAGACTTGGGCTGGAAAGGAGCAGGGAGACATCAGAACCCAGCAGAGAAGGACGACACTTCTGCAGCTGGCCAGCATTAGGTGCCTGTGTGTGAGCTGGGGTGCAGGGGCACACAGGACAGTAGCTTCAGGCCCTCTGTCTATCAAGCGACACTTAGAGAAAACAGGAAGCCTGATTGTCCTCTGGGCCTCCAAGGCTCCCTCCACCTCTGTGATGATACTAGATGCTGAGAAGTGGCTGAAAGGTGACTAACCTGCTGTCCAGCTTTGGGCGAATCATTTGGTCTCTCTAGGTGTCCCTTCCCTTTTGGAGTGCACAAGTGGTCAAAACAGAAAGTTCTTCTGAAGCTTTAGTGCATGTAAAGTGTTGAGCCAAAGGCCAAGTTCATGTGTCTCTGACATCTGTGGCAGGTTCACCACGGTTGGGCTTGGTTCACAGGGTAACAGGAGGATACTGTTTTATTGGAGGAGCAATTTGGCACTAAAAAGGTTAAAACCAACCCTATTCCTGGAGATAAGGCTGGAAGGAGAAACAAACTCAAGCCCCTTAGTAAGCAAATTTATGATGTTGGACACTGGGTCAAAGAGTAAGGGCTCCCCGAGGCTGCAACAGGAAACGCTCCCACATCCACAGAAAGTGTTTGGGATGGCTAGAAAGAAAGAGAAAAAAGGGGAGGGGGCTGTGTGGTGCAGCAGCAGGCTCACACTTCCACTCTGAGGGCTGAGAGATGGGGAGGGCCAGACACCAGAAAACCCAAGCCCAGCCAGGTGGGGACAGTGCACCAGAGAGGGGCCAAGCTCTTGGCTAGAGTAGAATGTTGGAGGCTAGGCAGTCAGCAGACAAGCAGAAAAACAAGCCAGAGGGTCTTGGGGCGAGAGAAGGAGGAAGTCCAGAAGTGGCTAAGGGAGGGTCTGTCCAGGTAGTTGTGCAGTACTGCACGTGCGAGTGTGTACCTGCGGCTGGCCTATGCACGTGGGGCTGCGTGCACCCGCACGAGCCCCCCCCCCCACACACACACCCAGGGTTAAGCACCGCCCAGCCGCCGGCTCCTCCCCTCCCTGGTCGCGCGGCCAAGCTGACGCCCTCACTCGACCCACCGCGCCCTAGGCGCACAGCGGGTCCCTGGTGGCCACAGCAACCAGCGACCCGCGGATGCTCAACGCGTGCCACAAGCCGTCCCCGCATAGCGGCTGCCGGGCCGTCGGGGCACCAGGAGCACCAGGCTGCCCAGATGCGGGCGCCACTCTGCCTGCTGCTGCTCGTCGCCCACGCGGTGGACATGCTTGCCCTATACCGGAGGAAGAAGCAAGGTACAGATGTGGCCGGGCTGATGGTGGGGTAGGAGCTGCGAGTCAGACTCATGGTAGCCTGGCGGGCATCTGGCTGGTGTCTGACGCCAGGACTGTTGACTCAGGGTTAGCACGGGGAGTTGTTGAGCAACCTGGACCTAGAAAGCACTACTTGAAAGGGGCTTACATGGGGCTTATCACTGATCCTGACTCCTGCTGTCACCTACCTACCCCCTCCCAAGAAGTGTTCTGGGTGAACCTCTCTGGTGGCTGTGTGTGAACTGTGTGGTGAACTGTGTTCAAGTTGAAGTCTTCTGGGGATGACCTAGAAAAAGTTTGTCCACTCTAGGAGCCTTGGGATTTTCCCTTTGGGTCTCGTGGAGCCGACAGGAAACCTAAACCTGAAGCTCTTTAATGTCCCTGGGCTCTAGAAACATTGTTCTTCAGGTCCTGTGCCATGGTTCCTTGATGCCACAGTCAGATGTCTTTTGGGGGTGAGTTTGGAACTGCTTCTGCAGACCAAGGTTTGCAGACCCTGTGCTGGCAGGGAGGACAAGAACACCAGCAAGCCCTTTGCCTAAGCAGGGAAGGCCCTGGGACTCCAGATGCCTGTCTGTGAATCAACAGCCAAAGACTGGCCACTGTCCCAAGAGTCTGCCTCACCCTGTGTCCTCAGATCCCTATGATGCCCTAATGACAGTAGTTGGCTCACTCTATAGAGCAGGAACCCAAAGTTCATGCATGTTGCTTTGCTGAACGGTCCAACAGGCAGGTTTGGAAGGTCTGGTTTGGTCTTTCTGCCTGAGAGCCTGGTTCCTAGCATACCGAGAATGGGAGAGTTGAGAATGGTCTTGCCCATAGGGACTGCTATTCCATCTGTGTGGAAAGTCTTACACAGACACTGTAGCTCCTGTAAGGGATCTGGGCCCACAGAGGGGCTGTGGGAGAGTGGGCATGGGGTGGGACTGCAGGCCATGACCTAGGGGGGCAAACCCCTAAAAGCTAGACAAAGGGCAGAGATAATAGAGATGCAGGTTGACTTCAGGTGGGCTATACTGCAGGGACTTGGGGGCCTATACATGGCCTTCACTCCATTTACCAGAGCACCAGCTCTGGAGCCAGCCTATCTAGACTCACGTCCCTCCTTTGTTTTCGTTCTGTTTAAGACAGGGTTTCTCTATGTAGCCGTGGCTGTCCTGGAACTCACTCTGTAGACTAGGCTGGCCTTGAACTAAGAGATCTGCCTGTCTCTGCCTCCCGAGTGCTGGGATTAAAGGTGTATGTCAGCACTACCTGGCTGCCCAGTGCTCCTTTGAGGGTTCCATCTGAGTGACCTTGGGGAAGGCACCGGGGACTTCCATTTTACCTATGTGAGATCCTTTACATTAGACCTCCAAGATACTTCTCCATTCTGAGATTTGTAAAATCCTTTCCTTTCACTGACTTGTCTTTAAAATGCGAGTGATAAACTTCAGTCTCCATCTCATCAGGAGAACTTTAGGCAGGTTGAAGTGAGGTAGGGCATTAGCTGCCTATGCAGGCATCTCGTGGTGCTGGTCACTATTAACCATCCTCATTTCTTGTCTGTTGTATCATTCACTACTTAAAAGAGCCCAGTGAATGCAGGGAGAGGCGCTTACATTTTAGAGACGAAAAAAGTTCAGAGAGGGGAATTGACTTGCCGAAGGCAACACAGCAAATAAGGCTCAGATATATCTGATAGGTGGTGTGAGTTCCTCGGACTGAGTTATTCTTCCTTTCTCAGAACCTCAGTTTGCCTACCTGGAGGGGAGTGGGGTTATATTTCTAAAATACTTCTGATGAAAGAACCAAGAGCAAAAGGGAGGGAACAGGAAAATCGCTTGTCCTTCCCATTAGTTCACCAGCGCCTCCTAAGGAACCTGAGAGCAGAGTGCTGTTCCTTGCATTGGTCCACTTGGACGAAGAGGCTGCTTTTGAGCCACAAATACACACACCTGCCCAGCATCTTTAGCAAGGCTGTAACTGTGATGTGAAGGAGACAGCCCTGGCCTTCAGTTTCTCTCCTGACCCATTTATGCTATGTGACCTTGGATGAGAGCGTTTCTCCTTTGCTTCTGCCCATAGACTCAGTTTCCCCCTTGGCAATGAGATGGAGGCTACACCTCCCTAGAGTCTGTTCTGTAAGGCAGTCATAGTCATGGTGGCCAAGTAGGTTTGGAAAATGTTAGGTTTGGCTGACTTCTTAGCTGTGGGGTGCATCAGGGCCCAGGAAGAGACAATGGGGAGGTGCTGACCTTTCTCAAACCAAGACATGCACATCCGTTTCTCAGACTTGGCTTGGGGGGGGGGGCGGGAGGAGAGGGCATGTGATCCCCAGGTCTTAGTGACATTGACCTTCTGATCTGATTTTGGAGAGAGAAGGTGTCCTGTAGATGCCTGGCAGTCCCTAGTTCACTCACTTGCTCACTCATTCATTCATCTAGTCATGTAGTGTTACAGGTTGTGTTGAAGCCTGGGAGATACTAAGCTGAGATGGCCTAGCCAGAAGGAAGGCTTACCTTTCCCTGCGTTCCTGGGCTTTCTCCTCTACACCCTGCCTTTGACCTTAGCCTCTGACCCAATGTCCAGCCACGGGGAAGGATCTGCCTGCCCCAGCCATGCCTGAGCTGCACTGTCCTCCGTGGGGTCCAGCGTCATTGCTTGGTTTTGATGAAACCTAATTTTTCTGTTTCTACAAAATAGAATGAAAGGAAAGGCTTGAAAGGGGTTCTTGGACCTCAAGTGTCTCTTACAAAACACTTTGCTTAATTAAGTATAAATGAATTAGAACCAGATGGGGACATTTCTCTTGAAATGAGCTGGTGCGCCTGGCAGTGGGGCAGTGGAGCGAAATGTGTCCCCAGTTCATAAATCTAAAGCTTCCTGTAGGTGAGGCTGGGGTCCAAATCCTCTGTCCCCTCCTAGCCTGAGAACTTGGACAGAGCATGCACCCTCTCTCATATGTGGTTCCCTCATCTGAAAGTGGGAGCCACTGAAGCTGCCTCCTTAGAGAGCAGGAAAAATTCACCAGCATCCCAGAGGGAAAGTACACGAAGGCCTCTTAGGGCAGAGAAGGCTCAGTAGAGGGCACCTCCTGAGCACTAGCTTCCCTGAGACCTCACATTTGTTCCTCTGAGCCCATTTTATTTACCATGAAATGGCAAGGGGTGGCATCCATTCCAGGGGCCTGACAGGTGGGTGAAAGGTGTACCATGTGTGAAGTCTGGATGGCAGCTCTGGCCCTGGATGAAGATCCAGAGGAGAGGTCAACACTTGGACAGACAGCAGGGATTCACCTGGGCCTCTTGCCTGCAGGTTGGAGCCATGGCTGGGTGCAGAACATGAGAGCTGGCATGGAGATGGAGCCAGGCTCAGATGAGCATTGGGGTGGCTCTGAAAGGGAAGCTGTTTCCCTTGGGGCAAAGTGAGGGGATGCCTGACAGGTACTGAGGGATGATGTGATTGAGTCCTGCCCTGAAACCTGGGTTTCTTGCTAAAACAGGAACCAGTTGAACTAGAAAGCAGAAGCCTGCACACAAGGTAGGCAGCTGATCCTGATCCCCACACCTGGCCTGTCCCTCCTCAGCCAGTCTGAAGCCAGCCTGGGAACAAAGAGAGGTGATTTCCACTTACCCTGCCATAGAGCTGGGAAGCCATCCAGACACCCTCCCCATTCCTAGCCACCAGAGATGCAGAGACCACAGGGAGAGGGTTGGGCATGTGCCAGGGCACTGCAGAGTGGATGGACTCCTTCTGTCATGCCTTGTAGCATACCCATTTCCCAGGCAAGGGAGCCGAGGGCCAGCGGCCTGTGGAGAACTCCCAGCGCCTAGGTTGGGGCACAGAACCATAGCTTTGGAGGCACCATGGCCTGCACATAGGGCTAGCAGGGCACTGTTGGGACTGACTGCCTAGAAGGAGCTCAGTGGGTCATCAAGCAGGTGCATCAGTGTACGGAGCTGCAGGAGGAGGGAGAGCCTGCCACTCTAGGGACCACATGGTGGGGAGAAGATTGAAGTCCCACTGTGGACAGCACCAGTGTTGGGTCTTGGGGTGTGGGGGTTGATTGCCACATATGCTGAGCTCCCCTGGCCAAGTTCTGATGGGTCCAGAGGATGGCATGGTTGGGCACTGCACCGTCTCTGATGTCACAATATCCAGCATGTCCCTAAAACCTATCAGGGACAGCACCATGACAGGACCTCAGTGCTCTTCCGTTCTCTGCCTTTGATAGGCAGGCTGGATGTTGTTCCTGTCTCAGCTGAGGGCTCCAAGAAGAAACATTGCTTGGGGACTCTAGAGCCCCAAGAGGAGACATTGCTGAGTGGGGTTGTCACGTGTAAGAGGTTTGCTGTTCCTTATGACGGGAATTCACACAGACATCTGAAGCCCTTGGCAGCCAGCAGTCAATTAAGTAAGTTACAGTCAGTTTTTTTGGGTTTTGTTTTTTGTTTTTTAATGAAATGGCATGAAACAGAATAGAACAGAAGGGAAAGAACAGGATGGAAGAAAGTAGAGTAGAGTTTGGGGTGTTTCTGTAAAGAACCAGAGTAAATATTCTAGCTTTTGTGGACCACAGGGGATCACGCCAGAGGCCATGGCATTCTGTACTCTGCAGAAACTCGCAGAGTGCTTTTGAAGTGTTAAGTGTATTGCCGCTTGCCTATGTGTAGGGCTTTGAGCACAGGTATGTGAGCATGCATACAAGTATGTGTATGGACATGAATATGTAGCATGTGTGCTCACAAGTGTGGGTATGTGTACAGTGTGTGTGCTAATATATTTATTTATACATGTATGTGTGCACGTATGTGTGGTGTGCGTGCCTTTGAGGTGTGCAAACCACCAGGTATGTATGCATACTCGTGAGTGTGTGCATGAGTGTGAAGGCCTGAAGCGGGTATCAGGTGTCTTACTCAATGACTCTCACTTTACTTATTGGAGCAGAGTCTCTCAACAAACATGGGGCTTGCCAGTTCTGGCTAGTCTAGCTAGCCTGCCTGCCTGGGGGGTCCCCTGCTCTCCCTCCTGTGTGCTTGGATTACAGGTGGGCCTCCACACCTGCCTGGGTTTTCCGTGGGTCCTGGAGACCCGAACCCAGGCCACCAGACTCGCACAGCAAGTGCTCTAGCTATTGGGCCGTGTCACCAGCCTCTGAAAATGCATTCTTCCCATTACCAGAACGTGGAGGCCATTCCCTCAGCTGTGCCTGTCTGAAACACTCAGCCCTACAAGCCGGCCTAATACAGGACAGATGGAAGATATAGGACTGTAGGAAGATAGCAGGTCCCTACTTTCCCAAGAGGAACCCAAGGCCCAGTGGGTCACATGGCATCATCTGGGAGCTGGGCAGTAAGCCCAGGAGGGCTTCCCAATTTCCAGCTCTACTCTCTCCACAACACGTGTGTGTGCGCACGCACACACACACACACACACACACACGATCAGCTCCTGAGGTCTTTTGCTTCTATTCACCCTGAGCCTGGTACCATACCCTTCCCAGCACACTTGGATGTTGGCCCGGGAAGGTTGTCTGGTCCCTGAGGGTATTCCTTTGCTAGACACCACACCACAGATCATTGACTGACTGTGACAGACACCATCATGTTCTCCTCACATTGGCCTTCAGCCCAGCTCTGTCTGGTGATACAGTTACTTCCTACCGTATACAGGAAGAAAACTGATTCAGAGGAGACTGAGTCACAAAGCGTATGTGTGAATGAGAAATAGACAGACAGACAGAGACAGAGACCTGGGTCTTTCTGGTTCCAAAACCCACAGAAGTAAATCCCACTTACTGCGAAACACTGAGGGCTGACATTAACCAGCCTCTTTCTTGCACAGAAACTCTACAGTTTGCAGAGCAATCCATGCTTACTTTCTCTCTGGGGCTCCTGAGTGGGACTGTAGTGTGTTGGAGGGTGAAAAGGCACAAAAAGTCCAGAGGAGACTTTGAGATCAACACTTGTAAAAATGGAGGTGGCATCGGGAAAAGGCCAGCCCCAGGTCATCAGCTTTCGGTCATGGAGGTACAGAAGGCCAGTAACCAAGGACAGCTGCTCCAGAGCCTGGGATGTTGGAGATGGCCCCTAAGAGCCTCTGTTTCCACTGTGTATCTGAGGGCTGCCAGCCTGTCTTGCCCTTCCCCAAGCAGCATCAGTGTTCAAAGACATCAAGAGACCCTGCACAAGGGGAGGGAGGCAGCCAATAGCCAGGGTCAGGTGCCTTCACATTTCTCAGTGACCTGGGGTTGTACAGCTACTACATAGGGCCTGGGGACTTGGCTAAAGCCTGTGTTAAAGTTGTCATGCTTTCAGGACCAGTCCTTCATCCAGAGCCATGGCTGTGAATGCTGTTGAGACATGAAATGGTCTGGCATGGTAACTCCTAGAGCATGCACCACACAATCCTAATGTTCCTTGGTTTCTTTGGGGGACTGCCTAATTCTCTGACCTACAGGAATGGCAATTTCTAATCCTTCAACCAGTGAATCCTCCCCACTGCATTCTGCCTCTGTAGATTTGGATAAGAGCCGTTCCCTCTTGAGGCCTCTACAAGGACTTGACAAGGTTGGGAGGCTGTTCAGTGGCCCACATTGAGGGAGCCAACCAGCTGCTAAGGGACCCAGACTCCATCTTTTGGATGTTAGGTGGATATTACTATATAAATGAGAAAATATGTGACCCAACAAAGTTAAGTAAGTTGTCCAAGGCCACACAGCCAAGGTTCAGAGTCTTCGTGGCCCTGGCCCCTAAGCTCTAACTACCAGGCATAGCAGCCTTGCAGCCACCACTCATGCCAGACTGAGTTCCCCACACTCCACAGAGCTGCAAGCAGATTTAAAGCCAGAGGCGCTAACTGCCACAAATGCACTTGCCATTTTTGTAGGTTGAAAACAGCCAAATACCAGCAATCTGACGTTCCAAAACAGTAGCTTGACAAAGTAAGGTTTGCCAAACTAGGATTTAAATCCATATAATTGATGGCTGAGCTCAGGTCCAATGCCAGCATGCCAGTCTTCTCCTGGCCCATCCACAGTATGGCTCCTGGGGTGGCTTGGTCCTGCAGACCTCTGTGCTTGAGAGACAGGGGGCAGGCATCAGCTAGCCAAGGCCACACACAGAGACAGATGGGAAGTCCCCAAGCAGGTCCCTGAGGACCCAAGCCTTCTTTCTTAATCTGAGTCACATGCCCTGCCCCAGATCCTACATGGCCTCTGGCTGGGGAGACCTGCTCCCTTGAGTGCCACTGCCCAGGCTGGGCCACCTTCATACACTGGACTGATTTCTTGTAGGGCCCAGATCCTACTCCATGGCTCATGGGGAGGTTCTAATGCCTGTTTCAGAAGGGGCTGTACCCCAGCAATGCAAGAGGAAATCAAGCTAAGTGGGGGACCCCCAGAGCACATGGTATTACCCCCTGTCTCCAAGGCCTCCACCTTCCCTACAGCCAGTGACAGGAAGGAGACACATTGGAAAGGGCTCTAGCATTGGTGAGTGGTGCAGCTGTCTAGTGAGTTCAGGTACACCCTGGAGCCAGTGGCAGTGGGGTCATGGGTGCTGCTTTTCTCCATGCCCTGCCCAGGTCATGCCTCCTTCTGTGCCTCTGTGGGCTGATTCACAAAACAGCCCGGAAATGAAGATAGCACACTAACACACAGGAGTGCTCCACACAATGACAAGCCAGGCCCCAGGCAAGGACCTGTGACTAGGGCTGAGACAGGCCTTGGCTCCAATCTCCGCTTCGCTACAGCCATGCTTCAGTACAAATACTTCACTCCCAAAATGTCACTGCTATCTGTCAGGACAACAGGGCAAATGCTAGCGCCTGACAGTATGGTGTCCTGAGGGTCACTCACTGCATGAGGTCCATCTGGAAGACGCAGAGCACTCAGCTAGTGTTGATGACCAGCCAAGTATCCCAGGAGGCTGGCTTCTCTACTGGAATACTCAAAACCAATACCACCCACGGCCCTAGCTGAAGATCTTAGGCAGGTTCTGAGATTGAAGTTCGGTGCTCAGTGCTGTGGGATGTGGCCTAGTGAGCCACCCTCTCTGAGCCCTGCACAGCCCTGTGTAGCGACCTGGAGGGTGATAGTAAGCATGGTGATACACACTATGTGCAGGGCTCGACACAACCCTACAAGCTGTGGTGTATGCCCATTTGCACAGATGTGAGGGACTTAGAGGGGCTTTGCCAAAGCACGCACGGCAAAGAACTGGGTATAATGCAGATGGGAGTAGAAACTCCAGCCTCTTCCTGTCCGTTTCTGCCTTATGGTCCTCTCAAAGTTGAGACTGCTGCTGCTGAAAATCATGAACCATGACTGAGAGGAGTGGACGAGGCTGGGCCGGGGGTAGAGAAAGTTTCCAGAGGAACAGCCATGAGCGTCTTAGTGAGGGTATCGACTGCTGAGATGAAATAACTGTGACCAAACAGCAAGTTGTGGAGGAAGGGATTTATTTGGCTTACAATTCCATGTCAGTTGATCATCAAAGGAAGTCAGAACAGGAAGGTCAGGGACTTGGAGGCAGAAGCTAATGCAGAGGCCGTGGAGGGGTGCTGCTTACTGGCTTGCTCTCCATGGTATGCTCAGCCTGTTTTTTTAAAAGAGCGGGGAAACCCCAGGCCAAGGATGGCACCACCCACAATCAGCTATCCCATCAATCACTAATTATGAAAATACCCCCACAGACCTGCCTACAGGCTCTTATAGAGGCATTTTCTTAATTGAGGCGCCCTCCTCTCAGATGACTTTAAGATTTATTTATTTATTACATTATTCTGCTTGCATGTATGCCTGCAGGCCAGAAGAGGGCCCCAGATCTCATTAGAGATGGTTGTGAGCCACAGTGCAGTTGGTGGGAATTGCACTTCAGGACCTTTGAAAGAACAGCCAGTGCACTTAACCTCTGAGCCATCTCTCCAGCTGTCAGATGACTTTAGCTTGTGTCACGGTGACATAAAACTAGCCAGTACAATGAATTTCTGTGACAAGATCCCTTGGAAGTTCAGGACAGGAGGTAAAGGACCTGTCATCTGCTGGCTATGACACTGTTGTCAGAGCCGTCTGTCCTTTAATTCTTTTGACATGTCAGCAAACTTGTGTTCCTCTTCCCTGAATCTCCTGCTCCTCCCAGCTACCAGCCTCGTTCTGGATGACCACCGTGTCTCTGTCTGGGCTGTCAGCCTCTCTCCCAGCACTGCCTCTCCTGTCTCTTCTCCTCAACACCTGGAGAGAGAGGTACTTGGGATAACAGACGGGCTTGAGCAGGCCTGTCCAGTGACTTCCCAGCCCAGGAAAGTTTAAAGGATCCTGCGTTATAACCTTGAGGTCATATGCAAGGCCACTTACAATGTAACTGTATGTAAATAGCTCTGCTGTGTTGTTTAGGGAAAACAAGATAAAAAGTCCCTCAGTGCCTGGGTAGCAGCTGGAGGGCTGAGGAGGCAGACCTGATTGAGCATGCACCTGCAGTCATTTCCCAGCCTTAATCCAGAAAAAATGAGCACCACCCAAGCCTATGTAACTGCTTGTAAATAATTTTGTTGGATTGTTTAGGGAACAACAAGAAAAGGTCTCTGCCTGTTTTGTTTTGCTGCTGTTATTAATATTCTTAATGCAGAACCTGGACAAGTCAATTACAGTAAACCCACTCTAGTAGTCTGGGTCTCCACCCTCTGACCTCAGCACCCCGTCCTTCTCACTTGATCACTGCCCTCTGATCTTTCCAGCATGGGACTTGCTGGTCCCTTTAGCAAGAATGTATATTCCAGAGAGGCTTTAGAATCCACTCCCTTCAGGATGAAAACTTTCACTGAGTAATGGCGATCTTGTCCACTGAGGTCTCCCTGTGCTTTGAACAGTATTTGGCACAAAACAATCACCCCCTGATATTCTACCACCTCGAGGCCCCCAGTCTGCATGTGTATCACACAGCATATGGGCATGCATGGTACTCTGAATGACAGTGGCCCCCATAGGCTCATATACTTCAATGCTTGTTACCTAGTTGGTGGAACTGTTTGAGAAGGATTAGGAGGTGTGGCCTTGTTGGAGGAGATGTGCCATGGGGGCAGACTTGGAGGTTCCTGAAAGCCCACACTATTGCCAGCTAGTTCTAAGTTCCCAGCTGCTGCTCCTACACCATGCCCGCCTGCCTGCTGCCATGCTTCTTGCCATCACGGTCATGGATTCAACTTTCTGGAACCATGAGACACAAATTAAATGCTTTGGTGTTTTGTTTTGTTTTTAAGTTGCCTTGGTCATGATGTTTTGTCACCTTGAGGTCCAAACAAGGCCACACACAGTGTAACTCTCTATAAATAGTTCTGTTGTATTGTTTATAAAATTATAAGAAAAAGTTCCTGTGTGTTCTGTCTATGGGTATTTTTTTTAGTATTTTCAATGCAGAACATGGTCAAGTCAACTACAGTAAGTCCTCTGTAGACATCTGAACGTGGCTGAGGTCAGGAAGTTGTGTGGTGGGGAGCTGGGATCTGAAAATCATTTGGTCGAACCAGGACTCTTTATTCCCACTTCTGCCTTCTGCATCTCACCACTGAGCCAGCCTGACTACAATCCTCAACTTCAGGACAGTTAGGGATATGTTACCTGGAGTGGAAGAGCCCCATCCTTTGTCAACCCCAACAGGCCGTGGCAATGGGTATACCATGGCTGGCCTCTGAGTCAGGGGATGTGCCTTTGTCCAGGTGGAGAGAAAAGGGGTAGCTGGAGAGATGAAAAGCCAAAGGAATACATTCAAATCCAAGGGTCTCGGCCCTGGACTCCAAGGACTCACTGTGTACTTCTAAAGAAGTTCCTGTCCTTCACTAAGGACCCTTTACTGATGGAGTGCCCTCAGTAAAATGATGTTACCTGCCATGCTGCAGACAGCAGGGCTCACCTCCCCACACAGAGTGGCGGGGGGTGGGGAGGTGCCAGTTGATTTCAGCTTGCCTAACCAATAGGTCACCGTCATATTTTATCTGGGCTTTTTTTAAACTTGTGTGTGCATGGGTAGGGTTCAGAGCAGCAATGGTGGAGAAGCCCATGGTGAGAGATAAACTGCTCACAATGGAGAAGCTGAAGAGAAAGTTAGAGATGCCAAGCATGTCCCCCAGCAACCTGAGGGCCTCTCGTTAGACCCTTCCCCCAAAAGTCTCCTCCTCTCATTAGGGGACTGAGTCTTTAACTCATCCTTCCAGTATTCTTCCTCGAATGCTCACCCACCTTAGACTGGCTTCCTCACTGGCCGGGATGGCACCAAGAAGGCAAGTGAGCCTCAGGGACACACTTAGCTCTGCCTCTGCAGCACTAGGAGTAAAAGCACACACCTTCACATGTGACATTCTTTAAAACGTACATCCTAGAGCACAAATGCAGGTCCTCGCATGTGATGCAGGAGCTTCACCAGCTGAGCTATCTTTCCAGCCTTTGTTCTTGTTTTAATCTTCACTTGAAAATCGTCAGTGACAAAGAGCCACTTTTCATGTGGGAACTGACCTGGTTGTCTTTCTTTTTTGGAGTTACTTGGAATCTCTTTGCACCCCCTTGGGTTGTTTTCTTTTCCTTATTGATTTATAAAAGTTGTTTGTAGCTAGGTGGTGGTGGTACACACCTTTAATTAAAGGTGGTACACACCTTTAATCCAAGCACTTAGGAGGCAGAGGCAGGTAGATCTCTGAGTTGCAGAGCAGCCTAGTCTACAGAGAAAATTCCAGGACAGCCAGAGCTACACAGAGAAACCCTGTCTTAAAAACCAAGAACAAAAGTTTTTTAAGTTGTTTGTATGTTACAGATAGCTATCCTTGGCCTGCTTTGTAGCTGACTTAATGATCAGGCTGGAGTATAATAGAAAGTTACATTGTTTTTCTCTCTAATTAAATTTAACTCTAAAACCCAATCCTTAGTAACTGAGCAGTTCTCAAACCTTTCTGGTAAATTTAAGGCTAACAAAGACAAACTAACTAACTAACTGAAAACAACAATACAAAACCCAGCCAGTGGTAAAATGTTAAAGCATGAGTCTGCTTCACAGTTCTCTCCTGGGTGGAGGCCAGATGTCAACTTCCAGTTCTCCTCCCAACATGCCCTTGTCACAGCCAGACTTCTTCCTGATAGGGACATAGCTGTGTCAGGCTTTGCTGTTCCAAATGCTTCTTCCTTCCCCCTCCCCTCCTTTTTCTGTAACCACAGGGAAATACCTGAGATAACTAGCTTACAACTAGACAGTTTTGCTTAGTTCACAGTTCTGTGGGTTCCAATCTCTGTTGGGCAGCTGTGTTGCTTTGGGGCCCTGGTGGAGTATGTGACAGCTATGGTGGCGAGGTGGCTAAAGTGTTCGCCTCACAAGGGAAGAGCTGAAGAGAAAGATAGATAGGCCACACATGTGCCCCATTAACTTGAGGGCCTTCATTAAATCTTGCCTCCAAAAGGCTACCTCACCCCTCTTTAGGGGACTGTGTTTTTCACATAAAGGTCTTTGGGGGTGATGTCCCAACTATGGCATTGCTTGTGTGTTGTGGGCAGAAAGAGTAGTGACTGCGCTGGTTGCTGCTGTCACCTTCAAATTTCCGGGGGTTGTAAAACTCAGTGCCTACCCCAGGGAGTACAGAGGGTGAGCTGTGCCTGGCAAACCTGTGCTGCACGGATGACAGGTGCCCCATTGTGGAAGCCTGAAGCCTTGCACCCTTCCAGCTAGGGATCTTCAGATTAAATCAATCTCTGTCATCTCTGTCAGCATCCCTGCACCTGGGATGATAAATTGACCAATGGGGACAACATGGTTGTTCCCCCTGCCCACCCCATCCATCTCTCTCTGGTTTGCTCATTCTCAGTGGATCAAGGTAGATAAATGTAAATTTAGTTGGGGTGTGGTGTTCCAGTCTCTCCATCCTTCAGGCTTCCTCAAACCAGAAGCCTGCCTGCATTTGAGAGCAGGGGATATGCCTGCTGGCCCAGTCACTACTGGCCATCCTCCAGTGCTCTGTGGACAGGCTTCAGAGGTGCAAGGGAGGGGATGGAAGGTGGCAAGCCCAACAGGCAGGAACTTGCCCAAGGACACACAACCCTAGACAAGAAGCCACATCAGGACTTCTCCATATTCTAGGATCAGAGAGGAGGAGGGAGCCCATTGAGAGTGGTCAGATAAAATCAGATTCTAACGTAGAGCTTTTTTTTTTTTAATTTAGTTTTTTTTTATGTATACAATGTGTGTTTGCATGTACACCTGCATGCCAGAAGAGAGCACCAGAGTTCATTTTTAGATAGTTGTGAGCCACCATGTGGTTGCTGGGAATTGAACTCATGACCTTTGGAAGACTAGCCAGCGCTGTTAACCGCTGAACCATCTCTCCAGGCCCCCAAATCAGATTCTAAATATGCTCCCTGGAGCCAGAAAAATGGAGATTCAAACTGGACTCCCAACTCTGCCATCCTTCTAAATCTCCTAAGTCCTTGTGGACAGGGTCCACTTTTGGATCTGCCTGAGCCTGACCCAGCCCCTTTCCCTGACACTCACTGGCAGCAGGGCCAGATTCCTTCAGTACCAGAAGTGGATGCTCCGAAGATGCCTTCTGCTTCATGGAGGGAGGGGCGTTCAGGTTGAAGGTATGTGGGGGTCTTTATTTCCAGCACTTAAAATAACAGTGACCTTCAGTTACTAAGACTGCCTGCACAATGGAATACTACTCAGCAATAAAAAAGGAGGAAATCATGAAATTCGCAGGCAAATGGTGGGACCTGGAAATGATCATCCTAAGTGAGGTATCCCAAAAGCAGAAAGAAACATATGGTATATACTCACTTATATAGACCTATAGGATAGGAAGGTCATGCTGAAATCTACACATCTAGGGAAGATGTACAACAAGGAGGACCCAGGTTGGTATGATCAATGCTCATTTGGATGGACTAATGGGAGGGACATTGAATGGGGGAGAAACAAGCAACAGGACAGGAGCATACCAAAGAGGACCTATGAAAGAATCAGTATAGCATTGTATCAAAACAGATATTAAGACTCTCGGTTAAGCCCTTGGCAGAGGGCTGGAAGTAATAATAAATATAGGGGAAGTTAGTAAGAC
>CM053766.1:141337402-141363630 GCA_028658305.1 Pachyuromys duprasi | reverse complement strand
AAAAAAAAAACCTAACCTGTGATTGATATAAAAATAAATAAATGTATAAAAAAAAAAAAGACTGCCTGGCTCTGCACCTGCTTGCAGTGAGAATCTGTGGCACCCCAGACAACTTACTGTCCTATATGATATGCTTTAGGTCCCTTGTCTGAGTTAATAAAACCCACTTCCAAGGATGATCTGTTCACTGCCAGCCACCTGCCAGATGTTCTGAGAATACCACACAGGCCATCACACTGGACTTTACATCTGAGGACAGTGGTCCCTATTTTACAGGAAGGGAAACTGAGACTTAGGGAGGCTCATCTAGGTTAGAACTCAGGTCACCTGCCTCTGCAGCCTGTGCTCCTGGCTACCCTGAGCACTGCCCTCCTCAACTCCTGCCGTCAGCCCAGCTGGATTCCAGGTGTGCCCAACCTCTGGACTGCTCTAAAGGTAGACTAAGGGAACAGAAGCACCTTAACCCATCCTTGCTTCTGCATTTCACAGCTGTGAAAGGCCAGGGGAATCAACCCCCCACACACAGAGTGGGCAACAAGCTTGAGGGCTCTGGCCCCTACATTGCTGAGCTCCATACACAAGTTGCTGCACTCTGTGATGAACTAGGTCTGTGCACACTCATGGGTTCCTAAGTGGCTGTGCACATGTGTGCCTATGTATGTGGAGGGCATAGGTCAACCTCTTGCCATTCCTCAAGAGTCATCCATCTTGGTTTTTTTGTTTTGTTTTGTTGTTTTGTTTTGTTTTGTGAGACCAGATCTCTCACAGAACCTGAAGCTTTCTGGTTAGGCTAGGCTGGTTAACCAGCACTCTCCAGGGATCCCCAGGAATCCACCTGTCAACACTAGGATTACAAGCTTGCACTGTGTCCCACTTTTTAAGTGGGTTCTTAAAAAGTGGGACACAGTGCAAGTGTGGGTTCTAGTGTTCACCAGAGTCTCCACACTTGTGCTCCAGACACTTTACCGACCAAGCTGTCTCTATGGGCCCTCCCCGACTTTTTTTTTTCAATTTCTTCTTATATGGTTTTACATATTTGACCCTGGGGATAGGCCAATTGACTCTGCAGCAGTTTCCCCTTGGGGCAGCTCTATGATGGTTCTACACTGGCAGCTATGAGAAGGTTGAGCTCTGTGGAGAAATCTGGGAGAAGCCAGCTATTGGCCCCCATATTACTCAGCTTCCTATCTCAGCATGTACACACCAGCAAGGCCCTGAGAAGAGGAATCCTGTCTCCCTTGAAGGTTCTGAAGAGCACCAGGTCTGCTCCATGCTGCAAGACTCCCACAGGAACACCAGCCAAACTTCTGTTGAGTGGCTAACAGAGCAGAATTCACCTGCTGGGTCCTACAGAGATGAGAGAAGAGAAGCTGTGTACAAGCAGCCTGTTCTGGTCTGTGTCCTGCACCCCACCAGAAGGCTAGGCAGGGACACCACTGAGCAAAGGCCAAAGGCTTCTCCATGCTGCATCCAGGACCATCTCAGTCTGTTAGAGGTAGTCGCTGATGCCAGTACACACCAGCCAAGTCCTGGAGACACATAGGAACCCAACCAATCCTTTTCTTTCCTATCATATGAGACATGGAGATAGAGGGAGCTATCCCAAGCCACTGTCTCCTGATTTCAAAAGCCCTTACTGACCTGACTCATGGCTGCTGGGAAGGATGAAAGGAGAATAGAAAGGTGGAGGCCCCTGGCCTCTACAACTCTGTTAAGGTCGGGTACAGACTGGAGAAGACAGTGGTTGTAGCATGCCACTAGGAAGGCTTCTCAAGACCTTGGTGAGTGTCTGTGGCCCTCACTAAGTGGAGGCTTGAAGGGGCAGGTGATAGCATGACACCAACTTTAAGCCTTTGGGTTCTGTTGGGTGTGACCTCTAGATGACCCATCCTGGTGCTGAGGTGCTGGTCTAGAAGCCTCTAAGCCTGCACTCTCTGGGACCCTCCAAACCGGGAGCTATCTCCAGAGTCTGGATGGTGCAATCTGCCCCCCAGGCAGGAATGTGCTGGCCCTCAGAACCAGCCTCCAGCAGTGGCAACTGCCTCCCATATGTGGCAGTCAGAGCGGTAAGGCAGGCACCCAGATGTTGTTCATTTTCCTTGGGCATCAGTGACATGCATCCCTCATTGCCAGGAGGATATCTGAGATGGGCTGACTAACCCCCTCTGTGCAGCTCCTCTTTTGGGGTTCTGGATTCTTCCCAAGGGTAGAACAGGGTCCAGGTTCTGCCCTGGTCCTCCTTAGACTTAACCTATCTTGCAGCAATGGCCATGATCCTTCTCTGCCTGTTTCCCTCCCCCACCTCCTCACCCTGGGAGTCCTGAGGACGGCTGTGTTAAATCTGTAGTCCACCATGACAAACCATGTTCTCATGCAAGGCATACTTCACTGGGCACACCCCAATTATGAAGAAACTCTGCCCCCAAAAATGTTGGCATTGAAATAAGCAGCTCTGCAGTGATTGTCAATCACAGCCACAGACTGGTGGCAGCAGGCAGGTGGTAAAGGTCACAGTTGCACAGCAATGTTTTTAGCTTTTATTGGTTCTTTGTGAACCTCACATCATGCATCCCATTCCCATTCATCTCTTCCTCCCCTTGTACCCACCCTCCACCCTTACAACTTTCCCCAAAAACGAGAAAAAAAATCCCATTGTGGAATTTGTAGTGTGTCACAACATGTCCCATAGTAAACCCATTTGTCCACACTTCTTTCCTTGCAAGTATTCATTGCAATGACTCTGGTCTGGTAGATATCTCTGGTTTCTTCTACACTATCAATACACGATCCTCATTTGGACTCCTCTTGGATGTCCCGTTGTTGACCTGTGTCATGAAAATTCTGTAGCTTTAGGTCCATAGGACTGGCCCCTTCATTTACCCTAGCAGTTCATAGAAGAGGTAGATGTTGGGGTGGGCCAAATCAAGGCCCTGGATCTGGGCATAAGAGGTGTCTGAGCCAGTCATCCAATAGGCTCTCATGCCCTCTGCGCTGGCTCAGCAACAACACCCACCCCCACCCCCCATCCAACCAGGGCCAGCTCTACCCTGCTTCCCAGGTAAGGAGCAGGGCTGCCCAGATGAGTGTTGCAGCTGGTGCAGGATATGGCCAGGTCTCCCTCTCTCATGACCCCTGAGCCAGCTCTCCTGCCTGCTGTAGACGGTGTCTGAAGACAAGGGCCAGATCTGCCAAACTCGTGCCCCGGGGATGACTCATGGAGACCCCCTTTTTTAATTTGCTTTTTATAATTTATTCACTTTATATCCTGATTGTAGTCCCCTCCCTCATCTCCTCCCAGTCCCTCTCTCTCTGCCCCTACCTCATTCCTATTTCTCAGAAAGGGGGAGCCCTCCTCCCTTACCATCTGACCCCAGCCTAGGAAAGAGTGGGGGAATAGAAGGACCCAGAGTGGGCAGGAGCTCCATAAGAAGACCAAAAGATCCAACAAATCTGGGCCCATGGGTGCCTACAGAGACTGATGCACCAAACAAGGACCATGCACGGGGAGGACCTAGAACCCCTGTTCAGACACCGAGACCCTCTTATCTGTCACTCCTGCTTGGCCCAGTGTGGTGGCTCACACCTGTTGTTCCAAAGGAGAATTCCCAAGAATTCAAGGTCAGCCTGAGCGGCAGAGCAAAACCCCGTCTTAAAAATCAAAATTAATGAAAAAAACCTCTCCTTCCCATTGAAGGAGGCAATGGGTGTGGCTGTCCCCCAAGCACAGTGAGACCTGGAGCTTCCCTCATCCTTGGCACCAGGATGGGCATAGGAATTCAAGGCCTGCATATGGCACCAGAGAGTATCACTGTGGGCAACCCCAGCCACGGCCACCGTGAGAATGCAACCAAAACTGGCAGATGCTTAGTTTATTCCAGAAGTCCAAATTCCAGCTTTTTATGTGAAATCTCTTGATTTTAATAAATGCTGCCCATCTGTCCAAATTACTCTTTTAAAAAAAGTTCTGGGCTGTAGACTTGGCCTCAGTACCAAGAGCTTCTTGATGCCAGGCACATTGAGTGCTATTGGGATGAGCCCTTCTGAGACAGCAGTTGTCGGGGTCTTCGGTATCTATGTGAGTCCCATGAGCCCCTGGGGCAAAGGTAGCTGTGATGTATGTTGATGTGGAGATGGTCTTAAATTCTCTCAGTTTTCAAATGGTAAAACAGTGGTCCCCTATTTGGGTGGCCGTTGGCTCCTGTTAGATGAGGCTTTGGGGCCCGAGCCTCAGGAAGCCAATGACTATGACCCTGGAATCTTTGTCATTCCTTGAACAAACTGCCTTTCCAAAGCCAAAACCACCTCTCTTCACTCATTGGTGGCAGAGAGTCATGTCCCCAGTCCTTGCTGTCTACCTTTTAGTCCTTCCCATGTCTCTGCTCTACCTGAGACAAGGGCTACACGGTGGTTCCCAGTTCCACTGTGGGTCGAGACAGTGTAGGGACAGGATAGGTACTTTATGTGTGGCATGCTCTGCCGGTGTGCTGATATGACCCTTTAAGGTTTCAGGCTAGGAGTTGCTCCCTCAAGTCCTTTAGTGGGGAAACCAAGACATCAGGGACAAAGGGACTTGTCTAAAGTTGTTAACTGAGACAAAGAGCCAGGGTTTCCACCTGGTTGCCTGCACACAGCTTTATATATTTTAAATTTTGGGAGACAAAAATGACACCATCCCCTTCAACGTGGTAACCATGGCTGCAGTTTCTCAGATGCTGGCTCCACACTGGGTTCTGAGCTCATAGCATACACTGTCTCCCTCCGTAAAGGCAGCCCTGCGAGATAAGCGCCATTCCTCCATTTTATACATAGACAATCTGGGGCTCAGGGTGGTAACGGATCGTGCCCAGGTTCACACAGTGCCTCCCCAAGCATGTAGCCATTGAATGTCTAGCATTCCAACAACAACAAAATCTCAAAAGGTTCAGCAGCTGTTCACTAGATGAGTGGCTGGATGGCTCAGCACTGGGTTTCTGTGTGCATTCAGAGTTAGAAACCAGAGTCACCTTGTAAACTGTCAAGCCTAACGTGGTTATCACGCTCTGGAAAGTGGACTTCCATGTCCTGACGAATTCCCTAGGCCCTAGGAGAAAGTCATTCAGCCCTCTGCTGCCAGCACAAGGCAGAGCCGTACCTGTGGGGCCAACTGGCATTTCCACTGGGGGAAGCTGGTCTCAATTGTGAGAGACAGTTGCTCAGGAGAAACACATGGGCCTTCGGGCCTGATGCTTCAGAAAGCTCATGAGGTTGCAATTAGAGCCCAAATGTGCTCATTTATAGGATTGCATCTGATCTAGGATAGGGTAGGGGTTCCAGCCAGGATCCACCTGACATGGAAAAAAAAAGACCCAAGGCTTCCTCAGAATGCTGTGAAAGGCAGTGGAGCGGAAGGTGCTGCAGGCCCCTCTGTCCTACAGAGGCATAGCTGCCTACCAGGGTCTGTTTCCTATCTAGCAAGATAGGTCTTTTCTGATTGCAGGCTGACAACAGAGCATTAGTGAAAAAGTGCCTTTCTGCAGAGCCATGGGTAAGCCAAGCCCCGGGAGGGCTGGAAGGCCCTCAGAAGCTTTGCTGCCTCTTGGAGCTAGTGAGGTTCCTGGCTGCTGTTCTCTCTCTGCATCTCATCTGTTTATTTCTTTTTCTCTCTCTGCTTCTGTATTAGTCAGAAATCATTTGGTTGCAAGTAACAGAAAAGCTAACTCAAGGAGGCTCGGGATATGGGGAGAGTATACAGGGCCTCTGGGGCAGACCAGGTGGGGTGGAGGTTCCCTCGGAAACTCAGATGTAGCGCCTGGCTCTGCTGCTGGGTGGTCTTCATTCTTGGTTTATGCAGCAATCGCCAGCCTCTGCCAGCCTCAGCTTCCCAGGTCCAAAGAGCAAAAAAGAAAACATGCATGGAATATCACACACACCACACCACACCACACCATACCGCACAAGCACGCATACCATATCACACACACACACACACACACACACACACACACACACACCACATACCACACACAAACAACACACACACCTATTGACTTAAGAAAAAGAAAAGCCCTGAGATGAGCTTCTGGGGACTCAGGCCTGTATGTGAACCAGCAGCCTCTAAGGTCACTGGCACACAGGGATCTACTTGCTCAAGCTGGATAATGGATACCAGTGTGCACATGGCTCCAAATTTGACTCAAAAGTCAAGCTGAGTTGTGGGCTAGCCTTCGCTAGAAATGATGCCAGTGCCCACCAGTGGCCACTTTACCCAAGGGAAGACCTTGGCACCACCCTACCTACCACTGCCCTTGGCTACAGAGCACAATCCCAACCACCAGCTCTGACCCAAAGTCACTTTCCAAAGGGATGCTAACTGGCCTAGGTGAGCAGACCAGAGCTGAGACCACACAGATCGTGCCCCGTGGCCTGCTTGTGCCTGGTGGCCAGCTCCTTTGCTCAGGGAAAGGAGACCATAGCAAGGAAGATGCTGTGAAACGTGAAATGCCCAGTATGTTCGTTTCAGATTCGGACCCAAATTAATCACTTCCTGAGCCTCACTCGGACTTTGATACAGTCACATTTAAGAACCAACATGTTTGGATCTTTCTGGAGCAGCACTGTCCAAACTCGAGTTTGGGCATTCATTCATAAAGGGAGCATTCAGGTTCTTGCACCCATGACCTTGAGGGGACATCATTGTTCTGTCTTACGAGTATAGTGAAAGATGTGATAAAGGCTGATGATGAAAATTCAAAATTACAATGTAGAAGCACTACAGGGCACTGTAGCCAATTGCTGGGTCAGAGATGGAGCCAGAAACTACACACATACACACACACACACACACACGCACACGCACACGCACACGTGCCCATGCCAAAAATCTAGCCGGGGGAGAGTTCCTATAAAGTTCTTTTGCCTTCAGATTGTTCAGTCAACATTCTTCAATGTGAATTATGGCTAGAAGGGGTTTTTTAATGTAATTTATTTATTTTCATATCAATCACAGGTTAGGTACTTTGCATCCCAGGCGTAGCCCCCTCTCTCATTCCCTCCCACTCTCCCCATCCCTCCCTCATCTCCTCCCTGCCCCCTACAAGTCCACCAACGGGGGAGGACCTCCTCCCCTTCCATCCGACCTCAGTTCATCTTGTCTCCTCAGGGCTGGCTGCAATGTCCTCCCCTGGGATCTAGCCAGGCTGGTACTCCCTGGCGTGTATGGGGGAGGGTCAAAGAGCCAGCCATCAAGTTCATGACTGAAACAGTCCCTGTTTCCCTTACTAGGGTCTTCAGATGGACACCGAGCTACCATGGGCCACATCTGAGCGGGGGTTCTAGGCCATATCCATACATGGTCCTTGGTTGGAGAAACTGTCTCGTATAAGACCCCTGTGCCCTGAGCAGTTTGGTCTTTGTGGAGCTCTTGTTCTCCCCAAGTCTTACTAACTTCTAGAAGGGGTTTTTTTTTAGATTTGAGATGTTTTTTTTTCTCTTGAGGAAAGCCCTGCCCCTTCTAGTTCCGGGGTCCCCAGTGAAACTGCAAGGGTCAGACTGAGAGTTTTGAAAGATCTCCTGACGCTGGGAACCGTTTTGCTCTGCGCAGGTCTCAGGGTACTTTTGTCTTCTGCCCAGATGTTATTTTTGTGGTGTCCACCACTGCTGCTGTGCTGTGTCCCATGGAAGCCGAGCCAAGAGTCCAGCCTATGTGCCATGTCTGCCTGCCAGTCACAGACAAGCCCTGCACTGACTCCAGGGGAAAAGTGGGAAGTCTCTGCCTCCTGATTCTGTATTGCCCTGGGAATGTCATTTTTCCTCCCAAGCTTAGGTTTCCTTGGCTGCAAAATGGCAACACCCCCACATCAGGACACCTCAGTCCACAATTTTACCCTACAGAAAAAGGCCCACCTTGCACGCCAATGACAGAATGTAACTCACAGTCTGTCTAAGTTTCCCTGGCATCACTTTGAGTCCTTTGAGGGTCCCTAGGCCTTTGTCACTGGGGTAACATCTCCGCTCTGCAGGCTTCCTTGTGCACAGCATGGAGGGAGCACCCCCATGGCCACCAACACCATTATGCTGGGCTGCCCAGCATCATTGGCTTTGGTGCATTGGCCAGGCCAATGACCTGAACAAGGTGTGTGAGGTCTTCTTGTCCTCCCATTAAAAGCCTGGGTTCCTGTAGTCAATGTACTGCCTTCCTCAGGATGCCTTCCTCGGGATCCTCTGCTGTAGGGATCAGCCAAGGCTCCTGCCACCGAAACTGCAGCCCTAACAAAGGAGACAGAGGATAAAAAGCGGTGGGAGGTCCTCCTTGGACTTGGCCCATGACATGCCCACGCCTGTCTCACGGGTGAGGGTTAGACGTGTGACCTCTTAACATCTCAAGGGCACCTGGGCAATGACCTTTCTGGGACAAACCCTGCTAAAAATCAGGGGTCCCTTCCTAAGGGCCAGGAAGGGACTATGGGAGGAGACTAGTGCAGAGCACTGCTGCCAAACTCTCCACCTCTGGAATGTGTTTCCTTCCCTGCCTGTTACCTAAACCTGAGGTCAGGATGGGCCTTAGGGAGGGGATCTGGAGGAAAGAGGGAATAAAGAATATATCCCTATGGGACTAGAGAGATGGCTCCGTGGTTAAGATCATTGGCCACTCCTTTAGGGGATCCTGGTTCAATTCGCAGCACCCACTCTGTAGAATCACAACTACTATCTACTGACTCCAGTCCCAGGCAACTCAATGCCCTCTTCTGACCTCAGTGGGCATCAGGCACGCACACGGCACATGAACATACATGCAGGCAAAACACGCATACACACAGAATAATAATTTATTTAAGAAAATGCAGCCCTCCCCTACTCCCAGTGCACCAGAGAAGCTAAATTCTTTCTTTTTTATGGATTTTATTGCAAACTGTTTCAAGTCTATACTAAATATTAAAAACATCCTGGTGTGTATATGTATGTTTGTGCTATGAGCACTAGTGTACGTGAGCATATAGAAGGCAGAGGTCAACACTGAATGTCTTCCGCAGTCGCGTTCCACCTTGTTTGTGTGTTTGTTTGTTTTAGTCAGACTCTCTTGCTGAACCCAGAGCTCTCTAATTTGGCTAGATTGGCTGGCTAGCAAGCTCCAGGGAATCTCCCGGTCTCTACCTCCAAGGGAATGAGGATACAGCTCCACTCTACGCAGCCCGGCTCTTTGTATGGGTCTAAAGGTCAGAACTTGGGTCCTCATGCTTTCATGGCAATCGCTTTACTGACTGAGCCATCTTTCCACCCACCCACCCTCATCAGCCATTTCAAGCAAACCTTTCCACGTCCACATTTGCTTCAAATCGTAGGAAGTTAAATATGATAAATATGACTGAGGTCTGGTTTTCTTTCCCAAACCCCTCCCCCACCTCTGCCCAAGATGTGCCCCCATTTCTGATTAAGTGTGCACACACCCCTCATATGCCCCTCGTTCCTCAGATACCTCATGTGCAGGCAATGCTGCAAATCCTGGTTCTGCTGCTGAACCTGATCCGGATGGTGCCTTCTACATGACTCATCACACAACTTGCTTTTTCTTCTCCACGTTGGCTTCAAGCTGCATCCACAATGATAACTGACTCTGCCTCGGTCGTTTGTCATGGCCGCGCTGCGTGTGTGGTGCTCGGCTGTGGCGTATGACAGCATCACCACATGTTTACCCTTTCCTCCTGAGGAGGGTTCTCCTTTGTGACTGTGTGCCATTAAGCCACGCTGCAGTAAACATCTCTGTCAGGGTCTCTCGGCACAGACTTTCTTGGCCTTGTGGTTTCCCAAGAGAGGTCTGCTGACAGGTCACCTGCCAGCAGATAGAGAAGCAGATTCTCAGGCCCTGTCCTAGACCTCCTCTTATGATTCGAATCTGGAATGTTTCTCACAGCTTGGTGCTTTGAAAGCTGTTCCGTAGCTGGAGAAACTGTTCTGAGAGCTGCAGACCTGTTAGGAAGAGGGCCCTGCCTGGTAGGAGTCTGTCAGTAAAGGTAGTCTCTGAAGATTGTCCTTAGCCCAACTTCCTATCTCCCTCCGGGCTTCCTGAGCCACTGTGATGTCAACAGCCTCTGCCACGCGCTGCTCTGTGCCACCATTCCTTCTCTGCTATCGTGGACAGAACCACTTTGAAGCTTTGGGCTCAGGGAAAGCTCTCCTCCCCTAGAGTTGTTTCTGTCAGCTATTATGGGATGAAGAAACAATCACCGCTGGTGGCTAAGAAGTTCCCTTAATCTCAACTCAGATAAAAAGGGACCCCTGGCTTCAACACAGAAAAGTGTTTCAGGAATATCTGGGATGAAGTGGAGTTTATTAAAAATTCAAGGTCACTTGGGGAAACAATATGACATACCCAAGAGCATTGGAGGAGTGGGGTTTCTCAAAAAGTGTCACACTGAATTGTCCTGATGGTGACAATGTAAAGGACTTTGGGAGCTGCTGAAAATCCACTGCTTTGTCACTCTGTCCCTCTGTGCCCCCTCTGTGTGTGTGTGTGTGTGTGTGTGTGTGTGTGTGTGTGTGTGTGTGTGTGTAATGCACATCTATTCAGAGGGCAGAAGAGGACATCAGATTATCTTCCTCTGTTACCTTTCGATTACCTTCCATTTTGTCTTTTCAAGGCAGGACCTCTCACTGAACCTGGAGCTCAGCATTGGCTAGGCTGGCTGTCCATCCAGCTCCTGGGATCCGCCTGTCTCCACCCCTCAGTGCTGGAGCTGCATGGCCAGCCATGGCTTTTCTGTGGGTGCTGAGGGTTTGAATTAGGTTCCCTTGCCTTGACAGCAAGTGCTCTTGTCCATTAAACCATCTCCCTAGTCCCGGTTCAAAAGGTACCCGGCTCGCTCCTACGTTTAGTCCCTTTTTTGATCACTAAGGTTCTGGGGTGTCTCTTGGGTAGAATTATAATCTGATAAGGCAAAACCATGAGCCACTGGGGCTTCACAAGGAGGTTCTAGAAAATTTCACATTTCCGTTTGGAAGAGCAAAGGCCTCAGGTGGATGCTGTTGCTTACACTGAGAGGAATGCTTCTCAGAGGCTGAGTCTTCAGCCAGACCCCAGAGTGGGTTCCTTTCCCTTCTAAAGTCCCTGTATTTTTCGTCTGTCCTGCCTCAATATCAACACCAGTCACACAGCCATTCTGGAGTAAGGCTCAGACGCTGGGGGTGAGAAGGCACGTCTTCAAATTGACTGGACGCTAACAGCAGCCAGGACTCACACACCTACAGAAGGAGGAGTTTCCTCTCATTCCTGTCTGTTCTTGGTGTCATCCAAATTGAGCAGATTTTGCTGGGTGAGTGGCTCTGGTGCTGTCTCTCTGTCTCTCTGTCTCTCTCTCTCACCTGGGGCTCTCTCATGGCTTCACACTTTCCGAGGTGTCTTTACTCCCCCATCCCACTGCATATTCTTTTCCTAAGCAAGAGCATCGAGGGCACTGGCACCCCTGCACTGGGCTGTGTCACAGGGTGCACATCTGCTACAGTGTGACCCTGTGAGGGCACTCTCATCAGTCAGCTCCCTGGGTGTCAGCAACAGAAATGAGGTGACAAGGTGGAAGGCCCTCAGGTTTCTAGTTAGGGAGATAGGAGAGGGGGGCAGAGACCACAGGCGTTCCCACAGGTCCCTCACTGTGTACCAGGCATGGGATGTCATCCAGGCTTTGAGAGGACTGCCGTCTGCTGACAGTAGGAAGGGTGGCCCCTCGTCTCTACTCTAGGGAGGTTCTGGCACCTCACACACCAGATGTGCCTTCATGGGGAAGATACACTCTAATGGGAACAGAAGGGCTGGGAGCTGGAGAACCAAGAATGTCCTCCTCTGGGAAGCCCTGGATTCAGGTGGCCTAGGGTGGGTAACCAGCTCATTCACTACCCAAGCTTGATGAGACATAAAAATAAATAAAATAATTTTTCATAAGATTCCCTGCACTCCACCCAAAGTTTGGCTATAAGTCTCAGCACATCTGCTTTGATACACTACAGGGTAGAGCCTTTCAGAGGCCCTCTCTGGTAGGCCCCTGTTCTGTTCCCTGTTTTCCCCCTCTTCTGATGTCCATCCTCTTTGCCTTTCTGAATGGGGATTGAGCATCTTAGCCAGAGTCCTCCTTCTTGATTAGGTTCTTTAGGTGTATAGGTTTTAGTATGTTTATCCTATATTGTATTTCTAATCTCCACTTATGAGTGAGTATATACCCTGTGTGTCTTTCTGCTTCTGGGATACCTTACTTAGGATGATCTTTTCCCACCATTTGCCTGAAATTTTCATGATTTCCTTGTTTTTTATTGCTGAGTACTATTCCATTGTGTAAATGCACCACAATTTCTGTACCCATTCCTCAACTGAGGGGCATCTGGGTTGTTTCCAGCTCTGGCTATTACAAATAAAACTGCTACAAACATGGTTAGCAAATGTCTTTGTTGTATACCTGAGTATCTTTGGGATATATGCCTAGGAGTGGTATAGCTGGATCTTGAAGAAGTGCTATTTTTAATTGTCTGAGAAAACGCCAGATTAATTTCCAATGTGGTTGTACAAGTTTACATTCCCACCAGCAGTGAAGGAGCGTTCCCCTTTCTCCACATCCTCTCCAGCATAAGGGAGAGATAGTAAGCCATGGAGGGGACAGGAGCTCTACAAGGAGAGCAACAGAACCAAAATCTGGACACAGGGGTCTTCTCTAAGACTGATACTCCAACCAAGGATCATTCATGGAGATAACCTAGAACCCCTGCACAGATGTAGCCCATGGCAGTTCAGTGTCCAGGTGGGTTCCATAGTAATGGAAGCAGGGACTGTCTCTGACATGAACTGATTGGCCTGCTCTTTGATCACCTCCCCCTGAGAGGGGAGCAGCCTTACCAAGCCACAGAGGAAGATAATGCAGCCACTCCTGATGAGACCTGATAGACTAGGCTCAGAAGGAAGGAAAGGAGGACCTCCCCTATCAGTGGACTTGGGGAGGGACATGGGTGGAGAAGGGGGAAGGAGGATGGGATTAGGAGGGGAGCAGGGAGGGTGATAGGGGGAATACAGTGTGAATAAACTATAATTAATAAAAATTAAAAATAAAGTTAAAAATATTTTTAAAAAACAAAAACAATTTAATGTCCTTTCTTGATGGCCCCTGAAAAAGTGAATTCTGCTTAGTGTTTCTGACTCTCCAGCATCCTGTCCCCAGTGGTCTACATGGTTCTTCCCTCTCTCTTGGCACATGCCTCTGCAAGATACAACCAGGCCCTCTGACCCGGCTCTTCCATGGGCTTCCTGGCTGCAAGCTCCTTGCGCCCGCCATGGAATCTGGGGAACCTTCTGCTGCCCCTTTCTGCTCTACTCTTCCAGGCCCCTTCTGCACTCAGAGAGATACAAGAAAGGCCGGTGGCAGGGCTGGGGCATGAAGACTAGCACCCCACATGATTTGGCAAAGATCTGCCTGCGAGCCTTGGCAGAGAGCATCTGACCCTACTCCAGAGTCTTGCTCACTTTCTCCCGAGCCTTGTAGCCTGCTTCCTACTCCCTCCCCTTGACTGTCTGACCTGGTGGCAGGAGCTTTTTGATGGTGACAGTAGGGACTGGGATTCAGAAACTGAGAAAGAAGGTAATGGTCTTGCCCACAGACACGAGCATTGGCACATGTACACACACATACACACACACACAAATACTGCTCTACTAAATGGTAAATGTGCTATGGCAGAAAAGCTTATGTAACAGTAGCCGAGAAAAGTAGACGTTGATTTCTCTTATATCAGCAGACTCTAAATGACTACTTTTATGTTCCATTGGCCAAATTTTGATCACATGATATCTAGTAGTCAAGAATGCTTGGAAACATAGCCTTCCATTGTATCCAGCTAATAAATAGTCTGATGAGTCCATCCAAGTAGTTCACATATGTGATCTGACTGTCTCTCTCCCACCTGGTCTGGCTGCAGCAGGCACTGGTCTGGGAGGCAACTGCACCGGCTGTGTCATATGCTCCGAAGAAAATGGCTGTTCCACCTGCCAGCAGAGGCTCTTCCTGTTCATCCGCCGGGAAGGTATCCGACAGTATGGCAAGTGTGTGCACGACTGTCCCCTCGGCTTCTTTGGGATCCGTGGCCAGGAGGCCAACAGGTGCAAGAGTATGTGTCTCCTCCCATGTTGTAGGCAAGTTTGGGTCGGGCTGCCCAGTATCCCACCGTTTCCCAGAATGTGCCCTGGGGGAAAGCAGGACCATGCCCAACCCTAGGCTTGCTGGTTCCAGCCGGCCCTGCAGCCCTCATCCAGGTCATCTCTCTCCTCCCTGATCCTGTCAGCTGTAAGGGAACACCAGAAGCTCTCAGCAAACAAGACATGGAGCCTTCACCTCTGTCTAGGTTCCGTAGGGCCTCCAGCAGGTTATTCACCTCCCCTGCATCTAGCTCAAGTACAAAAGGTAGCCCTGACCTGTTCTCTGTTTTCACTGTGACCTAGGACAAAGCACTAATCTCTGAGTCTTATGGGTAAAGGGTGAAGGAACCTCACTCCCAACCCAGGTTTGCTTTGTGACTTTCAGTGTATTGCTTCTGGTACTCAACAACAATGGCCAAGTCTGGGCTGCTGACAAGATACCATATTCTGACCCTAGTGTCCTAGCGCTTGGGGCTGCACAGAGATCTTCCCACCTTGGGCAGACCCATGGGGTCCCATCGCAGGCAGCTTATGTATGGTGTTCCTGGCTCTGTTGCAGAATGTGGGGCCACATGTGAGAGCTGTTTCAGCCAGGACTTCTGTATCCGGTGCAAACGGCGGTTTCACCTCTACAAAGGGAAGTGCCTGCCCACCTGTCCACCAGGCACATTGATCCACCAGAGTACCCAGGAGTGCCAAGGTGAGTGATGCCCTGGCCACCTGTCCCAGCCTCGGGGAAAGGGCAGGAGACCTGAAAGCTATTAATGGGCAGCCTTAGCAGCCTGTTGGTACACAGAGAATCTTCAGGGCTCTAATGCCAGGGTAACCATCAGGATCATGGATACTGTGCCACCAACTCTGGCATTGCTTTTGTCACCAAGGGTGTTCTCACCAACAAAGCAACAAGGAACAGTGTTACCTGTAGCCATCTCAAGAAAGTCACTCCAAGTATATCCCAGGGCTTTTCTGAAGACTTTTACAAAGTAACTACATGGGGCCAGGGAAGTGGCTGTATGAGGAAAGGGCTTGTTGTGCAAGTTTGGATCCCCACACCTATGTCAAAGCCAGGCACAGCGGGCACCCGCTGTGAACCCAGCAATGTGAGAGACAGGGGGATCCCTGGAGATGGCTGAGCTCTTTTGTCTCCACACTTCAGTGGGGGACAGAAGGGACAAGCAGTTGGCATTTAGGTGCAGACTCTTTGAGAGGAATTCTGAAGCAGCATATAGTTCCTGGACCCACCCCATCAACCACTGCCTACGTCTTTCTTCCTTAGTGTGACCTGCTGGGTCTGTCTCTGAGCCTGTACCCCAACCCAAGACCAGAATTTTATGCTATGGTAGAAAAGCTTATGTAACAGTGGCCGAGAAAAGTAGACATTTATTTCTCTCATATCAGCAGTCTCTAAATGACTACTTTTATGTTCCATTGGCCAAATTTTGATCACATGATATCTAGTAGTCAAGAATGCTTGGAAATGTAGCCTTCCATTGTATCCAGCTAATAAATAGCCTGATGAGTCCATCTAAGTAGTTCACATATGTGATTTGACTGTCTCTCTCCCACCTGGTCTGGCTGCAGCAGGCACTGGTCTGGGAGGCAACTGCACTGTGCCATATGCTCCGAAGAGCTGCAAAATGCCTCTGCTGCTCACGGCCCTTCTGTGGCTCCTATGGCCCCTGGCAGAGCCCCGGGCCATCAGTCCATCTGTGGCCTTTTCTTCCATCTTCTCCCTTCTTCCAGGCTGGGCCTGCCTCTGCTGGCTCAGCATCCTGGAGACTTTGTGGGGGATTCCATCCACCTGAAGCACCTCCTACCCCTTCTTCCCTCCCCACTGGACACTCAGTACCACAATCCCCTCCAAGAAGTCTTCCTGGACCCAAGGGGGTGGCCCATGCTTCTTCTGGGCTCCCGTAGCTTCTGTGCCCTCCAGAATCGTACAAAGCACCCTGCCTTCCTGGTGTACTACCCCAACGTGGTGCATTCTGGGAGCAGGTGGCTGTCTCTTATATGCAGCTGCCCTTCTGTACCTGCAGCCCTGGGTCTCACAGAAGGTACTCAGTCTCGACTTACCTGGTGAATCCATTGTGTGGTGGCAACATAGCTTCCTGAGATTTGGAGACACACCTGCTCCTGCTCCAGACTTCAGCACCTAAGACAGGACATTCACTGTCCCCTGAGCTGGGTGCTGCCTCCCCCTCAGAAATGAATGGGATGTGTCTAAAATTCCCTCCTCTGAGAACTTTCTGTCCATGTCCTTGTTTTCCCTCACAACAGCACTAGGTGGCTTTGGCCTCCTACAGTTGGTCAAAGGCATATGGTCAAGTTCAAAGTAACTCTGCTCCTGAGGACCTTTTAGCAGCCAGCTACTTCATGTTTGTCCCCAGTTCCTACACCTTTCTGAATTCCAGCCACATGGCTCTAAATTCTTCTGGCCAGGGAAGGGTTCCTGGGACTCAACTCAGCTCTGTTACCTTTTCTGGGAAGCCCTCCTCGTCAGTGGCATAAGCCTGCTCTGGCTTCTGGAGCAGCCTTCACTGACCCCTTCCCAGGCCCCTGGGGATAGCAGTCTCTGTGTGTGTTCTCTGCTACTAGCAACAGACTGAGTCCCTTGCAGGTGGAGATGGTATCCTCAAACCCCTGGTCCTTGAATCCAAGGGGCACACACTGCCAACTGGCTCACCTGTCTGTCTCTCCCTTCAGAGGAGTGTGAGCCAAGCCCTTGGGGCAGCTGGAGTCCCTGCACACACAACGGGAAGACCTGTGGCTCAGGCTGGGGCCTAGAGACCCGGCTTCGGGAGACTGGTCCAGGCAAGCAGGAGGAGCTGGAGAGTTGCCAAGTGTTATCTGAGTCCAGGAGATGTCCTATAAAGAGGCCCTGCCCAGGAGGTGAGCACCAGGCCTGCAGGGCCACGGTGGAAAAGACCCAGGGGTGATTTCTAGTGTCCAGGGACAGAGGCCCCTACAGGTTGCATCTGTCTGTGACATGGTTCTGACGTCTCCTCCTGTCTTCTCTGTGTCCTTGGAAAGCAGTGCTCTGGATGATGTCATCCGTTCCAAGAGCACACAACTCCCCAGGAGACTGCCTTGAAACTACCTGGGTGACTCCTCACCTTATAAACTCAAAATTTAGGATTGGTCTGGCTCCTCAGTCTTTCTTCCTGTCAATCAATGATGACAGCTAGCAGCTGGGAAGGGTGCCCCAGGGAGCAGGCAAATCCCTGCAAAGGTGTGCCAGCAGTGTGGACCACTACAGGGAGGCACAGGCAGGGCTAATGACAGTGAGCCAAGCAGAGCTGCTGAGGGAGGCCAGCCAAGGACCCTTCCGGGGGACACTCAGGTCTCCTAGAGACAGCATGCTGGGGCCCTGTCCACACCCTCTGCCATCTAGCCACTGGTCACCAGACGGCCTCAGTCCAGATGAGCTTCTCTGAATGGAAGTCAGAACTGGCTCCAGGAACTCCAGGCCACTGAGCAAGTTAATCCACTGGCCAGTCTTTGGCCACCTTATCTCAGAAAAAAAGACTAATCAGGCGTTCACACTGGGCATGTGCCGTGTTCCTCCAGGGTTGGTGGGACACACCGGAGTCAAGATGAGACCTGGGTCTGGGATGTGCAGCCAGCCCTCAGCACTGCGGGAGCCGCTGTGGCCAACCTCTTCGCCTGCCTGTCAAATGGGGTAGAAATGGTAGCTTTTGTGCCCACTGCGTGGATTTGCTCTCCGTACTCTCTGGGTCATCTGGCTCATGCCAAATAGCAGCTAAACTTAAGGGCTTGGCCTTTCGGGGATACTTGTAAGGGCCAAACCTGGCTGAGTAGCTGGGGAGTAGGACAGGGACTTGGGCAGCAGAGACTCAAATCTCTGCAAGAAGCCTTAACAGTTCAGGTGCTGGTCCTTCCATCCCTACAGGCTGTTGCCCAGCTCCACCTTTACTTCCGACCCCCTAGGAATCACCAAGGAGGATTCTGTCTGCAACAGTTTCACCTGCAGCCCCAAATTTAGAACAGGGTGATTTTGAGTCCAACACTCTAGCTCTGGGACCTGCTGAGGCTACTAGGGGTGCCCTCATCTCTCAGGACCTCCCTGGAATCTGTGTTCTCTTCCAGAGAGAAATTCCAAGCGGAAGAGCAGGAAGGATCGGCGCCAGCGCAAGGACAGGAAGTTGGAGCGCAGACCACACCAGCCTGGCTCACAGTGACCATCTCCAGTTCTGGCTCACACCTTTGGCTTGCTGCGCTTCCACTATGGCCTCCTCCCTTCTTCCCCTGCCCTGCTCTTTCCCCACACGCTTCACTCTTTCTGTCTGCCGCCCTTCCTTTTCTGGTTTCCTCTCCCCCCTCAGTTCACTTCCTTGTTTCTTCTTCTTTGGACCTGTCCTCTCCTTGTCTCTTTTCCTTCATTTCCTCCTGTTCTACTTTCTTTTTTTCACTGTCCAACCCCCATGCACAGACAGACATAAGAGAGAGTCTGCGCCTCTGTCCTCCATGTGGTTCTCCAGAGCTCAAATCAAACTTTTTTTTTCTAGATCTTTCTATGACCCTGTCCTGACTCTACCTTTGCAGAGTTACAATTTAAGAGGACTAGGTTTGGGTACAACTTGGCAGGCCCTGGGAACCCTGTTTCTATCCCGGAAGGCCCTGCAATCTGAGTTGTGAACCCTTCACCAGGACCACTCCTTCAAGGTCAAATCTGCAGGACTCAGCCAGTGCCTCTGCCATGAGGCCACCAGGGATGGTTCCAGGACCTCGCAAGGCCCAGCCTGCACCCCTTGTCCAGGATGGTGGTATAGGAGCCACTAGAGTCTCTCTAGCTAGAAGTGGCCCAAAGCCTACCAGCAAATCCCCTTACAAATGCCTGAGTCCCATCCCCACTCCCAATCCCTGATCCATCTCCCTTTTGGAGTGCCCATGACTTTTTCCCAGCTGACCACTCTCCCAAAGCCTTCGGGGACCCGTGCACAGAATCAGGTGGGACTGTTAGTCCTGTTAGTCAGTGGTCCCAAAGGTTATTGAAGCCAAGTGGAGCTTAGAGATGGTCCCACCCACTCCGTTCACCACCCTGCTACTTGCTGCCCATCACATCCATAGAGAAAACTGATGTCTAAGGGAGTGATGGGCAAGCATTCTCTGCCATCAGTCAGCACAGCACATCTATGAAGAAGTTTGGGGTGTTTGGGGAAGGAGTAAAGACAATTGATGGGTCAGCAGTTCAGCTGGCCTCCCACTTATCCCCCTTCTGCGTGGACACTCTGTGATACCCCCAACTCCAGACAGGAAGGACACTGGGAAGAGCCGTCAGGTAGACCAAACCAATTGGCAAGTCTGTCCTTACCCTTGCCATTGGCCTAGGAACTGCCACTGTTGCCGGGAGGAGTCTTTGCATTAGGGCCCAGGGGTAGCTGGAAAAGGATACAGGCAAGAGAGAAGCTCCATGTGGTGTACCCTCACCCTGTCAGGCAGTGACCGTCATACTCACCCTACACTTAGCAGGGGGGGGAGGGGGGATCCAGAGCACTGCTCCTGACCCTGTAGCTGTCTTCCTCCCTGGCGTCACGCTAAGAACAGCTGGATCCCCTGCTTTCCTGGCCAGGGGCCCAGCTTCCCCTGGACTGTTTTCTTGTTGTGATGAGACTCCCAGCTACTTTTTAAAGAAAGATTAAAAAGAAAGAACCTTACGAGGATTTCTTGGGCATCAGAGTGCCCAAAGTTTAGGAAGCACAGTGCCCAGAGGTTCACAGTAGCAGAATGTAAACTTCCTGGGGCAGCTTCCCCCGGAATGTTCCAGCTGACAGGGGCCATGGTTCATGGGGACTGACTGGGGGCAGAATTTCCACCGAAGTGCTTCCCAGTTCCTTGTAAGAAGGGGTCTCTTGGGGACTCCATCCTTGCAAGCTTAGGACCTGAATTTGATCCCCAGCACCCAGATGGAAAAGCCAGGCATAGTGTCTGGTGTGCCCCTGTGTCATAGCACTGGGGAGACGTACATGCAAAAATGCCTGGGGCTTATTGGCCAGTCAGCCTGGCCCAAGAGGCAAGCCCCAAGCCAGGAAGGAAGCTTGTCTCAAACAAAAAGGTAGCTGGCCCCTGAGGAGCAACACCTGAGGTCGTCCTCTGCTATTGTACACACAGAGAGAGTGCTAGCGCTTGTCTGAGCTTCAGCCAGATGCAAATGATGATGTGTCCCAGAACCCCTCAAACCTCCTGATTTGGAATCCAGGAGCCACTGGAAAGAGCACAGGCTCACTGACTCCTGGGAATAACCTGGGCTACTGGTAACCTGGTGTGAGCCCAGCCTGTGAGCAGTTAACTGTGAGTCTGGACCAAGCCACGTGCCCTTTCTGGGCTTCTGTTACTCCTTTCGATGAATGAAGAGGCAAGGCTGGGCTCAGTTCATTGTCTACATCTGAGCAGTCTGGCCACGTCCTGGGCTTTAAAGGTTCTGGTTGTCTTTTGTTTTGGGGTTTGGTTTTTTGTTTTGTTTTGTTTTGTTTTCAAAGCTTCAGACTTCAGGATGCCACACCAGACCTATACATCATGAACAAGTTGAGAAACAAATGAGACAAGAAAACGTATTCTAGGATGAGTCAGGGGGAAAGGTGCCTAGAGGTCCAGGATCTGGATTGATGGTCATGGCTCCAGCTCTGACCACACAGCTCAAAGGTCTGAGTCTGTGGACAGATGGGGAATACAGACATGTTCTGTCTGGAGTTTTCTGCTAAGAATCAAGCCCTTGGACGCTGGAGGCTCTAAATTCCATAGTCGTTACAGGACTAGTGTGGGAGGCATCAGGCCTGCAATTATCTAGCTTTGCTCTTCCCCTTTGAGGCTAGGGACCTGATACTCTGTTGCTAACTGAGGGCTCTAGATATTTTTAAATAGTTTATAGATTTCCCCTGGAGCCTCTACTATAACCTAGCGCTGCATGTACCCTCCTCCCATTGTTGTCCATCTTTGTGGTCCCATTTGGGATCCATCTTGCCCACCTTCCTGGTAAGCGAAGCTCCTTGCCATCAGGTGCATCACCTGGATGCCTCTTGTAAGCAGAGCTGGGAAACTGCTCTACAGCTGGATGGACACATGGAGAAGGCCAGTGAAGCTGTGTGGCCCCTCAATGATGTTCTAGTGGCAGAGTGACACTTTGCTTCTCCTACCCCTTTCCTACTGGCCTGTACCAGGTCTTCTGATTTGTCCTACTCTCTTCTCAACTCCACCAGACTCTTCAGCATGGGCTGCCTGTTATGCCCACATGCAGCCACTAGAGGGTGTCACTCAATCAGGAACTGCCAGCCTGGTCATTGCCCACTTCCTCGAACTTGGGGGCATATTGCTGTCCTGGGGGCCAGGGAGAGGCTGCCTCCCACCTCAACTGAACAGTGACTTCACCACAGCGCACAGTGCCAAGACTCCAGAGCCAGGCCTCAAGCCATTCCAAGCCCTAAACAAAAAGCTGACTTAGAAGACAGTCCAACATTCCAGGAGAGCCACCAGGACCAGCCTGCAGACACCAGCCCCAGGCAACAGGGGACATCCCAGCTCACTTTAAGAAAAATCCATCCATGCTGTGGGAATCTTCTGACTTGGAAATGTGTGTCATAACAATAAATAGTGATGGTGCCTTGTATTAGCTTAGTGCCTAGTATATGGTAGAGGTGCCAAGAACCTTTTCATTGTGTTTCAGTCTTTTAAATTCAATAGAGACCATAGCAACTCACTGGTGTGAAAGGTCTTTTACAATGCAGACATTCTGGGAAGAAGGTCAAAACATCCATCTACGGCCCACTGGTCAAAGATCTCTTCAGGCCCAGAGATGACGGCAGGGGGGTGAGGGTGGGGATACTGTTTGTACAAAGGGGCCAAGGATCAGTTCATCTTCCAGCCTCAGAAGCTACCCGATCCTGGACCACAGGCCCGACCCTGATGCTGCTGCTCCTGTCCGAGGCCTCCATCACTCAGCCCACCCCACGTGGCTGGGTTTCCGCCAGCCTTCCTCCTTGAGGCAGAACAGACACACAGCCTGGCCCACAGTGAGAGAAGCCCATTGGGCAGCAGCTCCTCCTGCCCTCAGCTTGGAGTCTTCCCAGTAGAGCTGCCCTCCTGCCCTGCCCGGGCTCCTGACCCTCAGAAGCCATGAGCATGATTAAATGACGCTGTTCTCTGCTTCTGGGGTGGGGGAAGAGTTGTTTCACAGGAGTTCACAGATGCGTCTTGACATCTGTCTCCTGGGGCAGAACTGAGGACAAAGCCACAAATGCTGCCTCCACCCTGCCCATCTGTGGGCCACAGGCAAGAGCCCACACTCCCTGTCCCTTGGTCTCACCTGTGAAGGGGGATAGACACCAAGAGTCCATGGTGTCAGTGTGAGGTTCCAACAAGGTAATATGTGAGAAAGGCCTTAGAGACTTTTTTTTAAACAAGTAATCCAAGGCTTCAAAATAAGTAGTAGAGGTGGCTCATGAAACACACACAACCTTCTACCACAGTTACATCATGTACTGACCAGGACCAGCCCCAGCGCAGGGGCTTATGGGACATCTGTGGCTCAAGATCCATGGCTCTTTCTGCCACTTGTTTCCTTCCTGTACAATGAGGCCTTTTTCACACAGCACAGGAAAGCAGAACATGTCCTCCCACAGGAAATCCAAATCATGACACATCACATAGATGCTATTTTCATAGAGAAGCAACAGTGGCTACACAGGTTTTCACTGCCTTCCTCAAAGGAGCAAGACTCAGCCCAGATGATGTAGAGGACATCTCACAGTGTCTGCCAAAATGGCCATGCACATGCCCCTCTGGCCCCTAGCACTGCCTGTCACTTAGACTGGCCCACAAGTGAAACATCATGCATTCCTGGGTCCACAGCTGCTCCCTCTAACCCCATATGCAATCACACACAAGAAAACCAGAACTATCTAAAAGAAAGAAAGAAAAAACAAAACCAGAACTATCCAGAGCTGGAGGAGGGGGTCCTGTAAGAAGCGCTCTCAGTGGCATAACAACATCAGGAAGGGCCTTGTGCTGGGTGACACAGCTAAGTGATATGCTGAAAGAAGACACCAGTGAGCTGATGGCTCCAGGGAGCTGGCAAAGGCTCTAGCTGGAGGAGGCAGAAAGGGGCCTGACTTTTCACTTTTGTGCCTTTTGAGTTTAAGCCATTTAACCATAACATTAGGTCAAAAAAAATTTGTGAAAACTGGTTTCAAGATGCCCTTAAAAGGACTCCAAGGCTTTGGCAAAAATTCCAAAAGGACTCATCTTTCAGGTGATGTTTAGAACTTCAGAAGGGACAAACCCCCCTCCCCAAGTGTGCATCTCCAGCTGTCTGTCAAAGGTCCCGCCTTGAAGGCTGCACCACCCGCTGTCTCCCAGCAAGCCTGCTCATGTCCACACAGGCCATGTCCACTCCTCTACCTCCCAGAAGGCTTTGGGTGTCATGCTGCTGAGACAAAGTCCAAATGCCCAGACTACAAGATTGTGCCTCCACTGAGTGGGTTCCTCTGTCCTTGCTGGAGAGGAGGTGGTAAGAGTGTGCCAACAAGTCACAGGGCCTGTCTCCTGTGCCTGGCTGGCGGCTTGACCCTGAGCGGGCCTCCCCAGGACCATGGTGGAAGCAACTCAGTGAGATGTGAGCACCAGGCATACCGTGGGGCTCCATGAGGCAGGCAGCTTTTTCTGTCATCACTCCATCTGTCCTTTCATCCCCTCACCAGCCCCTGGGTGAAATCGTATGTCCTCTTCAGCACAAGCACTCCTCCGTTCTAGAAGCCTTACCTAGTCCACCATTCTTTCCTCCAATGATGCCACCGGCTCCCAGTTCTACCCTTGTCTCGTCCTATACCTGTCTGGGTCACCAGAGGGCAGCAGCGTCTGAGAAGCTGGGAAAGCAAAACTGTGGCTGAATTGGGTTGGGGAGAAGCCAGGCTCTAGAGAGCCCTGCCCACAGTCACCCTGTTCTCCACCAGCACCCCATGTCTCAGTCAACCGTTAAGGGAAGTCGAGGCAGGAACTGAAACGGAGACCACAAGTAGCACTTGCTTCTGGTTTCCTTCCTCTGGTCTGCTCAGAGTATTTTCTTTCTTTCTTTCTTTCTTTCTTTCTTTCTTTCTTTCTTTCTTTCTTTCTTTAAATACACTGCAGGGTCCACCTGCCTAGGATGGGCCCTCCCATGTCAATCCTGGATCAAGATCATGTCCCCACAGACACAGCCCTACAGGCTAATCTGATGGTGGCAATCCCTCAACTGAGGTTCCTCTTCCCAGTGACTCCATTTGTGATAAGCTGACAAGAACCGAACAGTGAAAACAAATATCTTTTTTTCTTTCATATGAGGTTAAGTACAGGCGCATACACACCCATGAATGTAGGACATGAAAATAGAAACGGAACTGTGAGAGGGAGGAAGAAGTCTAAAGAGGGGGTAGGAGAGGGTAATGGGGCTGGAGAGATGGTTCAGAGGTTAAGAGCACTGGCTGCTCTTCCAGAGGTCCTGAGTCCAATTTCCAGCAAACAACGGCGGCTCACAACCATCCACAATGAGACCTGGTGCCCTCTTCTGGCGTGTAGGTATACATGCAGACAGAACATTGTATACGTAATAAATAAATCTTAAAGAGAGAGAGAGGGGAACGGAATACTTGTGGCACAGGAGAGAAGACGAGCAGGGTGAGGGAAGGAGAGGGGGGCAGGGAGAGGGGAGCAGTGGGCAAAGTGTAACGATGGGCAAGTTTGAGGATGTCACGGCGGGAACCCCTTTTTGTTGTTGTTGCAGTTTTCTACTTCATTTTGTCCAGTCAAATTCTTTTCTATGTAGCCCCAGCTGGCCTGGAACTCACAAAGATGGCCTGCCTCTGCCTCCCAAGTGCTGGGATTAAAGATGTGTGCCACCACACCTGGCTTAAACCGCTTCCTTTGTGTGCCAGCTTTGGATAATAATAATAATAATTGTTATTATTTAGCATCTCCCAGCATCCCTTAGTCCTTTCCTGGTGTAGAGCATGGCTGGCATACCCTGCCCTCTACCTTAAACATTCCAGGCCAGAAGCTGGGGCTTCCCCTCCCCCTTCACTATATAACCCTGACATTTTGGTTTTCTTCTCTCACTCTCCTCTCTCTTTCTGCCTTGTTCCTCCTCCTTCTCCCTCTTTTTTCTTTCTTTTTTTCTCTCTCTGTTTCTTTCTCTCTCCCCTCTTTCCCCTGCATGGTAGATTAGAACTACTTCCAACAAACTTGTATTATATACTTTAACTTGTCTTGCGTTCACATGTCTGCATCAAGCACACATTGCCCCTTCAAGCATGTTTATCAATAATAAATCACAGTTAATGTGAAGAAAAAAACTAGGGAAAAAAGGAAGCTGGCAGGGATGGATGAAGAAAGGAGGGAGGAAGATGGAGCTGCCAGATCACTGGTTCTCTGAACCACCTCTGCGCTTTGCAGTCTCCTTCTCAAACAGCCCAACACAGGAAGAACCATTTTATAGAGGAGCAAGCTGATCCGCTGCGGGGCCACACATCTCTTTGAAATCACAGTTGTAACCATTCCTCATAGGTTCTTAGCAGCACTGAGCATGCATCCGGACCTATATGATGGAAGAAGAGAATTCACTCTCACAAGCCATCTTCTGGACTCCACATGTGCACACACACACACAACACACAGGAAATAAGTAAAGTATAATTTAAATTTTCAAAATGTGTTTGTGCTTAATTATAGCTATTCTAATACTGATTTTCATTTGCATTTCTCTGCTGACTGATTCTGAGTACCTTCTCATATGCTTACTCATTATTACATCATCTATTAGTGCCGTGATGCTGAATCTTGACTGTCAGTCTGATCGGCTTGAGAACGGCCCAGGAGATCATCACAGCGCATATCTCCTGAGGATGGCATTTCCAGGGGTGATTACCCAAGAGGGAGCACCATGCTGAGTGTGGGCAGTACCACTCCGTATGTTCTGGCCAGATGAACAAAAGAAAGAGGAGGTCACTGGTGCGGGATTGCTCCCTCCCCCCACCTCTCTCTCTCTCTCTCTCTCTCTCTCTCTCTCTCTCTCTCTCTCTCTCTCTCTCTCTCTCTCTCTCTCTCT
>CM053766.1:141273769-141336902 GCA_028658305.1 Pachyuromys duprasi | reverse complement strand
TCTCTCTCTCTCTCTCTCTCTCTCTCTCTCTCTCTCTCTCTCTCTCTCTCTCTCTCTCTCTCTCTCTCTCTCTCTCTCTCTCTCTCCTGCTGCCACCATGGACACCCAGAGCTGAACAACTACAGACTGAAGACTCTGAAATGGTGAGCCAAAAAATCGGAAGCCTTCCTTAAGTTGTGTTCTCTTGGGTCTTGGGGTCTGTCACAACAATAAAAATGTCTTATGAATACAGTATCCTGGGGCTAGGGATATGGCTCAGTAGCTAAGAGCCCGTGTTGCCCTTGAACGAACCAGGTTCAGTTCCCAGTCTCTACATGGTGGTAATTCTAGTTCCAGGGGAATCCTACACCCTTTGCTGGCCTCCACAGGCACTGGAGACACACATGGAACACCAACATACAGGCAATAAGTAAATACATAAATAAAAGTAAATAAATATTTTAAAGATAATAAATAAATATAGGGGCTGGAGAGATGGCTCAGAGGTTAAGAGCACTGGCTGTTCTTCCAGAGGTCCTGAGTTCAATTCCCAGCAACCACATTGTGGCTCACACCATCTAAAATGAGATCTGATGCCCTCCTCTGATGTATAGGCATACATGCAGGCAAAATACTGTATAAATAATAAATAAGTCTAAATAAATAAATATAGTGTCGTTTAAAATATTTTGTCCATTTTATTGGATTGTTTTCTTCTCACTGAGTTGTTAAAGCATTCTCTCCTTTCTTTCTCTACATAGACAGAGATTAATATAGAAACAGAGATGTGTAAGTGGACAGATAATAGTTGTCTAGATGCAAACTTTTTAGAAGGTGGTTTTCTGCATCTTCTAATCTATGGTTTATCTTTTCATTTTCTTAGCAGGCTCAATGCCATTAGAATGGAACTTTTATATTCTGCTGTTGCTGGGAGTTTTGCTGTTGTTTGTTTGACACAGAGTCTCCTGTTTCCCAGGCTGGCCTTGAACTTCCTATGTAGCCAAGGGTGAACTTGAATTTGAATCCTTTGGCCTCCACTTCCTGAATGCTGAGATGATAGGTGCATGTCACCAGGACAGGCTCCAAATCTTTGCATTTTAAGTCGAAAGTTTCCAGTTTTTATTTCATAGTTTTTGTGTTTTACCTAAAATTTCTTGGCTTGATCAGAAGTCACAGTGATTTTTTTCTTGTGTATAGAGCCCATAAATTCTCTTTAGGTTTATCGCTGAGGTCTTGGCTCTTTGCTCCAAGGTACTCCTGTATATGAGGTGAGGTGGCAGTGAGCTTGTCTTCTTTCCTTAATTTATTTTTTCTTAATTTCTAATTTCTTAAGTAGTGTCTTTTTTCTTAATTTTTATGTTTACATGAGTATATATAATCATGAGTGTGTTTATGAATGAGTGTGTTTGTGCATGAGTGAGTGTGTGTACATGGGTGTGGATGTGTGTGTTGCCATAGACACGAATGTGTGGAGGTCAGAGAACAAATTGTAGGAGTCAGTTTTCTCCAGCTGTGTGAGTTCCAAGGAAGGAACTCAGGTCCTTAGGCTTGGTAGCAAGTGCCTTTACTTGCTGAGCCATCTCTCAGGCTCTTTTCTGTTTTAATATGCATCTAAAGTGCAATTTTATTTCTGGAAAAGTTATCCTCCATGGGGGCTAGGCGGTGGCTCAGCTAGCAAAGGCAAGATGAAGCTGGGATCCCCAGAACCCATGTAGACACAGCAGCATGGCTGCAATCCTAGAACTCCTATGGCAAGATGGGAGGCAAAGACAGGAGGCTGCCAGAAAGCTGGCAGCTAGGCTACACAGTCTCAAAAGGAAGGTGGAAGATGAGGCCCACCTGTGCCCCTCCCCTGCAGACTGCAGGCCACATGCTGGCCCATAGGCACCGTGGGAAACTGCTACAACGGCTGGTATTGGCCATCCGCCATGTAGCTCAGGGGCTGTGTGCTGCCGGGGGGAATCCACTCGTGCTGAACTCTGTGTGTTTTGAAACCAACTTTGTTGGGCATCAAAAAGAAGGCAGCTGTCCTAGCAGGACATAGGGGCACCTCTGTAGAGTTCTGTCGGGACAGGCTCATGCTTGTGAACCAAAGTTCACCATCTGTGCATTTCCTTATATGTGTATAAAACACACCTGGGAAAATTTACAGGGAACCAGCCACAGAATGACCTAAGGGAGCAGGGCTGGCATGCGGGGGACTGGCGTTGCGGACACGTGTTTTATACAGTGTCCCTTTGTAACACTGAGATTTAATGCTATGCTTGGGGAATACACCCCCAGAAAACAAATAGAAAATGGAAATGGAGGAAGCTGCTTCCCCAGAGGCTGTTGCGGGGAAGCCATTCCCTCCTGTGTCCTGAGACACATCTACTGGGTAGCCCAGCTCGACGGAGAAGCTTTCTCAGTTGGGGAAACTTAGCCTCTAAGCAAGTCCCTGTGTGCTGTGTCAGGGATTCACTAAGGCCAGAGGAACAAGAACCAGTGAGGGGCCTTCAGTTCTCCCTGCCCCTGGGGAGACCCTGACAAAGTCACTTTAGGGCCAGCTCAGAGGCCAGCCCATCTGGAAGCTATCCGTGCCCTGGGCAGAGAGAGGACAGTGGAAAAGGGTGGTGGAGGAGAGCTAGGGGAGGGCGGGAGGAAGACAGGAGGACCTGGGTGCGCACACATCTGCTCTTCATCAAGCTCAAACTGTGGCCTGGGCCCCAGCCCTGGAAATCTCGTGTACCAGCCGGGTCCAGCCACCCTCCCCACAGGGATAGCACAGCCCCACATAAGATCCACACAGAGAGGGGGGAGGGGGCAGCCAGCCTAGCTGTAGCCCGTGTCTCACAGATCCCCATGTTCCCTTCCATAAACCAGGCAGGCCCTGCAACGGTCATCCTCCACCTCCCTCCTGGCCTCTGTACCACAGGGCGGATGAGCACACAGGAAGCTAGGGCATCCAATGAAGATCAAAGCAGTGTGTGCTTCCTCATGAACACTGCAGAGCAGCCCTCCGAAACAGGTGTGCCTACTAGCTTGGCTCCTCTCATGACCCTATCAAGGTTCAGAGACACTGAGTAACTTACCCAGAGTCACACAGCCTGCAGAGGGCAGAGGATGGATGTGAATGTGGGAACCTTCATCACAGCACTCCTTAACCATCGTTTGCACCTATGGACCCAGGTTCTCTGGGTACCTGTGGCAGAGGCCCCTGAGGTGGGGGTGAGAACTGGTTTCTACCTCTTCTGGTTGCTGAGGCCACAGAGGAATAGCCATCTCTAGCAACTGGAGGTGAGCAAGGTGAGAGAGGCCCGGAGGTTGGAGAAGGCCAGTGTGATTTTTATTGCCAGCCTTATGTTCGGGGATCACCTAGGAGACAGGTGAGGAGGAAGAGTTATTAAGAAGTGAAGATGTACTCCGAATGTCGGCAGTGCCATCCCCTGGGCTAGGCTCCTATGAAATGAAAAGAGAAGGGGCACACACGGAAGCATGAGGACCTGAGTTCACATCCCCTGAACCTACAGTTAAAGAGAGAGAGAGAGCTGAGCAGGGCGGTGCACACCTATAATCCAGTCCAGCATGACGCTCAAGGTTCAGTGAAAGATGCAATCTCAAAAAAACAAGGTGGAGAGACATTGAAGAAGGCACCTAACATTAACCTCTGCTCTCAGTTCTCTCTCTCCATACACACACACACACACACACACACACACACGTACACTAGCACACACAGGTGTTCACATACATGTACACATATATTCAGACACAAAACTGAAACAAAGGATAAAATGGACTGAACAGCAGCATTCATCCAACTCTGCTCCCCACCCCACCCCCACCCGCCACCAGACTGCGGTGACAATGTGACTTCATGCTCCTGAAGTCATGGGTACCCCGAATTCATGGACTGTATCTTTAAACTGTGAGCCAAAATAAAATAAACTGTCCTCCTGTAAGCTGCCTCTAGCCTTGTGTTTGACCACAGCAGTGAGCAAAGTAACTCACAGAAGCAGGGTAACGAGTAGGGGGTTGGGAACACCCCACTGGGCCACAGTCTAGACCAGCCTGCTGGTAAGATGCAATATGGCTGACTCCAGCCTTTACAGAACACAGTGTCCCCTGACCTCTTCTCTAGAATGCTCCCTTTGAGAAGCATGCTTGTGTGGACCAAGTGGCCCCAACAATGACTTCCCCACAACCCTGTTAGTAACAGGACACTAGCCATGGCTCATCTGTCCAGCAACAGCAGCAGTGTGGCCCAGCCACACAGTGGAAAACTATGCAGTGATGAAAAAGCCTGACGCACAGTCCCTGCGCTGACAGGCTCTGTGCAGAACCCATTGTTCCAGGGACAAAGGAAGCTGCTGGCCAGTCGTGTGCAGAGTGAATCCTGAGGAACCATCTGCATAAGGAGCTTGGAATGAGCAGGAAGTGGGGCCAGGGTGGATGCATGAAGAGTTTTAAGTCAACTCCTTATACCCTTCCAGAGCTTTCCTCGCTGAATCAGTAAGAATTATATGAGATTTTTTTTTAAAGAGCCATGTTGAGCACACAAGAGGGGCTCAGCTCATTTGACGAGTTTGATGACTGTTTGGAGCCCTTGTAACTGGGAGTGCAGCTGCTAGCCAGTGTGTGCAGGGAGCAAACTGGGGAGCTGGGAGCTGAGAATGGGAAGGAACTGGCCAGGAGCGGATGCATGCTCAGAGTTTTAACCCTTCCCAGAGCCCCCTTCCCCAGAGCTCCACGTGTCTGATGGGTGTTAGTAGCAAGAGGAGGGGAAGCTGGGAAGGAGGGAGGGGACCTTCCGGTGGGCATATTGAGTGCTGGCTGTGAGCCAGAGCCATTCTCCCAATAGAGCTTTACCCTCCCATTTTCCAGATGGGGAAGCTGATCTTAGAGAATTTCACCTCCCTTGCAGCCAGCAGCAACCCAAGCCACACATGCTGGCTGCCACCACAGCCTGCGTCCTCAGTGCCGGCCATGACCAACTGCCCTCCGCTCACAGGCCAAGAGCCTGAAGCCTGGCTCCAGGTCTACATTCATCCCTTCCAGTGGAGGATGAGGGCAGCCAGCAGCCGGTGGCCACTTAGCCAAGACGCCTGGGAGTGATTAGGACCAAGCCCAGAGCTCTGGACCGAGGCGCCTTCTGCATTTTAATTGCATTTTAATGGAGCTGGGCCACAGAGCTCACAGGCAGGTCACTGTTCTGAGCAGGGCCAGCCTTCAGGAATGTGAAGACAAAGTGCTTCCCTCTGAGAGAGGAGAGGCAGCGCCCAGGTAGAAAGACTTTAGGACAAATGGGAAGACTCAGGCCTGAAGAAGCGATCTGTCCCAGTCCCCACCCTAGGCTGAGCATCCAAGTGTCAACAGCCATCCTCCTACAGGCTGACTACTGAGCCACCCACCCTCTTTGAAGCCAGAAGGGACCTGGGTCACCTTCTACATGATTATACTGATGACAGCCCTAGCAGCAACCACAAAGCAGAGTAGGAATTCCCCACAGTGACTGATCCCTCATGGGGACCTTGGGACTAGGCCATATTCACTCCACAGGTGAAGCAAAGGCTAAAGGCCTACTCAGAGACAGACAGCTGTCAAGTGTGGCTCCAGCCAAGCCCGCTCCTGAACAGAGAAGAGCCAGGCCTGGAGAGGGCACAGAGCAGGCCCAGGTCACACAGTGAGTAAGGGCAGAACTCTCAGACTGCCCCCCCCCTTCAAACCAGGTTCTTTGGGAAGGTCAGACTGTGGTCTAGGTTCTGAGGGTCTGGATTTAGACCTGAGACTCTCTCTTAAAGGGCTCAACCTCAACTTGCAGAGGACCCAGAGATAGAGTGAAAACATGAGAAGAAAGGCCAGGAGGGGCCAGCTTGTCACACTGAGAGAAAGGAGATGTCCCTGTCTCCTATTCGTCAGTGATTCTCTCTCCTGCACCCCAGCAGCTGGCCTTCAGGTAAGGCCTCCCACTACTGCCCACCAGAGCTGGCCTTTGTCACAGGCCTGACAGTTACACGAACTCCGGCCTTCTCCACTTGAATCACATTGTTCCTCCTTCTATTCCATGATGACAAGCTACCCAATCTCAGGACCTTTGCACCAGCTGTTCCCTCTGCCCAGAAGAGCCCCCTTACCAGCTCCTCCCGGGTTCCTCCTACCACAGTGTCTAAGCTCCAGGACCAAAAGCAGTCCCCAATGTAGATGTCCCTAGGCACCTCTTTGACTTGTGTCTTAGGGTATTCACGGCATTCATCCCCACCAAATTTTCAGGTTCATTTACTTGCCCATGTCTGTCCTGCCTTCCCTTGCTAAGCCACGCGCTTCAGGAGGTCCAATCATCTTGCTCTTACTGTGAGCTTGGCTGTAAAGGTACCAGGTGTTTCCTCATAGACCACACTGAAGGCAGGACCTGGGGAGAGTACACCAGGGGGAAGCTCATGGAAGGCTCTACCCACCCAAGGCCTTGTGCTCTCATCTGTGAAGCTGGCTGACCTCAGCATAGTCTTCCTTTTGCCTCAGCCAGGATTGGATGGCCTCATCTTGCCAGCCCTGGCCCCTCAGTGCCCTCGGATGCTGCAGTGGCTCTGTGATTACTGCCCTTGTTACGGTTAGTGTCCTGTCCTGTCGCCAGGCCCTCTGCCTGCCTGGGCGCCTGTCTGGCAGTCGGGGGGGGGGGGAGGGGAGAGGACAGTTCAAAAATGTCTGGACTGGGCTTCACAGAACAGTCATCAGGGCTCTTCAGGGCACCTCTTGCCTGCCTGCCCCACTGATGCCAGTGAGGAGGCGCTAGGATGGGCTATCATTGTTCTGCAGACCTTTGAGGGCTCCAGACAGAGGGTACAGGGTGATATGAGGAAACCAAACCCCATGAAAACTTAGTTCCTCTGCCCGTGTCTAGCATGGCAAACCCTGGAGAAGAAACCAATGGCCCTGGCAGGCCCAAACCCAACCCCCAAACTCTGGCACCTTGGTCTTCCCCATCTTCCAGTGAGCCCCCAGAACAAGGAGTGTCTTAGTAAGAGTTTCTACAGCTGTGATGAAACACTGGGTTGGGGAAGAATTGTTTATTTGGGTTTATTCGGCTTACATTTTCACATCATAGTCTATCACTGAAGGAAGTTAGGGCAGAAACTCAAACAGGGCAAGAACCTGGAGACAGAAACTGATGCAGAGGCCATGAAGGGGTGCTGCTTACTGGTTTGCTCCATATATCTTGCTCAGTCTGCTTTCTTATAGAACCTGAGACCACCAGCCCAGGGATGGCATCACCCACTATGGCCTGGGCCCTCCCCCATTAATCGCTAATTAAGAAAATGTCTTATAGGCTTGCCTACAACCCAATCCAATTGAGGCATTTTCTCAACTGGTGTTCCCTCCTCTCCGATGATTCAAGCTTGTATCAAGTTGACATAAAATTAGCAGCACAGGGGGGGAGGCCTGAGGCCCAGCCAGAAGCCCCTCTTCAGCAAGGTTAGGGATGAGTCCCTGGGAGGCCTGGGCGGGACTGTTGCTTCTCTAGATGTTTCCAGCCCTGGTCTTAGAACAGTAGAGTTGCTAGGTAGAGTTCAGACAGCAAGTACCTGTGGGGCAGCTGCCCCAGGACGTTCAGGGCAGGCACTTGGTGCCTCTCCTTGTCCCCTCACCTTGGGCAAGTCACACTGTAAATGGGTGTGTGGCACAAAGACTGTCCACCTGTATAGGATGGGGATAGAGGAAGGTTTGAACCCAGTGCATTTGGCCCAAGAACTCCACAGGAAAAAGGATGGAAGGGGTTGGGGAGGGGAGTATAGGGAAGGAGAAGGGCAAAGGGAGGGAGTGCAGAGAGGAGTCATCCTCAGCCTTCAGCATCCCAAGGACTGGGAAGAAAACAAAACAAACAAACAACCAGTATGATTCCATGACCAAGGAAGCCAATACTGGGGCCTGGAAGTCAGGAGGACACCGTGTGTCCTGGCCTCTCATTCAAATATCATGGCTCGAACTTTATTCCCAGAGAGATCCCACCCAAAGGAAAGGTCTGAAGGAGCCATAAGCCAGAGCCTCCGTGCTCCACAGTCCGGTCATAGAATCCGGAGGCCAGGAACAAAGCCCTCACTGTCACCACTGACCCAGGACCGGAAGTGTGGCCCCCATCTCACTCCTCTGTGGGGACTGTCCACACACACCCATCTTGTCAGCAAAAGTGGCCACTCAAGGAGTCAGGTATATTTGCATTTCTGCTGACCACATGACCCATTGTGAAATAAGGCTCTGTCCCAAGGAGAGAAGGAAACCTTTTCATTGTGGTGGTGGTTTGGTTTTTTTGAGGCAGAGTCTTGGTGTTCTAGGCTACCCTTGAATTTAGTAGATAGCCAAGGATGAGTCTAAATTTCTAATCTTCCTGCCTTCACCTTTGGATTGCTGAGGTTCCAGGCATGCACCACCATGCCCAGTTTAGGAGGTACTGGGAATTGAACCCACATCTCCACACATGATAGGCAAGCATCCTACCACTGAGCCACATCCAAGCCCCAGAAGGACTCACTTGAATAGCATGGTTGGGGAGGGTGGGTTCAGCATGAGAAAGACATTGCCAACCAGTGTCTTCCTAGAGGTCTCAAGGGATTTGAGGTAGGAAGTGAGTCCTACAGAATGCTTTCTGTTGTCCCCGAATGGTAGTAAAAGGATCAGTGAGGTTTTCTCTTAGGTGAGAGTGTGGCCTTCGGGTTCAGCAGGTTTTTTTTTTTTATGTGTCCCCTCCAACCGCTGCCACCGGCCCTGTTTTCTGTCAGGATCGCAGGATGGTGTGCGGTCCAGGACATTCAAACTTGTACAGCCACTTTGGAAAACAATATGGCAGTGTCTCAGAAAATTGGGAATTTATCTACCACAATACCCATCTATACCACTCTGGGTTTATACCCAAAGGATGCTCCTCCATACCACAAGGACACTTGCTCAACTTTGTTCATAGAAACTTTATTCACAATAGCCAGAAACTAAAAACAACCTAGATGCCCCTCAACCAAAGACTGGATAAAGAAAATGTGATACCTTTACACAATGGAGTATTGCTCAGCTGTTAAAAATAATAATAATAGCATTGCCAGGCATGGTGGTGCATGCCTCTAATCCCAGCACTCAGGACGCAGAGACAGGCAGGTCTCTGTGAGTTCAAGCCTAACCTGGTCTACAGAATGAGTTCCAGTACAGACAGGACTGTTACACAGAGAAACCCTGTCTTGGGGGTGGGGGAGACATCATGAAATTTGCAAGCAAATGGATAGAACTAGAAAAAATAAATCATCCTGAGTGAGGTAACTCAGACCTAGAGAGATAAGCATGGTATGTACTACCCTGTAAGAGAATATTAGCTGTAAAGCACAGACCCAGAGAGGCCAAGCAGCAAGGGCTTATTGGGGCTGTGAGGATCTCCTGGCGGAGGGGAAATAGAATAGATTTGGCAGGTGGACTTGGGGTCAGGTGGGAACAGGAGAAGTCAGGGAGAGAATGGAAGGAGAGAGTACTGGGAGAGATGATGGAATTAGGGGGCATTTCAGGGGTGAGGTGGAAACCTAGTGCAATGGACACTTCCTGGAATCTATGAGGATGACTCCAGCAAAGACCCCCAGTGATGGGCAATACAGAGCCCAAACTGGCCGCTCCCTGTAACCAGACTAACCAGACAAGGCTTCCAGTGGAGGCACTGTGACACTGTCCTGCCTGAAACACGTGCTGGCTGGGGGAAGGTGGTGCAGAACTCGTGGGAGTGGCTAACCGACGGCTGGTCCAACTTGAGACCCACACCTTGAGAGGAAGCTCATGCCTGACACAGCCTGGAGAGCCAGTGTCGAGAACCAGAGACTGGCTAGTCTAGAGAGCTGGGATAGAACTAAACATGGCTGGAGGAGGGGAGGGAATCGATAAAATGATTCCTAATGATACTCTGCTATACTCACAGACCAGAGCCTAGCAATTGTCATAAGGGAGGTTTCATCCAGAAACTGAAAGGAACAGATGCAGAGACCCACAGCCAAATATTAGGTGTAATTTGGAGAATGCCAAGAAAGAGAGAGAAGAATTGTAGGAGCCAGCAGAGTCAAGGACACCACAAGAACATGGCTCACAGAATCAACTAACCAGAGCTCAAAGGAGCTCACAGAGATTGAAAAAATCAGGGAGCCTGTGGAGTCTGACCTAAGTCCTCTGCATCATATATGTTACGGTTGTATAGCTTGGTGTTCACGTGGAACTCTTAACAGTAGGGGTGGGGGGCAGAGTCTCTGATTCTTTTGCCTGCTCTTGGGATCCTTTCCCTCCTACTGGGTCAACTCCTCCAGCCTTGATATGAGGGTGTGTACCCAGTCTTATTGTAACTTGATATGCCGTGTTTGGTTGACATTCCTAGGTGGTCTGCTCTTTTCTGAAGGGGAAGAGGGAAGGAACAGATCTGGGGGAGAGGGGAGTTGTATGTGGGGGAGTGAAAACTAAGAGAAGAGGGGGAAGGGAAAACTGTGGTCAGGATGAAATATCTAAGAGAAGAATAAATAAATAAAAATGTTAAATTAAATTAAAAAATAAAATGACTAATTTTGGTGAAGTTCAACTCAAAAATCACATGTGATTTAACACTTGAGTCACACAAAAATCACATATGATTTAACACTTGAGTCACACATCCTGTGTCGTGACTTTTGTGTCTCTGAGACCACATCTGACAGAAACTGGTTATGGTGAGAGAGAGAGAGAGAGAGAGAGAGAGAAAGATACCTGTCCGGCAAAGCCCAACCCTCATGACCTGCTTCCACTGGCCAGGCTGTATCTCCTAAAGGCTGCTCAGCTACCATAGTGCCGCCAGCTGGGTTCAACCATGAGCCTGTGCAGAACTGTACAGATGCAAACTGTGACATGTGATTTGATTTTGGTGGTGGTAGAGGTTTGTTTAAGGCTCTCTCTGTGTAGCCCTGGCTGTCCTGGGACTCACTATGTAAACCACACTGGTCTTGAACTCACAGAAATCTACCTGCCTCTGCCTCCTGAGAGCTGGGATTAATCTATGAGGTTTCCCCCGCTTTGAGTCTTACTCTGGGATATTGAAGGCCCGGAGTTTGCTACAATTTTCTAACCTTCTTGGAGGAGCAGGCTCTGGGCAGACAGCAACCAATCCCCACAGGCATGGGGGAACCCCTTCAGGTTCAGATGACAGCTGGCCACCCACCACACAGGAATTCCTTGATGCCTGCCCTTCCTGTCTCTACAGACTGGGCACTGCCTGGGCACAAGGCAGGGCATGTCGGGGTGGCACAGTCCCCAAGCCAAACAGAAACAGGAGAAAATGGACGTGATATACTAAACATGAGCCCAGACCCAGAAAGCCTCTCAGACTCCACCCTGTGATGACCCAAAGAAGTCCCTTCCTTGTTAGCCATGTTAGTCAATGAGTTTTGGCATGTCCCTTTCCCAGGCTGCCTGATGTACCACAAAGCCGACGCTTAAGATGGCAAAAGTGAGGTCCCCCAAAGCCTCAGTGTCAGCAGTCGGCCATCACTGTGCTTCTGGGCTTCCTCTGGAGCTCAGGCCATGCCCTCCTAGAGCTTCTCACCCCCTGGTGGTGGCCATGGTCCTAGTTGCCTACGGCTTGCAGCCCCATTGCTCCCTCTTTAGGAAGCCCCGCCTGTTGAAGGATTCCAGGTGGAGGGCTAGGGAGTTGTTCTACAGTTGGAGAGAAGGCTGCTCACCCTGAGGAAGATCTCCACACTCAGGTTTACCTTTCCATGTCTGCGCCTTTCAGAATAGTCAGACAAGCAAGTTCAGAATAGACCAATCAAGAAGAATGCTGGGAAATAGAAAAGGTCACTTGTCATGTTAGAGACATGACAGTGACAGGAACTGTGGGATTGAGTCTTCCCTGTGTGACACCCACATGCACCACTCAATCTATCATGGCAACAGTTGGGGACAAATGTGTGTTTACCAGGCTACAGAGTCTGAGGCTCATAGCTGGTGCACTGCCTGGCTAAAACTGCCTTGGTTTCTCCTTCCTCACAAACCTCCAGAGTGTGTGTCTTGAAGGACCAGTGACCTCCTCTATGATTTACTAGGGCTCCATAGTTCAGAATGATCTAGTCTGTCAGTCTGAGGTAAGGTGATAGGAAGACTTACCTGGCCATAGGTCTTGTCCTCTAGCAGGCTAGCTTAGCCTCACTCACAAGGTAGCCTTGAGGTTCCAAGGAAGAGCAAACCCCATGGCACAAGGCCAAGCCACGCTTCTTCATGTCTCTGTTTGAAAGCGTTCCCCTGGCCAAAGTAAGTGACAGGGCCAAAGCCATCATTCTCAAGGACAGGGGAAGAGAACCTACCTCTTTATAAGATGAGCTAAGGTCATGGGGGCATGGGAGCGCAATGTGCTTCTGGGCTTGCGGGGAGGTCTACCACAGAAATAACCCTCTGTCCAACAACAGGGGCATTTAAACTCTCCCACTGGAGTCTCGGAGGCACAGGCCACTACTAAACACAATTACAGAAGATTGTGCTGAGGAAAGTAGATCCTTGTGTGTCATCAAGTAAGAACAGTGAGTTAGAAAAGTGCACAAGTCCTTTCCCAACCACCAGGTTGTCACAAACATAAAACTGGACAATACCAGTGGCAGGTAGAGAGATGACCCAGTCTGGTGGGAAGCAGTCTGTGCAGCCAGCCACATCCCAGCAAGGACACCCTTCGCTCAGTCCCCCAGACACATGAACCCTTGCCCTGGGCTAAAAGGCTCTGGAGGGGGAGAGACACAGATTCACTAGAAAAAGCGAAAGTTCCTGAATGGAGCCAGCATCCATCTGCAAGACTGAAGGAACACAGGGTATAATTACAGGACACAGCACCTCCCAGCAGGAGGGAAAATGACCCTAGGCCTGAGGCCAAGCCAGGATATGCAATCTTGACAGACCTGGAAACTGTGGGCTGAAAACTGTGGGCAAGAAAAGCACATCCCACAGAAGACTGCCTGTCTCCCTTCAGAAAACACAAAAGGCGCGTACATTGATTGCACAGCTCTGTAGAGACGGAGCAGCTCTGTGAAGGCGCTAAAGGCCTGCATTGCCTGGGCTGCGTCAGTCCTTTCAAAGCTGAAGACAACTTTACAAACTCTTGATCTAAGTGAGGGGTGCATGCACGGAAGGGTGGTTTGTTGCGATGTTTTTCCAAAAGTTAAATCTGAAACAAGAAAAAATAAACTTTTAAACTGGTTTAGAGTCTAGCCTTGTATTTGCGTGTATGCTGCGTGTGTGCACGCGTGCGTGTTTCGGAAAACATCACTAAAAACCTATGTAGAAATGACTGAGGAGAAAGACTGTGGAGCTGACTGTGGCCTCTGCCCAGCAGGGGAGCACTCCCACCGGGGACATACTGTGCTTGTTAAATGAAAATAAACAGAATCCAGAAGGGGCTGCTGGTTCTCTGGGTCACAGGCTCCACCAGCCTCTGCAGGGTCCCAGGTTCCAAAATAGATCTGCACCCCCACTGCCACCCCGACCTGGCAGGCTTGGTCCTCTCCTCCTGGAGGAGAGCCAGAGGGAGGCTGGGGCTGAGCTCCTGGCCTGAGAAAGGACAGGCATGGCAGTGGCCCAGACTACCCAGGGCTGAAAGGATACACATTCTGCTTTGGTCCTTGGGGTCTTCGGCCTGATAGGACCAAGGTAATTCTCAGGAGCACAGGAGGGAGACAAGGGCCAAAGGACCTTCCACAGAGCCTGTTTGTTGACCACAGAAACAGCTGTGTCTGAGGCCCATCTGCCTGGGCTGCTGCTGGAACAATGGGTGGCTTGGGTTAGAGCCAATGCAGTTTGTGGGCCAGTTTCTCTATCAGCATAGATGGAAAGAATTCTACCTTCTATTGTACCTTCAATGTCACAGGGGCTGAAGAACAATTTGGTGCAAAGAGACACTGGCTCTTTCTGACACCAACACAGGTGACAGCAGGTCACATGGAGTTCTCTGGTGCTAACACTTCAGTGGGGCTGCCTCACCCCACTCTGTAGGGGCCAGCATACCGCCCAGAGATGGTGTGGTACCGCCCGCCCTTTCCCCCACTAAGTGGTGGGTCTTTTCTACTTGACCTTGGCTGCAGTGCCCATGGCCTGGGCTTGAGGGACTTAGATGCTTTCTGTGCCACCCATATGGTATTCTCAGCCTTGGAAATGAAAGGGTTGCCATGTGTATGAGAGTCCACGCCATCACAGACTGAACTGTCCGGCCAACAGTCAACAGCTCAGGCAGGAGGTTGCTTTCCTCTCTCCTTCTTGAGAGAGAGAGAGAGAGAGAGAGAGAGAGAGAGAGAGAGAGCATAGTGCAGTATGTTCTGCATCTCTGGATTTGAGTGCTGGGCCCTGGAGATAAGAAATGTGTGACATAGAATTGTCTTGGGTAAAGATTGTTGAGGACGGTAGGGTGCCTGATGAGTGAAATATGGCCCCTTGCTCCCTGGGAGACACTGACAGACCATCCTCCAGGGGTGCTGTCATCCCCAGAGCTTCCTGCCAGGACTCACCAGAACTGTGGGAGATGCCCGGGTAATGACCTCTGGAAGGTGGGTAGCACTGGAAGGCCAGGCTGGTGGCAGCCCACACTCACTACCCAGGTGCTGGGTGGTGACCATCAGTGGGGATCTAGATGGATGACATTAATCTTCTTTCTGCTCCAGATACTTAAGGAGACCATATTAGCACGTGACTCGACAGGTACCGCCTACTTCACACCTGACTTCCTGAGAGCAGAAAAATCAGCTGTTTTGGAACACCAGGCCCTGTGTTTGGCTTTCAGCCTCCCTCTCCTGCACTAGATGTCAGTTCCCTGTGAAACAAATGTAAGGTGAGACCCAGGGCCCCACAGGCTCACTGAGGAAGCACAATGACTCACTTGGATGGCTGAGTTGGGGGGTGGAGGCGGTAGGTAGACAAAGATTTCCTGCCCTCTTGAGTGTCCTGGAAGACTACCAGGGTCTCAAGAGACCGGGAACTGTTCCACTGCCCCAGGCTTTAGCACTAAGGGCAGTGTAACGAACCCATTCAGCCCTCCAGCTACAGTAATTAGTCCAGGAATAGCTATGTGTGCTGAGCTGGGATGTTCCCATAGCCACCAGGAAAGGGTATTTATTTCTGAGGGCTGCTGCATTGACAGAAGACAGTAGTGACAGTAGTGGGAATTGTCAGAGGATGAAGCCAAAAGAAGAAAATCACCCTGGACAAGAAGAAAAAGAATCTCCACCGCCTTCTAACTTCTCAGCTGTAGTGCTCACCAATTTCTCTCTTTGACAAACTATTTGAGCAAAAGTCAATGTGCTAGAACACCAAGTGTGTTCTCCACACTCTGTCTCCAGGCTGGTAAAGTAAGAATACACCTAGGTGTTGGTCAGTTTTCTGTAAGACACTTAAAACATCCCAAACGGAAACTTTCTGCCACTCTTGCCCTGAAGGAGAGAGATGACACCCAGGTTTCTGCTTTGGGACTTTACTGAGCCAGCTCCTGTCCATGGTGGGATTATTCACCCAATCAATTCTATGCACGCTTCTATGAACCTGACCCTTGGACAGGCATCAGGCACTAAGACAGAAGGAATGTCCACAGCTAGGGTATGATGAGCCTGGCTCTGAACACAAGTCTTTATGAGGCAGGGGAGTGCTTTGATAGGAACACTCTGGCCTTGGCCCTGGAACAATTAAAGGCAGAAGGATGGAAAGAAAGGCCTTCCAAGGAAAGTGACCATGCAGGATGCCCAGGGGGTAACTTTCAGGTACAGCTTTCTACAGAAATGTGAGCCTTGAGGCCTCAGGTGGCAGAGCACACACAGAGAACCCGTCCAGGTGACAGAGAGGCTGCATGGGGTCTGTGAGCTTCAAGACAAAGGCCTAGAGCACTGAGGTTGGGCCAATGTATGCATGTGGAAGAGAGCACCTGATTGCCACCTTGGAAACAGATGAGCAAGTAACAGTAGCCCCTGTGACAGTGACAGCAGGGTGCCCCTGTCCACACGGGCTGAGAAGTAGCAGAAATCATTGACTCTCAGTTCTGGAGTTCTTTCCTGAAGCACAGAGCAAGGTGCTAGCTGGAAAGGCATCTGGGGACAGTGTTCTGCACTGCAGTAATCCCAGATGCCACTCAATATCAATACACGTCTCTCCTCAGCACCACCCCAAAGACCAAAACTCAGGCTTAACATGCCCTTTTGGGCCTCTTTCCCAAGGGTTTTAATCCTGGATAGGCCTTTCCCTGCCCTAGTCATCTCCCCAAGGCCTTCCCATCTGATACACAGACTTCATTAAGTGCCAACTAACGAACCTCAGGGCAGAAGAACCCTTAGAGCACAGGGTCCGTATTTAGCACATGCTATATACTGACTATAGGGACCCTTTTCTAACAGTAAGTATTATCAGGCAATGGTGGATATTAGCCCAGTAGACAGAAGAAACGGAGTCAAAGAAAAGTTGTAACTTGGCCATGGCCACAGAGACAAGAAGCCAGAATTACAGGCCAGACAGGACAGTGGGATCAGGGCACACAACTGGAACAGGAAGGTAGGTGCAAAGGCCAATAGCAAAGCAAAGCTGGCTGAATTTGGGGCCAAGCAGAGAGACACAAGCCCATCTAAACAGTCCAGACTCCCACACAAAACTCAAGCCAAACTCTTCATGCTTTCATTGAGAATTTTAAGACATGATAGGAGTGTTAAGCCCAACTTGGTAGAAATATTTGAAATAATTTCTAAAGCTAAACTGCCAAACCACCTTCTCCTGGCTCTCAAGAGCTGTGTGCCTCTATACCCTTCAGCGGCCTCAGGAGGAACCCAGCTACCTGAGTCCACTATGCTGGTGACGTCTGGATGAGAGAGGAAGCCTTCAAATAAAGCCAGGCCGAGCATCGCAACAGAGTGGGGGCTGGGTGGGCGGAGAACATCTGCACTCCTACTAGCAGGCTACCTCGCTTAAAGCTGCCAAGCACTGAGGTCGCCTGTGGGTACTGTGACAAATGGAGAGGCAGAGTGGGTGGACAACAGTGCTCTGGACAGAGAACGAGGCGTGTGCACATGTGCAAAGGCCCTGAGAGGAGGCCAGTGCTGAAGGTAGCCATCCCAGCATGTCTGCTGGGGACCCAGCTCTCCTGTGGGTCTTGCCGGTGTTCTTCTTTGAAGTCTGACTGTCTCTTCTTTGTGCCGAGAGCTGTTAGCATGGTCCTGCGTCTGTCAGCCAAACCCTGTGCATGGGGCAAAGCCATGTTTCATTCATTCACCCATTCATTCATTCTCTCCATCATCAAAGGTGCCTCCTGTGCGGGAAGCTTTCCACTGTCATCTGGAGCCACCACAACAGTCTCCCGTGTCTGCTGCAGGCGGGGGCTGGGAGGGCGAAAGGTCTTGCCCGCTGCTAGCAGGGGCTGGGAGGGCGGAAGGTCTTGCCCACTGCTAGGGTTAAGGAGCAGAGAGCAGTGGAACTGGACAGGAAGGGGGGACGGGCCGAGAGGTGATGACTGTCAATCCTGCCCTCTTCTCTTCACCCCCACCCCCATGCAGTGCAAAGCCTTCTAGACTATGTGTCTTTTAGCAAACATCTCAACAGCTCTGGGGCAGGTTTGGTTTCTTCTGTGGTAAAATGGAGACTCCCGCAGGCCTCGTTGGAGGCCAAAGAAGCGTGTCAGCCAATAGTCATGTCGATAGCTGCCTTTTAGTCTGTATTCCTGCACGTCAGGTACAGGGCACACACAGGGCTGTGCTCCTATTCTGAACTCATGTGCTTCCTCCTCCACACCCCATCTGCAGCCAAGGCAGAGCTGGCCCGCTGAGCTCTGACAAGCAGGCAGAATGCTGGCTGCTGTCCTCACTTGCTGTTTTTCCTACCAGAGTCTCTTATCTGGTCCAGGGATCAGGCCCCAGTGAGCTCCATTCATTCATTCATTCATTCATTCATTCATTCATCAGGAGTTCAAAAAAAACAGAAGAGAAGAAACACTACCACAAAGCTGGGCTGCCCACACCCTGAGGGGCAGGCTCAAAGGCGGCCACTAGGAGCAGCTTCCAGCCTCCAGTGACCATGGCCCCGGGGAAAAATCCCTTCACTCTCAGCTTTCACTGTGGTATCCTAAGAAGGAAGAAACACAGCAAATGGTAACACCATGCCTCGCCAGAGTGTCCCTGCACAGCACGGCCTGGCTCAATTACTTCCATGCCGGCAAAGTAGATAGTGGCATTTTTTCTTGCTGAGAAAGAAGCCAAGGCACAGAGGTTATGACTTGGTGAAAATTGCACAGCTGGTAAGCAGTGGAGCTGGGTTTTGAACAGTAAACTGAAAATTCCTCAAGTCCCCGAGCCAGGACTTCCATGCATTCCTCAGACAAGAGCTGGGTCTTGCTGTGTTTTGCAGCGGGAGTGTAAGATTTAGGACCAGCCACCTCTGATTCTAGGGGTACTGGCCAGGATACTCCCCCAGCCCAAGACTTACCACCCAGAACAGGAAGTCCTGGGACAACCTACCCAGGAGACTTCTGATTCCTGGCGCCACCACCAAGCCAGAGTCACCACAGGGCAGAATGCCCCCGCCCTGGGGCCCCAGGGGAGAAGGGAGGCCAGGAGCCAATTGTGCTGGGCACCCACAGGACTCCACTCCAGCCTTGGAAGGATTTCTGTCTCTAGGCTGCTTCCCCAGCCTTGCCTTGCTTCTGCTCTCCCCAGGGCAGCTCTGGGGGTCACTGCCTGTGTTCCAAGCCTAACTTGGAATCAGAGGGGGAAGGTGGAGGGGCTGAAACTTGAGAAGCAGGCTTCGGGGGACAGGGGTGAGGGTAGAAAGAAGAGAAAGCTGGGGAGAGTGGAGGAAGAGACCTAGATGCTTCCCACTTGGGCAGAAGCTTTGCATGAGCTGTAATCCAGCGTGTGCGTCCTTGCGCGTGCGTGCGTGTGTGCTTTGTGTGTGTGTGTGTGTGTGTGTGTGTGTGTATGGGTGGCCTCGAGCCTGGCCAGGGAGGACAGGCCCCACTGCACAATCAAAGTGTCAGAGGCAGAAGGAAGAGGCAGGAAGGGACAGAGAGAGGACAGAGGTGCCTGGGGGGTGGGAGCAAGAGGCGAGGCCTCACAGGGAAAGCCAGCAGCTGTGGCTGCCCTGGGTATAAATAGCCCAGAGGAGCTGGCCCTCAGGACTTTCAGCAGAAGAACTCAGCAGCCAGGTCTGTCCTCGCAGGCCCCAGCTGCACAGCACATCTGGGCAAGGGTTGGCTTGTGGGTGGGTACCTGCCCTGGTACCTCTGACAAGACCACCTCCCTACCACTTGGTCTCAGATACTCTGCCAGCCAGCCATGCTGCTAGGTGGCCTCCTCCTGCTGGCCACCGTGGCTGCCGCCCAGCAGAGAGGGCCAGCAGCCAGTGGACGCCGCCAGATTCACCGGGTCCAGCACGGCCAGTGCAGCTACATCTTCGTGCTGCCGGAGCCCGACATCTGCCAGCTGGCACCCATGGCACCTGAGGCTTTTGGGGGCTCCAACAGCCTCCAGAGGGACTTGCCTGCCACCAGGCTGCACCTGGCAGACTGGCGAGCGCAGCGGGCCCAGCGCGTGAGCCAGCTGGAGAAGATACTAGAGAATAACACTCAGTGGCTGCTGAAGGTACAGCTGGGGTTGCATGATGGACTGGCGGGTGGCTAAGTGACGGGCCTATCATCAGGTGGAACATCAGCCTGGGGATGCTCATCCCAAGACAGAGGGTCTCAGGCTCTATGTTATCCAGAGCCTCTGGGATGTGGGGCGCAGAAAGGGTCCTGGAAGAGGATGGCTGTGAGGCCTCATACGCAAGGCTGAGCACAGATGCTCATTCATTCATCTAAGAGGAATTTGCTGAGCGCTGACCATGAGTCAGGAGCGTCCTAAGTGTCTGGGCATCCTCACAGGAACAGAATGATACATTCTTATCTAATAGACTGGGGAAAGGGCACGAAAAAGTTGTCTGCTGTGTGGGGTGGAGACAGGAAGAAGGCACAGGGTGGTCTCCCAGGTCAGATCCTCCGAGGATCTCTGAGGAGATGAAGAAAGCAATGGATACCTGGAGGGCATCCTGGAAGAGGTGAGGGTACAAGAGAGAGCACGTAAGTTGTGGGGAGGAAGAGCATGGGGCATTCCTGGATGAATGAGTGAGCCACAAAGGCATTTGCAACTTTGGCTTCTAAGTGGCTTGGCTACCATTGTCGTGAACAGGTTGAGACTTGTGGATTTGGTTTAAGTAGAAGACATTACGGTATAGAATGGCCTCTGGGAGGCCAGGTGTGAGGTTTCCAAAGATACGGTAAGCTCCATATGCAAGGGTCTGAGGCCTGTGGGGATGGCTGTCTGCTTCTCATTTACCCTGGGGGTCTCTGCTAAGCTGGAAGTCACATAGCCAAGGACCAAGGACACCACTGAAGTTTGGGCCCAATGCCAGGACCAGGGATGGGTATTTGGTCATCTTCTCGCATGTTCACCAACTGCTGAGCACAGTTTATACCTTGGTAAGCACTTGGTAGAGTTGAAGAAGGAGGGCAAGGCCATGAGTGTGTGGGCGCCTTCCTGTCCTGCGGGACCAGAGTCTCTGAGTAAGAGCCACCCACCAAGAAAAGAGAAGGAGACTAGAGCCATGTGGGGTGGGGACTGAACCAATGCATGGAGGTTTAAAACAAGATAGACAGCAGAGATGCCTGACGGATGATGAGCTGGTAGGATAATGGCCATCCAAAATGACTTTCTTAGCCCTGTGGCTTCCACACTGTTGTTGGGTTTTCTTTTAATTATTATTACACTTGATAACATATCTACCTGTGTGCACATGAGTGTTGGCATATACATGCCATATGTGTGGGAGTCATTTCTCTCCTTCCAGCATTTGGGTTCCCAAGTTGAAACTCAGGTCGTCAGGCCTGTCAGCAAGTACCTTTCCCTGCCGAGCCATCTTGCCAGACCCTGATCTTCTTAAATCATACACTCAGTCAGTAGGAAAAGTTTGCTCTCCCATATAGCATGCACATTTGGTATCTACACACAGGAACCCATACTAATACAACATACACCCCTAGGTGATCTCCCTGCAGTGAGCAGGCTGCACCACATGCATTGAAGTCGTGTCCTCACATGCTTTCACACCCCCATTCCCAACCCCCCCCCCACTGCATCCCAGCTGCCACTCCTTGCCTCCTGCCTCTCAGCTCTTCCAGCCCACCCCCATCCTGTGTCCATGTCCCCAGGCTCCCATGCTGACTGTTCCAGGCTGCCCGGAGCCTGGTTCTGTGGGCAGTTGTCCCCGAGGTCTATGAGATGTCTAAGCTAAGCCTTCCTCCCTAATCTTCCCCTTCTCTCCACCCAGCTCACCAGATGTGTCCCCAGCTACAGTAAACAGCAGAAGCTGTGGGGACTGTCCTATGCCCCCCAGCCCCCAGATCTTCCTCAGGCTCAGAGGGAACAGGGCCCTTCAGCCTCCTCATCTCTCCCTGCCCACATGGACTTGCCTCTTTCTGCTGCTCTATCTCTTCAGCATCAGCCAGCCATAAGCACCCCCATGCTTAGCAAGATGGAGCTCTTTTCCCTCTTTTTCCTCGGGTCACCTCCCAGGTCCTAAATCCTATGACCACAACTCGTTACATCTTCCTAGACCCCAGGACAATGTTGGCAGCCTGCATCATCCTCTTGGGTCTGCCCAGAAGCACTCTTCCTGTCCCCATCCATCTCTCATGGCCCCGCCTGGACCTGCAATGGGCTTCTCTGTGCTCACTGCTCCAGAACTTGCCGTCTCTCCTTTGGACACTGCCTTTACTTCCTGCCAGCTCCCTACCCCAAGTTCTACCCTCTTGTCCCTTGAATCCCCTAGTTTCGATGTCTAGGAAACAGCTGAGCCAGTACAAGGGTTGATGATCTCTGAGACAGAAGGTTGCTTGGCTCAACTCTTTCTATGGTTTGGGATGCTCCCTGGGTGTCACTCACCTAGGCTGATAGTTCAGGAGTCCTGTGAGGACAATGGGAGAGTCCGCCAGCCTGACCTCACATTGGTGGGCCAGAAGCCACAGACTAGTCATGTGACTGTGGATGAACCAGCCTGTCTCCTCATCTGACAGAAGGCCAGGTGGTGCTGGGAACACTGGGAGATCTCCAGAGCCCCTTTCTGCTGCGTCCAGCTGCATGAACCACGCCAGCATGGTGTAGCTTACCAGGCACAGAGGCAGTGGGCTGATGAGTTTGTAGCCTCTCAGCACAGTCCACACCTGAGTCACCCCCAACTCTGAACTCAGTCATGGCCCCTGTTAATCACATGGGCCAAAGGTCAGTGAGATATCTCTTGGGGCAAGGAATGTTACCCACCCGTGCCATATTCTCAACAGGTTCCAGCCTCTGGTGGGCAGTCTGGCCATCTTCTGGCTAAAGGGCCTTTCATGCTCCTCAGGATTCATGCCAGGTCACCCAGCGCCTGTAGAGCCTGCTGCAGATCAGACCCATGAAACTATACATGCCTAGAAGTCGCTTGGCTTGATTATATCACATCTTCAGGCAGCACCAGAGCCCAGCAGGGAGAACTCTGACCCTGAAGCTCCAGGAACACTGTCCCTTCATGAGCTTAGAGGCTTTGCCTCCCCATGCCTCACTAAGGGAAAATACTGCCTTCCTCCAGGAAGGTTTAATCAGACAATGCCCAGTGCATCCTCTGCTCACTGAGCTCTTAGTGTACAGATTATTTGCTCCAGGGTCCTCTCTGCAAATAGATGTCCTGAAGATTTTAGTCTTCCGTTATCCCCAATTGAGAGGCATAACTCCTGGCTCCTTTGAATACAAATACATGCAAACATATACATACAAACACATACATATGCACAATGCATATACATACATACACAAATGCAAACACACACATACACATGTGCAAACACACACATATGCACAGACAAACACACACACACATCATTGCACACACATTCACGCCCCTTGAACTGGCTCTCATCCCTGGCAGGGTTGCTATGGCCTCTGTGAATGCAGCTGGGCCTCTCCTTAGGCTCCCATCCCCACTTGCTTGTGCCTCTGAGCCACTGAAACTGTCTCCTCTCTGGCTTTTGTTTTTCAAGAGTTTGAAAGCATTGCCTGATCACAGCTTCATGATTACGGCTACCACCACAAGCCTGGCTAAGCTCTCCATCACAAAGTCGGGCCTCTTGAGGCATCAGGGAAACCCCTCCCTGCTGTGAGCTGGTCTTCAGTTCCCTGCCTATTCCCACAGTGAGGAAACTGAGGCAGGGAGGCAGCAGTTCTCTCTCCAGCTGCATATGCCTTCTGCTGACTGTGGAAGCCGGGGGCTGGGGTAATGCTACAGGGAGCCTGTAAGTCAGACCCCCAGCATGTGGCTGCTGGGGTCTTACCACCACAGTCATGCCAGCCCCAGACTCACCTTTCTCCTCCCACTCTTCCCCCCTGCACCCCTCCTTTGCCTTCTCTACCCTGCTCTCCCCACCCCTCTCTCCCCCTCCTCTCTCCACCCAGAAAGCTTCTGCTCCGTGACTCATGACCCACAGCTCCTATTGTGATCTGTACACCAGTGCTCAGCTCTGCTCTATACCTCCACCTGGGTTGAACCACTGTGACAGAGAGGGATGAGAGGGCACGGACAGCAAGTGAAAGGAGCTCCTCCTGAGCAGTGCTGTTCAGTGGTTAGCCCCAGACCACCCAGGGTGACCAGGGGCACAACAGCAGAGGACCTGGCAGGGGAATGCCTGCCCCCAGCGTACTCCATAGACCTCCCTCTCAGTACTAGGGTTCTCCGTTACTCATTGCAGTCAGGGTCCACAGGTCTCAGGCCTTTCAGCCACAGAGTACCAATCTTGACTTCCTGTTGTCTCTACGTCTCTCTGTCTGTGAATGAGAAACAGCCAGTCCTGAAACCAGTGCTGAGCCCTTGCCTATGCCCACAGCCTGAGAGCAGTATTTCTTCCATAGCCTTGGGCCACAGGGGAAAAGCAGATACCACCCATGGAACTCAGGTCCTGTTCTCTGTAAGTAGGGCTCTAGGGTTCAGGGGTCTGCCCACTGCCCCATACTCTGTCTCTGTCTCCTGTTTCTTTCTGTCTGTTTCTTTTTCTTTCTGTTTGTCTCTCCCTCTGTCTCTTTCTTTGCATATGTCTATTTCTTTTTGTTTCTATCTCTGTCTACCTGTCTCTGTCTGTCCATCTGTCTATCTGTCTCCTTGTGCATCTCGCTCATCCTCTCTGACTCTTCTTGTCCCTTTCAGATGCCCCCCCCCAAAGTCCCTAAGCTATCTCTCCTGCTTCTACCTCCCTGGGTGTCCAATATGGAGACCTTGGACCCAGAACCCCAAGGCCAGTGCCCATCCTCAGCCAGGCTGCTAGGCTGGGGTCCCTCTGCCCTTCTGTCCACAGCCATAGAGGAGGGGATATAGAAGAGTCAGCCTCCACTGAGATGCAGGCCCCTGGCAGTGAAAAGAATAGCTGGGCCGCTCAGCTCAGTGGCCTGGCCTGCAGACCAAGGGTCAGGAAGGCATTCAGCAGGAGCCTAGTGTGGGGTCCTGGCCCCGCCTGAGACCCTCCCAGAATGACGGGGGCTCCCAGCTGCCCTGGCCTCCCCAGGCTGCCTGTAAATTCTTGGCATTTTCAGCCTTCGGTTATGCAAACAAGAAATAAATCTCGGTTGCCACAAGAAATAAATCTCGGTTGCCGAATGGAATAGCTTGGGGTTGATTTCCTAACCTCTCCACTGGCCTTCTGGGCAGTCGGCGCGGGGGATGGGGTGGAGCAAATGGCCTCTGCTTCTCAGAGGAACAGGATGATATTTCCAAGAAGGCCTTAAAAACTGCTGCTCCAGAAGTCCTGGCCTGGGGATGAGCAATTGGCTGATATTCATCTGGAGGCAGCAGCAGCAACAGTGGCTGCCTAAGGCCCATCCTGCCCCAGAGGGACAGGTTTATTTGTTCATGTGGCTTGGCCAGTCAGCCTGTGGGCCAGGGCCGCGTGTGTCTAGCTCTCTCTCCTCCAGTGCCTAGAGTGCTCAGGCAAGGATACACATCCTCCCCGTCTCTCAGAGCCGGAAATGCAAGCCCCAGACATGTCTATGAGCTGTATTTCCTCCATAGCATTCGGTCACCTCAACCTCAGCTACATTCAGTTACATTAGCTGCAGAGTGGCCCTGGAGTATGTCTGTGTTCGCCTTAAGGGCTACCCAAGGCCTGAGCCACATACAGCTGTGCTGAGGAGCACATCCTAGGGTACTTTGGCCAGCTGTGGGACAGTAGGGGAAGTCATCTATATGGTTGGCTTCTCTAGGGAGTGGAAGCTGACATACTTCCTGCCTCCCAGTGTAACCAAAGGATAAGGACAGGAGAAATTATAGTTGGCATTTCCTGGGCACTTTTTGGGTACCACACATTGCACTGTATACTATATAGATCTTAGCATTTTGTTCTCCCAGTGGCCCTAGGAGATTATCAGTAATGAGGAGACTGGGCAGGTAGAAGGGGGGTGACCTGTCCAAGATCACATAGCCAGGGAGTGTAAGGTCAGACGAGAGCCATGCTCTAACCACAAAAGCCAATCTCTCATAGTTGTGGAGGCTTGAAAGCCAAGGAGTGCAGAACTTCTGCATAGGGGGACCCAACTGTGACACCCCATCCTTGGCCAGGCCACAGAGGTGACTTGTGAACCCTAGCTACATGCTTGCTATCTCTGTCTTTGCAATCATTTGTCCTCTCTGGGCCTCGGATTTCTATCACCGGAGGGCATGCTAAAGTGTGGTGACCAAAAAGATTGATCCACATGCAGGGCCTCTCTCCCAGGAAATAATCACCGTGGAGCCTGGGGAAGGCAGGGAGTCCGTGGCAGAGTCCGATCCTGTCAGCTCCTGTCTCTCCACTTGCACATGAACTTTTTTTTCTTTAACCCCCTTAGCCTCAGTTTCCTCGTCTGCAAAGTGAGGATTGTAATAAGTTCCTCAAGTACAGACAAGGTAAAGCGAAACCTGAAACTATCTAGTGGGCTCGCAGGACAGAGACACTTCAGGACCCTTGGAACTGAAAGCACAGCCACCTCCCTCCAGAAGTTAGACCAGCAGAGGCTTGCAGACCTCTACTTCGGACCCTAGCCCATTCTCCACTGGTCTATAGAAGACAACAAGACCACCATGCAGGGGTGAGGAAGGGAGGATCATTTCTGAGTAGCTGTGGGCTCCTCCCTCAGAAAGCTCTACAGAGGTATGACTGTCTCACAGGGAGAAGACAGGAGAGAGGGTCAGGCAGCATCCATCAGCCTGGCATAGTCTTCTCCTTGCCAGCATCTTTGTCAGTTTGCTCCGCTTGCTATGAGACACACAGAGCCTTCCTGGTCCCCCTCCCCCATCAGCTCCAGCTCCTTGCTTTCCTTTGGGCACTTTGTTTGCTGAAATGGTTTAAGTATATGAAAAGCCAGAGAGAGAAGGCATCCAGCTAATATGACAAAGCCTCACCAAGGCCATCATGCTCCTGCCTCTGCCCGCTCCTCTCAGCATAAAAAACTATTCTGAACCTTGTGCTAGGATCCATACCCTCTTCTTGTCTCTTAAGCTGCGGGGCCCAACCCCTGCCCATGAGCTGTACAACATCTGCCACATTCAGTCACATCAATCTCCTCCATGACCCTGTAACCTGACCCCACTCTCACCTCCAGAATGCCATCTACAGGGCCTGCCTCCAAGGCTACTGACTCATGCCAGGCCTGCAGAAAGAGTTCTGCCATCAGATTAAAAGCCTCATTTCCTGGCTTCAGACAATGTTTGGCTTCTCCAAACCTCAGTTTACTCATTTGCCAAGTAGAGACAGTCATCCTTTCCCCCTGGGCTGGGGACTGGGTTAGAGAAGAGCCTAGCACTGGAGCTGAGTGGGGAAGAATGTGGGCGCTGAGGCATCTTCCTTCCTAGATGATGCTCTTCAGTTGAGGAACAACAAGGTGACATCACAAGCATGGTGGGACAAAGCCAGAGAACCTGTGAGTTCGTCTCAGGTTCTTGACCTCCCTGCCAAAAAGACTTCAGGGATGAGACAGTTTGAAGCACAGATGGATTTTATTCTAAAAGGAGACATTAAGCATGGGGTTAGTAGAAAGAGGGACAGTCTGGGAAAAGAAAGGCACACTCATGATCTCAATGACATATCTCAGTAGAAACTGTGGGGGGGGTTGTTTTGTTTTGTTTTGTTTTTTGATGGCTCTAGAGTCTCAAAGGTTGGCTAAGAAACTTTTTGTTCCTTCTTCTTAAACAAATGGGGCTGCAAGGTAGTTTTGGGGGTGCTGTAGGTGGGAAACATTCTCGTAAGATAGATGCATGGGTCACAAGGGTTGACCGGAGCTTAAGAATTTCCTTTGGTTGTAAATGGCATTTCTTGTGAGATTCCTGAGAAATTGCAGGTTTGCAGTGGGGAAAGAGAAAGGCCATGTGTGCTTAGACCTGAAGCATTACTCATTGCTGTTTTGACTTCTTATTTGAAAACATCTCCATATCAGAAGAATGCTGTCTGTATGTTGGCAACCTTCACAGTCAATGTTCATTGTGCTGGAACTATCATCCCTCTGGGGAGGTGCGGGGGGTGGGGGGGAAGGCTTCAGCCAGATTCCAGAGCAAAACGCCCTTTTCGCTCAGTGCCACCCAGCAGCCCTGAGGTGTCCCACCCAGGGGACCATGCAGAAGTGTGGCCTGGTGAGGCATTCCTGTAACTCAGCTATGAGTGCTGAGGAGCCCACAGCAGGGGGCCTCGGCAGGCTCAGCTGTGTGGAAGGCCACCGGGCCTTTTCTCCCAGTGGCCACGGCAGGAATTACAGCTGGGCTGTTCATACCATTCTTCTTAGCTGGTTGGGAGTTTGAACCATGTGTTTGGGTCTGCCTACAAAAAAAGGTAACATTGTAGCCTGCTGTGGATCGCACCTGTAATCCTAGCACTTAGAAGGTACAGACAAGAGGACTTTGGGTATCCAAGGCCAGACTGGGTACATGAGACCCTGACTTTATTAATATATACAGAGATAGGAATATATGTGTGTCTGTGTGTGTGTGTGAGTCAAAATTACAGGCATATAAATTGAAATTGAAAAACACACATACCATGGAGCCACTAGAGCTCTGTCCCCCCAGAAGCTCTTGTTATAGCTTCTGGCTGCATATACTGCAAAGCGTGGCCTTTAAAGATTTCAGCATCAGTAGGAAAGTGTTCACCTCCTACAAGGCCTCTGGTTCCCCTCCTTCCCTGGCACTAAAAAAAATGGGGAAATTTTGGATTTACAGGGCTGGGAAGATAGGTAGTAAATGGGCCGTGAAGTGTTGTGTTGTACAGGCTGGAGGACCTGAGTCTGGTCACCAGAACCACGCTTAAATGCTGGACATGAGGGAGCCAGGGAGAGAGGGAGGAAAGAAAAGAAAAGGACCTGAGGAGAAACAACATCTGTGTTGACCTGTGACTTCCACACTCAGACACACACAGACACTTACCACTAAATGTTTCGAGACACAGAAATCCAGCTGGTTCTTACAAGTAGATCTCTGTCTGTCTGGTACACAGGAGTCCTGCTTCACTATCCATCCTTGGACTACCTGGATCTAGTAGCAGAGCTACTCCTCCAGACATGGCAGCGTCCACAGGCACACGATGATCCAGTGACGGACTCATCCCTTCCATCACCGGGAGCTGGGGACATACCTACATTGTAACACCCACAAATGTGACACATGAATATATTAATTTTTCTGGTGACCAAGCACCAACCCACAGTGCCCACCACTCTGGTAGTTCCTGATTTTGGGGGGATGAGGTGAATGGAGAACAGGTAATTTTTTAAAACCCAAGTCTTCAGATTACCTGACTTCTACTAACAGATCCTTTGAAGGTCCAGGGACATCAGTTAAGAATCACTAGTAGTAGGGCTGGAGAGAAGGCTCAGCAGATAAAAGTGCATATTGTTCTCCAAAAGGGACCGGAACTCAATTCCCAGAATCTATGTCAAGAAGCTCACAACTGCCTGGAACTCCAGCACTAAGGAGGCAGAGACAGGAGGATCATGAGTTTGAGGCCAGCCTGGGATGCTTAGTGAGACCCTGTCTCAAAGAAACAGAAGAATATCTGGCATATAGTTGCTAAATACATTAATTATACTTATATTTGTCCTCATTATACTTTTAACATTTACTTCTTTTAGGGGCGTGTGTGGGGTGTCTGTGGGTGTGTGTGTATGTGTGTGTGTGTGTGTGTGTGTGTGTGTGTGTGTGTGTATGTGTGTGGTGTGTGTGCACTCGTGTGTGTGTGTGTACTCATGTGACTTGCAGGAGTTGGTTTGTGGGTCCTGGTATTACGCTCAGTTCATCAGGCTTGGCTGAGAGCTTCTTTGCCCACTGAGCCATCTCTCTGACCTTTTGTTGTACTTTGAAATCCAAACATATCTGAGATGTGCAATACAAATAGAAAACGCTCCTACCCAAGGTAGTCACTGTGGCTAACAGCTTGCCATCCTGTCCTCTATCTGTGCACACACAGAATACACCACAAGCATCCTTTTCACACAGGGTTGGGCCTGCCATGACAAGAGTGGGTCCCCACCACCACGACAGGATTGGGTCCACACTGTTGATGGGGCTTTGATCATGGCTGTGTTCACCCACATGCATCTGGCACATCTCTGTAAACACAGCAGTCCTGTTGCAGCATGAAACTTAGCCATGCTGCAACACCTCTGGCATTGCCAGGAGGTAACCTGTAACACACATCCTGGGGCTTGTCACCTGCCGGTTACACAACCATACTGAGCTGTTTCATCCAGTCATCTCAACGGCATTCCCAGCAACCCTAGGGGTTTCAAGGAAGAGGCTCAAGGTAGATAGACACACTTGTCTGAGGCAGCCCTGCTATAGGCAGAGGGTGGCTACCACTGACCCAAGGTCCCACCCACTCTGCTCTAACGGGAAACAGTTGCTCTTCTGAATGCTGAGCCTCATGTACCTTTTCTCCAGAAAAGACACACACAGACCATATCGCTATTGCAATCGTCAATCTTCAAATCCCACGCACACTCCCACCTACCTTGGGGCCTTTGTCCTTGCTTTCTCTCCACCTGAAACCTCTCCCTTTTGGCTTTCTTCCAGCTGTTGGGGTCTCATCCTCTCAGCTCAGATGACCCTAGCCAGCTTTCCCTGAATGTTCATCCTGCCTGGCTTTGTTCACGATTCATATCACTACTGCAGGTTAGCTCATTTGTCTAGAGGGAGCCCTGCCATCAGAATACTTAACAGTTTGCTCTCTCTGTACCCAAGAGAGAGCCATGGTATATAGCAAAGGTTCAACAAATACTCCTGAGTGGGTGTGTGCCAGAAACTCAAGGTCCCACATTGGTGTAAGAAAATAGTTCAAATTATGATGCATACTTATCTGGGACAATTTCTAGAAACTTGGTCTGGCAGACTTCTTTTTATTGAGGCATAATCCTCACATAGGAAAATCCATGTACTGCATCCCATGGTATAGGGCATTGCCAGCATCTCTAAATATTCCCATGTTCCTTTGGAGTCACACACTCCCACTCAAGGCCTGGTGAAGGTAGACTATGACTCGCTAAAAGGTCGCATTGGTAGATTCCCACGTTTGCAGACACCGAGTCTGTGTTTTTCACAGACTCAGTGAAACCCGTCACTGTGACTGGGCACACTAAGGTCTCATTTGTTCCTTCTCCTGGCAGAGCCCACAAGATGACCTCTGAATAGCCCTCAGCGATTCAGCTATTTGCCAACTAAGATCCATTTATATAGATAACACAGGAACAAAACAGGCTTGCTTGGATCTGCTTAGCAGCCGAAGCCACACACCCAGGTCTTCCTGGAGGATCCTTTCTTTCTTCCTTAGACTCTTCCTGTTCAGATACTTCCTTTCCCTCTCGCCTCTCTGCCCTTTGCTCATGCCCTCTTCCTAACAGAGTTCTGCTTACTGCTCCCATAGAACGTGTTTGTACAATGAGGCCCAGGGGCATGCAGAACCCCTCCAGGGCCCACAAAGGAATGCAGAAGAGTTGGACCTTGAGCCTAGGACCAAGATGGTGTATAAGCTGGGGATAGGATATTCTGCTGGCTCAGGTACGAGAATTTGATGCTCTAAGATACAAGAAAAGGCGTTGACGAGATCCTCAAGTGGAGTGATGCCCAGATAACAACAGACACTGACTGTGTCAGTTTCTCAACTGGATTCCGTTCCGCACCCATTGGCTGGTGCCTCAGCCTGGGGCCATCCCCAGCTGCCTGTCTAGGCTAATGTTGGTTTCCAGAACCCCAGCCTGGCTGAAGTAGGCCATATGGCTGGGATTATCTGCCCAGGGTCCAGGCCAGTGGGTGGGCTAGCAGATTGGGTAATAGGATCCAGCTGTGGATGGCCTATGCCCCACCCAGCTACTTACAGCCACAGACCCACTGGAGAAAATCACTGAGTATGCTTTTAGGGAGCTCAAATCATTCAAGAGGGCCTGAGTCCTCAGCCCAGCTCTATAAACATAAGGGAGGCTCAGAGGAACCCTGGGTTTCCTATATGTGCATTATAACTTGGATAGGACAGGTGACCTTGGCTGTGAGGTATAGAGAGGTGTCTAGAAAGTTCTCTATGGAGGAATGAACTTGCTACTGACTAAGTAGAAACTCAGGGCCCTGAAGACTGCATCTGACCCAGGTTACCGAAGGCTCACACTGAGCAGAAGAATCTAAGCTCAGACCTGGCAGTGCTCCATGCACCCTAGCCACTGGTGAGCCCCAGCCAGCCATTCAGTAGCATCCCTGGGGAGCTGAAGAAGGAGGTGAACAGACTGGAAGCTCTTACTGGGATCTCAGCAGACAGACTTAATAGCAAGATAGTCAGGTGAACAGAAGAGAGAGAAACCAAGATGAACGTCTGGGCTTGTGGCTTCAGAAAGGAGTGGGGCCATTCGCTAAGATGAACAAAATGGGAGCAGGCTGAGAGATACACAGACCCAGAGGGAAGTGGGGCTCAGAGGCCTATGCTGGGTGCTGGAGAAGCTAGTTGTTTGGCAGGGTCTCACTGTAGCCCAAGCTGGCCTTTAATTATTGTTCATTATGTAGCTAAGGATAGCCTTAAATTACTCATCCTCCTGTCTACTGCCAGGAGATGGAATTATAAATGTGTTTCCCCTAGCCAGTTCTAGAGATGCCTGTTTTAAACTTGTGTAGATATGGAGGGGTATCCAGGAAGAATTCCTCGTAGGAAATGGTAAGTCGTGAACCTTGAGAGTCCCAAGAGTAGCCAAAGCACGCAGGCGGCACCCTCGTGGATTTGGGGCTCTGGGTCCTGCAGTATCTGGCCCCAGAGAAAGCCCATGGATTTTCTCAGAAACAAAATCAACTAGGACCCCTGGCTTAAGAAAAGAAGGAACAAGAAGGTAAAGAGACCAAGACTGGACAACGAGAGGAAGGGTGCCCGGGCTGCAGAAGGAGAGTGCATTTGTGTGTATGTCTGGCCGTCATGCTGGTGATAGGCACCTACAAAATATGATGTCAAGGAGACCATGACAAAGCAAATTAATGGATCATGAGCAGGACCAACACTCTGGGAAAGAGAAGATGGGAGGCAGCCTGGAAGGGGTGGGGTCCTAGCTTTTCAGACACATCTCTGAGCCTATGGAGGCATGTGCTGCAAGGAAGGGTTAGGACCAGTGGTGGAACAGAGGAAGAAGGAAGGTGGAGGACAGTGGCCTGGAGAAGGTCCACACTGCTCACTCATCTTCGTGTGTGCTCCACTTTGAGGTCTCAGTTTTAGCTGGATGTTCTTAAAGAACACACAGCTGCCTCTCTCCTGGTTCCACTTCGGCAGTATTGGGCCAGGTCTGGAAACCCACATTTCTAACCAGCTCCCAGGTGAGGCTGATCCATGGACAATTCTAACAATCTCCCTACTGTAGAGGAATTTCCATTCAGAACATAGCTGTTCTGGCAAGAAATCACATCCAAGACCTAGGTCTGTGTGATCCAGCTGGAATACAAATATGCCTTTAATGCAGCAGACAGAGGCAAGCAGATCTGAGTTCGAGGCCAGCCTGGTATAGAGCAAGTTTCAGGTAAAGAAAAGCTTAGATCCAGCCGTGGTGTACATGCCTTTAATCCCAAACAATGAAGGTAAAGTTAGTTTGTAGGAGGAAGCACCCATGTTTAAAAGTGACGTCTAATTGAGTGTCAGAAAAGGAGAAGAATCAGAGAAAGTTGACAGAATAGAATACACTCAAAACTGAAAATATTCTAGGCTTAGGTTAGATTTTAAGGAAGGTAGAAGCTTCCAGGACTAGACCTAGGTTAGCAGACAGGCAATAATCTGAGACAACTGAAACAGGTGAATAAAAGTTACTTTTTTGTTGTTGTTGTTTTGAGACAGGGTTCCTCTGTGTAGCCTTGGCTGTCCTGGTCTGGCTTTGTAGACCAGGCTGGCTTCAAACTCATGGCGATCTGCCTGCCTCTGCCTCCCGAGTGCTGAGATTAAACGTGTGTGCCATCACACCCGGCTATTAAAAGTTACTTACACCCTATGCACCATTGGGACTTGGCAATGGAGCATATACCTTCCAAAGCGCTCATGGCAGGAAGAGATGGGTGGATAGAGGAGGGGGAAAATGAAGGAAGGATTAGCCTGAGTGAGCATGACCTCTAGTCAAGATCCCCACCCCTCCCTGAGAGCCCTGGCCCCTTTGAGTGGCTCCAGTGAACCTTTTGGAAGCCTGAGTTCTGGTCTGAGAGACAGAGGAGGGACCCAAGCAGTGTATTCAATTAGGAGCTGCCAAGAAGTGGCTGAGCCGAGAACTCAAACTGTTCACCTCTCCAACTCAATCTTGGCTCCCCAGCAGACGAGCAGAGCACCATGGGCTCTCAGGAAGAATATAGCCCTGCAGGGCACTTGGATGCTGTGAGTTCAGCCTTGTTTGACAAGCAGTGGGGGGTTGGGGGCTTGTTAAAAAAAAGTTCAGCTTGGCAAATGGACCTGGAAACCTGTACAAAGGAAAGATGTGAGCCCCACCCCTCACCCCCTGCTGCCACAAACTGGCTCTCCCCTGGGGGGGAGGGGAGGGGGAAGCAGAGGGTTAGGCTACACTCTGATCCCTGCAGTTCCCTTTTCCCATCAAGTCCTTGAACACAATTATTGAGCACCCTCTGAATGCCTGTTACTGTGTTAGATGAAGAGATGAAATACTGAGAAAGATTCTATCCCTGGCTTCATGCACTTGACATTCTGGAGGGTAAGAAAGATGTTTTAAAAAATGTTTAGCACAAAACTAGAGAATGATAAGTATGTGACACCAATGAAATGACATGAGGGAGTAAGCTTTGTGAGCAGAGAGACAGTTCTGGAGCACAGGGGTTTAGCGTGTTTGAAGCCCTAAGATGGGTGCACAGTTGCACAGGAGGGATGTGTGGAGGAGAGGCCGCTGGAGTTGAATGACAGATGGAAGGAAGGATGGAAGGAGGAATGGACTAGCTATGGAGGAAAGTGTGGTGTGAAAGTGAGCATGACAATGAGACAGGCGAATAAAAGTTACTTCTACGCTATAAGTCAAGATTTCCAGCTTCTCCTGTGAGATGAGAACCCAGGGTTAACACAGGGCAAGGGAGGGGTGCGGCTTACTTGGTTTCAGTGGAATCCTCTGGCTGCCCAATGGGGGACAAACTGTTTGAAAGTAGAGTGAAGACAGAAGCCAGCAGGGGAAACCTGGCGGGGGCAGGGGCAGGGGGCCTGACATGGCGCGAGCTCAGCCGGGTGTCCACCTCCTCGCTGCTGCTCTGTGCTCTGCCACACAGCTTCATGGGAGGGAGTGACAGGAGGCTTCCCCAGCCCCTGCCCTTTCACTGCAGCCCTCTGTCTCCCTACAGCTGGAGCAGTCCATCCGGATGAACTTGAGGCCAGACCTGGCACAGGCCCAGCAGCACACAGTCCAGAACCAGACAACCACCATGCTGGCACTGGGTGCCAACCTCATGAACCAGACTACGGCTCAGACCCACAAGCTGACTGCTGTGGAGGCACAGGTAAGAGAAGAACACCAGAAGGCCAGGCTGGTCCTCCAGGCTTCCTGTCTCTGCCACTCTACCGGTGAGGTCTGGTCCTTCTCTGGGCCAGAAGCCTACTGGCCTTCTCTCATGCATTCACATAACCAGCCATCTCCCAGCTGCACTCGGGCTGACTCCTCTATGTTAGCTTGATGCCAAGATTGTGCAGGGCACTGGGCAAAGACCACACTGACAAAGCCCTGTCCTGAGGATTAGGGCACACTGGATGATAAAGAAACCACATAACCCCAGCAGGCCCAGCAGGGCAGCCAAGTGTGTGTATGGGGGGGGGGGGGGAACAAAGCTAAGGAAGGAACCACTGTTGGCTAAAGCCCTCCTGCGTGCCACACACCAGGCGAGACCCTGATTCTAGAATAGCGCAATAAGCAAATCAGCCAAAGGTCTGCTGCCCTGGAACTAACCAAGAAGGCCAACAGGATACATATAGCCCCTGTGTGTTACTCTGTGACCATGCTGGGGAACCAGCATGCAGAGAGAGAAAGAAAGGCATGCTGGGTGTATGGGTAGAATGGAAGGCTACAAGTCCAGACAGCAAGGTCAGAAGGACACTGGGATGCAGAGCTGACAGGACACATTGCCAGGAAAAGCACACCAGGCATGCACAAAAGCTCGAAGGTAGCACCTGCTAGCTACTCCATGAACATAGAGGAAGCCAGTGTCCCAAGGGACAAGGCAGGGAGGTGGTAGAGAGAAACTGAGTCAGGAGCCTAGTGAGAATGAGCATTTCACACACAGAAGGACTCTGAGCAAAGGGAGAGTAAAGGGGCCACAGCGTGAAAGGCTGCCTCGGACTGCTGTGCAGGAAAGGGATAAAGGGGATAAGGCAAGAGCAGGGAGCCCTGAGGCCAGAGCAGAACACCGGATGACAGGCATCAGATAGTGAGCTTGTTGGCTTTCTGTTGCTCTGGTAAACACCATGACTAAAAGCAATCCATCGAGGCAAGGGTTTGTTTAACTTATACTTCCAGGTAACAGTCCATCACTGAGGGAAGTCAGGGCGGGAACTCAAGCAGGAACAGAGGCAGGAAGCATGAAGGAATGCTACATACTCGCTTGCTCTCTGTGGCTTGCTCAGTTTGCTTTCTTATATGACTCAGGACTGCCTGCCCAGGAGTGGTGCCACTCACAGCAGGGGGGGGGACTCCTACATCAATCAACAGTCAAGAAGATGCCCCCCAAGACATACCGACAGGCCAATCTGATAAAAAGCGGTCTCCTAACTAGAGACTCCCTCAGATAACTCTGGGCTGTCAAATTGACCTAGGTGAGGCCAAGAATCCAATAAGGCCTTGGAGGGAAGGGAAGTAGTTAGGGGCCAATAGGAAGATGAGGCTGAGGAGGCATATGGGGTCAAGATTATGCCTCTAATGCCCCAACAGCTGGGATATTGGCACTGATATGCAAGCGCAGAAATGAAGGAGGGCAGGTTAGAAACCAGGTAAGGTAGGGCCTGCGAATGGTAGTAAGCTAGTAACCATAGAAACTCATAGCTTAGGACATGACAATGAATTGGCAAGCTTCAAAAGCGGCAGGCCCTTGGGACTACATAGCACATGCCTCTACAGACCTCCTGCTTGTTGGGCCAGGTCCTGAACCAGACATCACGCATGAAGATCCAAATGCTGGAGGGCTCACTGTCCGCCACCAAGCTGGAGAGGCAGATGCTGATGCAGAACCATGAGCTGCACCGGCTGCAGGGCCGCAACAGGTGAGCAGGGGCAGGGCTAGAGCTGGGCAAGAAGTTGGACGTGGCCAAAGCTGGGAAGGGATTGGGACCTGGATTTGCACTGGGATGAAGGACCACTGTGGGAAGGAGCTAGGACTAGGGACAAAGCTGGGGTGAGGTTAGAGCTAGAGAAGGATCAGAACTAGGCTTGGAGTCCAAACAAGGCCACACCAGGCCTGGCTCGACCATTTGGTATCAACAGAAGCCATGCATTTTCCTTTGATTCTTTTTCCTTCCCACCTTCCTTCTTTGTGTGGCGCTGCCTATCCTTGAGTCAATCCTCAGACCGCACCCCACTCCACCCCCACCCTCCACCTGCATGGGTATAAGTGAACAGACACACACAAACACACGCACACACATACATGCATGCACTGCCCTTGTCTGGAGTTCTTGTGGTTGCTCTTTTTCCTTTTTGTCACTTTGCTCTGCTTTGTTTTGCTTAAGACAGGTTCTCACTATGTAGCTCAGCTGGCTTCAGACTTACTGTCCTACTACCTCAGACTCTGGCATGATAGGGCCTGTGCCACCACACCCTTGACTTGAGCTACAGTGGACACAGACTACCAGGCTGTGTGAACCTGAGCCAGACACTGAGAATCTCTGAGCCTCTGCCCTGGGCTGTCATACTCAGCCCTAGGGAAACTGGGGGCAAAGTGAGTGCTTGGGATAAAGACCTTGGGCTCACCCACGTGTCCCACCTGGGCAGGGCACTGGAAAGCAGGCTGCAGGCTTTGGAAGCACAGCAGCAGGCCCAGGTGAACAGCCTACAGGAGAAGAGGGAACAACTGCAGAATCTCCTGGGCCACCAGACTGGGGCACTGGCTAACCTCAAGCACAATCTGCAAGCCCTCAGCACCAACTCCAGCTCCCTCCAGCAGCAGCAGCAGCAACTGGTGGAGCTAGTACAGCGCCTGGTGCGCATCGTAGCCCAGGACCAGCGACCAGGTGAGCAGGAGGTTTCATGCAGGGGCCCTGATGAAGAGCTGAATGGGGAAGGGACAGCCTATGTAGCCTGATCAGCCACTGTGGGCCTATCATGGGAAAGGCCAGCTCTCTCCTGCCATCTGCAAAAGAGAAATGCAATGACCAGTGATCACACTGGCCACAGCGGGCCCCTTAGAATAGCCAACTCAGACTCAGCCCTTGTCTGAGAGACCTTAGCTATGCCCCTGTTCTACTCCTGGCCTCCGTTTCTCCATCTGTTGAATGGATATGCTGATAACACAGACAATTGCAGCCTACCCTGACAAATCTGTATTCCAGCTTTTGGTTGTTGTTGAAACAGGTCCTTACCATATAGTTCTGGCTTTGAACTTGTTATGTAGACTGGGCTAGACTCAAATTCACAGAGATCTATCTACCTCTGCCTCCCAAGTGCTAAGATTAAAGGCATGTGCCACTACATACAGCTATCCAGCTTGACTTGCTATATGTCTCCCTGAGCCTCAGTTTCTCCATAGAATGGAAGAGTTGGACACATAGAGTCCAAGACTTATCTCCTTTTAATGCTCCTGCTCCTAGGCTTAGAGAGTCACATGGAAGTGGAAGGAATGTGGTATCCCCAGACTGCCACAGAAAGGAGAACCATGCCTACCTTGCTCTACAGCCCTCTTTGGCAACGCTGGGTTCCATGAGCAGTCAACAAGTGTTTATTGAACACCCACTGTGTGTCAAGCAGGGGCTTGGGCGGCAGGGACTCATCAGCACACGGTTTTGCAAAACTGTGTCCTGCAAAACTCCCTACCGCTTGACAGGTCTCAGTGGGAAGGAGAAGCAAAGGGCCCACAGTCTGCCAGGTGCTCTTAGCTTGTGCAGCGAAGGGGCTGAGCCAGGAACAGGGCGTTTCAGTCTACAGCCAGTAGGGGGCAAAAGAGAGGCTGGATAGGGCGGAACTTCTTTCAGAAAGCACGGACTAGTATGGAGTGGACACTGGCTTGGTCGGTGCTATAGGACAGTCTGCAAACACCCTGGGGGAGGCTGGGCCTTCTGCAAGGTGCCAGCCCTCAATCATGTGAAGGGATTCCAGGCTGATAGAAAACTGGGGCAGAGGATTCCACCATGACTTCACCCTAAGTCCAACAGGCTAGGGAAGCCATGAGTGGGGAGGTGGATGCCTTCTAAACCGCAGGATATGCAGTGACCAGAAGCCATTATGGGGCTGTGCGTGGCCCTGGAAGCAAGACAGCCGGGATGAGTCCCATGTGTGAGTTTCTCACAGACAGGGGCAGGGCCTGAGCCGGTGCCTTTCCTTGCAGGCCCACAGTTCCGTCTCTCACTGAGGCCAGATGACTGTTCCTGGAGTCCAACGTCAAGTGTCACTTGATCACTCTCTGTCCAAACACCTGTCCATTTGCCTGACTGTCAGCAGGAAAAGACTTTTGGGAGTGGCCTTTGCCCTCTGTAGAGATGGAGAACTCATGGGAGCTCATGGGACAGGGTATGCTGAAGCCTGGTGGGCAGCCAGCTTGGCTGCTCTGCACAGATTTCTCCCAGGTAGTGACGGGGGAGAAGATTTAAAAATTAAAAATGCCTGGCTATCTCAGACAGTCAGAGTCATAAAGTGAGGGCAGGGGCAGGGGCTCAGCTGCGCATTGTGGAAAAGCAACACGCATGCACTAGCCAGTTTGCCCAGCCTCCCTGGGACACCTGACCCCAGGGAAGGATGGAGAGGGAAAGGGCTAGCCAGTGGAGGGAGCAGCACGCATACCTGGCTGCTTACTTGTAAAACATCCGATTTCTCACCTACGTGATCAGACACCTGCTGCAGCACTTTGCAGCTGAGCACACAATGAAGGCCGCGATGGCGGGGGCTCTGCATGGTGCCAAGAGCCAGAGGAACATGGAAGTGGACAGATTAGCACCTGGGACACACACTCGCCCAAACTGCTTCACTGCCACATCAGTCCTGTTTTGTTTGTATGCTGTCCCCTGAAACATTTTTCCTGACCCCGAGAGGATCCCAGCAGAACCTGGCTCTTGGCAAACCCTCTCACACAGTAGTTTCAGGCAAAAGCACTTTTACTGGACTGTTATCATTGTTGCTGCTGTTCACTGTGGAAATGGGCTACAGACAGAAACTTGGAGAGAGTAGACAGAAACTTCAGGCCAGCTCCCAGCTTACCTTCAGGCCATTACCTTTGTTTAGCCTCCCCTGCCCTATGGGCTGTGGGGATGTAGGGACTGCTGACATGCTGGCCCTGGAGACCCCTGTCCAGAAAGCATTCCAGACGCTTCATTTATAGTACAGAACAGCATCCCTCAGCTATGTCTGCCAATGCCAGGACCTGAGAGCCGCTGCCCAGGCGAAGGCCCCACCCCAGTAGCATCCTGTCAGTTATTTGGCATTGATAACCATCTGTCCACAACGTTAGCTCCATCTTTAGGTATTTACCTCTCAGAGAGATTGGGTTCTAGGAGAATCCCATCCCAAGCCTACTAAGTGAGCTAGACAGCGGATTTTTAACTCCCTATATGTCCTGGGCTTGTGATAGATTCCATGTTCACTTAGTTCCATTATAGTAACAGCCTCCTGTTCTCAGGAACACATTGCCTAGGGAATGTACACAGGCCCTTGAAGGCCAGTGGTCAGCTTCCAGGAAGGGCAGGATGAAGGGTCTCTAACTGGAGCACCAGGAGATCCAGATTGTCAGTGGGCCACAGAGAGCCCAGGTCCTCTCCCAAAGACCCTCCAAGAAAGAAATGTGAGGAGCCCTCGAGTCAGTCCTCATCCTATGCTGCAGTTTCCTACTCTGAGACACAGTGGAAGGCAGGTATCACCTGCCCTCTCTTGGCAGCCCAACTCTGACTTGCCTGCTTTGGCATCTTCTGCTCCACTCAAGCAAAGCACAGTGCCGAAGCCCTGCAGTCAGGTTCCTCCAGCTGGCATATGGCACGGGTGACCCTACAGAAGCCCAGGCTTCTTGTTGTCCTTTCCTTCCTCCGCCTGTCTGTGCAGTGCCCCTCAAGGATAGGTCACTAAGGTGGACCCTCCCTTCACCCCACCCCCTGTACAGAGAACTGTTCCTAACCAGGGATATTGACAATGTGCTGCTCTCTCCACACAGACTCCGCCCCTCACCTGGGTAGTCCCAGATCACCATCCCCCTCCCGGAAGAAACTTTCATCTTCCAGTCTCCATCCCTCCCCAGCCAGAATGTGCACAGAGCAGGCAGGTGTGCCTGTCCAGTCTCTTCTCTCTCTCCTTGCTCTCTTCCAGCTGATGATTTCTCCTCTCTCCCTCTCTCAGTCTCTCCCTCTCTCCCTCCTCTCCTTCTTTCTTTCCTTTCTTCCTTTATTTTGAAATAAGAGCTTATGATCCAGGTAGGTCTCGAACTCCAGATCTCCCTACCTTTGCTGCCAGGCACACTGCCATGCCTGCCTAGCCTTCCAGCTGACTGACGTTTGCTTTGTCCTGCTGCAGTTTCCTTAAAGGTACCTAAGCAGCTGTTCCAGAACTGTGCAGAGATCAAGCGCTCGGGGGCCAACACCAGCGGCGTCTACACCATCCGTGGGGCCAACATGACAAGGCCTCTCAAGGTGAGGGTCTTTGAGATAGAGCTGAATTGGGGCTTCCTGACAGACCCTCCCAACCCTGCCCATCAACACTAGGCTATATCCACCATCAGAGGATCCAGAGAAGGCAGGAACCCTGTTTCTGGAACCTCTCACCAGACAGGCTTCTGAGGAAAGGATGAAATGGAAGTTCACAACGCCAGCAGTCTACCCTTTGTCACCATCTCTTCTGGAACCAGACTTCTAAGCAGAATCTCAGGAAACTGTTCTATGCTGGTCAAGATGGCCGCCACTCGTGTGACTGATGGTCCTGCGCACTCCTATTTTGTCTTTGCACAAGCAGGTTATTCCATTTGCACACAGTCCAGGAGAAGCAGGACTTGGGTCGGTAAAGCTGGTGATGTGATGGGCTGATGGGATACCACCATCTAGTGAGAGCCTCCAAGGTTGCCCTGAGCTTGACCGTTCCCCCACAGTAGGGGTCAGGAGAAGTATGGATGTCAGAAGTGAGGTCTGGGGCAGATCAGAAGGAATGGGAAAGGTCCCCTCACAGTCCCAGTCTGACTTTCTGCATATGTTGGGAGGATCAGCCTTGTTTGACCCCAGATTGGCTTTTGTGCTTCCCACATCACCTGCTAAAGTCCCCTACAGGAAGAGATCAAGCCAAGGGCTCGCCCTGGCAGATGTCTAGCTGTTCTTTGCAATGCCCTTGCTTTTCTCTGGTTTACTGCCATCTGGATAAGTGAGCATCCCTTATCCCTTTACAATACTGAGAAGGCTTCCTTTCCAATGGGCATGTACCCTCTGGGTGTGAGCACAGAAATGCCAGCACTTTGAAAATAAATATGGAAAGCTGAATAAGTTTAGCTGTGGGCAGATGTGAACAGCTAGAATTTGGGGCTACTGATGGGTAGGTGGGAGCTGGCCTGGGAGGTGAGAGTCCTAAGCTCGGGCCTCAGCGTGTCTTAGGTCTTATTTAGCTGCACACCTCTCTGGGCTTCCTGTACCCTCTGCATCCACCTTCCCTCCTTCTGCAGGCCTGCTGGACCCTACTCCTGCTCTCTCTCTCCCTCCTTCCCTCCCCTCTGAAAATTCCATACACCTCTACTTGGAGGTACATCATCATCTGACACCCTCTTCCAAAACCACCTCCTCCAAGAAGCCTTCCAGGTGTCTCCAGGGACTTCCTTCTTATGGCTATCCAATCATTCCCAGTCGTCAGCTTGCCCTATCACAGCATCCTGCAGAGCTAGCCCTATGAGCATATTTATTTATTTCCTGTTTACCAACAACTCACTTAGTGCAGGGCTAGGCAACATACCTGCGCTCATTGCCGGATGAACATGTGCTGAGCCTGTGAATGTGTGAATGTGTGAGCAAATCCAGGCTGGTAGAGTCAGCTGCAGAAGGCTGCAGGAGGCTGTGAGCCATTTGACCCAAAGGACCCTTTGTCTTATTCACCCGTACAACACCTGCCTTGAACAGAGCTTAGCTCAGGTTGGCCCAGAAGACATTCTCCCATACTGTGTCCAGGGGAACAGCACTTCCTGAATCCACACGGCATCCGGATTTCCTCTGCTTGCTACATCCTCCCTTGTGAGGTCATGAGCCAAAGGGATACTTGGTTCCCAGGTGGCAGTGATCTTTTGGAAGGGTCTGGAAAGTGTAGACCTTAGGACCTAGTTGGAGGAAGTGGGTCAGTAAGAAGACACTTTTTAAACCTCATTCCTTCTTCATTCTCTGCTTCCTGTCTACCACAAGTTGAAGCCACAGACACACTCACACACACAACATACACACATACACATCACACATATAAACACACACTCACATACACATCACACATACTCACACATACAGACATTATACACACACATACATACACACTCACTCACACCACCATGTTTTCTTCCAGCACAGAATGCCAAGCAACTGTGACCTGAAAATACTCTTAAGCCATGAGCAAAATAAGTCCTTCCTCCTGCAAGTTGCTTCTGTCAGGTGTCTAATGTGCACTGTGACCCTGGCTGGACCCTGCAATAATAACAAATGAGAAGAGCTTGTGCAGTTGCAAATGAGGACAAGGTCCTGAGAGGCTGTCGATCACCTGCCTCCTTGAAAGATGATGGCAGTGGGTGGGAAGTCTTCGTCTAGATTTCCCTGATGTCCTTGACCTTGGGGTCACCATGTAGGAGGAGGGAGAGTTCAGCCAAGTTACCTTTGGGCTGCCTGAGATTTGGCTGGTGGCACCTGGCAGAGTTTCCAGCTGTGCTGTTTCCCTCCCCACAGGTGTTCTGTGACATGGAAACTGATGGAGGTGGCTGGACCCTCATCCAGCGCCGGCAGGATGGAAGCGTGAGTTTCCAGAGGACCTGGGAGGAATACAAAGAGGTAATGTGCCATCCCAGGGGCTCCCAGACCAGGGCCTGTGCAGGCCGGTGTTGTGGGTGGGGACTGGTATGCCCTTACCTCTCCCCAGGATGAAAGCCCAGCTCACCTAAAGCCAACTGTCCAGACACTGGCCTCAAATTGAGCCCTGTTTTGACATTTCTCCCATGTGAGAAACTTAACTTTGTTTTAATATTTGGAGAAGTAACACATGCATGTTGATAATGCTTTTTAAAGAAGCCAAAGGAGGGGATGGGATGGTGTCTCGGTAGGTGAACACAGGGACATAGGTTTGATTCCCAGAAGACGTATAAGAAGCCTAAGAAGGGTGGCATGCACCTGTCGTTCCAGATCTGGGGGGTGTGGGGGTCAAAGACAGATCCCTGGAACTCAAAGACCAGCCTGAGTGAATTTCAAGCTCCAGGCCGGAGACAGGGCCTATCTCAGAAACAGGGTGGACAGACCATGTGGTTTAAATGAATTTCTTGTGTTTTGGTGTTGTTCGTTTGAGACAGGGTCTGTCCGTATAGCACTGGCTCTCCTGGAACTCTCACTGTGTAAACAAGACTGGCCTTGAACTCACAGAGATCCACCTGCCTCTGCCTTCTGAATTCTGGGATTAGAGGTATGAGCCATCAGGCTCTTTGAATTTCCTCATATTTGTATACATCTTTAACACATCCACAATACAAATTTCTCTTCCTTCTCATCCTGGATTTCACATATTGCAAGTTGACATCAAACTCTCTTTGCAGCAGAAGATGACTTCTGATCCTCCACCTTCACAATGCTGAGACTAGAGGGTGTACCGCCACACCCAGTTTAAGACAAAATCCTTAAAGTGGGGTCACTTCAAAGAACATACGGATGGCAAAGAGGGCCCAGCTGCCTTCCTGGCTTATGTTTAAGGTTAAATTCTGAACATGGGATTTTGGCAATCTCACTTAAAAGCCCTTAAGGTTTTTAAGGAAAGTAAAGGAAATAGAAAGACATGTTCACGGGGAATCAAGCAACCAGTGTCCACCAGATAAGGGCTCACAGTGGTTGGCTTTAAGCAGCTAGCAGATCAAGAGGGCACTTGAGCCCCTGTCCTTGGTCCTGAGAGGTCGCTCTGCCAAAGGGCATTGGTTTCTTGACGCTGTGGAGCTTAGGCCACAAAGACGTTGTGAGGACTTGTGACCCCACATTTCTCCATTGCTGTCCGGCCTCTGTCCTGCCCCTGGAGAAAATGTGCTCTGCCACTCCTGCCTGGCAGCTGGCTCAGTGGTTTCCTTCCTGCTGAGGCTTCACATGCATGAAGCTGAAAACAGCGGAGAGCACAGCACAAGCTCATCTGTGCTATCCACAGCTAAATCCTCAACTTCCTAGCACCTGGAAGGCCCCCATGTCCCCTCTCCCTAAGAGTGTCCTCAGGGGTGGGGGCCCCTTCTTTTTATTTTTATTTTATTATCTGTGAGTGTGAGTTTACCTGTGTGGTGTGTTTGTACTTCCGTTCATGCTGGGAGGCCAGTGGAGGGGGCTGGGTCCCGAGCCAGGGTCTCTCACTGCAGCTGGAGCTAGGTTGCTGGCCAGCAGGACTTGGTGGTTCTCCTCTCCGCTTCGTACATGGGGGCTGGAGATTCTAACTGAAGCTCTCCTCCTGCACAACGATTGCCTTCCCCCACTGAGCCGATCCCCCGGCTCTCTCAATTTCTATCACCACAAATGAGTTCGGAGTGTTTCTGACTTTAGGAGAATGCGATTTCAGTTATTTTTAGTGGGTTTAAAATTTACAAACACCTTATCGTTGCTCTCCTGGAGGGGGGAGGCTCCTCTCCCAGGCCTGGGCACACTAGTCTTATGAACTTGCTCATTAGGCACCGACCTCGGATAAGTGGCCATGGAGCCTGGGCTGGCCCAGCTGCTCAGCCACAGACGCCGCCTCCTTCTTCAGCACGCAGCCACCCTTTCCTCTCCTCCCCACAGGGTTTTGGTAATGTGGCTAGAGAGCACTGGCTGGGCAACGAGGCCGTGCACCGCCTCACCAGCAGGACAGCCTATTTGCTGCGTGTGGAGCTTTGTGACTGGGAAGGCCGCCAGACCTCCATCCAGTATGAGCACTTCCAGCTGGGCAACGAGAGGCAGCGGTACAGGTGGGCCTGGGGCCCAGGCTTGTGGGCGGTTTGGGGTCCCAAGGCAAGTGGCTGCAGAGTCTGCACCCAGGGTCATTCCCTGGGCGTCTCCTGCTTCCACCATCTGGCCCCCATTTGGGCGCACGTCATGGGATCCGGAGGTGGCTACTTAGCACTCAGCAAGTCTTGGACACTGGGTGGGGTGGAAAGACTGTCACTGACGCCACTGTGCCTAGAGCAAGAAGTTAGTCGCCCCATTTACAGACAGCAGGGGCGGGGGGGTGACTTCTCAGTTTGTCTGATGCCCTCTGTGGTGAGGTGCTAAGGTCCCCACACTGGGACAAAAGAGAACCCTCTCAGCACTGCTATTTGCAGCCTTGAATGGAACTTAGGTGCATGAAGGTCAGCATTCCCTGTGCTCTGTGTTGGGCATAAGGCTACAGTCAAGTCATCAAGGTTTCCCACCCCTTCCTCTGTCTGGTTTATGGTGTGTGTTTAGGAAAAGAAGCAAGCCTTCCCAGGTACCTACTCTGTTCTGGACACTGGTTAATCCTCTCAGTCTTATGAGGTAGACATTCCTATACACATTTTAGTGATGACGGAACTGGGGCACTGAGTGCTTAGTCTAAGATGACAAATTAGATGGATCCTGGATTTGAACTCAGTTCTCCCTGTATCTCCACTGTGTGATGTCACATCTCTGAGACACTCACTGGTCTTCAGGTTAAGCCTGTGTCTTAGCTATCTTTGAGCCAGACTCAATGATATGAATGAGTTCATGAGCTCACTCAAAGGCCTGCAAGGATACCCCCTGGCATCTAGCCCTTTTCCAGCTGCAGACAACTTCCAGAAAGCAGGAAAGGCACTTCGTTCCTCTCAGGGAACCTCTGACTGACTGTCTCCCCGTAAATGCACTTTTGGGGTGCCCTGGCACTCTCCCATGCCTCCATTTTCTTATTAAGTGCCCCTGCTTCCTCCAGCAGGGTGGGCCTGCCATCTTCCCTGGTGGGACCACCCTGATGCTTGAGGTGCAGGAGGCAGACCTAGAGGGAAGATCCCTAGGGCTGAGCTGTGCAAGGCTGAGCCAGGGGCTCCAGATCCTTAGAGCTGACCAGGGAGAATGTGCTATGCCCTGCCGGTGCCTACTGAAGACACTGGCCTTAAAGGAAAGGCTGTGTCCCCTCCGCACTCCTTTCTGAGTGGCCCTGAGCAAACTCCTCTCATCTACTGAGTGGAAGCCCCGAGCATACCCCAATCTTGATCAAATGTGGGATCCACCCAAAGCACCCTCATAGTGCCTGGAATGTCTGTCAGTGCTGCAGCCTTCATGTGGCGCTGGCCCACTATGCGAGAGCCAGAGACTGGCATCCGAAACCAGATAACCGATGGTAAGGCACCTAGCATATAGTGAGTGTTGGGCAAATGTTGGAGATCTTTAGAGTCAAAGGCAAAACTACACAAACCCAACATCTTTCTAACAGCGTCCACAAGGTGTGTGTTCACCACACAAAGCTGTGCTCAGTTCCCAGGCTTCCCTGTTCTTGTGCATGCAAACTGGGTGTCCACCTCCGGCTTTGTCTCTGACCTATGGATAGCTCTCTGCTACCAGTTCTGTTCTGTCATGCCTCAGAAAGCAGCATGGACTTAATTGGCTGCAGACCCTAATGACAGCGTACTGAAACTTGTCCTGTACCAGGTACATGCTGCTCACTTGGGAAAGACTCTGTCCTGGACCTACCTCCTCAAAGCCATTTGTATCCTAAAGTGGTGGTAACGAGTAGGGGTCAGACATGTTCCTAAGGCAGCCCACTTCCTCCAGGGAGGCAGTAGCTGCCAGGGGCAATATCCAGTGGCCTAGAGATCCTGGACAACCAAAGAGGTCCCCTGGGGTAGGCGGAGGCTTTTGGTAAATGTGTCTTTTTTTGTAAGGGAATCCCAGGAAGTGAGGTATTCTCAAAAATAGCAGAGAGAGGCTGGAGAGATATCTCAGTCAGTAACGTTTATGCCCTTCAAGCACAAGGACCCAAGTTTAATCCCCAGAACCCAGAATTTTAAGGTCAGGCATGGTGGCATTCACTTATACCCGCAGAGCTAGGAAAGTGAAGACAGGAGGCTCATTGGAGCTTCCTGGGCCAATGAAATATCCTGTCACAAAAAAAAAGAAAAGAAAAGAATACCTGAAGAAAGATGCTCAAGATTGTCCTCTGGCCTTTACATTCACACAAATGTATATGTGCACTTGTACACACAGACACACACATTTAAAAAATGGCATCTAGTTGGGTCACTAAGGCTTCTGGGGCTATAAGGTGTCCACTTATATGAGAAAAGCCTGGAAGACTGGTGGGTGTCCTGGAAACCACTGGGAGGCCTGGAAACTGCCAACGGAGGAGCAGGGGGAGAAGGATGACAGCTTGCCCTGGGCGCCATCTCCAGGTCAGCAGCTAAGTGGGAGGATCCACAGAGAGGCCCAGAGGCAGGGATGAAAGGACTAGCAGCAACAGGCAGGAGGCGCCCTTGTTTGTCAGATTCAGTGATGGTGACCATCTGAGCACAGGAGAGACACACTTCATGCTCTCACTTGGGGGTTCTCAAGAGAATCAGGTATCAGGGTTTCCTCAGGCACATGTGATCAAAGGGAGGTTTCCTGGGCCCTGACATAGCAGTCCCCAAAGACTCACTGATTCTCGTTCTGCTTCCCAGAGAGGAGAGGGTCATCGCTGAGAGGGAGAAGCCAGAACCTGTGAGGGTGGACAGCCTGTGAGTTCCTATCCTGGAGCCCCTAGCTGCTCCCAGCTCTATACAGCACTTTCCCCGGGGCTAGGAGAGCATGTTTACGGGCATTCTTAGGCCTTTTTGGCTGGTCATGAGTGTCATGCCTTGCCACAGACAGGTAGAACCTGAGGGTGACAGACATGAACTAAGCCAACCATATAGAGGCCCCATGTATCCTTAGGCCTGCAAGGCTGAGTCCCAGGCCCTGGCTGTCCCCACCATCTGTTACCTTCTATATAGTAGTATATAAGCATATATTAGATATTAAATATGTGTGTATATTTGTATATAAATGTTTATATACACATATATATGTAAGTATATATAATATTATATATACTACATACTATGTATACACTCATACTATATGTTATATATATTGCATGTAAGTATATATAGTTTATAAGCACTTAGTGACCCGAGCCAGATCTTGCCTCAGGTGCTCAGGCAAGCTTTCCCTGCATTGTTCAGCCAGGCCAACCTGTGCTGAGGACTGAATCCCCAGTCCTGAATGTGCAGGGCTCTCACCAAACCCGCCTACCCCTCAGCACACTTCACCGCTGATGTCACTAAGTCACCAAGTCTCTCATCACCATTCGAATAGGTGAAGGTGAGTCTCAGTGGAGTGAAGATGCCTTCCCAAAGCCAGGCAGTGACCAACTGGCCATGCTGGGGTTTGAATCCAGCACTCTGCCCGCCTCCACCCCACAGCCTAATATTCACACAGAGTCTGGCAGAGAAATAGGTCTCTGTCCCCTGGATGGGGGTTTCTTGAGGGTTGGTCCACATGGGCAGGGGTGACCAGGAAGGCTTTGTAGAAGAGGCTTGGAATGGAACAGCTGCTATGCTAAGGTCTCAGGGCTGTAGGCAAAGGCATGCAACCCTGCCCCACCAGGCCACTCCAGACCAGACTCTGGCTACTGAGCCTGACAACCTGAGCAGGTTCCTTTGGCTCTTGGCATCCTCATTCCCTTGCATAGAAATGGGGACTGTGAGGTTTAAATGAAAATGACACTGTAATGACGCCTGGTCCAGAGAAGATGCTCAAAAGACTGTTAGCTGCTGTCCTTACTCTGTGTCTCCCACACAGCGCTCTCTAGGACCCAAACCCAGCAAGTAAAAAGGGTCCAGCACCAGTAAGTACTGTGATCCCAGGGTGGAAGTGAGGAGGGCCACCAGGAGGGCCCATGGCCTTGGCATCAGAGCAGGTTGGGTTTTCCCTGCAGAAACAACAGGAAGGGAACTTTGCCAGAACAAAGCCCTTGTTAGAGCCCCAACCTGACTCTGCACCCCTTTCTTACCCTACCTCCCCACTCCCTCCAGCCTCTCTGTGAATGCGAGCAGCAATTCAGCAGGGCGCAAGAACAGCCTAGCTCCGCAGGGCACCAAGTTCAGCACCATTGACATGGACAATGATAACTGCATGTGCAAATGTGCTCAGATGATGTCTGGAGGTGGGTATATCCAATGACATGTGGATGTGGAGGGTATGTCTGGGTGATATCTGGAGGTGGGTGTTCCTGATGAAACTCTAGCCAACCCTTCCTCTTCCAGGTCATTGGAGTCCCCATGGGGTTGCACTTTTAATAGTAACATCCCTAGATTGCCTTAGAGACCAGAGGGGAGATGCCGAGGTAGCTCTGGGAAAGCACCATGCTCATTAATCACACCCTTTCGTCTAAGGATTCCCCTACTCCCCCACCAGGTAGAAACCACACTGGGGAGACCAGAGGCTATAGGACAGTTCCCTTCCCCACCTCTGTGTCAGGTGCTCCTGATGGGGTGGGGGAAAGGTCAGAAGACTGAGCTAGAAATGGAAAAGCACTGATAGAAGAGACCCAGGTCACAGAGACAGGAACCAAAGGAGGCCAACAGTGACACAAAGTGGCAGAGACAGAGAGATGCAGGTGACAGCAGACAGCAAGGAGAGGAATAAAGTCCAGAGCACACTGGAGACAGCCCCAGGGGAAGACAGGGCAATAGACAGACACATGACACAGACAGAGGGACATCTACAAACACAGAGAGCCTTAGAAAGAACAGGAGGGCATGACAGCCTGGTAGGAGGTCATCAAGGAAAAAAGGAGGTGTCAGGGACACAACAGAATGTCACAGAGGAGCCTCAACTGTGACCGAAGCCCCTGCTACCCTCCAAAGCCCCAGCTTCATCTCTGCCCATACCCAGACCACCACCTTTAGTGAGCTGGAACCCCAAGATGACAGTCATCAGCCTTACCTTCCTTGAATCCAGGCCACCACATCCCACCTCCCTCAAACTTTGTCCTCCCTCTTCCACTAGGGTGGTGGTTTGACGCCTGTGGCCTCTCCAACCTCAATGGCATCTACTATCCAGTTCATCAACACTTGCACAAGCTCAATGGCATCCGCTGGCAATACTTCCGGGGCCCCAGCTACTCACTGCATGGCACGCGCATGATGCTGCGACCAATGGGTGCCTGACACACAGCCTACAAAGACTGATGCCATAGGATTCTCAACAGAGATGGCTCTGTGCAAGCTGGGCCCCACCCAGAAATCAGTGCCCAGGGCTCATCCATGACATTCTAGGACACCAGAGCCAGCTTACTTTGCCGCCAAATTACCAAGAGTCACCCGCCTCCACTTACCCCCCTGTGGTACCCATAATCTTCTCCCTCCTGCCACCTGCAGGGACTCCTTGCCATGGTCTGAGGCAGACTGAACTTGACACCTCAGAAGGTGGGGTTGCAGCAGATGGGGAAATCTCATAGACTGGGGGTGCCATCCTCCAGGAGAGACTGAGCGTCTATCCCCATTCTCCAATTCTGAGTTTCTCTAGCCTTGAGATGTCTGCAGACTTTCTTTCCAAGGCTAGGACTCCATTCCCACCCCGAGTATGAGCCGTCATTTCCCAGTGCTCTGTGGCTCCTGGACTTCAGTGGCTGACAGTCAGACCTGGCCTCCCAGAGGTTTCCAGAAGCTTGAGAGGGGAATTTTCTTCCTCCAGTGTGCCCTAGAGTGTGTTTCATAAGTAATAACGAAGGCTCCTCTCTAAATGAAGTGATGAAGTGAGAGAGACAGTCGGTTAAATAAAAAGAATAGGCTTTCGTAACTGCAGGACTTGTCAGAGCCCTTCATGTGTTCCCAAGCCTTGTGACCACCCAGGATGGGGTTGGGGGAAGCAGCTTTCTCCAAATTTATTTGCTTGAAAATGAGTAGTGGGGAGATAGTTCCACAGGTAAAATTCTTACCATGCACGTATGAGGACCAGAGTTCAGATCCCCAGCACCATAAAAAGCTGGTTGTGGCCATGAGGACCTGTGGGTCAGCACTGTGGAGGCAGAGACCGAGGACTCTCTGGAGCTTGCTGGCCAGCCAACCTAGCCAAATTGTTGAGAGAAGGTGGAGAAGTGAAGGAGAAAGATCTGAATTGACCTCGGGCCTCCACATGTACACATCTGACACAGAAAAACACACATGCACCACAACACACATATTTTGTAATGGAACCCTATTTGTTCCATCTCACGACCAAGGATTCCCTTGGAAAGGGCTGGTCCTCACCCATCATGAGGGAAAGCCCGAGGGACACATCCCCCACCTCCACCTCTACCCAACCCATGCTGGCTACAAGGATCACTGCAGCTCAGCCCAGCAACTGTCAGGCCTGACACCAACCAAGGGATCCCTCCTGCCTCATCCAACATGGCGCTGCCCCTCTGTCCCTGAAGGAGGTGAACTGGCAGTCACAGGACATCATGATCTCTATGAAGCTCTAACCAAAAACCGACACATCACTGTGTCCCCTTCCACGCTCCTCACAGTGTTGTTATAATCCCCTGACACCAAGCCGAGCCAGGAAGCACATTTCTCAAGTCTCCTGGGCAAGTTAGGCCTGCCAGGGTGGGTTCCGTCCTCCTGGCTTCCAGTGATGCAGGGGCACTTCCAGCAGGACTGGAAAGAACTTAGGATCAGGCTGCCACACACAGAAAATTCAAATCACCTTATTCAGCACTTACTGAATATGAGACTGAGAAGAGTTTTGGGTCACACTGGCCCATGAATCTCTGGGGTTTACTGACTAGTCAGTCTGGTCTAATGGGCAAACTCCAGATCCAAGTGAAAGACAAAGATAGCTCTTAGAGAATGACATCTGAGGTTAACCTCTGGCTTACACACACACACATTCTAGTTCCTCCAAAGGCCAAGGGAGTGAAGAAGGCCACCCCTCCCCAAAGTGTGCTCCTTCTCCTGATCCAGGCAAGCAGGAAGGGGAGCATCCTACTCTTTTGTCCCCAGCACTTACGTCTATTGTGATGTTTCTATCCCACTACATGCTAGGAAGCAGAGCAAGGCAAAGCTGTGAGCCCCAGGGGGCAGCCCCTCCATCAGTTCACCCTTGGACTCCTGCTTCTAAATATCCATACTACCCTCTTGCCTTCCTTTCTCCTCACCAGACACAGAAACAGCACCCTGAAGGTGGGTTCACTCACATACATGGGGCAGTTTCAGGGACAGCTGGTTCCAGGTGCTCCGGTGATGCCTGCCTCTACCTGCAACTTGTCCACCTGCTTGACTGCATTCTCAGCCGGGGTCTCTGATGTGATGGCTCCAGCAGCCTCAGTTCATGTCCCAGCTCAGCATCTTGAGCCATAAACTAGCTCTGGCCCAGACGATTCAGCCAAGGACGATCCTCACTGGCTAGCATGGGCCTGGGATTCTGAGCGGCCAAAGCCAGGTTATATGATCATATCCAGCCAGGATGGGGCCACTCGGGGATCAGGCCAAGCCTTGTTTGCAGGAAGCAGGGAGGCAGGGGTTTCACTTTCTCTTCTCTGTCTCCCCACTACTTTTCCTGCCTCCAAGTCTTGCCTGGGGTACCAGTGTGCCCCCAGACTGCCCTAGATAATCAAGGCCCAGAGACCCCAGGCACAGTTCTGATCTTCCCTTTGACCCAATGTCCCACGAAGCTCCTGCCAACTCCTGACAGCCCTGAGGACAGCAGTGTGGAGTCCCCGCAGCTGCTGGAGGAGCCCCAGGGGGGCAGGAGTGGTTTGGAGACCAGGCTGCATCTCCTGGGGGCTGCAGTGTCCTGGGAACTGGATCGGGGATGTCTGCAGCTAAAACTCCTACCCCAAATCTTTGTGACCTCTTCTTGCCTCAGCTCAGTGTCCTTCCACTTCTGTGCTGAAGAAAGAGAAAGGGTTTCATTCAGGTACATAGCCCCTCGCTCCAGCACACATGCATCCCTGAGCTGCCTCCTTTCTCAAGCTCTCTGGAGATATTGTGGCCACCTTCTGTTAAACGCTAAAGCACTGTCCCTGTTGCCCATCACAAAGGCTAAAGGAACTTTCTGGAAAGACCTCTGAGGCCAGCCTGTTCTTGCTGGTGCCTGGTGGGTCCCAAGGGAACCAGCCAGGCAGCACTGCATGTGGCCAGTTTCTATACTGGAGTTCACAGTGTTCACACTAGGGACCTAACCAAGGGCAACAGGGAAGGTGGTCCTTAGGAGAGGGAGGAAGGAAACAGGCAGCCCTTGTGGAAGGGTTCCTCAGTGGCTTCAGGGATGGATCCTTCTCTGGGTTTTCTGTCCAACCATTGTCTGAGCCATTGCTTCTTTCTTTTAAAAATGCTTTGGGAAGCAGGCAAATTGTTGCCTTGGCAACAGCAGCAGCAGCTTCCTTGACAGAACAGCTTTTCAGAGACTGCAGCATTGGACCTGGTGGGTTCATCTTCGTTCACTCATTCCTTATGGGCACATTGACTAATATAGCTGTGACTGGTTGAAGACCTACCTGGACCAAGGCCTGCCGGGGTGATGGAAATGGAGCAGTGTATGGACAGATGTCTACAGTCTACCTCACTGAACTGAACAGGCTCAGAGCAAGACGACCAAGGAGAAAATTAAAAGTACTCAAGATGAGGTGAATAAAGAATACACCACAAACACAGACAACACAAATAACAGACCAGAGTGTTCATGCATGTATATATGTGTGCGGTATGCTGGGAAGACAAGAAGTTGACAGCAGATGACTTCCTCAATTGCTCTCCACATTGTGTTTTGAGATAGGATCCCTCACTGAACCTGGAGCTCCTAGGCTGACTAGCCAGTGGACACCAGGAATCTTTCTGTCTCTGCCTCCCCAGTGCTGGGATCACAGGCCTGCCCCACCATGCCCAGCTTTAAGGTGGAGCTAGAGATCTGAATGCAGGTCCTTACACTTGTGTATCATGCACCTTACTGACCCAGACTCTCCCCAGCCCTAAGGAGACTATATTTGTTACGATTTATTTCTTTTAGTTGGGAGCTGTGGTTCGTGCCACACAGCATTTGGGAAACTGAGGTGTGGAAACTGAGGCTCAGAGACATTAGGCTATAAGGCAGATCTCTTCGAGTTCAAGGCTAGCTTTGTCTACGGGTGGGGGGGGGAGCACATTCATTTTGCAACCTTGTCTCAAAATGAAACAAAAAAAAAGAACCCATATTATTTTATATGTGTGGTTCCTTTGCCTGCATGTATGTAGAAGCACCATGTGCAGGTCTAGCACCCAAGAAGGTCAAAAGGAAATATCAGATCCCCTGGAGCTAGAATTACAAATGGCTTTGAGCCATCATGTGGGTTCTGGGAACTAAACTGGGATCCTTGGCAAGAGCATTAAGTGTTCCTAATGGCTGAGCCAGCCCCTAAAGAGGCACAGAGAACAGAGGCAAATGAAGAGCTGCAGGAATAATAGCCTACTAGAATGAGCAAACAATGCAAAGGCTCTGAGGTTGGCCTGAGCTCGGCAAACTTCTGTAACCACAGGAGGCCAGTGTGACTGGAGGCTGGGGTGCAAGTGAAGGAAGAATGTGGCCTTCCCACCCTGTCATGAGAACAACACACACACACATTCCTGCATGGCACTCACGCATGCACACATGCACGCACACATACACAAGCAGCTTCCCTGTTTCACTCCCTTGAGATGCCACTGCTGGATCAGCTGGGGTCAAAGGTCTACTTTGTCCATTGCCCTGAGCCTAGGCATTAGGGAGAGGAGGCAAATGCATGCCTTGGCCTTTGGCTACAGGGGACAGAGGGACTCCTTCCTGAAGTTAGCAGGAGACACATGAGGTAACAGCCTTCGGCTGTGTGCTCTCAGTGCTAACTCCCTGAATACCATTTACCTGGCCCCCAGCGGGCTGCTCTATTGCCCTGTGTTGCAGGTGTGGAAACTGAGGCTCAGAGACAGTAGGATATAAGCTAAGCTAATGGAGCCAGGATTCAGTGGATTCAGTAGGCCTGGAACAATAACCATGCTTCGTGGGTAGCTCTGCTGTTTGCAGCCAGAGCTCTCGTCTCTGCACACAGAAACTGACACATGCTGCCAACTCCTAAGTGGCAGGAAGGGAATCGGGCTTGTAGCCTACTACCCTCTAGGCCCACTCCCCAACTAGCCTCATTCCTTAGCCTCCTAACAGGACAGCAGCTTCCTGTGTTCCTCCTGGCTAATGCCCCCCAGTGGCCCAGCATTCTAAGAAGGGCTCTTTGTGACTTCTGCAACTCTGTCTCTACCTGGGGTTCCTACTATGGAGAAGTAAGGGTCCAGGTGATCATAAGCTACTCTGGAAGAACTGTCCATTTCCAGTTGACTTTCATGTCCCCATGGCACTAATTCAGGGCCCTGTAAGAAACATAGAAGACTATGCTCTGGCTTTGTCCATTGCAGAGGGAAGGTGGGGCTTGTAAGATCCCTGTGAACTAATAAGTCATCAGGCCTGGGGACAGAGCCAGGCACTGTCCATTCTCTGTGGCATCTTATGGTATTATTTTCCATGCCAAACACTGCACAGGTACCTGCCTCCAGATATCCCCAGAGCCCCATAATCACTCAGTGATAGCCTAGTATACTCCCTTTCACAGGAAAGGACATCATATGGCTAAGGCCTCATGCAAGGGGATACATGGGTGCTATAGACCCAAACCACATGCTCTAGAGTGCACCCTGTCTCCATCTCACTTCCCTGTGACCTAAACACTCAGCATTGGCTGGAGCTCACCATAGAAAATGAAGCTCACTGCCAGGCCCTCTTGTCTCACAATAAACAGGACCTTTGTTCAGGTTTCTGGCTTCCTGACTGTCCTGCCATGGTTTCAGGACACACTGGCACATGCCAGGCAGGCATCCTGCTGCTGCACTATGCTCCCAGTCCTGGCAGAGCAGCCCAAGTGTTGATTCTGACCTGCAGCAGGAGAGGGTTGTGTGACCCTGAGTGCCTCCTGACTGGCCCAGCCCCTTCCTGTGTGGCCAGCACCTGCGTCTTCCCATCCAGGGCCTGGAAGCCACTGTGCCTAGACTCTGAGAACAGAGTAGATTAAGAGAGCAGTGCATTAGGACCCAAAACCATGATGCAATTGGTGACCACTGTGCTAAGGGTGGCCTAGGGTGCAACTGTGTTTTCCCATCCTCTCCTGCTTCTTGCTCATTGTCACTACTGAAACTCAGATATGAACCCCAAAGCTTCTTGGGCCCATTTCAAACACAGAAGCCAGTCCAGGAATCTGCTTTTTGGAAAATGACCTCAGGGTTCCAAGGGAACAGAGTTTGAGGATAAGCCCCCAAAAAGGTAAAAGATAATCTAACACCGTCACATCTCTGGGCCTAAGGGCTGTGACAGGAGCCAGAGTACAGAAAGAACATTAGCCTCTGAGAAGCAACAGGAGGAAAATAAGTAAATAGTAGTAAATTCAGACTGTAGAAAGGGGGTTCATTGGAGGAGGCTCTAGGGCAGTGCTGGGTCCCGGAAATACTAGCTTCCCAACCTTCTGAGGGCTGCAGGTGTATTCATGTAGTTCTGTCTCTACATGAAGACAGGCATGTGAGGAGGGGAAAGAAAGCCATTCTGGGAAAAACATGATTTTGCAGACGAATTCGGTGGCAGTTACACAGCATATGCCTTCCCCTGTGACAGGCATCCCAGTTTCTAGGACCCTCCCTAATACATCATAGATACACTGCACTTCTAAGAAAAGACTGGCTTCAACCCAAAGGAATAGCTGGCCCTGTTTATCTGTGCACACCCAAGAACTCCAGTCTTACTAGCAAAAGCAAGCACTCTGCATCTCGTCCCACTGGTGGGCTCTGTGGTGAGGTGAGCCCATGGGTTCCAGCCTCAGCCTAGGCTGCCACCACACACCACTCTGTGCTCCATTTGAGTCTCACCAAGTGTCCACGCAGGTGGGCTCCCCACAGCTCTACACTCCTGGGTAACTGTGCACACCACCCGTGAGCTGCAGATACCCACTTCTCTCCTCACATGCACATCTCAATGTCTGATCAGACCTCACTTCCAGCACCAAGTTCAAATACAAGAACCTCAACACGGTGACAACAGAGCCTTAAAACAAGAGAACAGCCCTTCATGCCTAGGACAAGGCCAGGGGTCATGAAGGCCAGCAACTGGCAGAGCCGATATGACTAACTGAGGAAATGGAGAGCAAGGAAGGATGCATATGTGTCCACTTGCAGAGGCCCCTGTGGTATTTCATCAGCATAGTTTAAACAAGGTAAAAATCTATTCATCTCTGTGTAAGGCGGGCAAAGGATGACAGGTCAGCTCTTCCATGAGAAGAACCCCAAATCTTCTTGTCTCCATGTGCTTCAAGTTTCCCTCATGGACCAAGCTGCTGGGCTCCAACCATCACATCATACTTCAGATAGAAGGAAAGTGCTGTGCAAAGGGCCCAGCGTCTGGCCACGTCAGCTCCTGCAAGCACTTTTCCCACCTTCTACACATGAACTTCTTATTATACATTATCTGCAGAAATGGCTCAGTGGTTAAGAGAACTGGACACTCTTCCAGCGGACTGGGGTTCGATTCTCAGAGCACACGGGCAGTTTACAACTATCTGTAACTTCAGTTCCAGGGAACTCACGGCCCTGCCCTGTTCAGACCTCCACAATGCACCAGCACACACAGCACACAGACATAAAATCAGACAAAATACCAACAGACTCAAAATAACAAACATATAAATTAAATTATCTGCAGAACCTAATCTCATGCCTGTTTGATAGGGGTGTGTGATTTTTACATGTGAGAGGGAGAACTAACCTCACCTCTCATCTGTCCTGAGGTGGCATGAGTGTGTGGTGATGCCCTCCCCCACCCTCACCCCTTACCACCTGTGGCACTTGGGAGAGCAGGCCTTGCCCCCCATCTGCTGTCAGATGAAGTGGTCTTGAATGCCCTCTCCTCCCCTCGTTCCTTGCCACCTGCAGTAGCCATGGCCCCAGGGTCATGGGGCAGGAGATCTAGCCCTGCTCCTCACTGGCTGTAGCACTTGGGAGAGCAGGCCCTGCATCTTGCCTGGGCAACACAGTGAAGCTGACCCTGATGGCAAAGGCACGGATGAGCCAGCCCTGAGAATGGGAGAGGGGAGAGCTGGCCCTGCCCCTCACCAGCTGCAGAACTTGGGAGAGTAGGCCCTGTGTCCCCACTGAGCAGCACAGTGGAACAGGCTCTAGAGTTGTGGGTGTGGGTGATTTGGGCCTTGAGGGCATGAGCACAGGAGAACTGACCCTGCCTCCTGCAAATGGCAGCATTGGGTGGCCTTGCTGAAGGGGCAGTGCTGGAGAGCTCACCCTGGTGGTGGAATAAGAAAGAGCTGGTGGGCTGACCAGCTGAGCTACCACCCAGACCCAGAAACAGGGCTTTGAGTTGGCTCACCCCGAAATCTCTACCATCCGCAAAATGGTGGGGTGACTGAAAGGGCCCATCCTGCCAATCCAAAACTGCAGGATCTCCATGACACAGGGCAACAACAACATAACCAGAGGAGTCCTAGTGAGGATCCAATATTGATGGTGCCACAGAAGTCAAGACCTTGAACTAGACCAATGACTCATTGCAATGAACATTTGTAAGTGAAGATATGTGGACAGGTGGATATACTGTGAGACACACCATGACACACACAGTGAGATATTAAATAGTGAGATATTTTCTGTAGTTTGTTTTGTTTGTGTGTATATGTGTGTGCACACACACACATGCCCCCACACACGCTCTCGCGCATTTGCAAGGGCAGAGGGCAGATACAAGAGAAGGGGAGATGCATTGGACTGGGGTGATGTGAAACTCACAAAGAATCAATAAAAAAAGCTGGGTGTGGTGGCACATACCTGTAATCCCACCACTCTGGGAGGCAGGGGATATCTGTGAGTTTGAGGCCACCCTGGTCTACAAAGTCAGTTCCAGGACAGCCAAGGCTTCACAGAGAAACCCTGTCTCAAAACAAAACAAACAAAACAAAAAGCAAAGGATCAATAAAAAGTAAACAAAAAAGTTAATAAAATAAAATTTTAAAAAGAAATAATAAATAAAATTATCTGCAGAGCCTAATCACATGCCTGCTTATATGCAAATGTGACTTCCACATGTGAATATCATACACTCTGTGTATATGTGTACGTATATGTGTGTGTGCACACACATTATAAAAGCTGTACATTCTTTGACATCTCCCCATCAAGGGGTGTTTCACCGTTCTGTCCTCTCCCCATTGGAGAATAATGACTGCTCAGAATGCTAGAGCAGGGGTTGTCATGGAGTGACCTTGAGCACCAGGCTGTAAAAGACCACAGAGCTTGGACATGACTAGTCCAGAGTAAGAATCTGCTTGTTGGTGGTTCGATGCTCTGTGTCCTCTTCAAATTCTCACACTTTCTCTTTATGTGGCATCACACCCAGTCCACTCTTCAAAGGGGAAAATGTCCGTTCAAATTGGTGTTGATGTCAGCTTAAGAAAGAAGAAAGCAGACTGACTTCGGGGAGCTGAACCCAGAAGTGGACTGTCTAGATAAGGTATCACTGCACGACAGTCCAAGGCTCACAGCTGAAAGATTCACCTGTGTGGGACATAAGGACCTCACAGGACATCATCAGAAAATACACTGTGGCTGATGACTGGACAGAAACAAGTCTTCTCCATCACTGTGTCTGTACAAAACCCAACATGACCTTGTCTGGGCCACAACCTGGCTTTGTTTCTCCAAAGTGTGCCTGGGAGGAGGGACCATTGCCTCGGCTCTGGTCTCAGTCCTGCCCTGTCTGCCTCCACTACAGAGATTTACTAAGGAACCACCATATCACCCCAGCATCTCAGTGGTACTCAACCCAGAGCAAAGCTCATTCCCAAACCCTCTTTGCAGTCAATTAGCTGGGCCAGACCCCATCACAAGCCTTCGCTAAGACTGTCTTTCTGACAGTGAGAGGTCCCTAGCTAACATTCCTTTGCAGCTGCAATGATCTTTCTCATTAAAAACTTCGAGGGTGTTCCCCTGTGGGTTAAAGTCTAGGTTAAAGAGCCCTAGATTAAAAATAAGTTAAACATATTAATATATAGCATATATATAATAGAGCTCTCAGCAGACTGAAACAAAGTCATCAATATTACAAATGCTAGAGTATGAGCTGGAGAGATGGCTCAGTGGTTAAGAGCACTGCCTGCCCTTCCAGATTCCAGAAGACTTGAGTTCAATTCCCAGCAACCACATAATGGCTCACAACCATCTATACTTGTATCTCGAAGCTCTCTTCTGTCATGCAGGTATATATGCAGATAGAGCATTCATATACATAAAATGAATAACTAAATCTTATTAAAAATAAATAAATAAATGCCAGAGTATTTTTTTATTCTTTGAAAATTTCATACATGCATTCAGTGTGTTGTAATCATATCTACCTCCCACACCCTCCCTCCAACTTCCCCTAGCCCAACACATCTCCCTCTCAGTTTCTACCAAATTATGTATAATTATTAAGATGGTGATGATAATTTTCATTACTTACTCACCTCAACTCTACAGTCATAAATAATGACTTGCTTCAGGAATTTGATTCTCGTAACTCTTCCTCCCCAGAGAAATGTAATCTCCGCCACTTACTGTCAGGCTAGATTGCATGTAATGAAGCATTCAAGAAGGCCGATGGCACAAGCCTGTGATCCCAGCACTCAGGAGGCTGAAGCAGGAAGGTCCAAGCTAATCTGAGTTACAGAGTGAGACCCTGTCTCAAAATCAAAAACGAAAAATCCAAATAGCCCTTTGTAGCAATTACACTTCTGCTTTACAAAAAAACTGCCTCACCCAGACTTAAATGGCTTATGGTATAAAAAGGGCACAGTGCTAGGGTGTGTGTGAGGCCCAGGGTCTGGCGTCTAGTCGCCTGGTTCAGGACAGGCTCTGAGGGGCCAGCATGTTCTAACTGACCATGCACCTGTGGGCAGCTGAGCTCAGCGAACCAGCTCAAAGAGCCACTGCGCATCCTGTCCTCCAGCAGCCTGGCTGGGCTTCTCTGTGCTTGCCTGTGTCTAGCTGTGAGGGTCAGAGTGGAGGAGAGAGGGGCCAGGCTTGGAGGGGCTCTGCAGCCCCATGCTTTACCAAGTAGGTGAGTGGGTGGAACGGCCCTCACACTGATGCTGAGAGATGCCCCCTCTGTGTGCTCCTCTCCCATGTCAAGGAGCCTGTCCAACCAGCTAAGGCCCGGAGACACCAGACAGCATTGTTTGCACAAAGCCTGGAGAGCGACTATAGACTCCAGCTTCCTAGATAAACATATATATGAGTCATATCTACATAAACCAATTATGAGATAGTAAGCAGTGATAAACTTCCATGAAGAAGCATACTGGATACACATGTGGGGCCACCCAGATGGAACTGCCCACTCCCAAAACACGGGCTGCTCCTGGACAGAAACAGTAGCATCATGATGGACATCCTGCCAGAGGACTGACATCTTTCCAGGAGCACACCGGAAGGCAGCAAGGGGAGGGTGTGGCCAGTTCTGTTGGCTTTCTCCAAACATGGAACCCAAATACAAGGAAGTAGTCTGAAAATTCACAGAATACCTGCCACAGCCCAGAAGAGCCAAGGAGACACAACCACTGGATAGAAAGCAGTCCTAGATGGGCCTTCAGCCCAAGGATTGACTAGGAAGTACGATAAGGTGTGAGCTTATCAGCTAGTGATATCCTGACAATATTGGTTCATTGTGATACTTGCAGTCTAGCGTTACTCATGCATGCAGGATTGGAGCCTGGGCCCTGGCAGCCCTAACTCCTTGACCCCTGACCCTTGCCCCTTTCTCAATAGGCCTGTTAAAGAGACATAGTGAAAAGCAGAGAAAGGAAATGAACAAAGGCATCAAGTGACCACTCAGGGACCACTTGTCCCCTTCCTACAAGTCCTTCTTGGGGTCCTGACATATGCTTATGTTGAAGTGAGAAGGCAGAGGTGTGCCTAACTGAGCAGTGAATCTCTCTGCTGGAGACAATTCTTTCTCTGACTGGTACCATCTACCACCTTGTTCTTTTCCCAGCATGAGACTCTCATAGAGATCCCTATTTCAACAGTGCAGTAGGCAAAAGAAGGGGCACAGCATCTGTCCTTGGAATGGCTTCACCCCTGCAGGGACCCTGAGGTACTAATCTGTTGGTGGGGGGGTAGGGAAGTGCCATGGAACATGCAGGAACTCTTCATCATCTTTTAATAACTCTTGTTATTGTTGTCTGTCTGTTTGGGGTTTTTGTTTTTGTTTTTTTGTTTATTGGGGGGG
>CM053766.1:141237194-141273669 GCA_028658305.1 Pachyuromys duprasi | reverse complement strand
TGCTGGGAATCAAGCCCTGATCCTCTGGAAGAGAATCCAGCCCTGAACCATCTCTCTAGTCATCACTGGGTATTGTTACTGTTGTTTTCAGATTTATTTATTTTATGTGTATGGGTGCTTGCCTGCATTTACGTGTGTGCACTGCACGCATGCCTGGGGCCTTGGAGGTCAGAACTGGATGAGTTCTGGGAACTGAACCCAGGTTTTCTGCAACAGCAGTATGTACTGCCCTTAACCACTGAGCCATACCTCCAAGGGGAAAGGTTAGAGACAGGGCTTCTCTGTGTAGCCCTGGCTGTCCTGGAACTCGCTCTGTAGACCATGCTGGCCTCAAACTCAGAGATCCGCCTGTCTCTGCTTCCTGAGTGCTGGGTTAGAGGGATGCGCCACCACCAGGTAAGCACTATAGTCTATTGAGGAGGAGGACAGACTTGGGGAAACAAAGAAGCAGAGGGCAGGAAGAGCAGAGGGTTCAGAACTAATCAAATTCTATTTTAGAGGTGAATGCTGTACTGACTGAGGTTTTTGTCAACTTGAAACCATCTAGGGTCATCAGGGAAGAGGGAACCTCCTGAGAAAATGGCCCTGTCCAGTCGGCCTCTAAGCAAACCTGTAGAGCATTTTCTTGAGTAATGACTGATGGGAGAGAGCCCAGCCCTCTGTTATTGCTGCCACCCTGGACAGGTGGCACTGGCGTGTATAAGAAAGCAAACTGAGCAAGCCAGGAAGAGCAAGCTGGTAAGTGGCATTCCTCCATGTTTTCTACTTCAGTTCCTGCCTCCAGGTTCCTGCTCTGCTTGAGTTCCTGCCCTGGCTTCTCTCAGGATGGACTATGATTGAGCATATGTGACCGGAAGGTATAAAGCAAATAAAGCCTTTCCTCCCCAGTTTGCTCTGGGCCATAGCGTTTTACCATAGCAACAGAAGTCAAACTAGGACAAACACACCAAGGGCCAAGAGGGTCAATGACTTTCCTACAGCTTGAGTCCTAACAAGGAGGATGTCACATCGGATACCAGAGCCTTGACTTTTGGGGGCTGGGGAGAGGGCTCAGTGGGTGAAGTACTTACTACAGCACATGCATGAGGAGTTTGGGCTCCAATGGAAATAACAGGGCAAGGCACACATCTGTAACCTCAGTACTCGGAACTGGGGGATAGAGTAGACCTCAGGTGCTCTAAACAGTGAGCTCTAAGTTCAGAGAGAGGCCTGCTTTGAAAAATAAGGTGGTGGCCAAGCGCAGTAGTACCTTGGAGGCAGAGGCAGGCAGATCTCTGAGTTCGAAGCCAGTGAGGTCTACAGAGTAAGTTCCAGGACAGCCGGGGCTACACAGAGACACCCCTTACACATGCACCATGGCACATGCCTACATGCACACATACTCACATATGCATGTATACACATATATCATGTACACACATACAGTAATTAATACATTAATCAGTTACAAAATAGGGTGAAGCGCAACTGAGAAAGACACTCAGCATCAACCTCTGGCTGCCACATGCACACATACACATACAAACATACACCACACACAAGTCCTGACTCCTGAGCACACAACCCTGACCATTAGACCATGCTGCCCTATCTTCAACACGATAGGGTTAACCAGTGACGTGGCAATGTTGCTCTGCTGAATCTGAACCGCCACCACTAGAGTAAATGTGGGACAGTCAACAGGATGCCATTCCACCCGAGGCCATGACACACTCCACCCAACCGTGCTGATGACTCTGTCCTCCCACCATGTGGCTCTATTTCACCCACAGAGACATTTCTTCTGACCTCCTGCCTCTGCACTGCACAACCTCTGCCTAGCAGGAGTTCATCTGTGCATAGCAGAGCTGCCTCTAAGCCTTCCTTCCCTGAGCCAGTGACCGTGTCGAAACTCACCAGACATGACTTTAATAGTCATTGGTCTTAGATCTTGGCTGTTGACTTAGATGCTAGTATCTTAGTCTCTGGGCCTTGACTGCCTGACCTGGGAAGTGAGAATGTTAGCAGTATCTGTCTTGGAGGACTGTAAGGCTTCGGTGAATATGGAGGAAAGGCACAGAGTATGGTGCGCTCACAGACACACACACAGCAGGACCCACAGTCCAAATGCAAGGTCAGGTGGGACCTACCCACACTTATACTGATGGCATGTGACGTGGTGTCTGCTAGTTACTGTTTTAAGGTTCAACTCCACAGAGAAGCAGATAATTAAAAATTCCTTTGTCAGGTTCACAAACCTCCCCTCACAGCTCAACTCAACTGTTTAAGTTCTGAGCAAAGAGTGCCCACTTCTCAGTTCTGGCTCTGACCCTAACTCTGATGTGAAATGGCAGTATAACATTGAACGTGTCCTTGCCCCGAGTGCCCAACCAGCTCCTGGAACACTGATGCTAGGAACTGTACAGAAATTCAGTGTTTTGAGGTACAGGGGAGAACAGGCCCCTAAGACAAAGCAGAGTGAGCGTCCCAAGCCAGGAAGGTGCCTTCAAAGGCAGGGGTGGCCCTCCCGGGTCTGTCCTAAACTGGCGACATGCCTTTCCCCTGCATCTTTCACTGTATCTGCTCACTGAATCTCCTCACCTTACCCCTACTGCTCCATTGCACACAAACAGTAATTCTTTTCCTCCCATGACCACACACCAGTACATTCTGGAGAACCAAACTCCAAGGTCAGTGCTCTCCCTGAGACACCTGTAACTGCTTGCACTTCCCAGATGCCACCAAGGTATCCCACTTTAGCCCCCAACAGTGCTGTCTCTTTGGGTCCCTAGAGCAAGGGGAGCTGAGTGACTAACCCAGGAACATAGCTGTAGTTACAAGCCGGTGATCTCAGAATGGCACAGGGTGAACCCTGGTGGTCCGGCACACTGCTCCTCCGGCAAGGGCAGGATAGAGACTAGCCAGAGCTCACGGCTCCCCTCTGCAGAGCACCAGAATGCTATGCCTCTACCCACCTCGACTTTTCTGCCCTCGCTCAAGACTCAGGTGCCCAAGAGAGAACTGGCAACTGGCTACAGATATTTGGGGTTAGCAGGGCCTTGGGGGTGACATCCACCCCATGCAGCCAGTATGTGCAGAGGTGAGAGCCAGTGTTCTCAGTGGAAGCAGGAGATGACTCTATGCATTGGGAACAGTATATTTTTCCCCCATACTTCCCATGTGCTTTTGACTCCAAGCACTATGACCCCGGGCTGGCTGCTCTAATAGCCACAGGGCTGGAAGGAAACTAGCTAGTTCAGTAGTTTTCTCAGAAATCTGGTCCAACCTGGCCAACAGCATTTGTCTCCATGGGAACAAAACTTTTCCTAACCTGGGGAGGCAATTACTGTTCTGTTTACTGTTCTTTCTGGTGGTGTGATGATGATGCAGATAGCTGACATTTCTGGGCCTCTGTACCATTGGACCTGGTAGGCGTTAATGATAGTCTCAGGCTGCAGCAGAGAAAACTGGGACTCAGAGCACAGGTGATCTCTCCAAGGCCACACAGCAAGTTAGAGGCAGAAACAGAATTTCAGTCTTTAGATGGGCTGAGTCTTGCCCAAACACTCCGATCCTTTTGCACAGGGGAAACTGAGGCTTGTAGAAAGGAAATCTGAAGGCACACATCTATGGAGCTCCCCCAAAGTTTCAACATCTTAGCCCCATGGGCAGCGGGTTTCAGTTGCTTTATACCTTCATGGCCTAGATGAGGACTGGGGACAGAGTGGGTATTTACTGACTACAGAAAGATAGGAAGGAAAGAAAAAAGGAGGCCTCTGTCACCAAGAGAGCTGTGGAGATGGCGTGCAGAGGGCCACAGTGGCGAGTCGGGAGCCTGTGAAAAGTGCATCTCTCCATCCCTCTTGCACAGGCTGCATCATCCCACAGGTATTTAAACCACGCCATTCCTGGGGCTTCGTCATACCCACAACCAGGCTTGGCAGACACCCAGCACAGAACCTGATGCCCATTGGCTGGGTTTCCCCGTGGGTGTGAAAACCAAAATATTACCCTAAAGGTGGAGCGGCGTAGCCAAGCTGGGTCAAACCCAAAAGGCAGCCTGAGCATCTGGCTGGGCCTGTCTGTGTTGGGCTTCTTGGCCACTGCCTTTGAAATCTGTTCACTTTTTCTGCATAGATAATAAATTTATATATGACCCCAACTTCCAAAGGCACAAAAAGGAAAAGTCTTCCTACCACTGATCCCAGCCATGCAGTGAATTCCATCTCCAGGGCATTTATTAGTGCCCTTCACACCTTTGCAGCAATGTTCCTGTTCCTACAAACACCCAAAACTGCCACTCACCACTCCTCTGTGCTTGCACAGCAAGTGTGCACAGGGCACTTTTGACTGCCACACAGGGTTTCATGGTGCACCTTGGCCTGAATTTAGCAATGTCTCAGAGGCACCATTTTCTACTGCTAGTGCAAGCAGTGGAGAGAGAAAGAATATCCCACAGTTGCTGGTGGAGCTTGTTTGCGTTCGACTACTTGCCCACACTGAAACTGTGATGGGCACCGGATACTGAATGTGCTCAAACCCCACTTCTCAGGAGACCTCAGATGCTCCGATCCTGCTGAACCTGTCCTCTGAGGTGGAGAAAGTGGTCGGAGGCAGGCCTCTTCATTTACCACCATCACATACCTACATCTATGGAGAGGGATCCTTGGATACCCAGATAGAGTGATCAGTGGAGGCAGGTGTGTATGAGCGAGCCTCTGCCCGCCCTGCCTGTGGCCTCAAGCATGTGACTTCCCCTTCTGAGACCATATGAAAGCCACATCTACTTCACCTTGAACCTGCACTCCACCCTGCTCTGTGGGTGTCTGTGGTTATAGAGGAATTAATTACTGAGTGGGCATATGGTTTTCCTTCCAACAATTCAAGGATTTAAGTATTGACAACAAATCAAAGTTGCCCACCCACCCCCACCCCCAAGTAGCACATATACTACTTGTCCTAACAGGACAAGGGATGGTGGCACCTCTCCTTCACTGGACTTGACAGCAGGCGTGAGCAGTGCACCCTGTAGAGAGGAACCAAAGTGGGATTTGAACCCCGAGCCCCTTGTGACTCCATATGCTCTTGGCCACCAACCTCACTGGTCCCAGTGGACCACAGAGCATTATTTGAAAGCATGACACACACATGTGCGCACACAGCCATTTTATGAGCAAGCCTACCTGTGCTCTAGCGGAAGCAGTGATCTGCCCCAGAAGGCAGCCGCCCTACCACTCTACTGCCTCGGAGTGAAATCAGACCCCAGCCCAGCGCCAGGCAGGAGACTCCAGACAGAGCCACCACTCCAGCAGACACCATAGGAGGGTAGGCGCCTCATTAGGGACCAGGCTGAGCTATTTTCAAACTCCGGAGGCCAGGCAGAAAGCCAGCTCTGCTCTCTCACAGACTCTGCTCCTCACAGCTGGGGCCAGGCTTCCCAGTCCAGAGCTGTTCTCTTGCCTCATGACACACTGGGAAAAGAAGAAACAGGGAGAGAAAAGACTGCCACGGGCTGGAACATGAACCATTCATCCCTTCACCTGGCCTCCCCAGAGGCTGGGGGACACCAGCAGAGCAAAGTCCCCTGGGGGATTGTTCTAGTGAAACAGACAGGAGTCACAGCATGTGGCCATCTTTAGAGGTGGCAAAACTAAAGCAGTTGTCGCAGAGGCCACCAGTATCGCAGATGGTTCAGCTGTGGGCTTAGGGGCAGACAGAGAAGAGCACAGACAGACATTGAATAAAGAAGAAAATGAGTCATGTGGGTCTCCAGCCTTGGTAAGGGTTGCACATGCAAAGGTCCTGGACAGAAATGTGTCCAGTGCACTCCGGGAGCATGGAGTGTGGAGAGAAAGCAAGGTCATGTTAAGGTCCCAAGCACAGTTTAACAGTGAGAGTGTAGTCCAGGCTGCCTGGAAGGAGGGCTCCCACAGCTCTGTATAGCCTGGCCTGGTGCTCCTGGTCCAAACCCACCTTTTCTCTATATTTCCACCACAGGACCCTTGTACACAGCATCTGGAATCCTTTTCTATGTCTACCCTCCATCCTGGTTAACTCCTACCCACACTTCACATCTTAGCTCATGCATCCCAGGCTTCCCCATTCCATCAAGCCCTGTGATCAGGCAGTCCGTCCTTGTAGCATAGAACCAAATTCTTAGTATGCCCCTGCCCATCCAACCCATAGCATTTCATCTGAGCCCATGTCCCACCTTCTCCTGCTTGCTTGCCATTACAACCTCCTCTCTCTACCATCACCACATCTACATAAGAAACACCCAAAACAGCCCCAAATCCTGTGGTCAAAGAATGACTGCACAGTGAGGAGATGATCCCTGTTTTGCATATGAATGTATCTGGGTTCCCTAAGGGCCTGAGATTCCAGGTGAAAGTAAAGGCTTAGGGCAGTCGCCAAGATGTCACCCTGCTAGCTTCCAACTACTTGGTTCCCGCTCAGCTCCTAGCACACAGTGGGTTCTCATGGAGTCTTTTCTTACAATTATTCTACAGATTCTATTTTTAAAAGTGGCTCCAATTTAAAGGACACGAGGAGAGCTTGTTTAAAGGCACTTGAAGAGTTTTCGAAGGAAAACTGAAACCAATAAATGAGCTGTTGTCTGTCATAAAACCCTGGGGAAACTGAGGGAATTGTGTGTGGCCAGGTTAGGAGGCACCAGGCAAACAAGAAAAACAAACAGCAACTTGTGGGAAAACAATGATTTATACAGGAAAGGAACTGCAAAGGAGACACTGGGCATGAAACAGTATCTGCTGAGCTGTTACCTAAACAGTGTATCCTCACTTAATGAAGAACTGACACATGAGTTAGCGAAGTGGATGAAAGCTAACTTTCTTGATATTAATCAAAAGGAAATCTGAACACCTACCCATGCATCATGCTAAGCGCATGCGGGCAAGTCCTCCCAACAACTCAATCACCTGAAAGCTCATGACTGATTACAAAATGACCACATTTTGTCAGTGAAGGGAAGAACCAAGCAACGGCAGGCCAGCAGGCTGCTGCATCCACTATAAAGATGACAAAGCCAATCAATATTTGCCCCAAATTAACCAGTAGCAAGGTGAAAAAGCTCCTTAGAAAGAGGTAGGTACCAGAGGGGGGGAAATCACTGAAAGAGCTGAACATGGTTGCTTTGGAAGAGGGAGGCTGGAAGGGGAATCTTCTCCATGGGGCTCTTTAACCCATACAGATGCAGGTGGGAGCAGGACCTGAGAGGGGAGGGGCACAGGTGACTTCTCACAGGGGATGGGGTTTGACTAAACTCAGGAAGTGGTGGCCTTTTAAGAGCTGTGTCTCTCTGTGTTAAAAATGATAAAATAATAATAATAGTCCATGGGGGTGGGGAGATGGCTCAGTGAGTGAAGAGTGCTGCACAAGTGTGGTCCTCAGCAGCGCAGGGCACACACTGCTGGGTCTCAGGGCGCGATGGCAGCCAGCACACCTGAACATGGGGAACTCCAGGTTCAGTGAGAACCCTGTCTCCAAACAAAGTGGAGAATATCAGAGGCAGGCCTCTGGATCCACAAACACATGTGCACACACACATGCACACGCACAACACATCACATACAATAATATACCCTGAGAGGAAGTGTGTTGATGTTCATACTGTATCTTTAAAATACTTTCTAAGAAGTGTTGATTTAATGAATAGATAGATGGGTGGACAGGTGGACTCCAGGCAGAAGGAATGCAGTGGAACATGAAAGTGCATTTGGAGGTGGTGGGTAATTATTCATTGTATAATTTCTTCACTGACCTCCTGCATACAAGATCTCGAGGGATAACAAGCTGGGGAAAATTGGCCACTAAGTGTATACTTGAAGTGTATAATATTGTTATATATAGCTGGGGGGGGGGGCTAGAGTTTTGGTTCAGTAGTTTAGAGTACTTGTTGCTCTTATAGAGGACCTGGGTTCCATTCCCAACATCCACATGGGGGTCCAGTGCCCTCTGGATGACCTCCAGTCACCAGGAACTTATATCGTGCACATACATACATGCAAAACATTCAATTATAAAAAATAAAATAAATCTAAAAACTTAGAAAAAAAAGCTAGCTGGATGCTCTGCCCACAGCTCGATAGACCTCACCCCTTCTCTGTGTGTTGAGGGAGCTGTCACAGTGCTCTAGCCTATGTCCCCACTGTGCTCCGGGAATCCAGAGTTCAGGAGCAACAGCCTAATCCATCACTGCACTCTGCTCCCCTCACCTAGGAAGCCAAGCCAGATGGGGACGCCTGCCCTGAATTTCCTTGGATGCCTTGCTAGCATAAATAACCATTTCCCCAGAGCCAGCCCCTACAGCTAGCTGCATTACACTCTCTGCCAAAAGGTAAACTGAGGCTGGTCTATGGGGCTTTTCCCAGGGACCCTTTAAACCTCCAGCACTGAAGCAGATCACCAAACCTAAGTCTCCCAAGCTCGTGTATGGTCAGCTAGTGGGAAGAAACAGAAAACAGGTCTCATTGCTGCTTAATTAGGCAGCGGCAGCTGGGGCCAGGCTGGCTGGGAGCCCCAGCAGCCAGGGCTGCAGCTGCAGGGCCTCAGTTGGACTGAACAGCAGTAGTTCTGGAGATCCTGATTCTCACACCACAATGGAACTGGTTCCCCAGATCCTAGGGCTGCCAGGAAGAGGGGGAGCTCATGGCCTGCTGTTTCCAAAGACTCCTAGAAGATTGGGAACCTTCAGGCAGCATGTGTTGGAGAAATCAAGACTGGTCCAGCCCCCCTACTGCTACCATTTCCAGGAATGCCCTCCAGAGCCCTGTGCAGACGTGGAAAGGCACTGCTCTCTACATTCAGGGCGGAGGTCCCCGGACATTCCTGCTTTAGACTCCCCTAGATTACCTGCTCTCCCCACACACTGGGGGGAGGACCATGTCTGATATAGGTAGGTTCTTAACCAGAAAAACTGATGAGGAAGAGCGCCTGGGTACATGGGGAGAGAAGCACAAGGGTGATGCTGGCTGTGGAGTGTCTGGAAGACCAGGCTGTCTTGTGGTCCTACCCTGTGATGGCCCACAAGTCACCATCACTCTGTGTTTCACTTCCTGCTCTAAGACCACACCCTTGCCTCTCCAAACTTCATCTTGAGAGAGGTGTGGCCAGTGCTAACCCCTCCTCCAGTAACAGGGACTCACCCACTGTTCCTGCAATCAGAACCCTGAGCCTTTTTTTTTTTTTCCAAGACAGGATTTCTCTGTGTAGCCCTGGCTGTCCTGGAACTCACTCTGTAGACCAGGGTTGCCTCAAACTCCCAAAGATCTGCCTATCTCTGCCTCCTGAGTGCTGGGATTAAAGGCGTGCAACCACCACTGCCTGGTCAGAACCCGAATTCTTCACATGCAAAGTGCAGCCAGCTTACCTACCCTCCTGGGGCTCTGAGGGTCTCAGTCAGAGTGAGACAGTGACCCAAGGCCAGCAGGGTACCCTGAGGGGTGGGGTGGTCTTTAGCACCCCAAGGCTGACCTGGATCTCTCCCCAATCCCATTCCTTTTCCAGCATGGGAACTATGAAAACCCAACAGTGGTGGGTGACTGCCCTCCTGTTCCTATTCCATCTGCATCTTCAGTGGGCAAAACCTGCCCTCAGTTTGCCCTTCTTTCTCTAAACTGCCCAGGACTTTGGGGGTTGGTAGTAAAGACAGCTGTGCTGACACAGATGTTTGTCAACAGTTGAGAGGAAATCTCTTTATACTTAAAAAAAAAACCAGCATCAAACCTGACACCAGCCCCCACTGCTCATGTTTCCTGTTTCTGAGCCAAGGCAGCCTGCAGGGAGGAAACATCCCCGAGGAGGATCCTTCCCCTGAGAGGAGGATGACAGTCAAGCGATCCCCCGAGAGGTCACCCTTTGTACACCCCAGGAGGCCTGCTGCTCCACTACGTGAGGAAAACTAACCTGGGAGACTGGACAGCTGTGAGGCCACAGCCCCCATGGTTAGCAGCTCTGCAGGGCCCAGGCCTTGGGAAACAGATCAGTTCAAAACCTCCCGAATATAAGACATGTACCATTGAGCCCTCCGCTGAGGCACAGAAGAAGCAAGATGCCCTGTCCACAGTCACCTGGGGTCACAGGCAAGGCCACCACTCTGGGCTGTTCTCTCTCAAGTCCCTCTTCCTCTAAGAACTCCCACATCCAGCCCCAACTCTGTGGCCTAGTAACCTAGGGTCAGAGTTTTCTCTTGCTGAACTTCCTTCCCTCAGCAACTCAGCCAGGCTAGAGGAGGCCAAAGCTTTCCAGAGAGGCTCCATGCCCCTGACAGCCTTGAGCCTCTTCTGCCACTCTTGTGCCTCCTGGCTCTGGTGCCACTCACTGGCTGGCCATATCCTCCCCTGTGGAGGAGGTAAGGATGCCCTGCTGAGTAGTCTCAGGTGAGGCCTGCCTGCCCTGACACAGGCAAGCCACTGACCTCCTGCACACAAGATCTCGGGGGATCAACAGTCATTACACTCTGAAGGCCCTAACCCGAGACTTCTCACACTTCTTCCCCTGTGAACAGAGAGGAGTCTGGAGCCCCGGACCTTGAGAAACAAACATTTGTGTTTATTAACCAACGGGAAGTCAGAGCAGCAGGCTTCTAGCCAGTCCCTCTTCTAGTCTACCCACCCAGGCCAACTGCCAAAGACCAGGAAGAGCGACAGACGGGGCCACCCTCTCAACCTCCTCCCCAGGGTGAGTTTCCAGGAACCCAGGGCCCCCTGGGTGAGGAAGAGGAAGTCAGCAAAGGAGGACAGAGAAGGAAGGAGGAAACAGAGCCCCGGGCAGACAGACTTGGACAAGCGCTTAATACCCAACTCAGTGGAGGGTAAGTGGCCCAAATCCAGCCTCACCAGAGGAACCAGGCAGAAGCACACTGGTGTCACAAACCTTGTTAGGAAATGGGGGAGGCCAAGGGCAACAGCAACCCTCTGCAGGTCAGTCCTTGCTTGCCAGAGGATGCTGGTCTAGGTCCTAAGTCTTGGTCTCTACACCAAGTTTACCCAAAGAAGCTAGCTGCCTTTGAGTCTGCAGGAAGTCAGCCAGTGGATACAAGAAAGGACAAGGTGCCAACTGTCACTCCACGATGTCCTTCAGGTAAGCCTGAGTCCAGGAGGCCTAGCCCTCAGTGGCAGGAGGGTCACGTGCCTGCCGCAACCCATACAGCCACTTGATCACACGGGCATTGCGTTCAATCACAGACACCCCGTAGGGGACCCGCTCCAGGGCCCGCTCCTCCACTGTAACAGAGCTGCGGTGGGAGCAGCCCCCTTCAGAGCTGCAAGGACCGGCACTTGGTCCGGCTAGAGACACAATGTCCGAGCTAGTCCTTGCTAGGTGGGCCACCCCCAGTCTTCGTGCTTCCTCTGGGTCCAGGCCACAGAAGTTAAAAAAGCGCTCAAGATCAGCTGCAGCCCTGGAAAAGCGCTCGCTCAGGTCCGACTTGGAGCGCTGCAGACCAGGGGGCCGGCCCGGGCTGGAAGCGGCAGTGGTGCCAGGTGATGGACAGGGCCGAGTGGGTGAGGCAGGCAGGGGACGAACGTCCACTCGGCGCACTGCGACCGTATTAGGCGGTGGACGAGGAGGAGTGGCTGGTGAGACCTTATGGGCAGATCCTTCTGCCCGCCCAGGCGTTCGGCTGGCCTCAGCTGGGGACACGGGACTATCGCACAGGTTGATGAGGCTGCTAAGGATGTCGAGGTCCAGTTGGGGCCGGCGGCCAGGACAGGGCACAGCTCGGCGGCTGGGTGTGAGCACTGAGCTGCGAGGACCAGGGCTGAAGAGGGGCTGTCTGGCCAGCGGGGGCTGCACAGGCTCCTGGCGGGTGTTGGCCACATGCAGGCTCTTGACGTACTTGGCCTTATCGGCCTCCAGACGTTCCACAGCGCTCGGCTTCCGGGCTCTCCCGTCAGCTGGCTTTGGTAGCAGGTAGCCGGGGACCTTGGTTCGTAGGCGAAAAGGTAGGGCGGGAGCGGCAGGAGATCCAGGGCTCAGCGTGTCCACAGGCATGGCCGTTACATACCCCGAGGGCAGAGGCGAGGAGACAGATACAGGGACAAAGTTGGCAGCTGGATGCCGGGCTCGACTGCAAGGAAGGAAAGAAGAGAGGCTGAGCATGGTCAGACAAAGGCTCGCCTGGATGCGAAGTCTGTGCTATTATAAGGTGAAAGGCACGCCCCCCACCTTGCAAAGAGCCAATCACCAGGCAGAATGTACAGCTGTGGCCCCACCCACACCCTTTCCTTCCCATAGTGGGCGGGGAACCACACAGCAGAGGAAGGGAGGAAAGAGGTAGAAAAGGCAGGTGCACTTTAGAGAGCAAAGCAGGCTCAAAGCCCAGCGATCTCTCAACAGCCCCATTTAGGGATGGGGAAAATGAAACTCAAGAGAAGCAATGAACTTGCTTAAGCCACCTCTTACTTCCAAATGGAGGGTACTAGTGACTGGGCATCTGCGGTTGAATGACCACCATCCACATCCCAGTCTAACTGCACAGAGGGGCCAGATACCACCAACATCCTGCAACCAGCCCAGGCAGGAAGCTGCGCAGTGCCAACCACCTGCCTGGACATGCCGGGCCCACAAGGGGCACAAAAGCAAGAGCCTGCAAGGGAGGAGCAGACAGTTCCTCCCCTCACCTTAGTGGAGTCCAGACAAAGGGAGCTTCCAGGATATGTCTCCAAGGCCAAGCCCACAGAGATGCAGGCATGTGACAGGAGTAAGCAAGCATCAGCCCCAAGCTATGCTGTTGTGAGGAACTGTCCAGGTCACAGCCCCACCCAGTGCTATGCTGCCACCAACCTCCATGATGGTCAGTGCTCATAGGCTGCTACGGCCCATGTCTTGGATGCTCAAGTGCCCCCATGGCTGTCCAAGAGTCAGATGTCAGATCATTCCAGGCATCAAGTCAACCGTGTTTCCAAGGAAACAGGGTCAGAGAGTGCCACAGTTTTCCCTACCACCCAGGCCCCTCAGGTATGCACAAGGTAAAACTAAAATGCCAAACCATCTGGTCCATAAAGAGGGGGAGGGGATCCCCTCGAGCATTTGCAGTTCAGGTCACTCAGCACCAGCTCCTGAGTCACACTAACCATGCACGAGGCAGGGGAGGACTACACCAGACAGCCCTGACACAGAGTGTGCCCAAATACAGACAAGGATCCCCACCATGTGAGCCACACTCTCTTGTACCACCTCCAAGAGCCTGTAACCATTTCGGCTGGGAAAACTTGGACCCTGAGAAGTGACTCCTCTAGGTCCCAGCGGAAATTTAAACGGCTCCCATCCAAGCCTAGCCTGTGCACGCTAATGCCCATCTCCACATGCCACACACACAATCTCTCCTCTCGATATGTTCAGGGTACCATATAACTTACTGTGAATACGGTTCTCTCATTCTCTGCTGCCCCTCACTCCCTAACATATCAGCTCCACGAGGGCACAGGCTTCGGCTGCTTTGTTCACCAAGTCTCAGCTTCATGACGCTGCTCTCAACACACGCTAGATATTCCTCAAGGGTGTCCTAAACTGAAGTGCCTATTGGAGTCAGCTGAGAAGCAGCACACCAGTGAACAAGAGCACCCCCACCCACCCACTGCAGGCAGGTCCAGGGTTAGGGCAGTAGGGTCCCTAGAGGTGGCCATCCAGAGAGGCAGGCGTTCTCTAGGTTTGTGACTGAGACCAAACGCCATTACCAGTTTCAAAAGACACGTGGTGCTGGGCAAGCACATCTGCAGATATAGCTGCTCTCTTCAGCCCCCTATGAAACCTCAGCTCAGTGGCTGGGGTGGGGAACAGGGCTGCTCCAAAGGCTCAAGGGCCTGGGGGGAGGAAAGGAAGGCTGGCCCCATTCAAGTAGAATCCCAGGTGACCTTGGGCAGGAAAGGTCTAGCCAGCAGAGCTGCCACAGAGCCCTGCCTAGGTAGTCAGACTTGCCCCACCTCCCTAACTCCCACATCTGCTCTGCCACCCAAACCAGTCCAACCCGTTGGTTGGTGGTGGCAGATCCCTCCCCGGCATCACCTGGGAAAGAGGAAGGAGGTCAGGGAGGGAGGGCCAGGGCAGAAGCTCCCCCCACCATCACCTTGCTTTTACACCCACCCCTAACCTTGAATAGAAACGGGGTCAGGGAAAAAAGTGTTCCCAAGCCTGGCCAGGCAGCCACCAGGGTCCCCATTCTCCCACCAACTCCTGGCTTGCACCTTGCACAAGAGGCAGCTCTTAACTCTGTTCCCTTATCTGTTAAACCCAGTTAAAAATAGACCTCCCTGCGCCTTCGGGTCACTGCTGGAAAGATCAAACGGGTTCGGTTCGCAGCACCTGGAAAATGGGCAGCGCTCCAGAAACCAGGTTCGCTGTTAAATACTGAGGCTCTGATTGTGGAGTGAGCAGACCCCGCCCCCTCCGGGGGTCTCTAAGCCTAATCCAGAAGGGGCAGATCCAGGCCCCAGCTGGGACGACGGAGACATCTGGGAGGGGCTGATCACAATGAGCAGGAGGACCCGCACCAACTCACGTCACAGGGGACCCTCCAAGAGGAAAGTAGGGTCCGGGTCACCAAGTGAGATTTAACGTCTCCTCTGGGGTCTCTTCTCACCTCGTGCTTTCAAATGCTGCCACAAATGGTCCTAAATGCACCAACCCTGAGCCTTTCTGGCCACTGTTACAGAGCCTTACCCCAAGGTGTGTGGATCAGCACTCCAGGAAGGCCCCTAGTTTGATTTCGGCCCGTCCTCACGTGGAGGCAATTCTAGAAACTCAGGCGGTGACCCTTGAGATGGGCGAAGGCTGTGTGACACCCCCCCCCCCACGATCTGCTATCCCTCTCTGAGCAGAAGTTGGCCCCCCGTCTAGAATGCGGGAACTGAAGGCACAATCTCCTCTGCGCCCCCCACCCCCCTGGCACCGCAACATACCTGGCTCCGCAAGCGGCCTCCTGCCAGCAGCCTGCATGCCTCCCGCCCGCCTGGCTCAGGTAGCCGGCGTTTGCGCAATTTCCGGGGCCTGGCAGGTGAAGCCGCCTGTGAGGGATCCTGGCAGGAACCGCGCCCCCTCTTATCCTAGCCGGAGCCTGCAAGGCCGGCAGCACGTTTGACAGAGTTGTGCGGGATTCTACTTGATGTTCACTGACAGGCATGAGAAAGTGCCCTTCCTGGACATTTAATCTTTCCGTGATTAAACGGGGCATAGTGAGAACTACTGTGGTCTGGGTAGCCTTCCTATGAGGCAACTCCATTGTCATCCAAGTTGACGAATGGAAACCCCAGACAGGCCAGGCTGAGTCACTTGCCCAAAGTCAACCGGGGTGGGGGTGGGGGGAATCCAACCTGGGTACTTTCCCTCCCACTACTCCTTAACCCTACCCTTTCCTCCTGTGTGCCAGCAGGTGGCCAGGCCACAGTCCCATGAACTAGAAGAGTGGGACCTTGGGGGACAGCCCACTGTGAGCTCTCAAGGCTCGAGGTTGCTGACTACAGCTCTGTGCCAGCTGGAAGGACAGTGGGACAGCCACGGCAGGAGTGGCAAGAGATGGCCCGGTTAACGCTTGAACAGCAGGAGGCCAGCAATCCAAAACCCATATTTCACAGAGGGAGACTACAACCCTGCTGGGGGGATGCCTAGGAGGGCCCCACCTCTGCCCTCTGTCAGCCCAAGGCTTTTGTCACTTTCCAGGGTATTGTGAGGTTCAAGGGAAGGAGACAGCCATCAAGGCCTCAGACCCCAGCCCTGGCAAAGCCCTCCTGTGGTACAGGAGAGGCTGGGGAGGAGACAGGAAATGGTTCCTAGCCATTTTCCTTCCCTCTGAGCACTGAAGCCCCCACCCTACCCCCAGTCCTGGATATTAACAAGGATGGGGTACAAGTAATCCACTATGGCCTGCCTGCCAGCTCACTGCCTGGCGCTACCTGGGAAAACAAAGGGACAGGCTTAGAACTGGTCTCAGGCACTGACGCTGGGAACGATGAAGACCGCCCTTGTCAAAGGTGAAGCACAGGTTGTTTCTGCACATTTGTCTGGAAACAGACATCATTTGAAGCTTTTTGTTGTTGTTGCCATTAGTGGAGAAAGGATGCTTTTGTTTTAAACAGGGTCTTGCAGTTTAGAAAAGGCCATTCTGGAACTCTCCATCCTCCTGCCTCAGCCATCCTTCTGGGATTAAATGTGTACACTGCCATGCCTAGCTGAAATTATACGTGAACTCATTTCATTCTTATACCCACCTATGAGGAAGCTTCTGCTTTTGTGCCCATTCTACAGATGAGAAAACGGAGGCATAGAGAAGTGCTGTACCTGTCTGAGATCACACAGTCAGGACATGACAGAACTGGAATTTGAACCCAAGTTTGGATATGGGAAGGAGAGAAACAAGAGACAGAAAATGCCTCCTGGGAAATTCCATAAGACCCCCACAGCCAATTTGCTTAGGCTCCATAAGGCACTGCCATCTATGGAAACATATCCAGCTATGTTTGGGGCGGCAGCTCCCTCAGCTATAACATGAAGTAACAGGGGCAGTGTCTTCCTAGCAGATCAGTCTTCACTACCGCTGTGCTTGACCACTATTCGCTCCCAGGGATAAAGCCCAGCCCCTGTGCAGCCCTGGTCTCTGCCCAGCTCTACCACCTCATCCATGGTGTCATTCTTGGCCTGGCCACAAAGCCCTGCTGGCTAGTCCTTTACAAAGGCCTTCCCTGCCCCGGGGTCTTTGCACCAGCTAGAGCCTTTTCCCTCACTGTCTTCAACCCTTATTTCAAATGTCATCTCTTTTGAGGGCCCTCTCTGTCTACCCTGTGAGGCTCCCACAGACCTTCTTGCCCCCTTTGCTCTCCTCCAAGCACCTGTTGATCTTGCCATCCTGAGTGTTCACTTATCTGTCATTCATTTCCTAGCTGCCCACTGGGCTGAGCCCCAGCACTCTGCCATGTGTGCCCTCTCCCAGGAACAAATGAGAAAACATCAGTGATCCCAGAGGCTGAAGGAGGCTCAGGCCAGCATCAAGGTATACACATCAAACACACACAGGAGACAAGGGGGAAAGAGGAAGGGAGGGGTGCAGTAAGAAAGGAGCACAGAAAGGCCCCTGTGTCCCCAGCACACCTCCCTCAAAGGAACATTTGACAAGATCTTGGTGATCAGCTGACTGACTGGTCATGTCTCCCTTGTAATTAATAATTAGCTGGGGGCAGGGGAGACCAGGATCCCTGAGTGCCAAGTCTCCCCTAGGCTACCACATTACTCTTCCCTTTCCACATGCAGTCCTCTGCCAGCCTTCCATCACCCTGCTCCAGCCTGGACACATCCAGCCATGCCCTGTTCTTCCTCCAAAGATGCAGAGCCAAAATCTTCAGGGCTCTGGCCCACCCCACCTAAACCGCTGCTGCAGGAAACTTCTCCATACCTCAGTTTCCCCCACTATAAAACAGGCCCAAAGCAAGACAGCTGCCATCAGAGTGAGAGCTGTGGTGGTGATGGACATGCAGCTCCTCCAGGGCTGAATCTGGGGAGGCCTCCACCAGCTGCAAGGGCGAGAGCAGCGGTATGGGGAAAGCTGGAAGTTCGATCACTCGAAGCAGCACTCCCACAAAGAAAACAAAGCCAGGCGTGCTGGCGCATACCTTAATCCCAGCACTCAGGAGGATCATGAGTTTGAAGCCAGCCTGGGACACACGGACACACACACTCTTTCTAAAGAGCCAGTGAATTTAAAGAAATACAAATAAAAATCACAGCAACACAGTATCACACCCATTAGCACAGATCCTATCCAAAGCAAACACTATTAAGACACCAAGTGTCGCTGACAGGTGCAGCTCTAGAAACCCCTGCAGCAGGGATGAGAGTGAAAAGCACAACACGACAGTTCCTTGCAGTGACTGACCAGAGCCGACACCAAAGAACCGCAGTCCTAAAGACTCCTCTCAAAGGACCAAGAGTGTGCATGCCATCAGAAACCCTCACGCTGAATCCCCAGCAGTATTAGTCACCCCAGCTAAAATGTGGGTGCAGCCCAAGGGCCCATCAGGGAATGAATGGGTAAAGAAACATAAGACACATGACCAGTAGATTATTCAACCTTTAAGAGGGAAAGCTGACTAACATGCTACATCATGAGGGAAACCGAAGAGTCAGGCTGAGTGCAGTAAGCCGAATACAGTGAGGCAGATGCTGCTTCTGAGAGTCAAAACACTAGGAAAAGGGTAGAGTGGAAGCTGCCAGGAAAGGTGTGAGCTTGAGGGTGGGAAGTGACTTTGTTGAGTATGGAGTTTCTGTACACTTCAAAGCGATGAATTTGGGGCCAGAGAGATGGCTTGGACTAAAAGTGCTTGCCATACAAGCCTGGTGATATGAGTTCAATCTCCCGGCCTCACAGTAGAAGGGGAGAACTGACTCTTTTACGTGTCCTCTGACTTCTACATGCCTGTTGTAGCACATGCCTTCATGGAATGAAAGCAGTAACTTCATAAAGGTAAAGGAAATCCCGGCTCTTATTGGGAAAGAACTCAGCAAGGGCAAGTGTCCAAAGCCCAAACAGCTGTGTGTCCCCTCTTCCCCTTCTAGCCTTTCCTCAGGAGAAGGTGGGATTTCTCGGGTTGATCATTTTATGACATTCTGCAGCACCCCACCTCCTTCTCTGTCCTTTCAAAGGAAACCTGGCTCAGGCTCGGTAGACAGGAAGGCCTTTGGCTGCTGCAGAGGATCAAGAAGGCTCCAGGCAGTGGGGTAGCGCCAGCCCAGCTGTCCAGGTCAGACACCCTACTGGCCACTCTCCAGGGCAGGCCAGGTTCCAAGCTTTTTCTGGAGTTTTCACCAGGATCGTGCCCTGGCCTGCCCAGGAGTCAGCTTTGCTCAGAGCAGCTTTGCACAAACCTCAGGGAGGGAGTTGTGAGTGGGCCACCATGGGAGGGGCGTGGGTGTGGATGCCCAGGGCAGTGAGCTCGTTCGTGAATCAGGCCCCGATATGCTCCTCCACTAATTCAAACTTTGGGGGCTCAGTTTGCACCCCGACAAAATGGAAACAAAGGCAGGTTTGCAGTAGCAGAGAGAGAGAGAGAGAAAGGAGAGAGAGAGACTCTAACAAGCAAGGACTTAGGGAAGGGCCTGACACACAGGATGGGAAGGTGAAGCCTGATTTAGACCTGTGACCACGCCCACTTCCTGACCTCAGGTACCTTCTGCCTCAGTTGGCCTGAGCTCACATGCAGTGTTTGCATCTCAGCTCAGAATTCAAAGAAACTTGCCCAAAGTCACACAGCCAGTGACAAATCACAGGCATGGCAGTGACCTCATAACTTTCTGCAGATGTAATCACTATGTCTGTGGCTTCGGGCTGACCCACAGTCAAGGCTCGGGATGGCAAAGCACACCGTGCTGTGTGTGTCATCTTCCACCCAGCCCCTCTGCTCAGTAATCTGTGTTCCTCTTGGTGTTCCGGATGACTTCCCATCAGCCCCTACTGATGGCCACCCTGCGCCTGTCCAGTTCCTGCTTACTACCAGCCACTGCAGCATCAAAGCACCTGTCATTTTGCCCAGAGTGAGGTGGCTGGATGGGGAAGCTGGGGGTGCGGGGTGTCAGAACAGTGACGCCTGAGCTTGCCAGAGTCAGACTGAGCTGACACCACCCTATGCCCCTCCACCCCCACCCCCCATTGCAATGCACAGCAAATGGTCAACAGATGTTGGCTTTGATCATCTTGATTCTGTAAGATTACACTGTAACACTGTAACACTGACACTTTGTGGCCGTGTTAAGCATCTCACTTGCCTGACACATTCCAACGGGGAAGATAATAAACCGCCTAATAAGATACCTAGTGCACAACACAGAGCTGACGCCACTGGGAAAAACAAGGCATTCAGGGGAAACGCCAAGCCACAGGAAGCTGGACAGTGTGGAAAGAACAAATGAGGCAGCGGGCGTAGTGAAGTTGGTGGAACACTGGATTAGCACACACAAAGCCCTCGGTTCTGTCCTGAAAAGGGCATAAAACTGGTGTGGCAGTAGCCCAACCTTTTCATCAGAGGAGACAGATTTAGGAGGATGGGGAGTTCAAGACCAGCCTGGTATACATGGTAAGCCTGAGGCCAGCTTAGGCCACACAAGAGCTTGGGGTGGGGGCATGACACAAAGACAGACAGACAGACAAACATAGCCTGCTCCAGAGCCAGAATGAGATGCAGTGCAGTTCCCTTCAGAGGAGATCCTCCATCAAATCCCAGATTCCCTGTGTCAAGGACTAACTCCCACATAGTTAAGTCTGTGACTCTGAGAAACGGGCTCAACCTCTCAGAACCTCGGTTTCCCCACCCACGAAAGGAGACCAACAACAGCAACTTGGGAGAGGGGAGTAGAATCTCTCCTTGGGAAGGACTGACACTCCCCTCCACCAAGCTAACATTCAGTAACTAGCAAAGCTGGCTTAAAGGTTGACCCCCGCCCCCAACACAGACACACACACACACAGGAACAGACTCCCAGGAGACCCACATGACTTCCAGGGCCTTTGGATCGGCTGTCCTCCCGAATCTAATCTGCCCCTAAGAAGGCCTTCTGAGAGGGCAACAATGGGATTCAGGAGCCCTTAGGCAGAAAAGTTGCCAAAGGGGAAGGAAAGGCATATGTCCTGAAGAGGAACTCCATCGACGGGTGGGGCAGGGGTAGCCCAGCTCTGGGATCCCGGAGACACTGCCTCCCAATAAACCCCTGAGAGACCCGCAGGGGCCCTCTGAACCTCTCGTGATCTGCCTGGAGTGGGGGCTGCAAGGTGTAACGGGGGGAAAAGCCTGGATCCTCCGCTGGCCCCTGGGCTGGACACTAGACATGAACCTTCTGTCGCCGGCCCCCTGTGCTGAGAGGCTTGCCTGGGTTGGTGCGTGGACCCTGCCCCGGGACCCTCCGCCCCCTTACCCGGGTGCTCACCAGCAGTCAGCGCCCGCGGAACCCGCTCCTGGCCGGCTGCCGAGGCTGACAGCTGGAGTGCGTGGTTCCCGCCGAGGCTGCCGCGCGTATAGAGACCCTTCCGAGCGGGAGGCCCCGGCTGTCCCACGAACCCGTCGGGAGAAGGTCCCCAGAGCCCGGAGGAAAGGGAAGTGAGCACGCCGGCCCCGTCGCCGCAATGGTTCGCCCCGGACTTCCTGATTGGCCGGTCGCTTCCGTTCGAACGGCGCGCCACCCCTGTTGCCAGGCAACCTCAGGAGCGGCAGATGCGGGGCCCCACGGTAGCTGCTGCGAGCCCAGCTGGCCTCCCCGCCTTCCGGCTGCCCGGACGCAGTGCCTAGTGCATTCCCTTTCTTCTCTTCCAGCTGCGATTTCCTCGGTCCCCAGCTGTAAGATTTACTAGTCCCAAATTTGTTTGGTTTTGCACACGCCCCAGTCCCAACATTCTTGGCTTTTGAGGCCTGGCCTTGACATAAAGCTACCCCAGCCTCCCTAGTACCAGGATTACACGCATATACCACCTCTGGCTCCCTTTTCACTTTTTTTTTCTTTTGAGACAGGGTCACACTAAGTTTACCAGGCAGACCTTAAATTCACTGCTGTAGTCCAAGTAGCCCTCAAGCTTGCTATCCACCTGCCTCAGCCTACGCAAGAGTTGGCATTACATGCCTGGTCACCAAGCTGAGCCCTACTACAACTCTGTGTGATTTCCCATGAGCCTCTGCTCCCTCTCTGTTCTCCTATCTGACACGGTACGTCAGTTTTCAAACGTGCACACCAGTAGGTCCCACAATCCTTATCAAAAGTAGGTCAATTATAGTATAAAAGTCCATCCTGGGAGGAAGCTAAATTGAGCTTTCTACAAGATTCTTGTCAGTACTCATGGCATAACTCTGAGGTACCTACCTTCAGTTATCTCCACTTTCTGGTTAGAAATATTATGCAGTAACTTAAAATGATGCAGAAAAAATAACATTTAAAATAATGGAGGAATGCTAAGGAAATGTTGCCTTTTAAACATGTTTCAAAGCACTCTATACAGCACAAATAGATATCAAATACATAGCCATACTATTCATATAATAAACATATTCTATTTATAACAACAGCAGCTATTTCCTTTTACATTAAATATAATACTTTCATTCATTCTTTGAAAATTTTTATACATAGATACAATGTATTTGGATCCTGTTTACCCTCCCGTCTTCCCCTAACTCCTCCTACATCTCTTCTCACTCCCTCCCTTTGTTTTTTTATAAGCCACCAAGTCCAATCTGCTGCCCATCTATTCATGAGTGTAGGACCATCCACTGGATCATGATCAAACTATCAAGATCTGGACCCTTAAAAAGACTGACTTTCCTTCCCTGGAAGCATTCAACTGTGCATAGCTCCTCAGCTAGGAGTAGGGGCTCATAAGTCCCTCCCGATCTGTGCTGAAATGTTAACTGGCTTGATTTTGTGCAGGCTATGGCATTTTGAGCAGTGGCCATGAAGCACCCAGTAGAATCTGTTTCGCTCTGGCCCTTTCTGACCTCTGACTGTATACTCTTTCTGTCCCCTTTTCCTCGGTTGGCTACAGGTCTCACATGTATAATTGAGCACTCCACTGACACTTATTCTCTGTGAACCTCTCCTGCCATCCATTGCACAACGAAGCTTCTCTGATGAGGTCTGAAAGCTGCACTAATGTTATCGGTAGAGAGATATGAATTTAGGAGGCAGTTTGATATTGTGTCCATTTAGCAAGCTCCCCAGCCGTGGGTTCTTGGCCAGGTTGGCAATACCACCTATACATATATTATCCTGTGGAACTGGCCTTAAATCCAACCAGAGAGCTGTCGGCCATCCCCATAGGGTTTGTGCCTCCGTCACACTCACACCTCGCCAGTCACTGCTGCAGCTCAGGGGCTTCGCATCTAGCTAAGACTACTGATGTCTTCCTTTCCCAGCCACCTGCGCTGCAGCGTCTGGTGCTATGAAAGTTAGCCTGCAGGGAGGATACATCCTAGCAGCACTTAATTTTTCATTCATGCTTTTGTAAATTCTTAAACTGTCAAGGGAAAAAATTTTTAACTTACGTTTGTGTGTATGTCTGTGTGATGTATTCATGTGTGTGTGTTTAGTGTACACATATGTGTACACAGAGAGACCACAAGAGGAATTTGGATCTCTCTCTGTCTCTCTCTCTTTCTCTCTCTCTCTCTCTCTGACATAAGGTAGGGTCTCTGTAACTGGACTTTTGGCTACTTTATTGGGTTCTTTTTCCTGCCTCCCTACACCACTCCTATCCCATCCATCCACCCAACACTAGGTAAGGGAATAAGAATAAGATTCCTGGGGCTGAAGATGCCTAAGTGATAACAAGCACCATTTGCCCTTCCAGGGGACTCAGGTTCAATTCCCAGCAGCTACACAGGGGCTCACACTATCTGTAACTTCAGTTCCAGGGGATCTGATATTCTTTCCTGACCTCGTGATGTGTGGACATATATGCAAACAAAACACCCACATACATTTTGGGAGGGATTCAAGACAGGGTTTCTCTGTGTAGTCCTGGATGTCCTGGAATAAGCTCATAGACCAAGCTGGCCTTGAAATCAAAGATCTGCCTGCCTCTGCCTCCTGACTACTGGGATTAAAGGTATGAGCCACCACCACCCAACAATCAATATGCATTTTTAAAAATGAATAATATTCTCCCAAATAGTCCTCTGGGACACAAGTTCTAGTGGGGAGAGATTTCTTGTACAAAATGAAGCTGAGCCAGTAGATCATACCGGGAGACTGATCAACTGTATCAGTTTCCTGGGGCTCTTACTCTGTACCTGGCCTGAGTTTATGTTTGTATTGAGTATTCTCTTCTCTAGTTAAAAGAGAAGGATAAGAACAAGGGCCTCTTAAGAAAGAAAAAAAAATCCTGGAATACAGGTATAATGTCAGCAAATGAAAAATTCCCCAACCCAACGACCCATCAAGCCACACCATCATTAGATGAATTCAGTACCCAGATCTTAGAATATGAAAAAAATGTCTTTAATATACAACAGGGGAAAGAAGAGGGTCATGAATTGTTCCAAGAAAGACTGAAGGTTCAGATGAGAAAGTACTCAGGATTAGGCACAGGAGAGCTCTTGGGACAAGGGATGCTAAAATTACATTTGGTAACTAATATCTGGCCAAACACAGCAGGAAAGTTCTAGAAGACTAGGGGGTGGAAGGTCAGAAACCTGAGAAGTCGAAACCCAAAAGGCATATGTAATAAAGGAGGAAGAAAAGAAAAAGCAAAGGCAATAATAGTGTCTGTTTAAAACGAGCCTAGCAGAAAAGCAGGACCCAGGAACTGACAGAGGACCCCTGCCACAGTTTTCTTCTCTGTTGCTGTGATAAAACACAGACCAAGAGCAATGTTGGGGGAGTGTTTGCCTGACTTGTAGGTCACAGTCCGTCACTGGGGAAAGTCAGGGCAGGAACTGCAACAGAGACAGTGGAAGAGTGCTGCTGACTGGCTTGTTTGTTCATGGCTTGCTGCTTGCTTTCCTATCCAACCCATGACTACCTGCCCAGGGTGACACCACACACAGCGGCTGTGCCCTCCCACATCAATCATTAATCCAAAACCTACTTCACAGATTTGCCTGCAGGCCAATCTGATGGAGACAGCTCTCCCCAGATGACTTTAGTTTATGTCAAGTTGACAAAACAAGACCCCCCCCCAAAAAAAGGAAAACAAACCAAAACTATTGGCAACCACCAGTAGGACTGGGGCAGAAGAAAAATTCCAGAGAGAAAAGAGAAAATGATGCTATAAATGTGGGATGATGGGGACATATCAAGGGGATGCCCTATCTTCAGAAAAAGAACAGGAAGGAAGCCCCCTTGTGACCTTTGTTGCACATCTAAATTGGCTTCAGCTCTTGTTTAGGGAAATGAAATAAGAAGCTATAAGAAAGAATTGTTGAGAAGGTTGTAAGTATGAGGTTATAATTTTGGTAACAGGTGTTAAAAAAAAAGAATAGAGAGTACTTTAGATAAGAGTGGGTATTGGATATAAAATGGCTTTGTCCTGAGAATAAAAAATAAGAAATGAGGGCAAACCCGTGAAAGCATAGAGCCAAGTCATAGAAGGTCTGAGCAGGTAGTTGTACAAAGCCCAAGAAGGGTGGGACTTAGGATGACATACTTTTGATGATCAAAGGCTATCAGTGGTTAAAATCTCTTAGGCTGTGCTGATCTACTCACGGTAGATCATGCACAACATACATGAGTGTTTGCTGGAGATAATTACTTGTGTTTTTGCTAACTTTACTAGGATTTAACTACTTGGGGGAAATGGAGTCATAACAAAAATCAAGACTCATTTAAAGCTGTCTAGTTTGTTTTGTCTCATCCTAACCTTGATGCTACATAGAAGAAGAATTTCATGAGGAGGAAGGCCACCTTCTGGGGGTCAACTACCAAGGCCCAGAAGCCTACACCAACGAGGAGAGAAGGGTCAAAAAGAGGACAACCCCTTGTCCTCCAAGGTCAGCTGAGACCCTGGCATAAGAGGACCCCTCTGACGAGTCACTTGTCCTCTTGGTCAAAAAGGCCACAAAATCTCCAGAGATTGAACTCCAAACAGTACCCATCTCACAAGGAGGGGAGTCCCTGGGCACCCCAGGCTGTGTGTTATCATTGTATAGTCTACAATTGCTGAAGGTGTGTGTGTGCAAGTACGACTTGCCAAAGGATAAGCAAGAAGATGAAAAAAAGTAACTGTATGAGAGACCTCAGAATCTGAGACCCTGAGTATCCAGGGAGACACCGCAGAAATGTAGGTCAAATGAAATATTTATTGGTTATTGTAAACCACTTAGCTAATTGCATGGAAGCTTTCCCTGTCCCTGCAGCTAACCGTATGGTGAAGATACTTTTAGAACCCATAGAAAATACCAAGACAGATGAAGCAGAAGCCATCTTACTGCCACTGCTCTAAACGACCTAGTTGGAAGTTAACTGGGACTGTCACACTCCTTGGCTCCTTTCCTCCTCAGGCAAAGTTGAAAGAATGAATCAGATCCTTAAATCACAAATTACTAAGTTAATTTTAGGGTCTCACTGCCTTGGGCTAAGAGTTTGCCTACAGCTTTTGCTTAGAATCTGTACATCCCTCAGAAGGACCTTGGACAGTCCTATTTGGATTGCCTCACCTGGGAAGGACCTTCCCACGTGGAAACTATGTGCTGGGCCTCTCTTTCACGTTGATTTCTCTTAGATGACAAGACCTTACTACCCTGGCCCCAACATTCTAAAGTCCACTTCATTCTTTCCAGCCTGGGGACTGAATGATGATAAAAATCTAGAGAGAAAACCAGTTGGAGCTGGCCTGGGAGGGGCCCTTTGGGATAATGTTAGCCAGGGAAACCAGGGTCTGGAATGGCTGAGGGAAGTTGGACACATTACCCCCTGAGAAAAGAAGACAGCAGTGCCTAGGGAAATTAGTGAATCTTACCACAAAGAGACCTTTGGAAATTAAAATTAAGAAAAAAAATTGGCTTTAGCCTTTTTTATAATGGGGAAAGATCATGGGAAACTTAGTGACTGGTGTAAGTAAATCAACCTTTGCACTCACTGTTCAATTTGGTGCCCTTCTGGCCACACCCTGTTGAAACTAGAAAATCAGCTTGCTGGGGCTGACAAGAAGGGCATGGTTAGTAGAAATGCAATAGTTAAAGCACACTATAGTGTAGGCACTGTTTTTTAAACTCTATTTTGTTTGAGGCTCCTTAATGCCTCTATCACCCTTCCAACCCCCCAACCCTAGGTAGGGGAGAAAGAAGGTTAGAAGGGACAGGGATGTAGATGTCTTTAGACTTAGTTCTGGCTGTTTAGGATTGTCGGGTTCTTTGGGAAAATGCCAGTCTCAGTCTTCAGGATATCTAGCAGTCCTGCAACAGCAAATGGCAAAAGCAGCAGGACAAACCAGAGAGTATAAAGACCAGAGCCTCTCTGAGTCCTCAGAGAAACTATCTTCAGCTGTCAGAGACCATACCCCTCTCCCAGCTGCAGGAGGCTATTATCAGCTGTGGATAAACTAAGTGAAGCTCCACATCCCATATTTGGGGTTAAAACAAAAACATAACATAACTGGGTTTTTTAAAGAAAACAAAACTTCCACAACACTCTACAGGTTGGAACTGGGGTGAGGTGAGGTTGGGGCAGGTTGAATATTGTCAGTGCGTTAAATAGGAGCAGCTGTTACACCTGCCCAGCCAGGGGACCAGACACGTGGGTGGGTTTGTTCCACTCCAATGGACCTCAGTGGCCCTAGGGATACAATGCACGGTCTTCCTTTTCAGAATGAGATGGCCTGGGCAAAGCCATCTTGTAAATCTATTTCTTCTCTGTTCCCCACCACCTAGGGGCTGAGGTACACATCCTAGGATTATCTGACCTCCCTTGTTAAGAACCAGTTACGGCTCCTGCCTTGAAAGGTGAAGAGAGAAATTAGAATTCTTGGGAAATGTTTCCGGATGTAAGGGCCTCTGTGCCTTTGAAGATGTGACATGCACTAGCCTACCTGTTGCCAGGGGAGCAGTCGGTGGTATTCTGTAAGACCAGTAATGATACTCTCACCAGCTAATTGGAGTGGAACCTGTGCTCTGGTCCAATTGTCTAGCCCTTTAACTATTGCATATTGTCTCACTGAGAAGGGATGCTATTTGATACTCATTTAGCATGCCAAGAGGAGTCGCTGATGAGTTTAAGGCTGGGGACCAAAGAGCAGGGCTTGAGTTAGTGCTACTCTGAGCGCCTACCATAACTTAAAATGTAGACAGAAAAGAATATAGACAGGACTTATTACATGTACTGGAATCAACGGGGATTTGTAAATTATACTTGGAACTCTATCAAGGCTATAAATGACTGATTGGATGCCACCAACAGGATGGCATGAAAAAACAGGCTTAGACCTAGACAGGACATTAGCAGAAGAAGGTGGAGTCTGTGAGATGACAGGGGTCAGGATCGTACTTTCCTTCTGGATAATATGGCTCCTGATGATGCGATTATAAGGACACTTTGCACACTTGTCTAATCAATTACTAAAACCTCAGAAGTAAACAGCCTTGTTTGGAAAATGGAAAGGGGTAATGACTTCAGTTCTCACCTCCCCTGACTGCAGCTGGGCTTGTGTGAGCCTCTGCATGTGAGGGTTCATCCAAAGACTAATTGAAAACAGCTGTATTTTGCAGAGCTCCTGTATCATCATACCAAACTAGTATGTTCCTGGTGAGTTGTTCGGAACAGGAAAGCCAGACAATGTTGACTGAATTGGAAGAAAAGAATAAAAGTGCAAACAAGGGGGGAATTGTGGGAAATACAAACAAAATGCACTGTCTCCTCTATCAAAACAGAAAATGAGACAAAATTTTATTTTAGAAAATAAAAAAGCCACTCGGCAGAAATCCAAATTCCTGCAGGGTCTGTACTTCCTGAAATCAAACTACGTGCCTGTTTCATTTCTTCCTAGAAACTGAGCCACTCTGTGTTAATCATCCTGCAATAACATTTGTCAAGTGGATGATGAAGATTACCCATCACTGTATTGCCAGGGGAGCACTTTTGAGTGTTGTACCTTTAAAATGTATCCTCTATTTACACATAAGCATTGCTTTCCAGGATATTCTTATGAAAAAACATTAGGAAAAGAACTGAACGAAAGTTCCAGAAGTCAACCTCTGTAGATCCTCAGTGCAATCTGCTTTGTTTTCTGAGACGGGACTCTTTTATATGAGGGTGCTTGGGATTGAACTCAGGTCTGAAAAACCTGAAAGCACTTAGCCAACTGAGCCACCTCGCCAGGCCTTAGATGCTAACAGCTCAATGAGTATTCCTCCAACCACTAGTCACAGGTGAGTTAAAAACAGAGAGCAGAATTGCAGCCTGTGGTCCTCAACTGGCCAGACAGCTAAAGGATCAACAATAAATACAAGTAACTGGGTGCCTTCCTGGCCCAAAGCTGACAGAAGCTAAAAGGTAAATTCATAGTGATAAGAGCAGACAGCTGTCTGATACACCTGTTGTGAGTTAGGGGACACGCAAAGCAGCCTTTGACAGACTACAGAATTAAACCAACAGTGCTAGAGATGGAGTGAAGTTTCCACGCCCACTTCAGTAAAAGGCTTTAACAGATATGGACCCCGGGTCTTTCCCTCCGCTCCCAGTTGCCCTCCTTGCCTTCCTGCAGTGCAACTACTGCCCTTTCTGCTTTCATCAAAGGCCCCCTTACCATTTCTTCTAGTCTCTGTTTGGCTCTTTAGGAAGTTTCAGTAGGGGAGGCATCCTGCACCTGAGATCTCTCCTGCCCTGCCCTGCCCCACCCTGCCCTGCCCAAATACCAGGGTGATTCTCCTGATCTCTGCTAACATGGCTATGAGCCAATAGCTTGGTCACATGACCATGGGACTGGTGTATGGGGCAGCAGAGTTCTCAGGGTTACTCTCCCAAGGCCAAATCTGAGGGCTGGACAATGGTCACTACCACTGACATGGATGTGGAGTTAAAACCCGTGTATTCAGAAGACACAGCGTATGGCTGTATAGATGTGGGGCCTAGGAGGCCTATCTTGCTCTTCTGATAAGGCTGCTAATCCCACCATGAAGTTTCCATCCTCATGATCTCATCCAACTCTAATCATCTCCTATACGACCTATCTCAAAGTATCATCACGCTGGGCAGTTATGGCCTTGCCATAGGAACTTAGGGGGATAGGAACATGGGAAGAGCCGATTTGTACACAGGATTATGCAAAGCAGCTATTGGGTGCCTGTCTGGATCTCAAACTCTAGCTGAGGACATGCATGTGTGCTGGAGTCAGCTAAGCCAAGACAGAATGATTCATGTCTCCCAGCAAACAGTCCTTGGGGAGAGCAGGCACAGGCTGGCAGCTGAGGGGTACAGGAGAAGCAGGAACAAATGGATCTGAGCATCTCAGAAGAGCTGGTCCCATCAGCTCCCCACTGGGACTATCATGTTGCAAAGGCAGAGATGAAGTTTGAATTTTCAAGTCCAAGAGTTTTATTATTTATTTAGGATTTATTTCTATTGGGCTAGAGGGTTGGCTCAGCCGCTAAAAGCAAAGGCTGCTCTTGCAAAAGGATCCAGGTTCGATTCCTAGAACCCACATGGAACTCCAGTTTCAGGGGCTACAACAACTTCTTCTAGCCTCAGAGGCACCAGGCACGTCATGCACAGGTGTACATGCAGGCAAACACCCATGCTCAAAAAATAAAATTAAAAGTTGGATGTCTTTTATTTATGCGGCTGTGTCTCTATGGGTGTATACTATGTGGGTGTGCCTGGGGAGACCCAAAGAGGACATTGCATCCCTTGGAGACAGGAACACAGGCAGACGTGTATTGCCTGATGTAGGTGCTAAGAACTGAACTCAAGCCCTCTTGGAAAGCAGCAAGTGCTCTTAACAGCTGGCCCTCTCCCAAGCCCAGGCCCATGAGTTTTAAATATAAAAATTATGGAATCCTAGCTAGGCAGTAGTGGCAAAGGCAGAGGCAGGCGGATCTCTGAGTTCTGAGTTCAAGTCCAGCCAGATCTACAGAGTGAGTTCCAGGTCAGCCAGGGCTACAAAGAGGAAGTCTGTCTCTAGAAAAACAACAACATCAACAACAAAGTACAGAATCCTTAAACTTATCTTGGTCTAAATCCCAAGACCCCAACACCTTAAACCACAAACAAGGACAGCTGAAATGATCCTCCAATCGCCAGCCCACACAAAGGAAAGTGAGAGGATCAAGAGATGGAGACAGGAATAGGATCCAAAAATGAGAGCCAGTGAGCCCCCAAGGCAGGGGAGGGAAGGGTGTGCTTTGCCCAAGGGGCAGCTCACTCTCCAGAACATTCTGTGAGGATGGAACGAACTATCTGTCCACTCAGGGAAGAGCTACATTGTAGATACCACTTAATTGACTGAGCATGGCCTTGTTTCTTTTTTTTTGTTGTTGTTAATGTATTTTTAAGGTGAACAGTACATTCGATCAAACTCACTAGCTTTGTAGTGTTCCTGCATAAGTTGTGGCCAATTGTCCAAAATCTAAAGCTACCTGTCGTCTTAGTTAGGGTTACCATTGCTGTGACAGGACACCAGAACCCAAGCCACTTCGGGGAGGAAAGGGTTTATTTGGCTTACATTCCCACATCCTAGTCATCACTGAAAGAACTCACACAGGGCAGGAGCCTGGAGGCAGGAACTGATGCAGAGGCCATGGAGGGCTGCTGCCTACTGGCTTGTTCCTTGGCCTTCTTTCTTACAGTGCCCAGGACCCCTAGTCCAGGGATGGCCCCCTCTCCTATCAATCCCTGATTATGGCCACATCCTACAGACTTGCCTATGGACTGATCTGATGGAGGCATGTTCTCCTTTGAGGTTCTCACCTCTCAGGTGACTCTAGCTCATGTCAAGTTGATGTAAAACTGCCCAGCGCACCTAGTTTTTATTTTTTGGCGGGGTGGTGGTGGTGGTGGTGCTGGAGATAGAGTCCAGGACATGTTAGGATAGCTCTAACTCCTGGGCTACCTCACCAGCCTACCACTGTATTTTTCAACCGTGGCAAATGATATTTAGTGTTCCATTTATAGAGCTTCCAGAATTGATTAATTTGAATCTACTCAAGTAAAGCAGAGCTAAGCTCAACTGACAAACCTTTACTTCACCAACAGAGCTGGTGGACCTTGGGTATGGTGATCATAAGCCACTCACATCTGGGAGAGCCACACTTCGGGGAAGCCAAGGCACATGAGGAGTGGGGGTGGCCCTGCCTGGCTACATAGAGCAGGTGGCCAAAGCAGGAAGGGACAGATGGCATGGGCTGGAAGGAGAGGCTTGTGTCTCCCAAGGGCTGTGTCAGAAGGCTCTCCCCTTCCCCATCCACACCAGGGGAGAGGTCTCAGTCAGAGCCTGCCCTGACAGATGGGATTTTGCAAAGGAAGGGGGCCAGAAGGGAACAGTGTCCTCAGTCTGCAAACCTCTCCTGAAAGAAAACTGTTTTGTCTCTCAGGCCCCTCCCTAACCCCAGATGGCAGGGCTGGAGGAAGAAACACAAGGAATGGGGACAGTAGCCCCTTCCCATCTGAAATTCACTGCCTAGGGACAGAACCTTTGTAGAAGCCTGACCCTGAGACCTTGGACCCCAGACAAAGCAGCAAGCCTTTCAACTTGAGCCAGGCCCTTCGTGACACATGCTAATCAGACCCAAGAGAGCCTGCATACTGCCTCGGGCTTGCAGTCCAGAGGGGCACAGGCCTGAGGACACCTCAGCCCCGTGGCACAGACTCCCCTCCAGTGTTCTGCCTGGACACTGCCACTCAGGGCCTGCCTCCCACCCTTCCTATTAGTCTCCAGCACAGGCAGGCTGTAGTTCGCCATCTCCTCCCAGCCCTAAATCTTCCATTGTCCTCTGCAGCTCTTCCCTGCCTCTCCTTCACTTCCACTTCAACAGTTGGCAGTGAACTCCCTAACGCTTTGAGGAGCTCCGTGGGTCCTCACACCATGAATAGCACCTGTGGTCCCTTACCTTCCCATCCTCCCAGTTGTCCCAACCTCCTGTGCCCCGTGCAAGGGTCTAGCTTGCTCCTCCCTGCCTATAATATAGCCCTGCATGTGGTAGGTACTCCACAAATCTCCATAAGGGAAGTGATAGGTTGCAGAGGAGGCGAAAGCCAAACACCCATCCCAAATGCCAGAGAAGCAGATATCTCCACAGAAAAGGCAGCGAGACGCAGACACCGCCACTTGCTCCTTCAATAAATGTGTGTGCTCCTGCTCTGCTGGGCTGAGCTGCGGCTGTCACCCTTAGCCGTCCTGCCTCAAATGTCCATGTTCACACCCAAGGCAGGAAGGGGTTACCTGGGCCAGGAGAACACCGTGAGGACAGAAAGCCTTGGGCCCAGAGGAGATGAGAGTTCCAAGGAGCCTGACCAGTGGGAGGGGAACAGGGTAGGGATCTATCCTGAGCAATGATTTCTCCCTTTCCTGACAAAAGCAGAGCAGTGGGTGGGTCCATGGCCTCCAAGGGGCCTGCAGGGTATTCCCAGGAAGACTCTCAGGCCGTTGTCACCTCTTCCCCTAGGGCAGGGGCCACCTCCTGCACCTCAGAGCAAAGGACTCCTTCTAGGGGCTCTTTCAAATCCTGTGAAGTGGTGTGGAGTCTTCCTTCTTACACAGCTTAAGGTTGCCCTTCTGACCTCATCTCCCTTCAAGGATTGGAGCAGGCTCCACCCACAGGGTTCTTTGTGTCAAGTTCACCGGTGCAGCAAATCCCTCCTCAAGGAGAACAAGAACTGTCACTTGAGGAACAGTGGGAGGTGAGTTGTGTCAGTTGTTGTTCAGTGCAATGGTTTCAGAGCTGCAGACAAAGGTGTCTGCAGACAAAGGTGCCTGGTGAGGAAAAATCCCGATCAAAGCTCTAACTTGCAGAAAGAGCTCCAGGAAGAGACAACACAGGCCTGGCAGGTGCTGATGGATGTGTGCTTCTCAATGTTACTGGTGTCCTGAGGGCCTGAAACGATCCTAATACAACCTGACCATGTTGACTGAAAGAGAATGTTCAAAAGACAGACATCATGGCTGGTTCTGGTTAATGAGTGGACTCAATAGGGAGAGACAAGAGGAGACTAAGAAAGGTAGGAAGAAGTTTCTGCACAAACACGCCAGTCCTGATGCTGCAGCCCTGGGCAGCCCTCCCTGCCTCTGGCCTTTTCCTCTGGGACCCCTGAATCTCCATCCTGGCAGTGGCATCTGTTGCTCTGAGGGGCTCAGTCCAAATCATCCCCTCACACATATCAGACTGAGCTAGAAAAAGGCCCTAGCTCAGCTGTTCCCAGGCGCTGGAGACCAAGCAGAACTGCACTGCGTGAGCTGGGGAAAAGCTGCAGGGCACAGCTTTGCTTCCCTACCCACCTACTCCACCGTTTGAGCAGGCCCAGGCTGACACTTCTGTCTTCCTCTGACTGGCAGAGACTCTGAGGTCCAGCCTGTCCCCGAGCCCCCCTTCTCACTGTCTGGCTCTTCTATGTTCTCACACAGGGCAAAGGGGAGGTAGCCAGGACGCAGACAGGAAGTGAGGCAGGGCACATGCAGGTGTAAGGGACAGGCTCCCGTCCAAGGCCTTGGATGGCTATGGTACCAGCGAGCTAGGCTTCAGCTCCTTAGCTGTGTTCCTTGGCCCTCTCACTCCAGACGCCATGCCCTGCTCAGATAGGAGCCCCAAATGTCCTCACCTTTTCCCTCTCCTTTATCCCCCAAGTCTAATCCGCCAGCCTAGCCTCTAATAGCTGAGCCATCTCTCCAACCTCTTTCAACATCTGCTATGTTCCTTCTGGTGCTGTGGAATCTAGTGTCTAATTGAACCTCAGATAGAACCCAGAACAAAACCCATTCCAGAGAAGCGCTCTGCCCTAAGCTCAACTCCTCATCCACGCTCCTGGGTTTTCTGGAGATACATGTAACACTAACTGGCCTGGAACTGGAGACCCTCCACCCCCAAGCTAGGGCAACAAGCTTGCACTACCACCTGATGCTGTTGTCTGTCAGCCATGAGCCAGGTATGAGGGCCTCAGCTGTGAGCAGAACAAACATGGTCCCTTGTCTCCCCAACACTAATGGGGAGACAGACCCCAAACAAGATGCATGAACAAGCAGGTAATACATCAGAAAGGGCACTGTGCAAAGTTCCAGAGCTCCCCAACCAGGTAGGCATTGGGTCCGAGTTAGTTTAGTGAAACAGTCACTTCTGGAGGCAAGAGTGAGCAAAAAAGCCAGGGGTGGGCTAAGGGTGGGGGTGGCGGTAGAGATTCCTTAATTCCACTCCGAAGACAGAGGTGCCTTGTCTGGGGGTAGGGTGGGTCGTGAGGGGGTTGAGCAGAAACCTGAGTATACTGAGGAAAGAGCTACGCAGCTGCCTCGGAAAAGGGAACAAAGAATGCAAAGGTCCTGAGGCAGGAAATAAGTTTGTCACAGGGTGCAAACCGCAAGGAGGCCGTTAGGAGTTAGAGGGGAACACGAGGCAGGGAGAAGAGAGAAGCCATCCAGCCCCCTGGGGACAGGTGAGCAGGAGGCTGGCTACCTGACAAGGTGGTGAGGTACTGTGCACAGAAAGGACAGACAGAACAGCATCGCTGTGGCTGAATATCAAGTGAAAAAGACAATGAACCAAGAGAGAGCAAACGTTCAGAAGGGCCACGAAGGAAGCTGCGTGAGGAATCCTGGGCCCCACGGGATCTCTGCAGGGGTCAGTGGGACGGACGCAGTCCACAGGAAAGATCATAGGTCCATTCGGTGGTCCGAGTTCCATGTTGACCTTCCCTGCCGGGAATGCAATGAAATTCCAAGGAAGACGGCACCGACCCCTGGATTCCTCTCCCAGCCCAGGGTCCTTTTCACAAATCCCTCAGACGCTGCCACCTGGTGGTAACTTCTTGAAACTTCAAGCACTAGAATTCCCCCACCCCCACCCCACCCCGCGCTGGAAGCCAGGGTGAGGGTCGCTCTTGATCTCTCACCCCGCCCAGCTTCATCCACTCCGAACAGTTTCACCTGCTCACATCCTCCCGTGGTGCGGGCATGCTCAGCCTCAGCTCCGGGCGATGCCCAGCGCTTCCCCCGCCATTTGTTACTCCACAGCAGCTCAGCCGAGGGAGGGCTATTTCCCTGGCCCTTTCACTCCCGGTTCCAGCCTTTTACTGGGCTGCAGAGCAGTGTTCATTCCGGCCTGCACACAGAGGGGAGGGGGCGTCTCTCTGCCCCACCCCGTTCCTCAGGCTTGGTTGGAGGATATGTAACCCCTTATCTATGATCTGTATGTATGGATTCTCTCCACCTCCAATCCCTGGCATGCCGAAACCAGGTGTGTCCAGCTTTTTCACACTGAGACACGATACTGTCATCAGCAAAGTTCATGCTAGAGATCCGTGCAATAGATGTACCAAAAAATTAAAATCTCATAATGTGATTAAGTTGACAGTTTTGTGTGGGCCCTATTAATAGCCACATTCGCCACATTTAGCCCCGGGGGCTGCAGGCATACCTGTTGATTGTCAGTAGTTTCCACACAAGAACAGAGGACCTCCCTTGACCTGTGTTGAGACCTTTATTGGTGGAGCATAAGTTAGCATTGGATATTTTGGTTATTTATTCTTCACTTTCTCCTTTGTAAAAACGTGTGTTATAATTTCAGGTTAAACAATCAACAGGCTTACAGATACACAGATGGTTAAAATTATCAGTTCCCTTTGGTCCCTCTTCCCTCGCTGATCCTGTGCCTTTGCACACACAGACACACACACACACACAGAGCCAACACTTTCAGATTGTTTCTTTTTTTTAACATTTTTATTTTATATTAATCACAGGTTATTGTACTTTGTATCCCAGCCGTAGCCCCCTCCCGCATTCCCTCCCTATCCCTTCCATCCCTCCCTCATCTCCTCCCTGCCCCTTTCCAAGTCCACTGATAGGGGAGGACCTCCTCCCCCTCCATCTAACTCTAGCTTATCA
>CM053766.1:141124556-141236694 GCA_028658305.1 Pachyuromys duprasi | reverse complement strand
AGTATGTTTATCCTATCTTATAGGTCTATATAAGTGAGTATATACCTTACTCAGGATGATCGTTTCCAGGTCCCACCATTTGCCTGCAAATTTCATGATTTCCTCATTTTTAGTTGCTGAGTAGTATTCCATTGTGTAAAAGTACCACAACTTCTGATTGTTTCTTATGGGTCTCGAGTGCTTAAATTTCATACATACAACATAAGGAATTTGTGGAACAGCAGGGGAGTCGGTGGCATATGCCTTTAGCACTCAGGAGTCAGGAGCAGGTGGGTCTCTGGGAGTTTGAGACCAGCCTGGTCTGCAAAGCAAGTCCAGGACATCCAAGGCAGAGAAATCCTGTATCAAGAAACAAATTTTTAAAAAAAGTGTGGGACGCATTCGTGGGGATGTTTTTCAAATTAATAAATTTACATAGTGTGTTTTTATTCCCCCCTCGCCCCCCACCCCCGCACTCGCTCTGTTCTGGGCTCTTGAGCTCTATTCTTCGATGTGAGGTCAGCTGCTTTTGATACGGTCTGCGGGGTGCGGCTGTCCCACAAAGGGAGCAAATGGGTCCTTGGCTGGTCTGGAGGTCTGGTCTCTCTGGAGTCCTTCTCCAGCCCTGCTCTCTCACTGTACTTTCGCCTCTCGCCGCTCCCCTGCCTTCTTCTCACTCCAGCTTTGAGGCCCCACCTACCACACCCGGCGGGGGCGGGGGTTAGCTGTGAAACTCTAATGCCCCCCTCCGTAGGACGCAGGCTCTCGCGCCCCCTGGCGGCTTCTCGGCCGAACTGCAGCGGCGCCTTTGCGCCTGACCTTCCTACCCGAGGGTGCGGTCAGGAAGCTGCGCCGAGACACCCGTGGTGCGGGACAGGCTGGTCTCTGCTTCCGCGGCTCCTCAAGGAACCTGAGCGCCACCTCCAGTTGCCCGAAGCGCTACACATTTGCAGGTACCAGTTATGAAAGAGCTGTTCTTTTGTATTTCTTAACGAACCAGGGTCTCTTCTATTACATTTATTTGGAGACGTGGGGAGGGGCATGTGGGGGACTGACGTGCAACACAGTGAGGGGGGGTCAGAGGGCAATTTGTGGCAATCTGTTTCTCCTTTCCATCATGTGGCCCTGGGTGATCGAAATCACGTTGACAGACAGACAGGCAAGCGTCTTTACCGATGAGTCATCTTGACAGCCCTTTAGTTTTGTTTTCAGACAGCAATAGTAGGGTCTTGAGCTGCAGTGCACGCTGGCCTTGAACTCGGGATTCTTCTTCAACTTCCCGAGAACTAAAATCACAGGCCTGTGTGACCGCTCCAAACTTTCCAATTGTGATTTGCCAAATAACTGAGCACCTGCAGTGGGCGGAGCTAAACTGACCCTGAGAAACAAGCGACGGAACAGAACAAACAGCTGCAGACAGGAGCACTTTTGCATCCTGGCAGGCCCAAGACTGGCCAGCTAACTGTCCTCTCCAGAGGACGCTCTGCCCACCCACCCGGGCGCCCCGCCCACCCACCTTGTCCCTGACAGGCCGGGAGTAAGCTGCTGGCTTATTCATCTCCACTAGAAAGTCGTTTGCCAAGGGCCAGAACTTTGAACCCTGATCACCTGTACATCCTAATCCCTCCCCGCGGCGCTAGGCTTACAGCTAGAGTTTACCTGGAGTTGCTGAATTAACTGGAGTTGAGAGCGAAGCCCCCAAAGGAAGGCATCAATGTAGTGATTAGAGAGGTTTCTGACTTTTTTTTTATTTTTATTTTTATTTTTATTTTTTTTTTGGAGACTTGGTTTTTCATGTAGCCTTGGCTGTTTTAGATTTGTAGCTTAGGCTGGCCTCGAACTCAGAGAGAAGACTGCCTCTGCCTCCTGAGTACTTGGGATTAAAGGTGTGCACCACTATGCCTGGCTTAAGAGGTCTTTGACATTAAGTACAAAAAGCAATTTCAGAATTTAGGAGTTGTTGGGGCTGTAGCCCAATTGGCAAAGCACTTGCTCAGCATGCATAAAGCCCTGGGTTGGATTCCCAACCCTGCATAGAACCAGGAGTGGTGAGATCCTAGCCCTTGGGAGGTAGAGACAGAAGGATCGGAAGTGCAAGGCCATCTCTGGGCGGATAAGGAGTTTGAGGCCAGCCCAGGGTATGGATGGTTCAAAAACAAACTGAGTTATGCCCCCTCGTCCGCACCCCAGCCTGTGCAAACAAACTTTAAACTTTCTGTAAATGTTAAACTGCTCAAAGGATCTGGGGGCATGGCTCAGTACCCCTAGGTACCTACCTAAACCCTGGGTCCATCCCCCATCGCCAAAAATGCAGGGCGTAGGCGGGAAGGAAAACCGTTCAAAAGTAAAGGATCACAAATAAACAGCAAAAGCTATATGCTTACAGATTACAGAGTCAGTGAGGACACACGGGCTGGGGCACACTGACGTGTGCAGTGTGAGCCGTGAGCTACGCCCAAACCCACACAGCCATGGAGGTGTCTCATTAGACAAGACGGAAGAGTTCCTCGGTGGAGGTAGCACTTGACGTTCATGCTTGGAAATGACACTGGCTCCCGTCAGGAAGTGGTGGGCAGAAAGGGCATTCCACTGAAGAATCAGGGACTGTGGTGGCTGAAAAGTACCAATATGCACTTCCAAAAGGAGCAAGGGCAGCTGGTGCTAGAGAGCCATAGGTGCTGAAGCTTACTGGTCCCCGTTAGGAAGGGACTTACTTGGGAGGATCAGGTCAGCAGCAGGCAGTCTCCAAGGGTTCAGGACTGTTAATTAAATTACCAGCACCACATGGAGCACCTGTGAGTGGCTGGCCACTGGCCAGACCAAAGCAGGGAGGGTAGCGGGAATCCCTGCAAACTGGAGAAGGGTCAGGAGTGGGAGCCAGCCCAGGGTGCTTTACAGGGAGTAGAGGCACCCAGGTCATGAGGGAAGCATCCGCACCTGTATCTTGTCATAGAGATAAAGTGTCCTGGTGATAAGACAGCTCTTGATACACTGCGACTCTCTTAGACCCGCCTTCACAGGTAGATGTGGATTCAAAGATCAGCACCTCAGGCTGTTCCCGCAGGCCTGAGAAGGACCAGCTCAAACTGTACCAAAGATCTAAAGATGCCTGCTTCCCGTAGGGCAGAGGGACAGGAGACCTCCTGCTATCTTTTAGGTACACTTTGAGTAGTGTTTTCCGAGCCCCATAGCACACTGCCTGCTGAGTAAGGGAGGGGAACCCCCAGGTCTCCGTAACAGTGGGGATCCCAGACCTGAGAGCGGCAGGCAGTTCAGAAAGACTTGAGAGCGGCAGGCAGTTCAGAAAGACTTGAATTATTCACTGGAGGCCACCCAAAAGGAGGCCTCGGAGGTCGAAAACCTGTTTGACACATTTTTCCCCCAGTGTGAGCACTCCTGTGGTTCTGGCTCCAGTCCTAGTCCATCACTTCGGTGACACCTTCCTTGGTACCAGCATATTTCTTCCTGAGTCTCAGTTTTCCCATCTGCGAAACGGGGCAGAAAAGCACCCCCTGCCTCTGGCCAGACACCAGAGGCTTGAGGGTCACCCAGAGTTGTGTGGCTCCAGTCAAGACCTTATTTCCCTGGGCCTCACTTTCCTCATCTGTACAACAGAGCTCGTGCAGTAAGCTCTCAAAGGCAGGAGTGAAGAGAATCCTCTACCCAACCCCTGGCTTGTTCCCGCGGGAAGGAGAGGGGCGGGATGAGAAAGCTCAGGTCCTGCGGGCTGCAGGCAGTGCTGCCACGGTCATCTCCGGGTCCCGCCTACCTTCTGCCATCGGGGCGGGGACAGACAGGTGCCGCCACAGACTCCTGGAGCCACGGTGCAGGCGGACCCTCCTTGACCTTCGGTGAGTGGGAGTGGAGCACGGTTGGGGGGCGTCCATCTGGGGACAGCGGGTGGCCTGTGACCTTTCCCCTAGTTCCGCCGTGAGGGCGGCACGGAACAGGCGGAACAGTTGCGGACTCTGAACCGCCCTTGCCCTCCCAGCCCCGGCCTGCTTGGCCACTGATGCTTCACCGCACCTGCCACCTGGCCAGGGCGCACAAGGTCCCACCAGTCTGCGCATGGCTCCCCTCTAAAGTTCAGCTGTTGCGGGAGGCCAGATCCCTTCCTGGCCCGCAGGGAGCGGGGGAAGGAAGGGAGCCTGTAGACCTCCTCCCTCCCTGAGACCTGCGCCACCAAACCATGATACATCCAGGCCCTTTCGCAGATGGGACCTTCCCGGAGCCTCAAAAAAAGGGGAGCAAGTGACCTGAGGTCATACGGCCAGGGAGCACAGGCCCGGATGGTATCCAGCTCTGAGATCAGGGTGGGCACGGTGCCACAGCCACTACCTGCTTTCTGGGCGTGTGGTTGCCCAAACAAGTCTTTGCAAAAGGAATTTGAATTGGCATGAATTAGGGACTGTATGTGAAAATTCCAGTCCCACTTGGAAGTGAGAGGGCCCAGGCCCCTGGCCACCCAGTAGCTTGCCCCTGAACCTCCAGCTCCTCTTGATCACTTCCTCTGCCTCAGCTTCTCCTACCTCCTCTATTCCTGCCTCTTTCCTTCTGTCTGCTTCCAGGTGTCACTGCTGGTTCTCTGGGCCCCAGTGCTCTGACCACCATCCATCAATCACTCCTCCACATCTCACCCGGCCCTGTTCAGAACTCCACTGCCTCCCAGGTCCCTTGCTCTGCCTACCCAAAGCCAGGCAGGTCCGACCAATCCCCAGGGCCACCTGCAGGCCAGAGCTGGCTCTCTCCAGTCTGGGCCCCCTCGGCTCAGTGCTCACCAGCTGCCAGCCTATCTATGCAGAGTGAGCACCCAACCATGGCATCAGGGTGTAGGGTGGCCCGGTCCCTTGCAAGCCAGATGCTGCCTCCACATAGAAGAGAATCCCCCACCCCATACACACACACACACACACACACACACACACACATACACGTACGTAACCCGGTTCCCGTGGGAGAATTCTGTACCGGCTGATAGGCACAGATAGGCTCCTTGGCTGGCCAGCCTCTGAGGATCCTGAGATGTGAGGCTCTGCACAGAAGCCAGGAAGCTGTTACAGCCCAGGACCAAGGTCAGGCCACTCAGGGGAGGACGTAGCCCAAGTGCCACACAATGGGGGTGTGGGGCTGCTGACACGCAGTGTTTGATGTGAAAGTAACAAAGAGGGTGGGTTCTCTTTTCAAAGAGAGCTCCTTGTACTAGCTGACCCAAAGTAACAGAAAGTATGGGAGTCGAGCATACCACGATCTGTTGTGTGACCTCTGGCCTCTTTTTTCTTCTGTGAAATAAGGGTGAACCCGGGACCACAGAGAGGCTGCAGAGGATAGTGGAGGGGTTTAGTACAGGTGGATGAGATGCCATGGCACCTCAGTGTCTGTCAGGACCAAGACCAGCAATGGTTTGCCCTGCTTCGTTTGCGGCTCCCTGTAGCTCTGCTCTCCACAGCCTGCCAGCCAAGACTGGTCTTCCTCCACCTACAGGGGTCACTGAGGACACATCAACACTGTCCTTGAAGGCCCTGGTGACTTCTCCTCTGCTTCTCTCTTGACCTTAATGTTTTGGGGGTTTTGTTTGTTTGTTTTTCTGAGACAGGGTTTTTCTGTGTAGCCTCGGCTGTAGACCAGGCTGGCCTTGAACTCACAGCGATCTGCTTGCTTCTGCTGGGATTAAAGATGTGCACTACCACGCCCTGGCTGCTGCCCTCATTCTTATAGCTGTAGCCACACTAGCCCCAGGGCTGGCTTTTGAACATGGAGATGGCCTTGCCCGGGCTGACCAACTCCACCCTGGACCCTCTTTCCCCAGACTTCTCTCACACCCATGTTCCCACCTCCAATGTGACAGATTTACTCACATTCTTGAGAGAGAGACAATTGTTCACCTGGATGTAGGCACCCCATAAAGGCAGGCGCTTGTACGTGAGTGAACAAGCACCACACGGCCACTGAAGACAGGGCAGAAAATTCAGATACTGAACCATGCCTTTTGGCCCAGACCTATAGTCCTAGCTTCTAGGGAGGCCGAGGCAGGGGGATTCCTGTCTGGAAATGAGATCATAGCCAGCCTGGGCAACTCAGTGAGACGCTGTCTCAAAATTAAAAGTAAAAGTAAGAAAGGCTGTGTTTAGCTCAGGCATATATGTGTCCCCGGGCTCAATACCCTGGGGTGCAGGGGGAGAGAGGCTATATTTGAGCTACATCCCATCTCATGTTCATATTTTAAATATGTCCCCACCACGCTAGGGACATTCACTCACTGCTCTGAGAGAAGCAGTCTGACCTTTGTCTATGTTGTTCCCTCTGCCTGGAACATCCCTGTCAGCCATCAGTACTGACTGTTCCTTCCAGGGTCTCCTGACCTAGAAAACTGAGCAGGATAGAAGTGGGGATCTGGGGTATAGACCCTGATGGAACCCCATTTATCTCTCCTCTTGCATGACAGCCCTGGGTGGGAAATTGCCTGCTGTAGTTGCTGACTGGTTCCCTCTGTTCCCTTTATCGTTTGCTGTGTCAGAAAGTGTCAGCAGAGCAGTAACTGGCAGGCTCTGTGTCCGCCTGCCCGCCCCACATACCCACCAGCCCAGTGAGGGCACTGGGAAGGCTTCCTGGCGCAGGATCTTGCAGGAATCTGGGTGGAGAAGAAGCTGCAGGCCAGTACGACTTTGAAGGTGGGGCAGGAGAACAGGCACAGCTTGGAAGGTGCCTGTCTCCAGGTCCTCTAGCAAACCTAGGGCCGGGCCAGGCAAGCCCTGGGCGACAGGACAGCATCTTCACAGTGAAGGCCCAGGTCTGGTTGCCTCTCCTCCTATCTCTCAAATAGTTTCCTGTTCCTAGGTCAGATTCCTGTGTATGGACCAGGGAAAGGGGTCGACAAAGCATCAAAGATTCCTGATTGCAGCTCAGCCGCAGAAAGCTCTAGAACAAACGAAAGATTCATGAGTGTGGTGACACATTACCCCTGAGGCAAAAGCAGGAAGATCTAGAGTTCTAGCATGGGCTAGATAGTCAGATTTTAAGATGTATTTATTTTATATATGAATGCTCTACCTGCGTGTACGCCTGCATGCGAGAAGTGGGCATCAGATCACAGTATAGATGGTTGTGAGCCACCACATGTAATTGCTGGGAATTGATGTCTTAGCTGCTGAGCCATCAACTCTCCAGCCCCCAAATAGTCAGATTTTTGTGTCAAAGCCAAAAAGGAAAAAGAAGACTGTAGAGGAATTTTAATTTAGAACATGGCTGTTCTGGCAAGAGATCACATCCAAAGATCATCTAGGTCTGTCTGTATGATCCGGCTGAAATACAAACAGGCCTTTAATCCAGGAGACAGGCAAGCAGATCTCTTAGTTCAAGGCCAGCCTGGTAGAGAGCTAGCATCAGGTAAATAAAAGCTTAGGTGTGGTGGTACACACCTTTGATCCCAAACAATGAAGGTAAAATTAGTTTGTAGAAGGAAAGCACCGTGTTTGAAAGTGATGTTTGAGTGGCAGAAATAGAGACAAATCAGAGAAAGGTTTGACAGAATAGGATATACCCAACTCTCACGAGAAGAGAGAAGAAAGGGAAACTACTTAAGGGGCAATGCAGAGCAAGAAGGAGCTTTTCCAGGACCTGTCATGGAGAGGCAGGTTATAGAGAGAGAACTCAGGTGAAGGTTGAAGGAGCCAGAAGATTAGAAAAGATTGCTGGGGTTAGTTTGAGACCAAGCAGAGCAATTCACAGGACAAGAGAAAAGCCAGTTTGAATAAGTCATCTGGGAGAGGAGGTCAAGCCAGAACAGCTCAATTACCCAGCCCAGAGCTCAGTGAGAGCAACAAAGGGTGAGTATCTTAAGCCGCAAGTCTCAGGTTGGAACCATTCTAGGCCTAGGTTAGATTGTATGGAGGCTTGTGACTACCCAATTGGGTGAGTGCTGGCGTGGTTCCAGTTCAAGAGCATATGGTGTGGGGAAAGGGGTCCCCCCTTCCTCTCTGCAAGGAGGAGCCAGCTGGGGTGATGATGCTGCTCTCACAAAGACACATGCCACTTGCTGGCTGGGTGGCCTTGGGTATGTGACTCTGCCTTTCTGGGCCTCTTCTTCCTCACCTCATCAAGGACACTAGTGTGGGATGGGGTGAACTTCTTTGTCTATGATTATTAAAAAAAAAAAAGTCACATCTGCCGACTTTTCCAACTCATGTGACCATAGAAATAGCACCCCGGAGTCATTTTCTCGTCCATCCAGAAGAGAGATGGTAATCTGTTCGTGGGGTCCAATACCTGTCTATGTGCTTTTCTTTAAAACTGTATATAACAGTGGCAAATTTCTTACTTGAGTTTTTAGTTCTTGGTTTGTAAAAACTCTTTATATATTGAAGAAATAAGCCTTTTGTCAATTTTGTCCAAATCTCTCCCAGGTTGCCACTTGTCTTTTAACCTTGCTGTTGGTATTTTGTTCTTTACAGAAGGTATTTTGTTTGTCTATTTGCATTTATTGTATTTGTGAGTTTTAACATTTCTGAAATTGAAAAGGTCAATCTTTTCTTTTGTGGTGCTGGGATTTTTGATTCCTGCTTAGTTGAAAGGAAAGCCTTGCCTGGTTGAAGGTTATCTGTGAACAAATGCCGCTATGTTTTCTGCTGATACAAAGCCAGCTCGCTGATGATGAACTTGAACTCTCTCTCCAGGTGTCCTTCTCCAGCAACTTTGCTGCAGCCTGAGCTGAGGACGGACAACACCTGGCTCAGGCTGCCCACGATGGCCCTTCTGACACACCTGCTGGTCTGCGTCTTTGGCATGGGCTCCTGGGTGGCTATCAACGGGCTCTGGGTGGAGCTGCCCCTGCTGGTGACTGAGTTGCCGGAGGGCTGGTACCTGCCCTCCTACCTCACCGTGGTCATCCAACTGGCCAACATAGGCCCTCTCCTGGTCACCCTGTTGCACCGATTCCAACCCGGCTGCCTGTCAGAAGTGCCTGTGATCTTCCTTATCCTGTGCATCGGCACAGCTGCCTGCATCCTCTTAGCTTTCCTGTGGAACAAGACATCCTGGATCCAGGGTGGACACCACAGTGTGGCCTTCATCATCCTCACCTTCTTCCTGGCCCTAGTGGACTGCACATCCTCCGTTACTTTCTTGCCATTCATGAGCCAGCTGCCCACCTACTATCTCACCACCTTCTTTATAGGCGAGGGGCTCAGTGGCCTCCTGCCTGCACTGGTGGCTCTTGTCCAAGGCTCGGGTATCACCACCTGTGTCAATGCCACGGAGACACCAGGCACCACCGTAAGCCCTGTGACCACTGTGGAGACCAACATCACCCAGGTACCTAGTGTGACCCAGAGCCACTGCTGTACTATGAGTGGTCCCCAGTATAGGGAAGGGAAATTTTGCTTCCTCAGTTTTCATTGTTCCTTTGACAGAACTGTACGTTGTTTCATTTATTTTATTATGTATATTCTGACATGTGCATAGGGCCACATGCTACAGTGCAAATATGGAAGTCAGAGGACACTGTTCTCTGTAGAGTCCTTTCTCTCCTCCCTCCTTTACAAGGGCTCTAGGGATGGAACTCGAGTTGTCAGCCTTGCATGGTAAGTGGCTTCACCTGCTGAGCCATCTTGTCAGCTAAGGGCCACAGATTAAAGTGTGTGAGGTGAGTGGATGACAAAAAGACCATTGAAGTGTGCACGTGTTGGGGGTTTCATAAAAGTTTGAGATTCAAAGATGAGCCAGGTAACAGGGACAGCAAACAGGGGCTTGGGGCTCATAGGGTATAGAGATGTGCTCTGGGAGTGGAGAAGAGGCAAGGGTAGCCTTCATAAACTCAGGTGGAATCTGACAAGTGACAAGGGTTGCAGATCTCGGTCCTGAAAAGGGCCACATTCCTTCCCAATGGACCTTGGCGAGCTGTGGCTGTCCCAACTCAACCAGTTTAGAGTAATCTGAAGAAGCCTGTCTTAGAGTGATGTATTCTGGCTTTTTAGTTAGACTGCGGGATTACTCTGGTAGCCCCCAAACAAAATCACAAAGACTGGGAAATGAGTAAGGACAAGCCCAGATTTTTATCTGGGGATCTAATGTAGCGACTGTTTCTGACATCTCCGCTTCCCCCACCCTCAGATATAGCTGACCGCAGCTTTGTTCCTCCGCAGAGAACCCACACCCCTTCCCTGGCACCCCTCACCTGGCACCTGGAGAGTCGCTACTTGGCGCCACGCTTCTCGCCGCTGCTCTTCTTCCTACTGCTCTCAATCCTCATGGGCTGCTGCCTGGCCGCCTTCTTCCTCCTGCAGCGGCAGCCCTGGGGACGGCAAGGCTCCATAGAGGACCTCCTCCACTCCCAGGTCACCCTGCACTCTATCAAGCCACGGAACACAGAGGACACCAGCTCACTGGGCACCCCTGCAGGCAGCCCAGGCAAGGGGTCAGTGGAAGTCGGTGTAGCCTCACTTCGCCCAGCCCAACTGGCCTTCATCTACTCCGTGGTGGCCTTTGTCAACGCGCTCACCAACGGTGTGCTGCCCTCAGTGCAGACCTATTCCTGCCTGCCTTACGGGCCTGTCGCCTACCACCTGTCTGCCACCCTCAGCGCTGTGGCCAGCCCCCTCGCCTGCTTCCTCCCCATCTTCCTGCCTAACAGGTACCTCACCTGACCTAGGGAACTCTAGGGGGGATTCACTATCAGTGCCTGGCACTTTCAATGTCTCACCAGAAGGGCCACCAGTCCATAAAGACTAACCATTAGCTACTGAGATAGACACATAGAAGCCTGAGACCTAGAAAGGGTTGGAGCTGGGCTTGTGCAGCCTTGCCCTCCTGCCTCTGGCCCAGCCAGTCCTGTCAAGTTGCACTTCTAAGATCACTAGGCAAGGGTGAAATTCAGGCTACCAGAGTGGGCTGGGCCTCAGCTCAGAAGCATAAGAAATTCTGAGTCTCCTCTAGGGAAAAACATCCACCTTGGAACTTCAAAGCTTGGGGGCCCTGGCCTCGCTGCCTCCCCTGCCCTCTAACCATTCAGATTTGCTACAAATGCAGATCCAACTAGGACCAAGAACAGGAGCAGGAGAGTGAGCTAGGAGAGTCCACCAGTGTGCCCTAAGGCTTCAAACTTGGGGACACAGGCGTGGTCCTGGAAACCTGACTGGGGCCATGGCAATAAGAGAGAAACTGAAAGAATGACAGATATACCTACAGAAAAGCTGGGATTGGGTGGGTTGTACTCACTCTGGGCCCTTATATGTAACCCAAAACTCAGCATGTTCCTTATGAGCAGGACAAAGACAAGGGGCTAGTTAGTCCAGGTAGGCAGCCCCATAGGGGAGCAGTCTGAGTGTGGTCATCCATTTCTGCATATACCACTCCTAAGGAAGGTGGTGCCATTTCTCTGAGCCTCACCCAGGGAAAGCAATGTCCTCAGATGCATCCAATGGAATTCTGGAAAGTCACCTCCAAGCTCATGTCTGGCCTCCCAGATGGACAGCAGGCATCCCTGGGATGGTCCTGGAAAAAGCATATCACACCCTGAAGAGCCCTGTGGAGATCAAAGCTTCTGGTGGCTTCCTGACCAGGAGCTGGTATAATGAAGGAAATGACAGCCAACACAAGACTCACAGGCTGCCCAGGGCAACTCTGCCCACTACACTCCCCAATGTGGAGGCTTGGATAGCTCAAAGATGGGTCAAGAATTAGTCTTAAGGTGTGAGTGGTTGAACTGTGATCTGGGGTGAAGATATGAGGTACCTTGACTCTCAGTGTCCCCCTTAAGCTAAGTAGCCTGGGATTTTTGTTGTTTTTCTAAAGGTCTAACCTCTAACTCTAGAGGCTCTGGCTACTCCTTGAGGCCTAGGTGGAGTGGGCAGAAGCCAGGGTTCTCAATCCTTCCCGTGCACGTCTCCACAGGTCACTGTTGTTCCTGGGTGTGCTCACGGTGTTAGGGACTGGCTTTGGGGCCTACAACATGACCATGGCTGCCATGAGCCCCTGCCCCATCCTGCAGGGCCACTGGGGTGGAGAGGTCCTCATCGTAAGTATCCCCTCCCAGTCTCACTTCTCAAGGTGGGGAGGGAGAGTGGGGGAGAAGGGACCGCAAGGACAGCCCTTTCTGTTAGCCCAGTGTCTCTCATAAAAGTGAGGACTTGGAGTGGGACTGCCAAATCCTTCTCTCATATGTACCTCAGTGTGATCTTTTGGGGAAAGAGAAACTCCTGGGGTTCCTTTCACCCTGGAGGGATAGCTCCCATGGCCCCCTTAGCCCTTCAGGGCCACCTCCAAAAGACCTCTTTGTACGAAGAGAGGGTTTTCTGTCCCTGGGATATGCCCCTGAGTCCTTTTCCCTCAGGGTCTGCCCTGGTGGCCTTGTCCTGGCAGGTGCTCTCCTGGGTGCTGTTTGCAGCCTGTCTCAGCTACGTCAAGGTGATGCTGGGTGTGATCTTGCGTGACCGGAGCCGCAGTGCCCTCTTGTGGTGTGGGGCAGCAGTGCAGCTAGGCTCGCTGATTGGCGCCCTGCTCATGTTCCCGCTGGTTAATGTGCTGAGACTCTTCTCGTCTGCTGACTACTGCAGCCTGGACTGCTCTGTCTAGCTCAGGCCACCTCAGGACACCAGGTGTCCCTACCGCTGAAGCTGAAAGCCAGGAGAACCTAGAGACACAGAGGGTAACAACCCTTCACCTCCTGACACACTCATACCCCCCCACCTCCCTATGTGGTCACAGACCTGGGGCCGGGGAGCAGGAAGACCTCCCCCAACAGTGTCCCTCCCCGTTGCAGACTTCTTTGACTACTGAGAGATCCCATGTGGACACCCTGCTTAATACAACCTGGAAGTGACCAGAGGCCTTGAGAGGGCCCCTGCCTCCATCCCCTTCTGTGTCCCCAAAAATGTACTTCTCCAGGACATTGGCCATAAAAGCCTCAAGCATCTTTTGGCCCTGGGTCTCAACACAGCCCTGTCCCCCAGGACAGTGAGACCCTGAGAAAAGCTGAGGGGAGCCCTGCCTCTAAGAGTGAACCCCACCCCGAGACAGTGAAGACCTCAGATGGCTGTCTCAGGCAGGAGGGGTTTTGTCTATAATTATTCTGTTTTGCATTTTGTTTCTTTTTGTAAAAATTAAAAGTTTCTATGCTTTTACAGTAAGGGCTGTGCACCAGCAAGAGGTCTCATGAAGGCTACATTGTATCAGTCTAATTAATCGTAACCCGTTCTCAGTCAAGGCTGAGAGGCAAGGAAGCAAGAGAGAGAGCAGCCTGGTGTCAGCCCACTTTCCTGGACTGTTGTCTTAGCGGCTTGCACCACCCTGCCCTCCTTTACTCTCAAGGTAGGGCTGGAGAGATGGTTCAAATGTTTAAGGCTATGACCGAAATATTTAAATGGTTCTTATCCAGTTGCTCTAGGTGTATACCAGGTGAAGGGCTGGAGTGGGTGGGGACTGGGGTGTGGTGCAGGTCTGGAATTCCAGCACTCTGGAAGCAGGAGAGTCAAGGGTTCAAGAAATCCAGCCAGGCTTGGTGACACATACAATTGGGAGACAGAGGCAGGCAGATCTGTGACTTTGAGGCCACCCTACTCTACACAGTGAGTGAGTGCTAGGCAAGCCAGGAAGGGCTAAATAGTGAGATCTATCTCAGCAAAACAAAACATGTACACACACAAACACTTTCATCACTTCCTGTTCACCCTCAAAGTGGCAGGAAATTCAGACTTCTTGGACCTCAAGATATAGCCACAAATCATTGCCCATCTAACACCTTTTGGTTCAGTCACAACATTTTCTCCTGGGTTGGATAGTACTCTATACTGGGGGTGCCAAATTGTCCATCCACATTTGAAGACACTGGGAACAAAATAAAGACTAAAAATCTGGTAGACTTCTGCACGGGCAGGAGGGAAAGAGCAATGTTATTGAATAAGTGAGCTTTAAACCTGGTAGCTATGGGCATTACAGTCTACTACAGAGATCTGAAAAAGAGTCTCCAGAAATCATAAACAGAAAGTTCCTCTACCCAGCCAGGTGGGCATGAGACTTCACAAAGATGTTCTCAACCGTCTAGTGATCCTCAAGGAAGACGACTAGACAAGGCCTTTGGTCACACAGCACATTTTGGACAGCTGTCTTCAGATCAGCGTGGTGCCCTGAAGCAGGTGTCTGAGCTCCCCAGGAGGCTGGATGGCCGGCTGCAGTTTTCCTTGATGCTCCTGGTAAAGGCCCCAGGTCCTCAGCACAGCAGCCCTTGGGTGTAAGACAGGCGAGGGGCTTTTGCTCCAGTCTGCTTTCTGCTGTTGGGAAAGACACCATGACCAAAAACAGGCCGAGCAGGAATGGGTTTATCAGGCTTACGCTTCCGGCAACGGTCTGTCACAGAGGGAGATCAAGGAGAAACCGTATCTGCTGGCTCCCTCTCTGGCTCATGTTCACCTAGCTTTCTTATACAACCCGGAGCCACCTGCCAGGGGTGGTCTCACAAGCTCGCTGGGTCCTCCCACATCAATAATTAAGATGATTTCCCACAGACCACGGCCAACCTCAGTTGAAACTCTCTTCCCAGGTGACTTGACTATTAGGCTGTCAAAACTAACCAAGGCATGCTCCTTCAGCTTTCAAGTAGACCCATGGCTTAAAGGGACGAACTCAGACTCTTCTCCACACACACCTCCCCTTTGTGTCTGAGGGGGAACTGATTCCTTGGCGGTGCTGGAGGGTGGCATCTGGGGCCTTGCAGTTAGGCAAGCGCCATCCTTGAGCTATCCCCTCCCCCAGCCAGAGTACACTCTTGTGTTTGTACTTTTCCTTACACAGCCAATCAGGATGTGGAGTGAGGAAGATGGTCTAAGGGTGACCAATGTGTGTGGCGGGCCCACGCACAGGGTGGTATCCTGGCTCACTGTCGATGGAGGATAACATGGGGTGTGCATTTGGGAATTTGTGGGGATTTGGTCTGGGTTGACTGTCACCCCATCTTAGGAGCCTCCAGCTTGTAAACTGGCCCGAGTCAGCATGGCGCAGCTGCTTCTCAGCATGCTGGTGGGGAGAGCTTCACTCCCAGGATTCTTAGGGGTGAGACTGAGCAGCTGTGTGGACATAGTGTTCAGTACCATCTCTACCAACAGTGCCCTGCTCACCACAGACGCCCTTGAGCAATACCCCTGCCCCACCCTCACCCCAGGGCAAGTCTTTCTGGCCAGTGAACTTTAGGACCCTCTGACTCCACCTCCTCAGCACTGGGATTACAATCACATAACCCCACCATGTCCAGCATTTTTGAAACGTGGGGTCTGGGGATTGAACTCAGATTCTCACTCTTGCAAGTGACTTCCCCAGCCCCGTGAGTCCACTCCTGAGTCCGGACCAAGATGTGGGGTGTTTCTGTATCCCACAGAATGGTCAGCCAACAATAAGTGCCAGCACAGAGGGCCTGTGCTCCTAGCTGCAGGGGAGCCCAAGGCAGGAGAGTCACTTGGGTCCAGGAGCTTAAGGGTAGCCTGGGCAATATGACAAGGCCCTATCTTTTTTAGTAGGAAAAAAAAAGAGCGATCAGGACTCTGGACTCAGCCTGGAGTTGGCATGGAGCTTGGCTAAAGATGCTGCCCCAGGCAGGTGGGAGCAAAGTGGGTGAATGCTGAGAAGGTACCTGGGGGTCGCAGAAGTGTGTCCTTGAGCATTCAAAGCAGAGCAGTGTGTCGCCCTAAGTGTATTTTGTGGAGTAACCTTGAAAGGACCACAAGGGATGTGAGGTAGCTAAGCCACCGCAGGGGTGATCTGGGGAAAGGGTGCCACCCTGGCAGAGGGCCTTGGCTGGGTGAGCTGGGCGAGAGCCAGCACAGCACAGCACAGAAATGTGGACTCTGTCCTTTCTTCTGTTCTCGTTGGAATGCCTTTCAGGACCTGGTGACCCCTGGAACAAAGAGACTCCAGAACAGCCAGGCCAGCAGATGTGGCAGCTGAGGGGAGATGGGGGCCAGAACCAGGATGAGGGCCCCTCTCTGTTCCAGGAACCCCAGTGAGAGCCACTGCAATCCCTTGATGGGGAGGAGGGGTCTCTTGGAGGCAATCTTTCCTGCCATTTTGTTGTTCCCCTAGGGAGCTGTTCAGAATGGCCCAGAAGAAACCAGAGTCAGACATCAACCCATTCACTGGCTGCCTGGAAAGCCTGACCCAGCCAGTCCTACCTTTGGTTTAGGCAAGTCCTGTTCCTGCCCAGAAATCTTGGGTTCCCACCCAGTTCCTGCCCAGCTGGTCTTTCCTTCCTGGCTTGGGGCAACCCAAAGCCTTGTAGGACAAAACACTGCTGCTGGGTGTGGTCTTGCTTACACCTTTAAAGGCTTTAGAGAGTGTGTGTGTGTGTGTGTGTGTGTGTGTGTGTGTGTCCTAGCCTGTGAATGGAAACAGGCCAGGGCTGAACTGTTCCCCTGTACTCTACCCTGCCTTGCCCTGGGAAGGGTCATGGAGGACATGCACACCTTAATTCCTGGAACTAGGGAACATGCAGGCACAGAAGACCTTGCAAGTAGAGGAAGAGGGCAGGCTCTAAAATTGAGGATTATGTGAAACTGCCTGAGTGGACTCCAGAAGTCCACATCAGCTTCAGCACTCAGAGAATCAAAAAAGATGCTGAAGGAAAGGCAGAGAGCACTGGAGCCAACAAGGAACGCCTGGAGTCCTCAGTGGCGGCTAGGATCCAAAGCGGAGCCCATGCTGAGACAGGGCGGGAAACAGAATCTCGTCTTGCATATGTGTGCCTTGGTTTCTGACCACAGCCATAGAAATTTCGAAAGAGGTCAGCTTTCCTAGGTCAGCCAGCAAATACCCTCGTTTTATCACTGGGAGACCTTGGCTAATTCTAACCTGCAGAACTACAGTTAATTTGAATTCCGGTTGGTTGATGTATGTAGAGACATCATGTAACCCAGGCTGGCCTCAAACTCTTCATCCTCCTGGAAGCCAGGGTCAAGGGTATGTACTTCAAGGCCTACACTTTCACATCTGCTGCTATGTGGTAGTTTCTTGCAGAGTCAGCAGAAAAATGGTGGGAGGTATTCCCTCTTGAGGTCCCACGGCCCTGTGCTCTTGGAAAGTGTGTCCTTGTGCATCCTGATTGCCACAGAGCATTCCAGGATATAGATGTGGACACTCAGGTCCAGATGAGAGGAGGACCAGCAGCCAGAGTCCCCTGGAAAAGGCACTGCAAATTCAGGATACAAAATGATTGATAGGCAGCTGAAGAAATGGCTCAGAAGTTAACAGTACTTAATGCCAAGGAACAGGGTTCAGTTCTCAAAACACAGGCCCCTTAATCTCCAGTTCCATGGATCTGATGCCTTCTTCTGGCCTTGGACACCTACATTCACATGGCATGTATTGACACAGACACATGGTGCTGGCTCTGAGTTCTTCCTAGTGAGCTGGGACACAAATGCTGTGGTTCACGCTTCAGACTCATCCAGAAGAAAGAGGGCCTAAGAAGATGGAAACAGGAAAGCAGGCCAGGATGGCTTTGGAGTCACATGCACAGCATGTAAAACAGACTCAAACATTTCCTCACTTGAACTGCCCAACACCCTACCCACCACCTCCACAGAGGCCTGCCCTGGCAACCATCAGCATCGTGGCTTTGAAGGGCCTTCCCTGCTGCCTTCTGTGGCAGACCCTTCCCAAGAGTGGCCTCTACTCTCTGCTTCCTTCACTCTGCCCTCACAGAAGCCTCTGAAAGTCTTCCTCTATTCAGTCCAGGTTTGTGCATAAAGAAACCAAAGCTCACTTGGAAGGGGCAGGGAGGAGGGAGATGAGGGAGGGAGTGGGAGGGTGGGAGGGAATGAGGGAGGAGGCTATGCCTGGGATGCAAAGTACCTAACCTGTGATTGATATAAAAATAAATAAATTAAAAAAAAAAAAAAAGAAACCAAAGCTCAGAGGGCACGGTGGTCCACACTGTTAATCCCAGGAGTCGGGAAGTAGAGGCATGTGGGTCTCTGTGAGTTCAAGTCCAACCTGCTCTACATAGTAATTCCAGGACAGCTAGAGCTACATAGTGAGATCTCCTGTCACAAACAAACAAACAAAAATCCCCACAAGTAAATTAAAAAAAAAAAAAAAAGAAAGAAAGAAAAGGAAGAAAGGGAGGAAGGAAAAAGGAAGGGAAGGAAACTCAGCAGAGTTAAACACCTTGGTTAAACACCAGTCTTGGTTCTTCAGTTCCCAAAGAAATAACATCAGACAGGACACAGCAGGGCAGCAAGCAGTCAGGAGTTTAATTGACTGGGCAAGATGGCCCAGCAGGTGAAGAGGCTTGCCGTGGAGCGCGACAGCTGGAGTTCAATTCGGGAACCACCCTGGTAGAGGGAGAAGAGAATCAGCTCCCACAGACTGTCCTTTGACCTCCACACACACATTGTGGCACCTGCATCCTCACCACACAGAAGTTAACTTTTTGAAAAAGAAGATTAAAGCTGCACCAACGAGGAAGCAAACATGCAGTCTTCAGACAGAGAGCAGCCGAGCCCAGCTGCAGCCTAAGCCCAGCCTCCTCCGTGCCTTCCCCAAAGAAGGCGCTACCAGGAAACAGACAAGCTTTCAAAGCCCCCTTTACACAGAATGCATAAGCAGATGTAGTAGATATTCCCCTGGGTCCTGAGGATTGAACTCAGGCCACCAGGCTCGGTGCCAAACTCCCTTCCCTTATCTCTAACCCTCTGTTGTCCTTTATGTCCTGGTTTGGGGGGCCTGTTGGTCAGTCCCTCTTGGAGCTAGCCCACCTACCAGCAACCAGAGCCTGGCTTCCTGACTTCTCACCAGGCACACAGTGGCCCAGAACACAGAACACAGTCCTCTGGCTTCCTTGTGTATAGGACTGGCCACTGTAAGGCAAAAGGGGTATGATGAGGAGTAAAATGCTGGGGCAGAACTTGGACCCACAGATTCAGAGAAAACACCCAGAGCAAGCTGGAGGGATAGGACCCCACCCTTCACCAGGGGGCTGGAGGAGGCAAAGGATTCCCGTGAATTTTCTTTTTCTTTGACACTTTTCTGTACTTTGAATTTTTCTTTGGCTATGCATTTTTTTTTTCAAAATTCAATACGATCTAAAGAAAGGAGGAAGGTTATAAGTAGATCCTATTGTTTAGTCCACCTTTAGCAGCTTCCACTGGGCTCCCAAGGTCACCTGCACCTGACATAGATTTTTTTTTCTTTTCAATACTTGGCTGTGTTTCCTGTGAGCTATGGGCTTTCTTTGTTTCAGAAGTTCTGTCTTTGGACTGGGCTCTATGCGCCTGTGCAGACTGACCTCTTTTCCTCCCTGGCCTGCTGGGTTAGGCTTTGCTTCGGGCCTGCTGATACTGGTCTGTGCCCCCTCTGAGAAGCTATGGGGACAGCATGATCACGAATGAGACTGTGCCCACCTCTCTGGGCATGTGACCAGGCACCAGACTCATACAGCGAGTACTAGACCTTCCTGCCCAATTGCAGCGTAACCCTCAGGGAACTCGATGTACCCCTTGGGTTCCTGTCTCATCACTGGAAAAGTAGGTAAGACAAGAAACCTGAGTCCAGAATCAGGGTGAACAAAATGAGAATATGCCTGCCTGTCACGTGCTCATGGCCTATGCCCGGTGCTTTAATTTGTTTTCTTCTGTTCTGTTCTGCTCTGGAGGATGATGAGAAAGCCAGTTCTCTCCTATCATGTAGGTCCCAGGGATCGAACTCAGGTCATCAGGCCTAACAGCCAGTGCCTTTACCTTCTGAGCCATCTTGCCAGCCTGGTTTGGCTAAAGACAAGGGTCTCACATGTAACCCAGTCTGGCCTCAAACTTAAAATGCCCACCTCCTGTTCCTTAAACGCTGGCACGAGCCACTACTTTCAGCTGCCAGGTACTAGTGCCTGCCAAGGGTTAGTGAATTTAATCTCCGAAGAGTGACTGAGGCCATGCCCAGATACCTCAGATTCTTTTGGGAAGCATAAAACCCTCTGTTTAGCAATCCGTGGGGAGAAGCCTTCCACTCGCCTCTTGGAGACCATGTAACAAATGCTAAGTGATTGAACAGAACATGCACAATTAAAGGGACAGACCGTATCCTGCACACACTCCTGCCATCCCTCACTGGCGCCCATGCCAGTTTCTCTACCAACCAGAGGCTGAAGGAGACACATGAGTTCCTCTGCCCAAAAGAGGAAGAAGTGGAAGAAGTGATATGGTGGATTTTCCAGCCCCAAGACTCCAACAGGCCTTGCCACTTCTGTCATGGACTTTGGACCTCAGTTAAGTAGGCATGTCCGAACCCAAGGAAGAGTTAGCATATGGCAAGGTCACTGATGAGATTGCCAGAAAGGAGCGTCAATGGTCAGACGTGTGGGTGAAGCCATGCCAGGGTTTGAAGCTCAGCAGGAAAGCAGTCTGTTGGAGGCAAAGCCTTGGCTAGTAGTCACCTTGGCATTACAGGGAAAGCCTGAAAGATGCTCTCTTTCACTAGCCCTCAACTGGCTTAAAGGTCCCTAATTTTCAACTAACTCACACATGTAATCCAAGCACTTGGGAGGCAGAAGCAGGTGGATCATGACTTTAAGGCCTGCCTGGTCTCCACTGTGAATCTGAGACCAGCTTAGGCTACATAGTAAGATCCTTTCTCAAATAAACAAACATGGGCTAGTGATGTAGTTCAATAGAACTCAGCATGCATGAGGACCTAGGTTGACTCTCAGCACCACAATAAAGAGAACTACTCTCTCACATGTCACACCTGGGCCATTGGTCCCCACAGCTTTCTGGGGATGGTGATCCATTGTGCGGGTTACACTGAGGAAATTCTATACAACTGTCCGCTTCTCCACCCATTTCTGCTTTGCCTCTTCTAGAGCTGTGCTGTGAGGTGTGTGCATCTGCTTACAGTTTATCTCTCTTCCTGATAGATTGATACTTTTTTTCTGAAACCGTGTATCTCTACATAACTCTGGCTGGCCTGCACCGGTTGACCTGACCTCGACCTCACGGAGATCTGTCTGCCTCCTGGGCGCTGGGATTAGAGGCATACACCACTATGTTGGGTTGGCTTGACACTTTTATTCTCACAAAATGTTCCTCTTCCCCTGTTGTAATGGATCTTCAAGGACCGGCTCTCTTTCTTCTTGTATGATACACCTTTTATATTTACTGTATGTATGCATACACACACATGCCACTTGCGCATGTGGAGGTCAGAGGGCAGCTTGTGAGCAGTCACGTTCTGTCTTATGGGTGTCAATGCAAGCAAAGGGCTCCTAAGACTGCTTGGTGTACTGTGGGGCTGGGTGGCAGAAGCAGTTTTGTTGTGATTCTGAACATCTTCAGGTCCAGAAAGAGGCAAAGGAGAATCAGGGGCCCTTACCTGTGTAATTCCATGGGACATGAGCCACATGGAGCTGGGACCCCTCTTGGGGAGTTCATGGGGCAAAGACCCCCCTTTTAGATACCATGTTTGGACACACCCCATTCAGGAGCTTATGAAGGTTGAGAACCCTCCCCAGAACCCCACACAACTGTGGGAGAGAGCAACATCTGAAATGACGGTGTCCCAGGTGAGGGACTGCTCCCATGTATGGCCCCTCTGTGGCCGCGTGGTGGACTTACATGCTTAACTGCCCACGCAAACAGAAAGGGCACTTGAAGGGGTTTAGGTGGGTTTGAAATGTTTGTTTTTATTAGACTCTAAAGTTCTAACAAAACTTGAAGCATTGGAATAAATGGGCTAGACTTTCCAAAGCTCCTCTTCATTTTGTGTGTGCGTGCGCGCGCGTGTGTGTGCATGCGTGTGTCAAAGAGCCTGGCCTGGAGACTGAAGCCCCGCACCCGTTGCTTTGCTCGCCGGCGCTGTAGAGGGTAAAGGGACCTATTCCCACGGCCGCTGATCTCGGCTGAAAGCTCCTGGGGCAGCAACACATCTGGAGTGGAGGTCAACAGGAAGTGTGGCATCTAACCCCAGCTACACACCTGGCTCCTGGTGACCCCACGGTGAAGTGTCAGGCTTCTTGGGACACAGACTGTGAGTGCATGTAAGTGAGCTTGGGCATAGCCCTCCTGCAAACAGTTCCCTCACCAACCAGCTGGGCCGCCCTGGGCACAGTGTGGAATAAGGCCATCGGCCATCGGGGGTCAGGGTCACTCAAAAAGCAGAGCAGGGCAGGCAAGAGCCTGCTGGCCGGCAGCAATGAGCTGGGATCCTGCAAGCTCAAAGAAAGGCTTTGGAGATGAAGCTTCTTCACACGCAGAATCCCCCAGAAGCTCAGAGAAACCCTTCAGCGTGGCCGGCCTCACACCAAAAAGAGACTTTTCATTTACAATTAGAATAGAATTTTGGAGGTGAGGAAGTGACCTGCATGTACAAGTGCATGGCACATCTGGAAATTGATCTATGCCCAGCCATCTCTGATGTGATTTCTTTGGGGAACCCCCACCAACCCATGTCTCTCTGTCCAGCTCTGGCATTCCCTCCTCAGTAGCGGTAAGTTTGATCTCTCACTACAGTGGGAATAGGGCACAGAGAAGTTAAGTTTCTTCCCTAAGACCGAACAGTCAAAGCATCAGAACTGTAATTTAACCTTACCCTGACTACCCATAGTGCCCTGCTGCTGGGAGCAAGCTTAAAGGAAAGTGTGGCACCCATCCGTATATCAGGTACACACGCACTAACACTCACCTAGGGCTGGGGAGAGGAGTTTAAATTCAGAATTTGGCTGTCCTGGCAAGAGATCACATTTAAAGACCTTCTAGGTCTGTGTGATCTGGCTGGAATGCAAACATGTCTTAAATCCAGGAGACAGAGGCAAGCAGAACTGAGTTCAAGGCCAGCCTGATAGACAGCAAGTTTCAGGTAAAGAAAAGCTTAGATCCAGCTGTGGTGGTACATGCCTTTAATCTCAAACAATGAAGATAAAGTTAGTTTGTAGAAAGAAGCACCCATATTTGAAATTGATGTCTAATTGAGTGGCAGAAACAGTGATGAATCAGAGAAAGACTTGACAGAATAGGATACACCCAACCCAACTCTCACTGGGAACGGAAAGGGAACTTGCTACCTAAGGGGCAAGGTGGAAGGGGGGTAAGGCATTTTTACTGGAATATTTTTATAGAGAGAGGTTGAATGAGAGAACAAGATAGACACAGGTGAAAACAGAACGAGCCAGAGAAGAAGAAGAAGGCAGAAGATTAGAAAAGATTGCTGGAGTTTAAGCAGAGGAGAGTAATTTAGGGGCCAAGGGAGAGGCCAGATTGAATAAATCACCTGGGAGAAGAGTTTGAGCCTGAACAGCTGGGATGAAACCAGCCAGCTATGAGCTCAGAAAGAACAAGTAAGGGTGAGCTTATTCAGTAGTAAGTCTCATGCTGAAAACTTTCTAGGCCTAGGTTAGATTGCACAGAGGCTAGAAGCTTTCAGGAGTATGCCTAGGCTAGCAGAACAGTGCAGTAAGCCTCCACAAGACAACAATTGAGACAGGCAAAGTCAAAGTTCCTTTCACAGGGCTGCCCTCTAAACTAGGATATGTGAGTTCTTGGATGCTTCTATGTGGGAAGTGCAAACTCACACCTTCCTCCTCTGTGACACTACTATCTCTGACCACCACTGGAGCCATATCTCTGGTGATGGTCAGGGGAGGCCACTCCTCTGAAGGTCTTTTGCTTCCCACAGGTACCCTGTCCTGCAGCTCTAGGGTCTGTGGGTAAGCCCTTTCCCTGCACTCTCACAGATCCACCACCCAGGGCAGGAACAGGCCAGAGTGATGGAAACCAAGAAGGAAGCGTCATCAGGAGGTTAAGATAAAGGCTAAAGAGATGGTTTAGCGGTTAAGACCACTTGTTGCTCTTGCAGAGGATCTAGGTTCCATTCCTAGCACCTGCATGGTGGTTCATGACTTCAGTTCCACAGGATCTGGCGTCCTGTTATGTGTGAGCACCAAGCACGAACACACTGCACAAATGTCCATGCAGGCAAAACACTCACATGAAAAATAATTTGAGTGAATCCAATTTTTAAATAAAGAGGTCAAGGCAAGGGCTAAGGGATCACGGTGGTGACTGTGATGGCCAGGGTGGCTTTGCAGGAGGGGGGTGAGGGGGGATGTGGACTCTGACTATACAGTGAAGGAGGAAATGACAGGATTCAAGGAATCTGATATGTGGAGATGTGGGTGTCATCATATGCAAAGTGAGTGTCATCATATGCAAACTAAAGTGTTGATATCCCACATCAAGATATCAGTTATCAGTCTGGCAGTGGTGGTGCAAGCCTTTAATCCTGGCACTCAGGAGGCAGAGGCAGCTGCATCTCTATGAGTTCAAGCCAGCCTGGTCTACAGAGTGAGTCCAGGCCAGCCAAGGCTACACAGAGAAACCCTGTCTCAAAACAAAACAAAAAGATGGCAGTTATCACATGTCAAACCTCAGCAACGTAAAACAACAAGTACTCATGTCTGAAGCCATTTCTCATGATCAGTGTTTGTGGCTTGAGGTCTCATAAGGGGTAAGTCTTGAGGAGGATGGAGCATCCCTTCTGCGTCACTCAGGAGCATAATCCTATTTATCATGGAGTTACTCCAAACCAGCTCCAGGTGTGTTCTCTGCCACAGAGTCCTGCCCCCAGAGCAGCAGTTGACAGAGGGGACCACACTGTTCACTGGCCTCAGGAGCAAGTATGTCTATCTCACAAAGTGGCCCTAGTTCTCAACCACAGTTCATGTAGATTTTGGGGGCCACCCTGGAAACATTGTTTCCTTTTCTTCTTTTATTTTTTGAGATTTTAATTTTAATTATGAACGTGTTTCTGTTATGTGGAGGGGTTTATGTGCATAAGTGCAGTGACCTTGGAGCCAGAGGAGGGCATCAGAGTCCCTGAAACTACTCTAGGCACATGTGAGCCATGCAACGAGGCTTCTAGGAATTAACTTGGGTCCTCCAAAAGAGCCATACACATTCTTAACCTCTGATCCATCTGTTTAGCTCCAACTTATTCTTGCTATTGTTAAAAAGAAGAAGAAGAAGAAGAGTATCACTTTAACAATTTCTAAGTGTCCACTTTGGTGCAATTAAGTAAATTTATCTTGTTATCCAACTGTTGCCATCCATCTCCCAGTTATCTTCTTTTTAAACCAAAACTCTAGGCATTAACAGTAGATCTCAGTCCCTGGCTACCACCTATTCCACTTGCTGTGTTGAATTGAGCTAGAGTACTATGCAAGAGTTTTAAGCAAGGGTATTATGCAGTATCTGTCTTCATGAGATTGGCTTCTTTCACTTGCGTGTTCCTCTTCAGGGTTTGCCCACGTGTAGCATGTTAGGATTCTCTCCCCTTTTCAGACCAAATTATATCCCATTGTGTGTACAAACCACTCTTTGTTGCTTTATCATCTCTTAAGGGTTTGAACAGCTCTAGATGTTACGTGATCTTATTCTGAACACCTCCTGGGAGTCACACAGCAAGTCAGGAACCCATCTTTCTCCTCACCCCTCTGTAAAGCCTCAGCAATGAGCCTGCGAATGCTCACCCTAATGCTCACCATACTCCAGATTCACTCACCGTACTGTGTCCCTGGCCCAGAGGAAGCAGGCTGGCTAGCATGGACCGCTGAGTACACTCAACCACCTTATAGTACTGGCTGGCTCACATTTCTCCTGTTACCTGGTCAGGGAGGAGGGGTTTGCTTTATTCATGGTGGGCAGTGACTTCTGTCCTGTGTCTGCCCTTTTGTCATCACACAGGACCTTGGTAGAGGCTATTCTCTAGCCAGCCTAAGTCTTCGGCTTTTTGCTTGGAGATCAGTACTGCTAGAGATCTCACCAAATAATGCAGATATGGCAGGGTGCTGTTCAAAGGCACCAGTGGTTCTTGGCATCTCTGGCTTGAAACCATATCTCCATTTTTTCAACATCTGCTTTTGTGGTCACACTGCTTCCTCTTGGTGTTTGCCTCTCTTCTACCTGGGCACTTGTGATGGTAATAAAGGCCCACTTAGACAGCCCTCATGTTGTGGTCCTTAACTTGTTTGTTTGTTTGTTGAGATAGGGTTTCTCTGTATAGCCTTGGCTGTCCTGGACTACAGTAGCTTTGTAGACCAGACTGACCTTGAACTCACAGAGATCCACCTGCCTCTGCCTCCCCAAGTGCTGAGATAACAGGTGTGCACCACCATGCCTGGCTGGTCCTTAATTTAATTACACCTGCAAAGACACATTTCCCAAATAGGGTCACACTGGCAGAATGCAAGTATCAGAACCTTGGAATCCTTTGGATGGCCATTATCCAGCTTCCTGCACCAGGGAATCAAATCGATGTAGGCTGCAGTGGCCATGGGGCACCTTCCCGCTGGATGGGCATGCTCTCCATGGGAACTGTGGATAGTCTGCATCCTTGTCATGCTGAGGGCCTGTCCTCACGGTGCCCTCTGGGAAGTGGCAGAGCCAGTGTGGCCCTGCTTACAGCATAACCATCAAAGCCCTTGGTGGGTCATGGCTTCCTCTGCCAATGGCAGGTGGGTATGCCTACAACAGTGACATACCACTATCCCTTGGCTAGCCTCTTTTTAGTCCATCCCAGGTTCTGAGAGGCTGGAAACACTACCCACCTTGGAATTAGGAGGGCAGTCATCGGGTTGCACTGGCCTGATGGGGGAGGGGAAAGCGTGGTGCTATAGAGGAAAATGATGGCAGGGTGCCGGCTCTCTGTCCCCAGGGACAAGGCCTATGCCCCCTCCATTCACTTGGCCCAGCTGATGCATACCTCTCACCAGAGGCCTGCCCTTTCCCTCATCATCTGCAGGGCTCAGATGGCGGCATAAGCCATTAACCCCTTCCTGGCCTCTCTGCTTCACTGTGTACTTCACTGTGCAGCTGTCACGCCCGACGCCTCAGCAGAGCAGAGAGGAGACCAAGTAGTTAATCACAATTACAGAGCAGTCTATCAGCTGCTAGGCTGTCTCCATCCCCGGCTACCAGCCGGCCTCGGCCAAGGGACTGCCTGGAGCAGCCACACTGTAGGCTCACCCCTGGGGCCAGCCCCAAGAATCCAGCCACATGACCTCCGTCATCAGAATTCCACCCAATAGCTTTCAAGTTCACCAAGTGGCACCAGCTTTCCTGCAGGGTCCCATGACAGCTCACCTCCTCCTAGAGGTCCCCCTCAGTCACATGGCTCCCTGTCACCTGCTCTGTGTGTCTACCTCATCTTGCCTTCCAGCTTGCTTGAGCTACCACACCCAGTGGTGGTTGCAATTTTATGTGATGTTGCTACTGTATGTGTTTATGTGTAGAGAGCCGGTGCCTGTGAGAATATGTGTGTGTGTGCGTGTACGCATGTGCAGTGTAGGTGTGTGTATAGATACATGTGTGCAAACGTGTGAAGGCCTGAGGTTGGTGTCTTCCTCCATCATGCTCCACCTTACTCACTGAAGCAAGGACTCTCAGTTGAGCCCAGAGCTCACTGGTGTGGCTAGTCTAGCTGGCCTGCTCAATCCTGGGATCCCCTAGAACTGAAGGCATGCTACTTTACCTACCCAGCGTTTTCTATTGGCCCTTGGGAGGCTAACTTTGGTCCACGTGTCTGTGTGATAAATGCTTTATCCCTAGCTCCTGTTGAAGTTCTACGTGCTGCTGCAGATCAAATGCAGGTGTTCATGACTGCCAGGCAAGCACTCTACCAACTTAGTGACATCCCTGTCCCTTGTGGCTCTGTCCCCTGCATGGCTATTGGGAAGTAGCAGAGTCACTGCTGACAGTACGAACATCATGTCCTTGATGAGCCATCTTTCCTCTGCTAATGGCCAAGGAAAAGTCTACTAATGGCGAATGAGCATGTCCACAGGGGCAACACGCCACCATTCTGTGACCAGCCTCTCCTGAGTCCTGCTTCAGAGTTCCAGGAGGCTGGAAGCAGGAGGGTCCTCTGGGATGTGCCAATGGGGCTCCTTATCTCCGACAGCACTCGCCTCTGCCTGGAGCTGCCCAAAGGCTGTGTGATGTTGGCTTCCTAGCGCTTTAATCAGATCACTCTCAGTTGGGGCTCAGACTACAAAAAGATGCATTGTCTTGAGCCCCCCCGAGGCCGGAGACTGACAGCCTGGGAGACAGGGTGTCATGAAGCCCCTTAGCTTGCAGACAGGGTATTCAAGTCTTTGCTTCGACAGTCCCATGGTTTCTCCTGGTATGGCTGAGTCTGTCCAAATGTCTCCATTATTAGTATAGCAGTCTTTGGATGCTGGCTACTTTGCCCCAGGACAGCCGGGGCTACACCAACTGTGGGCACATTATCACCTGATGGCTTCTGCCTAGACTCTATTTCCAAATAAGGCTGTGTGCTAGGAGAGCAGGGTGAGCCTCTCTCCTCGTCATGAGATGGGTTCTGTCTGTGGCCACCACTTTATAAAGACAATGTATTTGGTTCTGGTGTGACGGCTCAGTGGGCAAAGCATCTGCTTCTCAAGCATGAGGACCTGAATCTGAATCTCTAACATCCACATGAAGCTGAGCATGATGGCATGTACCTATGACCTTAGCACTGGGGACAAGGGTAAAGCTGGAGACAATGGACCCCAGAGCTCACTGACCAGCTAGCCTAGTCACTCCGTGAGCTCCAAGTTCAGTAAGAGACCTTGTCTCAAAAGTGAGGTGGAGAGCAATAGAAGAAGCTGCTCGGTATTGACCTTCACACATACATGCACATGAGTACATCCACGTGTACCCATGCACACAGAGACACACATGCACATATACCACATATATGCACACATGACTTTTATCTTAAACAAAGGAAAACTTGAAAATTAAATAAATGAAAGTATCCAGGTGTAGAGACACACATCTTTAATCCAGCACTTGGAAGGCAGAGGCAGACAGATCTCTAAGTTCTGGTCAATAAAGTAAGTTCCAGGACAGCCAGGGCTACACAAAGAAACCCTATATTAAAAACTACAAAGAAACAAAATGTGTGTGTGTGGGTTGGGAAGATGGATGGCTCAACAATTAAGAGTTCTTTTTGCTTTTGCAGAGGATCCAAGTCTAGGCGCCACAGGCACCTAGGCCAGCGCACAGTCATCTACCACTCCCACACCAAGGTATCCAGCACACTCCTTAGACCACTGATGGCACTGTGCACACACACATTAAAGTTAAAAAGTGAAAAACAATCTATCCATGTTTCTGCCTCAGGCCAGGGAAAGGGAGCTCTGGTGCTCCATCAAGAGGGGAAGCTGGTACCTGAGGGGACAGCCCTGGAAAAATGCTCCCCATTAAGACAGCTCATGGGGTCAACACAGTGAGCGTCAGGAAACATGTTGCTCTGATTAATGAGCAAGAGCTCTTGCAGCCAGAAGACCACCTCCAGCTGAGGGAGTGGCAGGGCCTTTCCAGGACTGAGCCTGAGGGTGTGCTCCTGGTGTGCAGCAGCCTAGAGCTGAGCCTCTGCAGGAAAGTTGCTAGTAGCTGCAAAGGATGGCTGGGTGGGGACAGCCTGGAGTCTAAACTTTGTCCCAGCTCGCCCCAGACACTCTGCCTTGCTCAGTGCTGGCTTTACACACCTGTGCAAGACCATGGCTGGTTTGTTACTTGGGTGCTGGGCTCTGAACTCTGGCCTTTACGCTTGGACAGCAACAGCTGCTGATAGATGAGTTACTGTCTGTGGTCCACGGGAGTAGGAAGTTTTTCTTTTTAAGTTGGGACACCATGATGCCAAATGCATGTTTCTAGTCTTTCCCCTGATAATTAATGATTATTATTTAATGTGTCAGAACGTTCTCTGGGTCTCAGACCAGCAGGTTGAACGAGATATGTGTCCCACCAATGAGTTGTTTTCCCGGCATGAACTCTATCTGTCTGTCTGTTTCATCTATATCTCTCTGGTTTTCCAAGACAAGGTTTCTCTGTGTAGCTGTGGCTGTCCTGGAATTCACTCTGTTGACCAGGTTGGCCTCAAACTCCAAGATCTGCCTGCTTCTGCCTCCCAAATGCTGGAATTAAAGGTGTGTGCCACCACTGTAACTGTGACTATAGGTCTGGGCCACCAAGCTTGGCTCCTTTCTCTTTTCTGATAACTGGTTCTCATCCAGGGATGCAGATGTGAAGGCTGGTATTCACACAGCCATTGGTTGCCTTTCGCCAAGAGCGTGGAGCGGCAAGACAGGCCCGAAACTGTGAAGCCTGCACCAGTCTAGAGTGCCTGCCTCTAGACTCTATTTACCTCTATATCCCGGCCTTGTTTACACCTGACTTGACAGGCCTTCCCTGCCAGCACTCATCTCCAGGCTAGCCTCACCCACCTCATGAATCCTCTCTCCCTCTTTACACACTAAGTCCCAATCCCTCCCCAGTAAGCTAGACTCCCCAGAGGTCATCTTGCTCTGGCTTCAATTCCTTTCCTCACCTGCTGAGACTTCTTCCTGTAAGTCCTCATTCTCTTTGCTCCTCCACCTGGTCTTGTCTCAGACTGGGCCTCCTCTTAGGAGCCCTTCATCACACCTTCCTTTCTGGGAGCCTGTTCTGGCCCCACAGGTCCCCTGTAGCCCTTCTCAGACATCCACCAGACTGTAGTGTATCAGTTTGTAAGTCTTTTAGAGCTCTGAGCTCAGAGCTTTTCATGGTTCAGATGGGAGTCAACAGCTGTCTAGATATGGGTAGGACAGTTAACCACCTGATCCAGTTCTGGATTCTGTTACACGCCACCACCACCCCCGACACCCATACACCACCCCAACCCCCAACCCCACCCCTACTCCCACCCCAGAAGTCGGTGATTTTACTGCAGTCCCGCAGGTGATAACATCGTGGAAGAGATGAGGGAGGAAGCAGCCGGTAGAGGGCGCTGTAGCTCCGCAGCCGAGCTGGGTGGGCGGGGCCTGGGGTTGGGCGAGGCTGGGGTGGAGTCAAATTGTTCAGGACAGGGCCCGGATCCTCCCAGCCTAATGTCCTGGAACAGCTCGCCCCTCCCGCCGCAGATAATTAACTGAAGCCAATAAAACTCTGATGGCGGCGCCTTTGTAGTCATTGAGGCGGCATTGTCATGGAAAGCGCGGTCCCCACCCGCCCGGTCCCCGCAGCTGGCCTTGAGTCGCCCGAGCCACCTGGACGGGACCCGGGACCCGCGCCGGCCCATCTGCTGCGCCGTCAGCTGCAGGGGAACAGGGGAGGCGGCCCACTCTGAGTCCACAAAACTTTAGGTCAGTGGTGGCGCTGGAAACCCGGTTGCGCGCAGCCGAGATCAGCCAGGCTGATTTCTTTATGGAATACCATCCCCTAAGAAAGTGTCCGCGAAGTGCTCACGGAAGCCCAGGCGATACACTGCTGTCCTTTATGGATCGCTCCATTTCAGCTGACAAGTACATGAGGGCTACCTCAAGGCTCGGTTGAACAAAATGAGACAGCCAGGTCACTTCTGCGGGCGGTCGCATCGTGGGTCCCAGGGCTTCCAGCCCAGCCCACTAATCGTCCATCCTGGGTACCTGACACACTTCCTAGTCTGTGGTCACACGTTGATGCGATGTGTCCCCTCAGTGGAACGAACAGAGGACTGTCTTTGCTCAGGGAGAAGGGAGGTAGCGATAGCTAAAAGTTTTAAAAAGACATAGCGCCAGATTGTCTTTTCAGTACCATGCCAAGGCACTGTGTGTCTGCTGAATCCCTGGGGACGTCCAGCCACCAACTTGTGAGTTATACTTATGTCGCAGGACCTTGCTGAAACGACAGCGTATCTTAGGATTCTCCTTCCCTGGACAGTCCTTGCTGCTTCTGAACTCAGGACAACTCTGCGTCCTGTCAGTCCCCTCCATAAGGAGTTCGATGAAACTGATAGCTGACGGTGTGGCTCAGTGGCAGAGCTTTTCCTAGAAACCATGAGGCCTTGGGTTCCATTCCCAACACTGAAACAAAACAAAACAACGTTGGCACCGTAGTATTACAGATGTGTATGAAATTTATACTCTAGCTCTGTTTCCAGATGTTAGACATCTAACAAGCAAGCTCCATGGTTCCTGTAAAGGTGGCTGCAAAAGGGGCAAGCCCCTGCCTCACCCCTCTTTCCAACTCCAAGCTGCATCTACAAGTGCTGGGCTCTGAGCTGCCAGCAGACAAGCCTTCCCTGTCTGGACTATCCTTGCCTCATCTGTCAATCAGGATCAGGAACTGCCGCTGAACTTCCGGGAACTTCAAAGATGAGCATTATGTATGTTGATTGTGCTGGCTAGTTTTATGTCAACTTAACAGAAGCTAGACTCATCTGAGAAGAGAGAACTTCAATTAAGGAAATGCCTCCATGAGCTCAGAATGTGGGCAGGCCTGTAGGGCATTTTCTTAATTAATGATTGATAGGGGAGGGCCCAGCCCATAGTGGTGGTGCCATCCCTGGGCTGGCGGTCCTGGGTTCTAGAAGAAAGCAGGCTGAGCAAGCCATGAGGAGCAAGCCAGTAAGCAGCACTGCTGCATGGCTTCTGCATCAGCTCTTGCTTCCAGGTTCCCACTTAGTTTGAGTTCCTGACTTGGCTTCCCTCAATGGATTGTGACTGGGATATGTAAGCCAAATAAACCCTTTCCTTCCAAATTTTTTAGAGCCTGGAACATGGGTGCATTTCATCATGGCAATCATAGTCCTAACTAGGACACTGATAAAAGTCAGAATACTGTGCGCTGGCTTTGGGAAGACTTAATCAACATGATAGCCATCCAGGGTATACTAACAGGAAAACAAATGTGAGATGTGTGTGGGCCACATACTTTATTTATAGAGATATTTTCATTGCCCACTGTGGTAGTTTAAATAAAAAATGATCCCCTCCCCCACAGGCAGTGATACTATGAGGAGGTGTGGCTTTGCTGGGGTAGGTGTGGTCTCGGTCCAGGTAGTATGTCACTAGGGTGTGGGCTTTGAGGTCTCAGAAGCTCAAGCCAGGCCTAGAGGCTCACAGTCTCTTCCTGCTGCCTGTGGATCCAGATGTGGAACTCTCAGCTAGCTCTCCAGCACCATGTCTGCCTGCACGCTGCCATGCTTCCTGCCATGGCCATAATGGACTAAACCTCTGAACTGTAAGCCAGCCCCAATTAAATGTTTTCCTGTATAAAGAGTTGCTGTGTCATAGTGTCCCTTTAAAGCAATAAAACCCTAAGACATCGCCAAGTCTAGCTTTCAGGACAAGATGAGACCAATCCCTAGGGCCCCTGATCTATCCTTGATAGCAGAAGCAGATGGAGGGGTTGATTCAGGCCCTGGTGTCCTTCTGTACCCACCCCCAGGCCTCTTCCCGCTGAACAAGACCCAAGGTGGGGGAAGAAAGAAACCAATGGAGTAACAACCATGGGCTGTATGGATTTGGTTGTGCTGCTTATCTTCTCTGAGCCTTAGTCTCCTCATCTGAAAAATGGGGACAGTGGTCTTCCAGAATGTGGAGAGGACAGAGACAGGAGCTGAGCTATCATGCCGTGTTCATTCAACCATAGACAATTGTCTACATTGTTCCATGGCTCTGTTTGCTGGTCTCCACCATGAAATACAATAGTATCCTGGTGCACAAAACTACTATGACAAGAACAATCTGCAGCTGGGCACGGTGGTCCACGCCTGTAATTCCAGCACTCTGGGAGGCAGAGGCCGGTGGATCTCTGTGAGTTTCATACCAGCCTGGTCTACAAAGTAAATCCAGGATAACCAAGGCTATACAGAAAAACCTTGTCTCGAAAAAACAAACAAAGACAAAAAAGAAAAGAGAAAGTAAAAAGAAAAGAAGAATCTGCATGCAGAACAAGGATTCTCAGGCCTGTTCCCGCCCAGCCCTTGACTGAACTGCCCATTAAGGCTGTTGAGGAGAACTAGGTGGCTGAAGATCCTGTCAGGAACCAAAAAACATCCTTCAGACAAGGTCCTACAGGAGAGCTGGCACCTATGGGCCTGTCTCCCCACTTTCCCCCAGAATCCCTTGCTCCAATCATTTATTTTTGGCCCCATACAAGGCCACTGCAGCATACATATCCCCTAGGTCTCCGATGTTCGTACATTCAGTGCCTTCCCATCGCCTCCTTCAGGCTTGTGATCAAATATCACCTGTGGACATCAGCTTCCACCCAAAATGTAGTGGCAGAGACAGGAGTTATCCTCCTGCTAGAGACAGACACACAAAGGCAGGCAGCATGCTTGAGATGACAGTTTTCAGGACAGTGGGCATCCGACAGGCTGTGAGGGATGCCTGTATGTGCTGCTGCTGCTCTGGGCTGGCTTTCTAAAGAAGCTTCTATAGGAAGCAGAGACCAATGTGTGTGTGTGTGTATGTGTGTGTGTGTGTGTGTGTGTGTGTGTGTTCCTGTATGCATGTGTGATGGCTCAGTGGGCAAAGGCATGTGCCACCAAGCTTGACTACCGGCTCTGCTTGCTGAAACCCACGTGGTAGACTCCTACAGGTTGTCTCCTCACTGCCACACATGTGCTGTCATGTGCCATGTCGGTGCCCACACATACAAAAGCACAAACACAACATGTTCTTTTAAGCTGCAGGGGCTGGAGAGATGAGTCAGCACTTGCTGCTCTGCTTTCGCCAAGAACCCGGGTTCAGACCCAGCAGCCTTGGCAGTTAGCAATTGTCTGTATTCCACTTCCAGCGCACCCGATGCCCTCCTCTGGCCCCTGAGGGCACCAGGCATGTATGTGGTACACAGACGTGCATACAGGCAAAACAACCATGCAAATAAAATTTTAAAATCTTTTTTAAAAAAGTCTTAGGATTTCTATTGCTGTGATGAAACACCCAAAACAGCAATGGGAGAGGGGAGCATTTGTTCAACATTTATTCCCTACATCATCAAAGGAAGTCAGGACAGGGACTCAAGCAGGGCGGGAGCCAGGATGCAGGAGCTGAGGCAGAGGCTGCGGAGGGGTGCTGCTTACTGGCTTGCTCCTCATGGCTTCCTGCCATGGCCATAATGGACTAAACCTGCTTTCTTATAGAGCCCAGGACCCACAGCCCCGGAGTGGCACCACCCACAATGGGCTGAGCCCTCCCCCATCAAGCACTAATTTAGAACATGCCTTACAGCTGAATCTTTGTTTTTTTGGAGACTGGGTTTCTCTGTGTGGCCCTTATTCTCCTGAAACTCATTCTGTAGACCAGGCTGGCTTCAAATGCAGAGATCTGCCTGCCTCTGCCTCCCAAGTGCTGGGATTAAATGTGTGCCTGGCTACTTTACAGCCAGATTTTATGGAGACATTTTCTCAAAGGAGGCTCCCTTCTCTCTGAAACTAGTTTGTGCCAAGTTTGCATAAAAGTAGCCAGTACAATTGACCCCTTGTCACCCTGACACACAAACAGATCACTTTTCAATTAAAAGCCTTCCTTTATCATTTAGCCCCAAGAGCTTACATTAAAAACATAATTAACTTTAAAAGTCTCACAGTCTTTACAAATTCAAACACTTTAAAATGAAGCCTTTTGAAAAAAAATCCAAAGTCTTTTTTAAAATCTAGTCTCTTTAAAAAGAAAAAAATTAGTCTTTCAGACTGGAGAGATGGCTCAGTGGTTAAGAGCACTGGCTGCTCTTCCAGAGGTTTGGAGTTCAATTCCCAGCAACCACATGGTGGTTCACAAGCATCTATAATGAGATCTGGTGCCCTCTTCTGGCATGCAGGTGTACATGCAGACAGAACATTGTATACATAATAAATACATCCTTTAAAAAAATTTTTAGTCTTTCAACTGTGGACTCCTGTAAAATCAGAAATAAATTAAATACATTCTTACTTCCCAAGGGAAGAACCAGGGCACAGTCACAATAAAATCAACACAAAACTAAACTCCAACTGTGTCAACAACATGATGTTCAATGTCTGAGACCCACTCCCAGACTTCTGGGTTCCTCCAAAGGGCATGAGCCACTTCTCTGGCCCTGTCCTCTATAGCACACACAGCTTGTCTTGTAGGCTCAGGCTGGCTCCACTCCACTGAAGCTACTGCTCTTGGTGGTCACCCACGATACTGACATCTTCAAAATGCTGGGGTCTTCCCCTGCACCTGGACTGCACTTTCACCAGCAGCCTCTTAAAGGCTCTCTTCATGGTGCCAAGCCTCAACTTCTCTGCATGACCACTTCAAGTCTGGCTCTTTAACTGCTACTGAGGCTGCACCTTCACCAATGGTCTCTCCTGGCCTCTCACAGTAACAAGCCTCAGCTCTCTGCATGACCCCTTCATACCTTCAAAACCAGTACCACCTGGGTGAGGTACCATGGCCACCCCTGGAACACAGTGTCTGTGCGCTGACTCTCAGGAAACACTTCCCAAAAGATTTCACCTCGATAATGCTGCTATCTTACTAATCACCACCAAATTCTCCGCTTCAGCTAACCAGCATCAGTTGACCCAGTTAAGCGAAGCTTCCACGCCAGCGGTGCTGGGCTCTTGCTAACCACTCTTTCGCTCCAGTTGACCAGAAAGGCAGCACCTTAACTCACAATAACAAATGGCCTCAAGAGAGTCTTTAAACTTCCCTCTGAAACTTCACATTCTCATCTTCCAAGCTCCTACAGAACAGCTCACTGAGCTCTCAACACTCAGTTGCTTTTCTAGCCCAAAGTTCCAAAGTCCTTCCACAATCCTCCCAAAAACAACATAGCCAGGCCTGTCACAGCAATATTATGCTGGTACCAATATGGCTTAGTTACTATTGATGTGATGAAACACTATGATCAAGGCAACCTGGGGAGGAAAGGGTTTATTTCACTCATAGTTCTATGTGATAGTTCATTCTCAAAAGCAATGAGAGCAGGAACTCAAACAAGGCAGGAACCTGGAGGCAGGAGCTGATGCAGAGACCGTATAAAAGAGTGCTGCTTACCAGTTTCCTTCTCATGGCTTGTTCAGCCAGCTTTCTTATAGAACCTAGGACAATGCACAATGAGCTGTGCCCTCTCCCATCAATCACTAATTAAGAAAATATCCAACTTACAGACTTGCCTACAACCAGATCTTCTAGAAGCATTTTCTCAGCTGAGGCTCTCTCCTCTCTGATGACTGTAGTTTATGTCAAGTTACATAAAACTAGCCAGTACATTAAGAAATTTAAACAGGGGTGCATAGTAGTGCACACTTTTAATCCCAGCCTTTGAGAGGCAGAGGCAGACAGATTTCTGTAAATCTGGGGCCAGCCTGGTTAGCATAGTGAATGCCAGGACAGCCAGAGCTACTACATACTGAGATCTTGTCTCTAAAAAAGAACACATACACACACACACACACACACACACACACACACATAGACTCTCTATCTCTCTCTCTCTCTCACACACACACACACGAAGAGAGAGAGAGAGAGAGAGAGAGAGAGATTGGCACTCAGGACCCACTCAGGACCAGAAACAATGCTATACAGGAAAAGGTTACAATTCGGGGCCCTGGTTAAGGGTCCAGGAAGGTGTCCTCTAGGCCTCAGTAGAGTACTAGACCCTTTTCAGGCCATAAAAACAAGAGTAGAAAGGATCAAACTGTTCATAAGTAGCTTACTTATATGTCAGAGTAGAGGCAAGATTTAGATATAGAAGATTTATAGATAGATTTTATAGATAGATTTAGAAGTAGATATTTGAAAATATGCATGCCCAGCAAGGGTGAAATTGACAGTGCCAGACACCCACAGCTTACCAGGCACAAGAAAAAATAAAAATAAAAAGACAGGAAATGTGTTCCAGAGGAGGAGGAGAAGAAGGAGGAGGAAGAGCCATCAAACAAAACTGACCCAGAACTGATCCAGAAGTAGCCAGATAAGAACATTAAGACAGTTAAACACTGTGTTCCACGTATCCAACTGTTCTATGTTAGAGCAGGAGAGGCAGAAGGAGAGGAAGAGATGGAAACAACAATGAATGAAATCAAATGAATGAATGGAATCAAAATATGTCAAGTACCCACAAGAAGAAAAGGCAGTGAATCAGAACAAACAGATTGTCTAAAACTCAAGACAAAGAGGAAAATAATGTGAAAGACAAGCATATCAGGACCTGTGGGACAGCTTAAGAAGCCTGCTACTGTGTACCAGAGTCCCCAAAGGAGGGGGAATGTTTGAAAACGAATGACTAAAAATTTCCAAATCTGATGTAAACATAAACTCACAAAGTAAAAAAGCTTAACAAACTTAAAACATTAGAAACTGGGGAGGTTGGGGGCGGGGGTGAGCCATTGTGATGAAACTCTTCAAAAAAAATCAATGACAAAGAAAATAATATTTAGGGCTAGAAGCCAGATGGTAGTGGCACACACCTTTAACCTTAGCACTCAAGGAAGGCAGATCTCTGAGTTCCAGGCTAATCTGGGCTGCTGAGTGAGTTTCAGGATAGCCAGGACTATGCAGAGAAACCCTGTCTTGGAAAACAAACAAACAAAGAGAGGGTTGGGCTATGATTGTAGTTCCCTGGGAGAGTGCTTGTAACAGCCTGAAGTCTCAGGGGGCTCAGTTCCAGAGTGGGAGAGAGAGAGGGAAGTAAATAGATATATAGGTTAGTGGATATACATAGACAGATGATTAGACAGATGATAGATGATAGATAGATAGATAGATAGATAGATAGATAGATAGATAGATAAGTTTAAAATATTTTTAAAATACTTGTTATGTGAGTGAAGTGGTTAAGCGCATCCGTTGCTCTTACGTTTGCAAGAGCTCTTCAATTCCCAGTACTCACAGTCTGTAGCTCTAGTTCCGGAGGACCCGCCCTCTTCCTGACCTCTAAGGGCATCACACACACATGTGCTGGATGCACAGATATACATGCAGGCCAAGCACCCCTACAAATAAATTAAACTTAAAATAGTAAATAAAAGTGTTGTCATACATAGAGATGCAGATAAAGATGACAGCAAATACACACACACACACACACACACACACACACACACACACACTCACGGCTTCTTGAGACAGGGTCTCACTATGTAGCCCTGGCAAGCCTTGGAACTCACAGAGATCTGCCTGCTTCTGCCATTGTAGTGCTGAGATTAAAGGTGTGTGCCACCACACTTACATGGGAGAAAAACAGCAGAGCAACGTCTTGTAATGAGAAAATAAAAATCTGCCAACCTACAGTTGTATCTTTCAGAATTGAAGGGAAAATAAAGGTGTCTTCAGACATAGAAAAGCTAAAAGAATTGATCTGTACAAGAGATGACAAAGGAAATAGAGAAGGGAATTGAGACCAGATGAAAATCTTGCATCTCCCCAGAGAGCAGAGATGCTAAAGAATGTCAAGTATATGAGCATGTGAGTTACTTTCTCATCATTTCTTTAAAAATAATTTACCATGCGAATAAGCAGGAGGGGGATGAGAAAATAATGGAAGAGGAAATGATCAAGGTACATTGTGTGTGTTTATGAAATAGGAGCAGAACACGCTTTTAAAAATGTGTTCTCGAAGGGCTGGAGAGATGGCTCAGCATTCAGGAGTACTTGTTGCTCTTTCAGAAGAGAGAGTTCAGCAACTGGTACTACACCACGCAACCACCTGCAACCCTGGCTCCTGGGGATCCAACATTCTGTCTGGCCTCTGTGGGCATCTGTACACACATGTCATAGACACATGCAGAGAGACAGGCAAATGACAGTAAATCTGTTTTCAATTTATTTATTTTTTATGTGTATGAGTGTTTGCCTGCACCACACAGAGTAACTGCGTGGTAACTGAGGAAGCCGGAAGAGGGTGTTGGATCCCCTGGAACTGGAGTTAGGACCCACCATGTGGGTCCTGGGAACTGAACCTGGGTCCTCTGAAAGAGCAACCAGTGCTCTTAACCGCTGAGCTATTTCTCCAGCCCCATAAATAAAAATAAAAATTACCTTTTTTTTTTCATTAAAGACATGGTATTCAGGGGCTGGAGAGATGGCTCGGTGGTTAAGAGCACTGGTTGCTCTTCCAGAGGTCCTGAGTTCAATTCCTGGAAACTACATGGTGGCTCACGACCATGTGAAATGGAATCTGATTCTCTCTTCTGGTGTGCATAAAAACAGAGCACTCATATACATAAAATAGATAAATACACTGTTAAAAAAAAAAAGACATGGTATCCATGTGTAGTTCTGGCTGGCCAGAATCTCATTTTACTGTACTAGTCAGGCTGTCCTGACTGCCTCTGTTTACTTAAAGTGCAGGGATTAAAGGCAAGTGCCATCAACATCTGGAAAACAAACCAACAAACGGGCAAACAAAAGAGATGTTCTTGGAGCTGAAGAGGTGGCTCGGTGGTTAAGAGTGCTCAATGTCCTGGGAGAAGACTGGAAGTAAGCTCCCAGCTCCCGCGTGGGGCTTGCTCACAGCCCTGTAGCCAGCTCCATCAGATCTCATGCCCTCTTCTGGCCTCCAAGGGCAGTTCATTCACAAGCACATAATCACACCAATACATACCGAATTTAAAATTAAAATAAATACATTTTTAAATGTGCTCTTGCAAAAAAAAACCCAAATATTGAGTAGAAATATTGTTGAAATAATGCTTATTGCTGTTACTCAGACTCATGTCACATGATCCTGTCTTCTTGCTATTTGAATGGGGGGTCCCACGTACACTCATACTGTAACCTCCAAATGCTACAACACAGGATAAAATTATTGTGCTCCAGAATGTCTGTGGAAGACACGTGGGGTGTTAAAATCCTAGAAAGACAGAACATCGGAGCTGGGGACAAGAGCTGGTAAAGAGTCTAAGCCTGGTGTGTACTAGGTAGGGCTGGGGAGAAAGGGCCAAACGGCTCTTGTACCCCATCTGCTCCCTCTAGGCATGTCTCTGCCCCCTCCCCCGACAAGTGCGGGGATTAAAGGTGTGTGCCACTATGCCCAGCAGGGGTGTCCCAAAGGTTAGTGTCAGTGAGGAAGCGTCTGCTCAGCACCCTCAGCTGAGCGACACCGCAGGACCAAGACTTCACATGAGCAGTGGATAAGGGCTGTGGTGGAGGAGGGGAGAAGAGGGAAGGAGGCTGGGTTTTTCCATTTTAATTCAGCTTCTGTTCGCTGGGCCCCTTCTGGACTATAGGCTTATGAGGCAGCGTGGTCATGCAAGGCTGGAGGCTGTCATTATCACAGAGAACCATTCACTCTACCACCTCCTCAGGGACCCAGCTGCAGAACTGGCTGGCTGGCAGCTCAGGCCTAGGGGTAGAGTGAGGAAGCTGCGCAGGGTCAGAGCGGCCTTTGGTCTCCAGACCCGGGAGTGTCACCTTCACCCAGCGCGCATGAGGGTGGCTTCCAGCCAGCCCTCCTTTGTCTACAACTTGCATCATCACTTCAGGAACACGCGTCTCGCATCGCACAGGCTGATTTACTTTGTGTCCTCGACACTGAGGGGAGCCCAAGGTATCCACTTTGCCTATGTCTGTCTGTCCCTGTCACCTAGTGGCAGTACTGTAGACTCCAAGGGGGGCAGGGGAGAACGCTACCCAAACCATTTTGCCCTGGAACGGAGTTTTTTCCTAGCTTTTCACGTGAGGCATCACACCTCACGTCACACCCCCAAATCAGTGGAAGCTGGAGGTCACCCACATCCAGGAGCTGGAGGTGGCTTTGAGCCAAGCACCCCGCTTCACCCAACCAAGACAAGTAACAGTAAAACTCGAGAAATTTCACCCAGCGTGATCCATGGAAAACCATAGATGATTCCAAGAACGAACACGCGAACATTTGCGGCCTCCCCAGCACTCTGCCTGATCACTGCAACTGCCCCTGGCGTACAGGGGCCTCGCGTTAGTCCCTGAAAGAGTTTGGAATTTGCCTTCCATAGAGGACCCTGCTGCTTTGCCATCACCTGGATCACACACAGTTGCTTTTCTCGGGGGAGGGGGGTTAAGGGCGTGATGAAGGGGTGTCAACTTCTGGCAAAGCCCCAAGAAACTCACAAAGAGACGGAAGTGTAGGGCAAATTCCCGGAGACCCTCCCTTTCTCCCCCTCCCCATCAGCCCCAGCCACTGGGACACTAACCAGGCGCCACACCTGGGGTGCAAAGGGGGGGGGTAGCGACTCTCGGCTCCTGGCCCCTGCTGGGATTCCCCCATCCCCAGCTGCGCGATCGGCGGCACCCTCCCCCTCATCATTACCACGCTTCTTAATTGGGCGGCCCCCGCGTGTGTGCGCGCGCGTGTGCGCCCGTGTCTCCGGGAGGTGGGGGGGGGCGCTTCTGACACATGGGGCGCCGGGTGGAGGGGTGCTGGCTCCCTGCCCGCCCACGGGACCCCTCCCCCAGCCCGGCGGCGGGGGGCATCGCCCGGCTCCGACAGATGGACCGAGCCCAAGGGGCGGGGGCGCGCTGATGGGGTGCGAGACGGCGCGGCCGGGCTCCCCGCATGACAAAGGCGGCGGCGCGGGCGCCTTATCAGCGCGAGCAGCCCGGGCGGCCGGCGGGGCCGACGGCTCGCGCTCGCCGCACAAAGGCCCGGGCCGGGGGGGGGGGGCGGGCGGGGCCCGCGGGCCGCGAAGATTAATTGCCCAATCAAGTTGTCGGCGTGGGCGGGGGGCGGCCCGCCGGCCCCAGGGGACGCGGGCGGGCGCATAATGAAGTGTGCAAAAAGTTAATTTGCTCCTCGACGCGCAGCTCGCCGCAATCAAAGGCGGCGTCAGGGGTGGGGGACAGCGAGGACGGTGCCCAGGGTGCCATCCCGAGGCAGGCTGAGGGGACCCGGGGTTCCCCGCAGCGACGAGGTCAAGGTCTGCGAACCTGCGCTCTGTCCGCGGGCAGCGCTCTGGCCCTCGCCGGCTCACACCTCCCCAGACCCCAGTTCCGAGCGGCCTTGGTTCCTTTCTTGACAAAGTGGGGAGGCCGGGCTTAGAGCGTGCGCTTCCCGAAGGACTGCGGGCGCCTGATGCCTGGACAGGGCTCCAAGGTCACGGAACTCTTATCTGATCCAGAGCAAAAAGGAGAGCCCGCGCCACAGCCCGGACACCGATAGGACCCGAGCTTCTGTAAAGGGAGGGTGCAGCGCGGCTACCCGGGCCGGACCCTTGGCAGGACGCTTGTCCTTAAGCCCTTACCAGGGAAGGCGCCCTTACAGGTGGGGACGCAGATACGAGCCTGCCCTGTAATCCAGGGAGGCGGGCCCAGGCAGTCAGCTGCAGGGGAAATGTTTATCTTTTTGTCTAAATCTTTTCGGGGGAGGGGGTGTCACACAGCTCTGATCTCAGCTAATTGGCCACAAGACAAAGCGGGTAAATGGGACTGTCTTTGTCTGGCCTCCTTCGAGGAAAGTTTGCAGGCAAGCGAGGGGGAATCGTCCGGAGTCAGGAACGAGGGCACGACTATAGCAGCCAGAGAGGGTGCTTGGTCCAGCATGGGTCTCTCCGTCACTGCCCTGTGAGTACGGGACCCGGGTAAGGCCGGACGCTGTTCCGCGGGCCCAGAGAGAAGCGCTGGGAAGAAACTGCCTGAACAAGAGACCTCACCCCCTCTCCGCACAGCAGGGACTCTGGAGCAGCCCACCTTAGAGCAAGAACGGAGAAGCGAGCGGCAGGACCCGGGCTCCGCGGGGCTGGGCTCTGTTACTGTTAGTTCTGATACTCCTGTTTTCTCTGAAGGGAGTGGAGCTGAGCTTTGGTTTGGAGGATCACAGAGCACAGGCCGACCATGAGGGGCATTGCGGCCCCCCAGGTACAGGTTCAGACACATCCAGAACCTGAGGCCCAGGTACTGGGTGCCCTTGCGAGGCCTGACAGAGCAATCAGACAATGGCTAGGAAGCCTCGGTAACCCTGGGTACACAGAGCCAACCCCCCTCAGAAGCGGCTTCCAGGCCAGATTGGCCAGCTCACCATCAACTCAGATTGAGTGGCTCTTGAGCCCTAGTTCTCTGACTAGATGCCCAGGCAAGACTAGAAGAGACTAGTCAGGGAGGCCTTGAGGGTGACAGGAGCCGGCCTTTCAGGGGAGAAGGGATAGGCTACAGCCAAACCAGGATTTATGGGCCTGATCATAGTAATGAAAAGAAAAAAAGGACGCGTGTTCGGCAATGCTCAGGGACCAGGACTGCTGCCCTATTACCAAAAATGTCGTTGCTCTTGACTCTGCAAATTAGCATAAAACATGCTGTTTTGCATCTATTTGCATCTCATTTGCATGTTGATGACTTGATGCCACAATGCATCCAGTTCCTTAGATTTTCTCCCATCTCTGCCTCCTGCATTGCCCTGAGAAAAGCAGGGTCCTGAGTTGGGTCAGGTCACTGTGGTCCACTCCCTGGCTTCTCTGTGTCTCTGTTTCCCTGACTGTGAGCTGAAGGAGACAAACTGAGCAAGGATTTTCAAATTGTGCTCCAGGAGCTTTCTTGGAGGTTGCAGACATAGAAACGGGGGAGCAGGTGGGACAGATGCCCCACCCCCCAATCTCCTGAGAACAGCTGGGGCTCTGAGTAAAATTTCTCTTGAGCAATGCCGACATTCTCTATTAAAAAAACAGACCAAAAAGTTTGCAAACAAACAGATCCAATTTTGCCCACCAAGCATTTCCATCGCTGTGTTTTCTAGACTCCAAAAGGGACAATTGGGATTCACATTCACAGCACTTGCCACTACAGGCACTGTCCTAAACACAACACATCACATTCAATTTCATCCGTTTAGTCCTCACACAGCTCTTTTTTTTAATATTTATTTTATTATTCATACAGTAACATTCTGCCTGCACACCAGATCTTACTATAGATGGTTGTGAGCCACCATGTGGTTGCTGGGAATTGAACTCAGGACCTTTGGAAGAACAGCAAGTGTTCTTAACCTCTGAGCCATCTCTCCAGCCCCCACACAGCTCTTAAATGCAACCATTGTATCCCTCTCCCATTTTACAGATGAATAAACTGAGATCCTAAAAGGCCAAGTAACTTAGGTAGGTTAAGCACCCACTAGCAATGGAGAGTCAATCCCCCTTGGTCTGGCAGGAGTCTTCATGAGTTTGTCCAGGCTGGTTCTCCCATTATATAGATAAGAAAAAAAGGGGACCCCAAAGGAGAGAGGCTAGTTCTCTGTGTCTGTCTCTCTGTCTCTCTCTCTCTCTCTCTCTGTGTGTGTCTGTCTGTCTCTCTTTGTTGTTGTTTTTGGGGACAGTTTTTCTGTGTAGCCTTAGCTGTTCTGGAACCCACTCACTCTGTAGACCAGGCTGGTCTCGAATTCACAGAGATCCGCCTGCCTCTGCCTCTTGCTGAAATTAAAAGCATGCACCACTCATGCCCAGCTATCTCTCATTCTTTTTTAGAGAACAGGGTCTCATGTAGCCGAGGCTGGCTTAAAATTTCCTATGTAGCCAAGAGTGGCTGTGAACTTATAATATTTCATTCATTCATTATTGCATTCATCTCCCAAGTGCTAGAATCACAGCTATGCAGTAACCTGTCCTAGTTCTGCAGTGCTAGAGATTGAACCCAGAGCCTCAAGAATGCTAGGATAACACTCGACAAATTGAGCTCCAGCCTTCAATCCCCTTTTCTATGTGGAATTCTGAAGTCTAGCGGCTAAGAAGCCTCACTTCCTTGCTTCCTGCCATAGGCTCCATCCGGCTTTTGATGAGTCCCCTGTCACTTACACCACCCTCCCCAACTCAAAGATGGTTGGGGAAAGGACCTTCTGGGGTTTCAAAGACCTCTGAAGCCTAGACGGGATGTGTCTTCTTCACTGCTATAGAACCCCGTGTCCTTCAGCCCTCCCCATCCTGGCTGGCAGAATTCAGGAGCAGGCCCTGAAGAGGGGCAGCCTGAGTCTTAAATCAGGGCTGCCAGCAGGCTCACCAGAGTGCCAGGTGTGCCTGCCAGAGCCAGCACTAGGGCCAGGCTTGGGTGCAGGTGGGAGCAGCCTGAGAGGGTCTTATAAAGGGGGATGGGAGCTCTATTCGGCAGAGGGAAGTAATGCCAGGCCAGCAGGTGCTCTGTCCCCACCCCCTGGGCTGGGAAACCCCCAGATGCAGAAATGACTGGCCCCCTGAGGGATGCCCAGTGGGGGGTTGCCATCCCTTCTCTTTATTCAGGGCTTTCCAGCCCTCCCTTCTGCAGTCTCACCCTCTGCGCTGCCCCCTACCCTGTCCCAGACACCTGGGCCCTTCTCAGCCCTTCCCACACCCTAAACTCCATCCTGCCCCACACAGGCTTTCTGCCTCTCCCAGCCAACACCCAGCTAAATGTACGCACTGGCACAGATAATCCCAGAACCCTGTGAGCCACCTGGAGTTGTTGAAGCAGAGGGTGCTCCTGAGTCTTCGCTTCCTATCCACACTGGTTATGAGGCTCCTGGCCCTGACTGCCTGGCTCTAGCTATCTGAGGGCACAGCCTAAGTTAGAATTCACTAGCATCTCTGCCTAGCTCAACTGAGGCAGGGTTCCTTGGGGCTTGCACGCAGGCCCTGCTTCTGTCCTAGAAATAAAAATGGGGAACAAAGGCAGAGTGACATTGTTCATAAGTCAGGCACTGCCAATCCCTTCTCACCCACTGGTTTGGATCTGAAATGTCTCCCAAGAATTCCTATGTAAAGGCTTTGGGGAAGGGGTTATGTCATGAGGGCTCCAACCTCAACAGCAAATTAATACACTGATGGACTCATTTGAATTCATAACTGGGAGGTGATAGGAACAAGGAGGCAGGGCTGGGTGGGAGGACCTAAGGCACGGCAGATGAGCCCTGAAGGTGTGTGCATCTCTGGCCTTGGGAGCTCTCTCTGCCTCCTGCCTCCTGTAAGGAAAGCTGCTTTGCCTCCTCGCAAGCTCTCTAGATCAGCGCTCTGCCTCGGCATGAATAGACCCGGACTCTGCAGAGCCAAGCGACTGGGCTGAAGCCTCTAAAGCAGTGAGCCAAAATAAATCCTCTCTTTGTCAGTTGTGTGTGTGTAATATGTATGACCTGCACTCATGTATCTGTGTGTACATATATGCGTGTGTTTGTGTTCTTATGAGTGTGAGCATGTGTATCCTATGGCACACATGGGCAGGTCAGAGGGACAGCCTTGGGTATTGGTCCTCACTTTCCACATTGTTGGAGACAGTGTATTTGTTTTTGCATGATATATACCTCAGGCTAGCCTGCCTGTGAGCATCCATTCATCTCAAGCTGCAGGAAGACTGGGCTAGCAGACTTGTGCTGCTGTGTCTGGCTTTGCAATGGGCACTGGGGATCTGAACTCAGGCTCTAACATTTGTCCAGACAGCGCTTTCCCCATGGAGCCACACTCTACCCAGTGACAGAACACTGGCTAGCACACGTGCCCTCACAGCTGTACCCAAGCACTCTTGCTACCCTCTCTCAGTCTCACCAGCTCCACCTCCATGTCATTCCAAAGCCCTGAAGTCCTCGGCATGACACCCAATTGCTTCCCTGGCCTTCAAGGCTCAGCTTCCCCTCTCACAGTTCTGTGACCACAGATAAATTGCCAAAACACTCTAGATCTTCCTTTCCTGGTCTGAGAAACGGCTATGACCATAACCTCTGTTTCCGAGGGCCCTGGTGCAGCTTCACAGAGTCAGGTCAGAGTTATGTTCTCCTGTGTAACAAACAACCCCACACGTGGCTATGAGCCATCTTCCCATGCTCCTGGATCCTCAGAGGTCAGAAGATCACACACAGCACACCAGGACTGCTTCCTTCTACTCCAGAACATCTAGGCCTCAGTCTTGAAGCTGAAGGTTAGGGATCAAAATGATGTAGAATTGTCATTCTGCCATCTCTGTTGACTAACACTGTACATGGCTTCTGGTTGGGTCCTATGCTTTACAGCATGAGTTCCACGGGCCAGTGTCTCCTGCGAGTCCCACAGAAGTATCACGCGCAGTTCAGACATGTCTTCAGAAGTCACCCTGTCCCCCTTGCCACATTTCATTAATGAGAGCAGTCCTATAAGGGGACAATGCCATTCCACTCTTTGAGGTGAGGATTGCCGAGAAAATTGGATTTTGTGTGTGCGTATGTATGTATGTGTTTGTGTTTGGCTGTCTGTGTGTCTGTGTGTGTCACCTCAAACTCCTGAGCTCAAGCAATCCCCCAGCCCCAGCCTCCTATGCAGCAGGGACCACAGGTGAGCAGCATGCTGCCCAACTCATCATCAGGTTTTAAAATGGATCCAATAGTGTTTCCCCATTATACACATGCAAATGACAGAAGCCCTCGAAGCATGGTGTGCATCAGCACTGGGCTCAGCCTTGTGTGTGATCAAACAATCACATTGGATTACATTAGGCACAAAGGGGTTCATGGAGAAAGCATGAGATAGGCCCTTGGAATTGACATCCCCAAGAAGCTGGGATCGGCACTGGAAGACAGAGCCAGTAACATACAGCTAACATGCCTTGATGTCTGCTAGGCACTGTGCCAGTCACTTTCCATGCTGGATCCAGGAAAGCAATCCAATCAACATGCTGATTTTAAGGTGAGGAGTCAGAGGCTCAGAGAGGCAAAGGGTCTTGCCCAAGGCCACACAGCAAAGCCGAGTCATGCCCACTATTTGAACCTACACCGTGGGTGGTCAGAGACCAAGCCAGGCAATAGTCCAGCCTGCCAGGTGGAACAGCCTGTCCTGACTGTTTGGTGACAGACAGGGAGGGCTTGTTCTGCTGGACAGGGAGCCAGGACCAGGAGGTCTGTCAGCTGCAAGCCCAGCCACAGGCCAGGGGAACGGGCCAAGACCTCCGTCTGGAGGGACAAGGACGGGAGGAGATATGGGGAACCAGGAAAGCAGGCTAGAGACCTCCTGGGGAGGGGTGGCAGTAAAGAGCCCTAGATCCTAACATGCCCCAGACAAACCATCACTGTGCCCCATGGAGGACAGAGCTCAGCCTGTTCTGGAAATCAGGAAGCCCCAGTTATAGGGAGATCAAGAAGAGGCACCATGTCTTACTATAACCAGGGCTTGAAGGCAGGACTCCTCTGTCCAGGGCCTCAGTCCTGACAGGTCCCATGGCCCTCTCTTTCCTTCTCCTCCATCCATCCGTCCACTGCCTTTTCCATTCTTCCCTCATTCTTTCTTCCGTTCCTCTGCTTCCTCCTCCCTCCTTTTCTTCCTTCTCACCTTCTCCCCTCCCTTCTAACCCTTCTCCATGCGTAGCCTCACAAATGGTGGCAACTTCTCCCAAGGGAAGGAGACCTGCTCTGACCCTTGACCTGGCCTGAAATGAATGCAACTTCCCAGCTGCCACAAAGCCCGGAGAGACCCTTGATCTTCCACAAAGCAATCCTCTACTTCCCAAGTTGCACAAGCACCAATGGTGTCTTCAGGGTAGGTGTGTAATGTGGGGGAATCCTTGGACCCCTCTGAGCCCCAGTTTTCATAGTTGAGATAACTTCAGAATCTGAGAGGTACCTAAGGCTCGATGACACACGGTCACACAGAACCGCTGAGGGGTGCATCTGCCTCGTCTAGCCCCTTGCTGGCACAGTACTCTAACACCGCTCCCAGGCCCATGGGGCAGAGCCAACTCCCAGCTGATGTTGGCGAGTGGCTGGGACAGTGGACAGACAGGCTGTCAGGGCCGGCTATGTGCCCAGAGAGCCTTCTGTGCAACTGTCTCCTCAGCCAGCCAGGCCTGGGCCAGAGGCCACTTCCTGTGGCCCTGGCAAGACAGGGCTCCTGGCCCCTCCTCTCCTGCACCTCAGCTGACCATGGTAGCCACCTCCTCCCCCTAGGCCCTGGAAACAGAAGTCTCCAATCTAAATGCAAATTCATAGTCCCCTGTCTATGCCATCTCTACTAGGCCAGGACAGAGCTGACAGTGGATCTGAGGAGATAAGGGGCTTCTGGAACACGTCCCCAACCCACCCCCGCCCTCCTGCCTACCTTCAGCCTGTCAGTTCCACGAAGACCCCAGGGAGTCCCAGCAGCTTCCCAGCCCCATAAGCACTGGCACAGTTCTACAGGGTCCCCTTGGCATAGTTATGGAGGAAGGAAGCATATAGGGGAGACAGTGGCAGAGACTATACAAGCTGAGCACAAGCTAGAGGAACAAAGCCAGAGAAAAGGCAGTGTGACAAAGTAGTCACTGCCACCATCTTCCATGATGCTGGATGCTCAGATGCCATTAGCCCATCCCATTCCTGTACGAGTTAGAAGCAGGTCATATTTTCTTCTTGGTGCAGTGGCAGCCCACAGTGGGAATAGGATGTTCCTGGGGCCCAGCCCAATTTGCACTTTGGTTGCTGCCCACACCCTTATCAAAGCCTATGGTCGTTGGGATGTCATTTCACTTGGGATAGAGAAACCATGTAGAGAGCCTGGTGTTGCACACCACTATGGTAGGTCGAGTCAGTGCCCTGGAGGTGGGCAGGGCAACACCATTAGACTTCCTCTGGCTCAGATTTCTCAGCGTTCTTCCTTGCATTCCTGGGCCCTGCTCCACAATGCTACATAATCCAGATAGGGTAGGTCTGGGTCAAGAACAGGACTCTTGCATGCCGCAGCTCAGGTTCAAATCCAGCAGAGCCTAGGTTCTTCTTTAAAGGCATTGCCTCAGCCACGGCTTTAGGTCTCACTGTACCTCCAGAGACTATCTGACATTGCCCTGAGGGTCTTTCCTTCCCTCTGCATGGTGTATCTTTTGTAAAATTAGCTCATTCATTTACATCTTCCTGTGGCTCTTTTCTGGCTCTCATCCTTTTGGAACAACAACTTGCAAGGGCAGATTCTGTAGCTGAGATGCCCTGGCCTTGATCCTTTCTGGGATCCTGGCATACCCTATCCTGTGAGGTTGAGGGAACAGAGCAAAGTGCTTAGGACAAGCAACAGCCAGAATTGTCCATCGCAGAGCTGGAGTGAAGTGAGAGCTCATTAAATGCTAATGACTGTTGCTATTGTCATCGTGGAAGGGCTGGGATTCTGCCTACCTATTCTCTGAGCAGCTTGACCCCTCTCTACGTGCCTCAGCTTCCTCCCGTAAATTGATGGAGTGATCACCTGTAACTTCACAGAGTTGCTGTGTCAAGGAGTATAGTGCCAGAAACATTAATCCCTAAACCCAGCTTCAATACTAAGGGCCTGGGGATGCAACTCTCGGAAGAATGTTTGCCTAGCACGCACAAGGCCCTGGGTTCACTCCCCAGAAACACAGAAAATGTTTGGGCCTGTCTGTAACACTCTGCAAGTGCAGATGGGATCAGAAGTTCAACGTCATTCTCAGCTACGAAGGAGTTCAAGCTTTATCTGTGCCTTTGGATACCTCCCTCTAGGATCCTTTCTTCACTGTCCCTGTACCCTGGGACTTGAAGGCCCTGTTCTTCCCTAAGTCAGCCAGTGCACAGCTCAGGTCTTGGAAGGTGGGTTTTCCACAGAACCAGTGTTTTCCCAGTTTGGACTTAGTCCTCCTCCACCCATCTATAGTCTGTGTTTCTCTCAATCTATTTTATGGTTTTCAAACTGCCTGTGATTTTGAAAAAGTAAGGATAATTCCTGCTAGCAGAAAATTTGTATACTTACCTTAAATAAATGCTTCTCTACTTAAGAAAGAGGGTTATATTGACATTTGCCGAAAGGAATGCTTACGTGTCAAGAAATTGGTGCCCTCAGCAAGAGGGCTTAGGGTTCTAAGAAGAGAATTCTTGGAATTGGAATGATAGCTCAGAAGTAGAGAATGAATATTGTTCTTGCACAGGACCTGAGTTTGACTCCGTGTCAGGTGGCTCACAACTGACGGTATATTCCAGCCCTGGGAATTGCAAGGTTTCTGTCATCCTAGAATACCTACATTCAGGCACACACACACACACACACATACACACACACACACACACTTCACAATATTAAAAAATAAAGCTTAAAAAAGGGAAGTTGCTGGGGACTTTTTAACGCCTCACTTCACTGGCAAACCCTTGTAAGGGGCTGTGGCTTTGAGAGACGCCATTTCTACGCTCCTCGAAAGATCCACTTAGGGCTGGAATCTAATTAATTAATGCAGATTCCCCAGATAAGTAGGCCTGACCAGCACCCCTGGCTCTTTTCTCCTCAATACTATCCTACAAAGGATCTCTCAAGGGAGGGGGTTAAGAATGCCGTGGTGGGAGTATCTTTGTTTTTCAAGTGACCAGGGTGACTAGGGTGGCTGTCCCCATCTGCACAGCAGCTAGCCTGCTAGGTCCCACCACTGCTGGCTGCAGGCTCTTGAGAAAAACACTTGAATGCAGTGGCATGCGGCTTCCTGGAAAGCAATCAAAAGGGGGACTTCCCGGCAAAAGTGAGAGAATATACAGGGAACCTCAGTGCTAGGTATGGTGGTAGTCCCTGCCACTGAGGGACTGAGACAAGAGAGTGTGCACCCAGGCTGTGCCACAGAGACCCTGTCTCCAGTCACAACCACTGCCAGAATTCCATTTCACCCCTAGGCCTCTGTGAGCCACAGCCACTGAAGGGTGTTCTTAGCAGTACTGCTGAGCAGGGTGGCTGGAATGTTCATCAACAGGGCACTGGTGAGTGAAGATGCTGTGTTCCACATGGTGGGCAGCTGCACAGCTGTGAGCCACTGGTGCTCTGACTGTTACACAGAAAACGTCACCAGGAAACCAGACAGACTGGGCCAGGAGACGGCTCAGCAGGTAAAGTCTCTCAGGGCATAAGCCTGATAACCTGAATTTGATACAGAACTCAGAAAAAAAAAAAGGAGATCAGCTTCCAAAATTTGTCCTCTGATGTTTATGGACACATGGTACACACACACACACACCACACGTGGACGCATGTGTGCACACATAGAAACCGATATTTTATAATAGGAGCTGGAGAGCTGGCTCAGTGGTTACGAAGACATACAGTTACTGCTTTTCCACAAGTCCTAGTTCACAATCACCTGTAACTCCAACTCCAGGGGAATCCATAGCCCCTGGTCCCCTTAGGCATCTGCACTCAGGAGCATGCACCACACCCCTCCCACACTCACGTGCATATACCACACCTCATTCCACACGTGTGTGTGTGTGTGTGTGTATACATCATTAAAACCCTATGATATATATAGTTGTACGTATATACCCATGTTTGTGTGTGTGTGCATACTCATGTGTGTGTAGGACAAAAGACAGCCTCTAGAGTTGGTCCTCGCCTTAAACCTTGCTTGAGATAGGGTCTCTTGCACACTGATGACTGTAAGAACCATAGAAACCCTGGGATAGAAATGTGTACTGCTGCATCTGGGCATCTGTCCTGACTGAGCCATCTCCCCAGCTGTGTGATCCCCTTTTTAAAGGTCTGCATTATACTCAGCACTCCAGGAGGTCGAGGCAGGCTGAGCTCTGCGAAGTCCAGGCCAGCCTGGTCTACAAAGGGAGGCCAGGACTACACAGAAAAGTCCTGTCTCTAAAAACCAAAGAAGAGGGAGAAGAAGAAAAAAAAAAAAGAAGAGGAGGAGGAAGAAGAAGAAATCTGCGTTATAGAATGGGCTACGTAATGAGACCCTGCTTCAAAAATAAGCAGGGGTGTTGGGGGGAGGAAGAATGAGGATGATGGGGAGAGAGAGGAGAGGGTGGGAAGGAGGATACAAGGGGAAGTTACAAGCTGAGAGATGGTGGACTGACAAAAATTTCCACCCAAAACATATAAAGAACCCCTACAAATCAACAAGACAAAGACAATCAAAAAGAAAAGTCATCTAAAGATTTAACATATACAACAGACATCATGAACAGCCAATAACAATTGAAAAGGTGCCCAGCCTCTGACTAATTAGAAAAAATCCAAATTTAAAGCTCATCTCTGCTCATCACATTGACAGCCCTTAGACTGCTGGATGAATCTAAATGTGATCCATCGTGCTAGAACAAGAAGCCTCCTTGAGGCTTGGGTTGGGAGAGGGTGTTTGTACTGTCGCTTTGGAGGACAGCCTGGCATTGTTCTCCAGTTGTTCTGTGACCAGTCCATCTCTGGAGACGCTAGAGAGAAGAGCTTAGCCTTATATACTGGGGGAGATGGGGTGTATGTAAGGATTCTGGCCCCTGCCTCTGTTCCTCATCAATTCCTCTTCCCTCAGCATCAACTGCTTTCCTCAGACAATGTCAACCAGCAGGACTTCGCTCTCCTTCACCTCTAGGTGTCATAAGCTGGTCCTGCTGGGTTACTAGTGAGCAAGCTGGGGCCTAGGCCCAGAGCCTGGCATCCAGGAGGTCATCCATGTGGAGGGAGGGGGAACAGGGGGAGACCAAACCTTCTCAGGATGTTAGGAAAGGAGCAACAGGGCTGCAGGCAGGGCTCATCACAGAACAAAGTGCCCCACTGTAGGAAGAACGGGCACCTCTGCCGGCAGCAGAAAGTGTCTCAAAAACACACCACCAAGTAGCAAAGCCAGCAAGTCATTAACAGTGTGCTCCAGGGGAAGAACCCTGTGCATCCTCGCTGTGTGTGCAGCTGCTCATGCTCACTGAGTGTGCGTCTGACACTTTGGAGCATTGGCTACTGGTCTTGGAGATGGGGCCTAGTGGGGAACAGAGGACCCACACCTTTCTATACTGTACAGGGTAGCATGGAAACACAGCAATCTAACCATGGAAGAAACCAGGAATAGTGGCCCACACCTTTAATCCCAGCACCCAGGAGGCTGAAGCAGGCAGATCTCTGTGAGTTCGAGGCCAGGCTGGTTGACATAGTAAGTTTCAGGCCAGTTAGGTTGACACAGTAAGCCCCTGTCTCAACCGAACCAACAACTGCCAACAGCCAAACAAACAAAAAGAACCCCACAATCCACAAACCCATGGAAGAGATGTGGCTGCAATAAGCATGACACACACACTACCCTATCCTACGATAATGTACATGCAGCGGTAAGACCAGCTTTGAAAGGCTTTCGGGTGTATGTCCAGCCACCTTTCACTTTGGAACAAGGTTGGACAGTTTCATGATTCTTGAGGTGCCTCTGGCTTCTTGGCATTGCGTCTACCAGACCAAATGCAAGGGGCAGAGCCAACCATTTCTCATGCTCAGCAACCCCTACTCTGTCAAGGCTCCATCCAGCACTCACAGTGAGAACTGGGTTGATGGCTCAGTGGATAAAATGCCAGGTGTGTGAGCATGAGGACCTAGGTTCAGATTCTCTGTACCCACATACAATCCAGACAACCCCAGTATCAGGAGAAGGGTGATACCAGCAGATCCTGGGGCCTCGATGGTTGGTCATCCTAGCTGAAATTGTGAGCTCCAGGTTCAGGGGCCCTTGGGAGCAAAAATAGCACAAGGTCACTTTCAAAGCCTGTCACCCACTGGGCTTCATGGTACCTCTCCTGGTCCTTTGCTCCCTCCTGCATTCACTCACCAGGCTGGCTTCTCTATTTTCCAACCCCCGTGGCAGACACACTCTGAGGTGGCTCCCAAGATCGATAGCCCCTATCTATGACCTATCTGTGACTCTTGCCAAGCCCCTGGCGCTGCAAAGTGATGCAGTTAAGGTGACTTTAAGCAATGGAGGTCATGTGGGTGTGCTGGCCCCATCTCCTGAGTGCTTTCAAAGCATCTTTGTCACCTTTACAGTGGAGGGGCTGCTGACAAGCCACACAGAGTTCTGTGGTCTCTAAGAGCCAGTGAGAAATCTAGAACTAGGCAAAGCATGGATGCCTGGCCTCATTTAGGCCTTTTGCTCAGCTGGGTCCCCAGGCATGGAAGGCTCTGCCCCTGTAGCTACCCTTTACCCAAGTCTCTTCTGGAATACTGGCTCACAGAGTCCCACCCTAACCACATTTTCTAAAATATCATCACCCCTTTGTTTCCTGCTCCCACCCATGGTTCCTTTCATTGCTTCTCACCAGTTATGTGGTTTCGGCTTTGCTGGGGTAACTTTGATTCTGAGGCAGTGTTAAGCAAGAGGAAGAGTTGCCAGCATTGGACAAAGAATCCTCACATATGGTACCCATCACCCAGAACCTCCCAGCGCTGGCACTGAAGCACATTTGCTTCAGCGTCCCAGCAGAAGGGTCCTTCCTGGCACTGGAGAACAAGCTGCCAATCTGGTTCCCTGCAACCTAGGAACTCTATACTGTGTTTTCTCCAAGCGAGGACATTCTCCTGTATAACCACTAAAGCCGTCAAAATCAGATCAGGAAATTGATATTGACACACCTCAGTGTGATCTTCAGAGCCCAGCCAAATGTGGCCAATTAGTTCAGTAATGAAGCCCTTTATGGTATAAAAGTGTGTCTGGTATGTACTGGAACTGCACATTGTCTTCCCGTCAGTCACCCTGACTCTGGATGGATCTCTCAGTTTTGCTTTGACTCTCACAGTTGTGACATTCAAGGCCACTTATCCTGTGGATATTCCCTTGGCTGGGGCCTGGCATGTGCCCCTATTCCCTGAAGTTAGAAGTGGGGTTGCCTTCTGAGACCAGAACACTGCAGGAAGGCTCTGGGCTCTCCTCTGCACTTCCTAACAGGAGACCTCCATCTCCTTATCTATCCCTTCACAGGTGATGCGACCCTTTAAAAATTCATTTTTCATGTATTTATTTCATTTTATGTACCAGGTTCCTGGTGCCCAAAGAAGTCAGAGGAAGGCATTGGATGCCCTGGAGCTGGACTTATGGATGTTGTGAGCCACTGTGTGGGTGCTGGAAACTGAATCCAGGTCTTCTGTAGAATCCAGATCTTCACCATGGAGCTGTCTCTCCAGACCCTTGTGATGGACTCTTAGATCACTTGATCAAATTGATCAGAGCCCTGTTTTTTCCCCTGTGAAGTCAATCTCCTTCCGGCACAATTGCTGCATAGATGTGGCATGCAGCACGCTTTAAAATAATGTAATTTGCAGCTGGTGCCCTGGCTCAGTAGGTAAGAGTGAGTACTGTTCTTTCTGTGTATCTGAGTTCAATTACCAGCACCCGTGTAAGGTGGCTCCCAAGCACCTGTGACAAGCTCCAGGGAGATTCAATGCCTCTGGCTTCTGCAGGCACCTGTGTATGCACACACACAGGTACACACAGGCACACACGCACACACACCACAAAGAATATGGAAATTTCCACAACAAATCTTCACACAGTACATTTAGCTTTGGCATCTAATAATAATCTTTGTTTTGTTGTTGAGATGGTAATGGGTACTTCCATCTTTCATGAGATGCCTGAACATTTCATTTACTGATGATCTGAGTGTGATATCTCATCCCTATTTGTGGCCTGGAGTCAGTCACTTTCCTAAGCCCGGGTTCATTTCCTCAGATTTGGGCATGGGTTTTCACTGTTACAAGTTAGCTCACGACTGCACTCAGAACTTCTGGTGGCCGGGATGTGACATATTTATTTGCAAGAACACCTAGGAAAATGGTTTGAGGAATGTCCCCTAAGAGTCCATTGTGATGGAGGCTTGGTACTCAGGGGTAAGATACTGGGAAGTGCTAGGCAACTTTTGAGAGACAGGCCTAGAACCCAAGGCCATGGTAGAAGGAGCAGGTGCAGTCTCTACATGCCCCTCTGGCTCCTGGTACGCGTTTCGACCACCTCATTCTGTACTTGCTCCTGATTCATGACAGAGTCTGTCTGTCTGTTTGACTGACAGGCACCAGAGCCCATGCCAGCAGGGCCATTTGATATGGACTTTGAACCTCCAAAACTATACCCTAAATAACCTGTTCTTCATAAGTACCCTGCGCCTGAAGTTTTAGCTCTGCTTTGTTTTTATTTTGGTGGGAAGATGTGTGTTCATGTGTAGGTACATGTGTGTGCCAGTGCACATGCATAAATATACATGTGCGCACGTGGTAGCCAAAGGTCAACCTTGGGTGTCATGTCTCAGGAACTGTCTACCTTGTTCTTTGTTGTTGCTATTTTTTTTTTAGTATTTATTCATTTTTATTTTTATGTGTATGTGTGTATGTCTGAGTACATGTATGTCTACCCACACATATGCAGTACCTGAGAAAGCCAGAGGAGGACATTAGATCACCTGGAAGTAGAGTGACAGACAGGTGTGAACTGCCATGTGGACGCTGGGAACTGAGCCAGGTCGGCTGGAAGAACTGACAGAGCTCTTAATGTCTGAGTCACTTCTTCAGCTCCCCATCACCTTGTTCTTTAAGTCAGAGTCTCTCGTTGACCTGGAGGTTGCTGAGTAGACTAAGAGCAGCAAGCCTCACAGATCCTCCTGAGACTCTGGCATCTCCCACCACAGATGGCTCCAATCTAACTCAGGTCCTCATGCTAGCATGGCAACCACCTTCCTGACTTAGCTATCTTCCAGGACCTGATTTAAATTTTCAGATAAGGTGTCATGTAGCCCAGTCTGATCCCAACCTCAAAGTAATCCTCCTCCCTTGGCCACCTGAGTGTAGAGATCCCATGTATGTCCATAATACCCAGCTAGTGTTTTATACCAGTGATAAAAACAGCAAATACTTATATCAATCCTCTTGTCAAGGCTCACTGACTCCAGCTCTGGACTGCAGCACCAGCCTCACCTGGCCTTCTGCTTTCTCTGTTTGCAATTCCCTTCTTTGTTGATAAGTAACCTGGCCTTCCTTATTCGGGCTACATGGACCTCCCTGTTCAACCAACAACAACTGATACACCGCCCTAACAGCTGGCTTTTCTGCTTGATCCCAGATGCTGCCTCCACCTCCAACAAACAGTGGTGAAGGCAAGCAGGAAATAGAAAGCAGAACATTTTGTTTTTGAAGTAGTAATATATTCACAGGGCTGGGAATATGGTTCCCAGCGCCCATGGCTGGGTGGCTTGCAGCCACCTATGAGTCCAGCTCCAGGGTTTCCTATGCCTCTGGCCTCTGTGCACATCTGCACTAACACACATACATCCCCACACAAGCACACACATATACACATTTTTAAATATATATTTATATTGTATAAAAATTAAAAGTACAGAAAAGTGCATAAAGTTCCCATCTCACCCTGAAGCCCCATTCCAACCATCATTACTTTGATATCTTACCAGATAATATGAACTTTTTGTGTTCTGTTTTATTTGAGACTGTGTAGCTCTGGCTAGAAGTCACTATGTAGACCAGGCTGGCCTTAAACTCATAGAGTTCCACCTGTTTCTGCCTCCTGAGTGCTGAGATTAAAGGCTCATGCCCCCATGCTTGGCGTGAGTATGTTTTTATTTTGTTCTCTTTTGTACAGACTGCCTTATATTCTTTTCCTCATTTGTTAATACATCATGGAGACCTTTCTATAGCTACAAATAGCATTAATTTATCCTTTTAAAGACTATGTAATATTCTACTGCTTGCATATTCCAACTTCAGTTAGTGATTTCCTGTAAACTAGATATTTAGGTTGCTCCTAATAGTTTGCTAGGCCAAACAAGGCTGCAATAAAAAAGATTTTAGTATATTCAGTTCATGAACCTGCAAACACATTCAGGAATGGGATTGTTGGTGTGTATGGTCTCTTTTCTGTTATATGTTCAGTGATTAGTAGCTTAATAGTCTGTCCTTTTAGAATGTCAGTGTGAAGAAGGAACTCTGCTATTAACTACTGTATTTTCAGTATCAAACTCTTAGAACATAGAAAACATTCAGTAAACATATATTCCTAGAATGAATGTGAATGGGCTGTGCTCTCTGAGTCTGGCTAGATTACCAAGAATTTATAAGCACCCACTGTATGCCCAGTGCTATGTACCCTTTGCTGACTTTCCAGACACTCCTGGCAGGTTGGGACTGCTTGGAGGGTACCAAGTCCATGATTGTGCTGAGATCACACAGCTAGCCTAGACCAAGCCACAGCTTCCATCTGGATGGTATCAGACTCTGTGGAGTACCCCACTGACCATGTCACTTAGCCTCCAACCACACATGGACCACCCCCTGGCCCACCCACCCCCCCCCTCCCTGGCCAGATGCACTTACTCTCCTGGTCCCATCAGCTTCCTTCTAGCTTCTCCCCAAGCCAAAGGCATTTGTGACATCCCTCAGCCAGCACAGGCCAGAACCAAGGATGGGGGCTATCATTTCCATACAGCTGTCCCTGGGATCTGAGCCTGTGGAGCTCCCCCATTTTCATTGAAAAGGCTGAATTGTCTTGGTGTTTTGGGGGCTGCCTGGGCGGGGCCTAGAGAAGCTATTATCCTACATTATCTCACTCCCCTGCCCCTGAAAAGAGCCCGTGACTGCCCCTCCCTCTCCCGCTGCAGCCTTTTACACTTAATTACCTCACTGTCACCAGCAGCCTGCAGAGGGACCACAACTGGGGCGTGAGTAATCCTGCCCCACACACCCAGCCTGTCTGCAAGAAGGGAATCACCCTGTGGCCTGGAAAGAAAGGAACAGGCTGTGTAGGCCTCCTAGCCCAAGTACTCTGGGGCTGTTACTATGAGGGCCAAGCGCTGACCCCAGACTCCCTGATGGCCTTGGTCTGTCCTGGTGTTATACTATCCAGCTCCCTGTTCCCAGACTGTGAGCTCGAACTTCTCAAGCTACAGAAGAAACACACAGCTATGAGTTGGACTCCATCCCCGGAGCAGCCTGCACCACACTGTGCAAACATGGCCTCCAGGGGTGAAGCCACCCCCTCATCCTGCATCAAATGTCTTGTGATCCTCGGTCCTCTTGCCTCCTGGCTCTGATCTTTAGTGTGCTAGAGAGGTCGCTGGGCTTGGGGAGCCGTTCCTTATTCCCTAGCTACTGGGCATAGTCCCAATCTGCTTGTCTCAAGAAAAAGAAAGGGAGGAAGACAGGGAAGGAGGAAGGGAACCTTTGCTAGTATTGGGCCCAGGTCCTAGCACTGGGAAGACATTGCTGGGATCCAGTAAATGTGAGTGAAGAGTCCACAAAGAAGGAATGGGCCTGCTGGGAAGGTCTATGCTGGCAATGCAGATACTCCTGTCAGCCTTCCCCCACCCATCCTACTCCATGTGCAGGTTCCTAGAGTCCAGGTTTTGGTGCTCAGGAGCCTGGATGACCTGGAGTGTCTCTCAGGTCAAAACTGCTTCTTAGCCCCTCAGAGGCCCAGGTTAGGGAGTCCTCCATCACTAATGTCATTCCCATATTACCATGGTCACCAGTGTCACCCCCATAAGATGATACAGTTGGGGCCAAGAGGCAGCTGCCCTGTCTCTCCTCTATCAGATGTGGACTCTGCCACCTCTCAGGGCAGGGGACACAGACTGGCTGCAGAGTTCGGCCTCCGTCTCCCACTCCCTCCAGAACCACAATAGGGAAATTAGAATGTGGCAGGTGGCAGGAAGGACACATGGGAGAGTCAGCAAAGCCTGTCTGTCCTTCTCAGAATAATGGCTTTAAATTAATACAGTACATTATGCTACAAAGAAGACCAATTATATAGGAACAGTTATCAAAATATTAAAAACAAAATTGCATTGGAGGAGTATACGTGCTTCTACATTTCATTTTTTAATATGAGATTTGGCAAATAACCATTGTTGTTTTCAAGTTGTGATAGCATGAAAAGCAGACTGGGGAGACAGGTTCATTAGTAAAGCCTTGCAATTACGAGGATCTGAGTTCGATCCCCAGAACCCACAGTTAAAAAAAAAATTTTTGAGTGTGATTCATTGTACTTGTAATTCCTTCCAGTGCTGATGAGGCAGAAACAGGCCAGTCTCTGGGGCTTGCTAGCTGCCCAGCCTAACCTACGTAACAAGCCCCAGGCCGGTGAGAGACCCTGCCTCAAAATCAAAAGGAAAGTGGCCAGTGACTGAGGCATACCTCACACACCTAGAACGTCTATCAAAGGACAGGAACACATCCATGATTTCTACACAGATCCTGCTACTGTCATTACGTCCAAGCCTATAATCACAAAACAGGAGGTAGGGAGTTTCAGATGGAGATCAGTTTAGTGAAAGATGGAATGCTTTCAGGCGTGGAGGTGCAAACCTGGACTTCTAGTACTCAAGAAGCAGGAGGATTGCTAGAAGTTCTAGGCTAGCAACCCTGACCCTGCCTCATTAAAAAAGGTGTGAACATGGAGAGGCGGCTGCGTGGTTAAGAGCTCTCCTGGAGGGTCTGGGGTTGGCTCTCAGCTTCAAAGTTTACAATGAACTGTAACTCTAGTTTCAGGGGATCCAGCGCCCTCTTCTGTCCTCCTCAGGCACCAGGGTGCAAGCAGCGCTCTTACATATATACAGACAGTCATACACATGAAATAGAAAATAAATAAACCTTAAAAATAAACAGCTCACATTTATAATGCTCTCCTGTAGGCTTTTTGAGTTCTTCCCATGAACTCTAGCTTTAGAGAAATAGAAAACATAGCACAAACATGTCAGCACTTTCCTTCCTATTTCTTGGCAGACATCACTAGTCAATTACCGCACTCTACTCAACTCAAACTCAGTTCTCTATACCAAGTACCAGGCAGCTGCTACCTAGACACCAAAGTTCTTCTCTTAAGCTATAATTGATTTGCCATTCCTGGGGGTCAAGGGGTGAAGGGGTACCGGCAGGTAGTCAATTGAAGCTTAGCAACAATACAGAGGAGGGAATAAAAATAACACCTGAGGACAGGAAAACCAAGGAAAGCTTAAGAAATGTGGTTGGGGCACTCTGAGAGATGGCTCAGAGGTTAAATTTAAAAGCAGTGGCTGCTCGTCCAGAGGACCTCAGTTTGATTCCTAGGACCCACATGGTTGTTCCCAACTGTTGGTAACTCCATTTCCTGGGGATCAGATGTCTTCTTCTGGCCTCTGTGAACACCAGCCACCCACATGCCGTACATACATGCAGGCAAAAGACCCATACACATACAATAAAGATCAACCTTAAAAATAAAAAGAAAGAAATGTAGCCAGGAGTCCCATCTATAGAGTAAAAACAGTGCCATTTTCTTTCTTCTTGGGCCTTCTCATCTGTCTCTGGAATTCTGCACTCAGTTCTGGACCCTTTCTTTTCAGAACACCAGCCAATTGGAACAGGGCTTAGGGAAGTAAGCAGGATGGACAGATTCATGTCTTGTGCTTCTGATGAGATCACACCATGAACATTCTACCTGCACCTGGGTGATGTAACTGTTCCTGTCCAGAGAAGAAGTACAAAGAGGAGATGAAAGTCCCTGGCCATAGTAGCTGGCCTGTTAGAAGCATCAGAACAGAATTGAGTGGAGACTGCCTATGCCCTTAGCTCCTGCTTGTCCATCCCTCTGCATCTGGAGCAAGATAAAGAGGAGGCCAGAAGGTTAACAGTGGGGACATGTGAAAGGTTGGGAACCTTAGGACTCATCTACTCTGCCAAGTCTGGGGCCAAGTACAAGTAAATATTGATAGACTCCAGATTGCCCCAGAAGCTGATGGCATCCAGCTGGTTCGCAAGCAAAGTAGAAAGCAGGAGGCAGAGCCAGAGGTGCTGAGTGGAGTTGATTCCTCTGTGCCAGAAACCCTGGGAGCCCCAGAAATGCCGACTCTGCAGCTCTGACAGCCGCCTTCACATCTGCCAGGGATGGTTCTGAGCTCAGCTAGTGGGGAAGAGAGGGAGGCAGGGCAGGCCATCGCTGGTGAGAGCCAGCCTGGGCCTGGCAGCCCAGATAATCCAGGGAAGGCATTCTGCTGCCCCATGCCTCATTTTCTCCAACTGTCAAATGGGGATGAGAAGAGACGGTGTCAAGATCTCCAAGGATGCTCAGGTAATGATTCATTTTACTGGAGGAGGACTCTTCTCTAAGCATGACAGAGCAACTGCAACCATGGGCCTCAGTTGACCAAAGTGCGAGAGCTACCAGCTCAGTCATACCACTTGAAGGGGCAGCACTGGGGTTAAAATCTGGCTTGCTGGATTCAAAGTCCAGAGTGCTCAAGCTGGGCAGTGGTGGAGCAAGCCTATAGTCCCAGTATGTGGGAGGCAGAGGCAGGCAGATCTCTCTGAGTTCAAGGCCAGCCTGGTCTATGGAGCAAGTTCCAGGACAGCCAGGGCTACACAGAGAAACCCTGTCTCAAAAAAAAAATTAAAAAAAAAGGCTTGCAATGCCCCAGGCCCATGCTTTGAGCCTCTGATCCAGCTCACTTGCTTGCATACAAAACCCTGGGAATTTGAGCCCCACACACCCAGCCCAGCAGGTGAGGAGGCCTGCCCCAAGTCCCAACCCCCCAGCCTGGCAATCAGCCTCCTGCCAGCCAGTCACTTCCAATAGGCCTCAGCAAGTTGCTGAAATGTGAGCATTTCAGGGAGAGAAGTATCTCCAACTCTGAAGCAAAGACATTTGGCAGAGGCTGTCTCTGAGTCAGGGCGGAGGGGTCCAGTGATTCCCCCAAAGCTTGTGGAAAGCATAAGCAGTCAAAGTACAACCTGGCCTTGGCCAAAGGTGAGCAAAGGGGTGTGGCCATGGGAGGGGAGACTCAAATGTTCACTCAAGGGATTTGTTCACTGAGCTCCTATCACTTGCTCAGCACGGGGCTGGTGACGGGGATAGATGAGTGGGGCAGAAATGGGAGGGGAGGGACATTCCTTGCAGGAGTCCGTCCACCCACTCACCCAGCACTGGCATATTGGGCATCTTAGAGAGAGGCTCAAGTGATTCATGATGAAGGCTTTGCAGCCAGGCAGTCTGATCAGACTCATGGCAGGGTCTCAGCTGTGTCTCCTGGGGCATGTCAGTAGTCACGCCACCTCTCTGACCCTTGGTTCCTTTATCTGAAAAATGGAGAGGGTGAAAGAATGCTAAAGCAAGGTAATCAGCATAGTTTGGGGTCCTGGAACATAGTAAGTGCTCAGGAAACATCTGTGTTATTACCCTTCCTGGCTTGAAATGTGTTCTTCCCTCCCATGTCACACAGCAAAGCAGAAAACAAGGAGGGCTCTGGGCAGTGGGAACAGAATGCACAGGGCCTTGAGGTGGGAGACCTTACTGGACATAGGAGCTTCCTGGAGATTTAGATCCTATCATATCCTGAGTCACCCTGATCAGCTCTTTCCTGAAGCCTGTGAGGAATTTGAAGGTCTGAAGCCAGTAAGAGTGAAAACGCAAAAGTTCCCAGAACCTCTTCTTGAGAAATCTCTGCCTGGGTCTTTGCAGCTGGAGAGGAGGCAGTGTGGTAGGCAGGCAAAGGCTCAATGTCTAGAGTCCACTGCCTGGGGAGAAGTGTGATTCACATGTACAGGCTGTGAAAACCTCTTACTCTCTCTGAACTCAATTTCCCTGGCTGTGAAATGGGCCCAGTGATACTGCCTGCCTTCTAGAGTGAGTGTAAGAATTAAATGCCATTTGCAAAGTGCATGGTCTGTCCCTGGCATGTAGCCTGGAACTCTGTGTTTACAAAATGAATAAAGGAAAGCATGAGGTAACCACAAGGCAATGCCCTTGGCTTTTTCTCTGGCCTGAGTTCCGTGATCCCTTCCATTCACAGACCCTTCACTATCCACCATAGTGTCCATCAGGGACCTCAGGACTGGCCTTTCAGTCCCAGGTGGGATTCCTGCACCAGAAGTCAGGCTTGCCAGCACTTCCTCTGAGCTGCCCCAGCCAGAGCTGCTCTGCTCTGGTTTTTCTTTCTTCCTCTTCTGGCTTCCCGGCGCCCGACCACAACCCCGTACTGCCTGTTCAGGTGGGAAGCTCTCCTCTTGTGCTCACAGGTGCACTCCAGAACCTCTCCTTGGCTTCACCTCCACTGTCACATCTGCTTCTGGGAAGACCAGGGAGACACAAGCAGGAATGGCGTCTTAAGGTCTCTGAAGACGGGGTAAGGGTCTGGTTTCAAGATGCTTCTGGCTCACCCTTCCCCCTCCTCTAAGGAGGAGGGTCTGGATAAAATGCACTGGAGACACAGGGCAGAGTGCACGCGGCTTCCTGGAGAAAGAGCCCCATCAGTGCAGGGCGGATGCTTTTGTGGCCACTCTCCTCCTTGGAATTCATACAGAATTCCATTATGAGCTCCGGACAGCAGCTCAGGGACCATCCTGTCCCTTTCCCATTTGACAGACAAGAAAGCTGGGGGCCAGAAGGGAGAGGGGATGGAGAAGAGTGTAGCAGGGACCAGGCTCCCACCTCCCATGACTGCGCTCCTTCTGGCCCTTAGAGTGACAGGTGAAAATCCCTGATGCCTACCCCTTTGTCACAGCTATGCTGGGTGACCTCAGAGCATAGAGCCAACCACCTGAGGTCACACAGCTGAGGTTCCTGTCCAGATGTAAGGCAGGACAGAGGGAGATGTTGGGGGCTGGGGTGGAGACAGACAAAGCAGGCTAGGCAGGAAGCTTGAAGCTAGACGTAGACAAGCCTGGGAAAGAGGTAGATAGGGGCCACAGAGATGTGCATGCGCCACGGCTTGTCTGCATATGGGCCAGGCGGTCCTGAGTCACTTACTCGCCCCATCTGCAGGCCAGTAACAGGGTCTTCCCCCAAAAGGCTGTGCCAAGGCTCAGGTGAGTGGAGATCCTGTCGCTGTGAGCCAGGCTCTGCTCTGAGCACCAGTATGCTGGCATTTGGTCATCACACTGTGACCTTGCAGCAGTGTCTCCAAGTCAAAAGGACAATATGGATATCCTGACATGCTTTACTGAACTCAGCTTCTTTAATCTGGAAGAAAACCGTTAAAAACGATCAAGAGGAATGTTTTTTTGTTTGTTTGTTTGTTTGTTTGTTTGTTTTTGGACTGAACTGTTTTGTGGTCTTTGGAGGAAATACAGCATGAAAACACCCAAAGTTCCAGCAACCACCTTCCTTTCTGTGCCTATATGTTCAGTCTTGGGCCTACAGTTTCGAAGCTGCTGTGGGAGTTTTCTGGATCCTGCATCCTTCAGTTAACATAAAGCCATATGCTCCCCCCATATGGTCATCCATATCTATAGAGGTCTTCTCGGACAACCCTCTCCTCTCAGGCCTGTTTATTGGGCCTCTCACTGTGACTTCAACACTGTAGCCAATGCCCTTGGGAATAGAGCGCTTTTTCATTTCATGTGATTCAGGGACAAACAGTAAGCTCATGTTGGGAAAGACAGGCGACCAAAGGCTCTCCTTGGTGTCCTAGAGATGAAGCTATCCACCACAGAATAGTTCAGTACATCCCATTGTCCGCACAGAGGTACTTTGAACCTCGGGTCCTCACCTGGTTTCTTCTAAGCTGCTATCTTAGTTTCCTTTCTGTTGATGACAAAAATCTAGTTAGGGGAATTAGAGAGATGGCCCAGCAGTTAAGAGCACTCTTCAGTCCAGGGTCAGCCCTCTTCTGACCTCTGTGGGCAGCAGGCACACACATGGTGGACATACATACATATATACAGGCAGAGCACTCATACACATAGAGTTTAAAACAGCAAAAGCCAGTTAGAGGAGACAGGTTTACAGCTGCTTAGAATTTCAGCTTACAGGTTACAACTGCAGAGACGGCAAGGCAGATGTGAAGCAGCTAGTCACTCCCGGAGTCAAGAGCAGAGACAGAAATAAATGCGTGGATGCCTGTCCTCAGCTTACTTTTTTCACTCATATACAGTCCAGGGGTCTGGAGAGATGGCTCAGCCATTACAGGCTAGGCTCACAACCATAAATATATGGTCCAGAGCTCAACCAGTGGGCTGTATCTTCCCACATCAATTCATGTAATTAAGGAAATCCTTCATGGGTTCTATCAGAGGCCAAGCTGATCTAAACAGTTTTTATTGAGACTCTACAGGTGGCTCTCAATTGTGTCTAGTAGACAAATAAAGCCAACCATCACATCTGCTGTAGATGTACACGGCACCTTCTAAGTGATGTCAGAGGCCTGCCTTACCCTCAGCTGGTGAACTGAGACATGCCACCTCTGTGGGGACTTTACTGGTCAGTGGATGCACTGGTTACTCTATGGCGTGTCCAATGGAATCCTGATGAAGGAGAGTCCAAATCCAGCTCCTTCCTAGCCATTGTGTGGTCCTGGGGCCTTGGTAACCAATCTGGGCTCCGATCTGCCATCTCTGAGATAGGAGGTTGGAGTGGGAGAACAAGGGAGCCCCTTGGCACCCACTTGTTTTATTCATCCTTGGTGCCCTGAGCACTCACAGACCTAGCCTCGAACAAGGGATATGGCTAGACCACAAATAAGGGCCAGAGCATTTGTCCCCAAATCACAAGGCGGCTCCATCTAGACAGGAAGCCAGTGTTACCCTGCAACTAACAGGGCCATCTAGTTTGGGCTCAATGCTGCAGCAGCGCTCTCATTCATCACTCATTCTGGCCTTTGTGAGCACCCTCTGCAACCTGGCTCTGCCACCTTATCTCCTCCTGCTTCTTGTCATTCTTCAACAAGTTCAAGCTCATTGCTGTCCCAGAGCCTTTGAACATGGGATGCCTCCTGGCAGCATCTTGCTTGGTTTTTCTATAGCTGGCTGGCATCTTGGCTTAAGAGTCACCCCTCCTAGGGGGTCTTAGCTGACTCCTTGTCTAAAGGCCCCAGAACCCTCCAACATCTATTGTTAGGTCCTTTCCAGCACCAAACACCTCTTTGAAAAGACAGAATTGACTTAAGCATCCTGTGTTCAGTGTTCATTCACTGTCCTTGGATAACAGCTCCAAGACAATGGGGACTAGGGATGCCAACCTCAGTGTTAGTCCACAAACACATAAAAAATAACTTGTAGGTTCTTCTGACACAGCAGTATATATGGACCTGAATGTCCCTAGCACTTTCTATGTGCCAATCACCATTCTAATCCCTTTATAGGGGTCAACTCCTATAATACTCCCAGACACCTGAGCCAGCAGCAAGTATTGTTTCCATTTATAAACAAAGAAACTGAGGCACACATCAGCTGAGCACCTTGCCCAAGGCTCTACAGCTATCTGGTAAGAGGATGAGAGACCCAGGCACACAATTTTGAGACATGCTGTGTCATGTATGGGCATTCCGTACCTTACAGGCTCAGAGACTGGAAGCTGGCTTTGTTTACAATGATGGGGGTCAAGGTCACCCCTTATAGAATATCACACTTCAATTAAGTCTTGAGGACAAGTAGGGCTAGCTGGGGTAAAGCACACCCTGTCATCTTTCCCAGAGACCTAGAGGGTAGCCAGGCTGAAGAGCTGGAAGAAGGCTCTTTGAGGTTGGAGCACAAGATGATGAGAAGGACCATGAGTGAAGGGCTGAGGTCATCTGAGGTTAATGATGATGGTGATGGTGATGTTCCAAGGAGTAGAACAGAAAGCAGTGTGACTAGGAAGATAAATAGAGACTCCCAGATTGTACAGAATCTTAGCAAGACCAGGTACCCAAAGGTTACTGGGAGATTTCTTAGAGACACACTTCCAGGACTGTCCTAGTCCTAGGCTTCATGGCACTTACAGGTTTGGAAACTGCTGCTGACTCGCTGTGTGACTTGGTCTTCCACTCCCTACCGGCACTGGAGAACCCAGTCCCCAAGGACATCCCCATTCCATCAGCTTTGCATCCATAATAGATGATATGGGCCAGGAAAAGCCCAACATCCCCAGAGCCCAACACTGGGACTCCAGCACACTGACCTTACCCCATACTTGCTCTGGCTGATCCACTACCCCGGGGTCTGCGCGGCTGCCTCTGAGCAGGACCCTGAGCTCTCCAGCTCCTTAGTCCTTCCAAAGCATAGTTGCTCTCCTAGGTTTGGACTAGATGGGGGGCGGGGGGGGGTCTGTTTAGATCCTTCCAGAGACAAAGGAGCTGACCTGCAAAGAGTTCCAGCAGGAGCCCCGCTCCCCCTCCCTTCCCCCCTTCTCCCTTCGCAGTCCACGTGTCTCTATTGTCTGCTCCCCCGCTTCAGGGAAAGACACAGCCTCGGATGTGTCAAAACCACCACCCCCCGGCAGCAGGGAAATTAATTACTGGGCGATTTTCACTTCCTCTCGCAGCGCTCGCCTGAGCTAGGCACCGGAACAGGACGGGCTGAGTAAGGCCGTCACCGGTATGGGGGACCCGCTCTTTCCACCAGTTCTGGATAAGAAAGTTGAATACCAAACCCAACAGGGGGCTCTAGTAGGAGCCCTAGCTGGGGCAGGGAGACTTCATCTAGTTAAATCTGGACAAACACACTGCCACTTCAGAACTGGGGCAGAGGCAGCCGGCCACAGGCAGAGGGTGGCGGCTGGCCGGCTCACTCTTTCAACCCCCACCCCCAACCCCTCCCCGAGTCCTCATGTGCCTGAATCCCACCTGCGCGGGGCGCTCACCCTTCAATCTCCTTGTTTTCTCCCTCTATTTCTCACCTTTCTTTCCCTTTCTTTGCATCCTCCCCGCCCAGGGTGTGTGTGTGTGTGTGTGTGTGTGTGTGTGTGTAGCATCCTTTTTGTATGTTCTGACCTTTCTTTTTTTCCTGCAGGTGCCTGAGTGTGTGTTGACACTTTCTCCCTGTGCCTTTCTTGTCTGTTTCTCCGGTCTTTTTTGTCCTTCTCTTGGTCTCGGTCTCTCTCTCTCTCTCTCTCTCTCTCTCTCTCTCTCTCGCTCTCTCTCCCTCTCTCTCTCTCACACACACACACACACTCGAACACATTCTGATTCATTCTCTTCTCTCTCTCTCCTCTCTCGCTCGCTCGCTCGCTCGCTCTCTCGCTCGCTCTCTCTCTGCGCCTGTGTCCCTCTCACTTTCTCCCCTCCTGCCTGCTCGTTCCTCTCTACGCCTGGCCTGCCCCCACTGCCGGTTCAGGGGAACGTGTGCGGAGCGATTGTCCTGGGGGACATTTGATGGATTAGAGCGCTGAACAGTTCCATTGCTGGGGGACCACCTGATCTCCTCCAGCCTGCGTCCCATATAAAGCCGGCAGCCGGAGTGCTGAGCACAGCTCCAGCGACTGCCTGTGTGCGCGCCGCCGCCGCGCCCGAGCGGCACCCGAGCCCGAGCCGCGACCGTCGCCACCCCGCCGGCTCCGCGGCCGCCCGCCCGCTGGGAGCTGTCCAGTGCTGAAGCCCGCGCGACAGCCAATCGCGCCGGCCGGCAGCCTCCCCCACCGGGCCGCCCGTGCCCCGCGAGCCCCCCGCCCGGCGGCACCATGCCGCGTTCCTTCCTGGTGAAGAAGATCAAAGCGGATGGCTTCCAGTGCAGCGGGGTGCCGGCCCCCACCTACCACCCCCTGGAGACTGCCTACGTGCTGCCCGGCGCCCGCGGGCCTCAGGGGGACAACGGTGAGTGGGCCCTGGGGGAGAGGAGCGGGGGCTCCCCAACTTGAGCCGCAGCAGGGAACCCCGGAGGAGACGTCCCTGGCCGTGTGCACCCCCGGGACTTCCTGAGGGCCGGCCGGGTGGGGCTGGGGTAGGTCGTACAATGGAAAGTGGCAGGGTCGGCTCATCCCGCAGCCAGCGCCAGCCGGGACTTTGAAAGTTGTGGCCCTAGAATTTGGCTGGAGTGAGGGGGTGACAGAGAGGACGCCCCTAAAAGGCTAGCAGGGGCCGCTTGAAGTACCCTCTCACTGTTGAGACAGAGAACCTGGCTGCCTGTCTGCTCTCTGGTGGGAAGGTGAGGGATCAGGACTGCCGATCCCTGGGGGGGTTGGGGGGAAGATTGGCTCTCTAGATTAAGTGGGAGTACCCCGCCTCCCTTCAACCATACTCCCCCTGGCAATGCCAGACAAGTGCTCTCCAGCCCTCCTCTCTCCAACTCTTTTGTTACCCTCTGCCACATGCCTGCCAAAAGCTGGGCCTGTCTTAGGGACTCAAAGGATGAAATTATTGGAAAGGGTTCATCCAGCTTGCCTCCTGGTCCCCTGGACTGCACGCCTCTCTGCAGCTTCTCACCCATACCCCAACCACCAAACCTGCTGCTCTTCTGAAACCCTCCACATCCTGTCCCACCCCCACCCCATCTCTTCTTAGAGCAAGTTCTTGTAGGGAGAAGGATTTGGGGGACAGCGGAGGTCATTCAAGCCCCCCAAATGGGTGACCTTCAGATGGTGGAAGGGTGCTTCTGTGAACCTTCTCCTTGCCAAGGGGATGATCATAATAGCACTCAGCAGTCCTTCCAGGACAGGCGTCTGGGAAGGAGGAGTCACTTCGGTAGTGAGATATCTGACATCACAGGGGTGGAGGAAGAAGAGAGAAGAGCAAGGCACTAAGAATGAGTCTTAACTGGCAACTGAAGTGGCAGACAGAAACGGGGGGAGGGGAAGGCTGGGGGCATCTCCTAGAGGACTTCCAAGCACGTGGCCACATGCCAGCACTCTGCCAAGCTAGGTAAAGAGAGGTGCCGAGTAAAATGGCTCTGCGACCTCATCAAGGTCAAAGAAGTTAGACAGTGATCAGGGGTGCCTCTTGGAGCCCCTCAGCTACTGGCACCACTCAACTTCCAACAGAAGCCTCCACTCCTCTGCCCACATCTCCCACTCTGCTGTCCTCTTTTCTTGACCTCCAGGACCTTGGGGTAGAAGGCAGAAGCCCAGGGAGATGGCTGTCAGGGCAGAGGGTGGACCTGGGGTTGTGCCAAGGCTGGGGAGTATGTGCTGGGAACTGGTGGGAAGTGAAGTCTCTGCAGGTATGGACTCCATAGGATCCCTAAGGAGACTGGCATAAAACTCCCACGGCCTGCTTGGTCCTGTCTCTGGGCCAGCTGAGGAAACCCAGAGAATTTCTCACGCACAGCCAAAACTGCAGGCTGTTCCTCAGGAGGGAGGCAAGAGAATGCCCTGCCTTGAATCTGGTCCAAACAGGCTTTGGAAAAAGCCCCTGAGTGAAGGATGGGAAGTACAGATGGAGAGGGATGTGTCTCTGTGGAGGTCCCACCAGGTTTAGCAGCCTAGAACCACCCCTGTCTTTGTCCCTTTTCTAAAGGGCTCAACTCCATGGCCTCCGATAAAGCCTGGGGCTTCTCTAACCACATGCCTGGCTTGGAACTCAATAGAGTGGCTCTGGATCTGTGACTTGTACCATGACCTTGGGAAAGTGCCTTCCCTTTTCTGATCCTTGTCCTTGCCAACAGTGCAAGAGTTTAGATGTCATGAACTAAGCATCCTTCCAACTTTGACAAGCTCGGTTTCTGTGGAAGGTTAACTGATGCAGGTCTGGTTTCTTTGGGGCTCTCTTCACCCACACTATGTCTAAGAGAGGAAGTTTTCCCAGATTTGGTCTCTGCCACCTGCCTCATGGTAGAATAGGGCACCCAGCCTGGGCCACCTTGTCCTGTCTGCTGTAAATAGCCAGTGTGGAAATCAGCAAGGGCAGCTCTTCTATCCTTTCAACTAGAAACATAGACTGTTCTGTCTTGTTTCTCAAGGGCCTCTTCCCTTGGTGGGGTGTGGCCAGACTAGGCAATGAGGGCTTCCTGCATGGGTAAGTGCTCTAAAGGTCCTTAGAGAGCCTGCCGGCTCCTGGTGGCCCGTTGTCTCTCCACTCTGCCGGAAATAACCTTGCTGAGCATTTGAGGGAAGTGTGAAAAACTGCTGAGCTGACATTTTCTCTCTCTCTCTCTGTGCGTGTGTGTGTGTGTGTGTGTGTGTGTGTGTCTCCCAGCGTGTGTAAGTGTACTGGGTAAACAAGGAGAAAGAGAGGGGAAAGATGAGGAGAAAGAGGGAGGGATGGAGGAAGAAGGAGGAAGGAGGGGCAATGGCCTGGGGCTGGAGGTAGTTCCAGTTATTAGACAGATCCTCTTACAAGCCATTTCTTCAGCTTGGGCTGCAGAGTAAGGATGAGGCTGGGGGTGGCGGTGTGGAAGGGGGGGACTGTGAATGTATAAGTCAAATAGGCGTCCTCATAAAGGCACAGGACCCCAAATTAGGTGGACCCCTCCAGCTCTAGGAGTGCCTAAGAAGTCTGGAGAATTCCTAGAGAACACCCCCACCCACACATCACACACGTGCACTTGCTCCCTCCCCCACTCCTCTCTACTTCCCTTTCAGCCTCTGAAGGTAAACATCATGTGTACATGGTTCCAGACTGACTCCAAGCACACAGAACCTCAAATAGGGGACAGCCCCTCCAAGTTGGAAGAACTCAGGATAGAGTCTTCTAGACTCCTAGAAGAAAAGGTCTAATCACCCCAGCCTTCCAACAGGATGCACCTTGGTCCTGTGACCCTGCGACCCCTCTACAGTTGTGGCCTCCAGGAAGCCTTCTCTTCTCTCTGTTTCCAGGGTGCCTCTGAGCATAGATTTATCTCTCTCGGAAGTGCTAACTCACACCCTTCTTCATTCCCCCAAACCTAGCCCTCCAACTCCATGAAGCCCATCTCCCAACTGGAGCCCATCGCTCTGTGCTGGGACTCTGCAGTTCAGACAAGACAGCTGCTGTCCACCCACTTATCAGTGGTCTCTGTGGTCCCCTGCCAAGGACATCTGGAGTGTCCGCCTCCCCTCACGCTTGCCTCTGACCTCCAGCTGGGAGCCAGGGTCTCCTCTCTCCCCCAGCCCTTTCCTACCCACACCCTTTCAGAGTGCACCCTCCCTGGCAGACAGGGATCAATGCCGATCCAATAACATAGTTGTCTGCCCTCTGCAGCTACATTAAGCCTCCCTCAGCAGGCTGAGGAGCGCTCCTCTCCTACCCATGGGCTTATCTAGCTGACCACATTATACCGGCTCCCACTTCCTTTCACTGCCTCTGATGGCGCCGAGTAGTCGCTCCAGAGCTGGGTCTGGAAACCCAGCTAAATAGGCTAAGATGCAATACATCCTTCCCACACCTCAGAAAGCTCATCTGGGGATGCAGAGGGCTCCCCCAAGCCCTCAGCACAGAGAACTCAGAGAGGCTGAGTAGGTGCCCAAGGACACACAGCAGGCCCATGTATTTATAACCACATGGCTTTTGGCATATTGATCTTGATCTAGAATCGAGGTCCATATTAAAGACATGTACATGTCCAGGTTCATTGTTTTTATCCAACTTTAGGTTGAGGGCTAGACCCAGATTCTAGGTCCAAGGTCAGTGTCTAAGGTTATAGGACCAGGTTTGGGATCCCAAATTCATCCAATGACTAGAAACTGGTCCAGCTCAAGATTCTGGGTCCAGGACTAAGATCTAGGCCCAATTTCCAGTTGAAGGTCATTCCAGATCCATCTCAAGCCTGGCTGGGGCAGAATTGGGGGAGGGGGGGAGGATAGCTTTAGCTCATCTTTCTCAGCCTCAGTTTCTCTCTTATGAAAGGAGCAGCTGAGCATGACCTAGTTCAGCTCTCACTGGGGACTGAAGAGTTCAGTTTCTCTATGAATTATCAGAGCTCAGTAGAAGTGTGGAGTAGTTGGGCCCACATGGAATATGGAACCTGGGACCCATACGGAGTTGGGGGCTGACAGCAATTCCTGAGAGAGCAGGAGAGTAGTCAAGGCCCTTATGTCAGTCACAGCGCATAGCTAAAGTCTCTGGGGCCACACATGTATACACACACCCACTGTGCTGAGGGCAGCCTTGGAGAAGTGCTGCAGTCTGCAGAGCTAAAAAGGCATGGAAGAAGCTAGAAAGTACAGATGGTGGAGACCGCTATTTATCCATATTGGGTGCCCCAGGACACATAGCCTGGGGCCTAGTTGGGGGGTGGCTGCGATGCTGCCCCAGCCTCTGGGCCTGCTTTCCCTCTGTGTTTTCTGGGTGTCTGCTGCCAGCCTCTGGGTAAGGGATTTTGGAAGGGGGGGGTCTTTTGATTGTACCCTCTGGGGCAGAGAAAGGGAAGGGCAGAAAGCAGGAGCACTGCGGAGGAGGTGGGCTGTGCAGGCACAGTGCGCCCGTGTCCAGGAAGCCCAGAAGCAGCCAGACAGAGTGCCACCCAGAAGGCAGCAGGGCACTGTCTCACAAGCCAGGGCTGACAACTCCGTCATGGAGCCACATACTCCTATCTCCACAGCCTCTTTGTGAAGTCTTTTCTATTGATTCCCACAACGCTGTGGGCCTCCCTGTAAGCCACAGGAACTGGGTCACTGTCAGGAAAGCCCAGAACACAGGGAATTTCAGGAGTCAGGGTGGGGGAGGAGAGCTGGAATTCTCTAGGCCTGGGTCAGTGGGCATCAGCCCCGGGCTCTACAGCCCTGGTTGTGTTCAGCCAGACCCCTCACTCTGGCCTCTACACCCCTGTGGGCAGATGTACAGAGGTACCAGCTGCCAGGCCTTTGGAGAAGGTGGGTGTCATTCTGGTCCAGTGCCCAGGAAACAGCTAACAAAGATGCTATAATGGGGGAGGGGGAGGTACCCAGCCCCTTTGCCCGGCTCTGTGAGCAGACAGGAGAAACTATTTTTATCCCGCTTTGCTGCTGACAGACCTGGCTTTCTGCTCAGCTGGCTGGCGCTGATTCTTGAGGCCTGAGGCCCTGGCACAGCAAGAAATAGCTCTAAATATACCCACGCAGCATCCCTGTGGCCCCCACTGCAGCAGGATAAGTCCTCTCCAGGAACCCAGCAGCCCCTTCCTCTGATCACCTCAGAAGAGGGAGGTGGGACTGGGCTAGAAATTCCCTGGAGGAAACTTGGTACCCTGGGAGTCTTGGGAGACACTGGGGGGCAGCTTTAGGCTGAATCCATTAAGAAAAGGAGGCCACCAGGCAGGGTCTGTGAGAGCTTGTTGCTTGACTCTGGGAGGATCAAGGCCCCTCTCCAGGTTCCAGCTTCTGCAGAAAGGTATGGGTGGATCTGACCTTAGACTTGGGCTAATGTCATAAGCCTCAGCAATGGCTTCACACACAGCAAATGCTCAGTAAGTGTGAGTCACTACTTTTGAGTATCATTTACAGAAATGAACAGGACTCTGGACCATTTTCCAGAGCTACAGTTTCTCCCCACTCCATCACATCACTACCCCATGGGACACAGGCCAACTGTGTGGCTCTACTGGAAAACACCCCCACCCAGCTGTTTCTCTTCCCCTCTCTGCGGCCTCCAGTCTCTCCCTGGTGCTCTGGAGAAAATACTGGCTACGGATCCTGAAGTCTAACTCCCTGTACGGTGACCTTGGATGAGTCCTCTGCCTTCACCAGGCTTCTGGTATACTGTAGCATTTGTTCCCAGGGCTGGCTGGTGCTGACTGCACGGCTAGCAGACACAGTAGGGCTTGTAAGATTCTTCCTCTCCCACTCTAGGATCAGGCAGGTGCATGAGGTGGTGGAAAGGAGCCCCAGCATGGTAATTCTTATCATTTTTCTTCCTATCACTCTTGTGGCACCAGATTTTTTTTAAATGGATGCTGTGGTCCAAACTGTGCAGATTCTTTGTCATTCTCAGGTGGCACACACACCTTCTGAGCCCTCCCTGTAAGTATGGGGGGAGGTTCTTCTGGTCCTTGTCCCTGGGGAGATTTAAGCCTATAGAGGCTCCGGGACTTACCTGAGGTCACACAGCTGCGGTCTGCATACAGGAGTCAGGGTGGGGGTGAGCAAGTGTCTTCCCTTTGTGCCCCATTTCAGCAGAACCCAATCAAAAGAGACCTTTTGTTTTGTTTTGTTTGTTTTTCGAGACAGTGTTTCCACAGCTGTGTAGCCTTGGCTGCCCTGGACTCATTTTGTAGACCAGGCTGGCCTCCAGACCTCTGTCTGCTTGTCAGCTGGTGGACAACCTCTACAGCCCAACCCTGAATGCTAAGGTTGAAAGCCCAGTGTACAGTGCTGTTAAGGATCTTCCAAGGTTCAAGCCAAAGAAGCCTGACTTGCCCAAGGTCACACAGCACCCTGAGACACCCTGTCCCTGGACATCATCAGAAAATACAGAAATATATAATAATGGCAATGGCTTGAGAGGTTGGACGCCATGTGCCTGGTATTGAACTGAGCTCCTTAAATGCGCTGTCTCCTCTCTATTCTATTCTATCTGCACAACCCCCTTGTGGAGATGTGGTGGACCAATCCTGAGTCCTCTGCCCTGGGTCACATAGTAGGGAGGCACCATCAGATCAGAAGAGAAAGGGGAGTGATGAGGGCATAAGATAGAGAAGAGACAAAGAGCATCACATAGGGATTGACTCTGCCATGATATAAAGTCTTCAGTGCATCCAAGTCAACCTTCTTTTCATGCACGCTGAGCCCTGGCTACCTAACATCACAAAGAAAAGAACCACCCAATCCTAACATGACCAAGCAAAGTGTCATCACATGATGTCCCTGACTGATGTTAAATGTCATAACCACTGGACACCAGGCTTGGGTTCATGGTGCTGATCCTTAAAGCAATCCCATGTGTATCCCCAGTCAAATAAGCAGCTGTTGCTTGAGGAAGCCTTATTTCCACAGAGAGCCTGTAAGATGCTCCCAGATGGACACCAAGGAAACCACAGCAGAGAAATCCGGCTGGGGAGACTTGGGACCGTGAACTAATGCTAGAGACTAACAAGTCGCCAGGCACATCCCTAGAACTGCAGCCCCAGATGTGTCACTTAACTTCCTCGGGGCTTGGTGTCTGGTTGACTACACGGTTTTAAGGACAGGATGTACTCACCTGTGCAAAACACTTCAAACAGAGCCTGACGTCATCAAGCATCCTCTACTGATATGCTTGTAGAGGCACACAGGAGTGTCTGGCCCAAGGTCATACAGCTATGGGGTGGGAATGTAACTCAGTATCAGAGTGCTAGTCTAGCATGCACAAGGCCCTGGGCTCAATTCCGAAGAAGGGAGGGAGGAAGGAGAAGAAGCATGGAGAGCTGATCTGATGGACCGACGTCACTGTATTAGTTAACTTTTCTATTGACGAGGAAACTTATAAAAGAGTTTACTTAGGCTCATGGCTCCAAAGGGATGTGAGTCTAAGATGGCAGAGTGGAGGTATGTGGTGGCTGGAGCAGGAAACTGGGAACTTCTATTTTCAGTGGCAAGCACCAAACAGAGAGAACATACTAAGAATGGGAATGAGGCTTCGAAACCTCAAAGCCTGTCCCCAGTGATTCCTCCTTCAAGCCGCATCTCCTGAACCTGCCCAAACAATGCCACCAATTGAGACCAAATATTCAAACATCTAAGCCTATGGGGCGCACCTCATTCAGACAGTCACATGGCTGGGACCAGGAATGTGAATGTTCCAGTGCAGGCAGACTGCTCACAAAGTTAGGCTTTTAACCACTGTGTCACCATCCATTAACATGAGAGCATACAAAGTGCTGGTCACTATCAGGCGCAGTGGCGGACATCTTTAATGTCATCACTTGGGAGTCAGAAGCAAATGAACCTCTATGAGTATGAGGCCAGCTTGGTCTACATAAAGAGTTCCAGTATGGCCAGAGCCACATTGTGAAAGCCCATTTCGAAAATACTAAATAAATAAAATAATTAAAAGTGCTGGTCACATGATGAGACCAAATAACATAACCACTCCCACCAGATCTCATCTCATACCTCATTTACAGGGACCCAAGGCACAGTAGGACAGATGATTTGCCCAAGGTCATTCTGCTAGCACCTGCGTCCTGGCATCAAACTGCCATCCCCTTTCCGTGGCATGTGAGGTGTGGGCCTGTCTGGCTGTCAGGCTGGCTGCTTGCTGGGCTGGTGCGTGGCACATCTGGCATCTCTCACTCTACAAGTAGTTACTAGGTGCCACCGTCTGGGGCCCTGGAGATGGGAGGGCCCCAAGCACTGCCCTGTCCTTGGGGTCCCCTAGGGTACAGGGAAGAAGCAGAGTGGTGCAGCAGGTTCCACTCTTTGTTCCACCCTATGAGCAGGTCCCATCAGCCCATACCTCAGTTTCCTTGTCTGTCAGAAGAGATTTCTGTAAGGACTTGAAGTGGCAGTACAGAGCCTGGCACCCAGTAAGTGCTCAGTAAAAAGCTCAGAACTTGAGTACCCACAAAAAAACAAATAACCCAGCCCTTGACAAAAGTGTCAGGCCAGCTCCTGGCATGGACAGCCCGGTCTTCCAGACCGAAACCGGATGGGTGAGGAGATGAGTGCTTCCAAGCTAGTCACCCTACCTCTTGAATTTAAAGAACAGTCACCACCATTGTCCCCTTGCTTCTGACCACAGAGTCCCTTTCTGTTGAGCCTCCCACCCTGACTCCCCAGTCAGTTCTGTGTGCAGAGGGTCCTGTGCAGGCCATACATAAGAAAGAGAAAAATGGACAGAGACTGGCAATACTGAACGGTAGTTTGTCCAGATTTCAATCTGTGACCATCCTACATGCCAGAAAAACAAGCAAACAAACAAATAACAGAGGCCTGAAGAATGGTCAGCCAGGCCCTTTAAGGGAAAGAAGCTGGCCACAGTGCCCCAGCCCACCAGACATTGCTGGGATAGTGCTTTAAAGCCCCTTCCAGCTGCTCCTTCCTTGGGGGAAGCCATGGGTAGAGGGGCGTTACAGGTCCCTGAGGTCAGATGGAGAAGGCCAAATGGGACTGCCACTCCTCAGCTGTGAAAGCTGGGAAAGGGCCTAACCTCTATTGTTCTCTGGAATCAGAGGACAATGGGAACACTTGGTAATTAAGTACTGGATGATAAGTTTGCTCAATGTCTGCCAGGGGCTCTTACAGAAACCCAGCCCCCAGGGTCCCCAGGGAAAGGACTAGGATCAGAAAAGGCCATGGGAGTCAGAGATAAATGGGGTGGCCTCTGTTCTCTAGAAGCCGCCCCCCCCAGTCCCCTGAGAGATCCTCAGCCTGTCCATGCAGCAGTCACTCAAGTACACTGACAGGATTTCTGATCTAAACTCCAGTAGAGCAGGAGAAGAGTGAGCGTTTGTCTGTGTGTATGTCTCTCTCTCTGTCTCTCTCTCTCTCACACACACACACAGGCACCAGACACCCAGGAAGACTTCTCCAGGAATACTACAAGTCTTCTGTCCTGGTGTGGTTATTACATGTCACACTCTTGACTCTATGGAGTCCTCCAGAAACTTGGGCAGGTGTGTCTAGCTGGACTGATTCCTTTACGAAACATTTACTCACTGCACACCTGCTGTGTGCCAGGCAGGGCTGAGGTCACAGACCTAGAGAATCTAAAGTGTAGGCGGAGGGGGGGGGGGGAGACAGACAATGAAATAATCTTCATGGAAGCCACTTTTTCAAGCAAAAAAAAAGTATAATTATAATGCTAACATTTACACAGCAATTATTGTTCACTCCGTCAACTTCTTTACACGTGAAACAGGAACTATAATTATACTGTTTTATACTATTTCCTATGACGATTGAGTTAACCTTTTTAAAGCATGAAGTCCAGGCTAGCATACAGAAAGTGCTTAATACTTTCACGTTTATCACCCATCACTTTATATTGTGTTCTGTCAAAGCCCCTGGAGCTGGGTGTCTAATTACAAGCTCCATTCAAAACAAACATATTTAAAGATGGGGTCTCAGGGCGTTGCCCAGACTCAGATTCCTAAGATGTCTCAGATTCCTAAGCTGAAATGATTCTCCTGCTTCAGCCTCCCTCTTGCTCCGGAGTAGCTGGGACGACACTTTCACCATCTATAAGCTTCCAATTTACAGTAAAAATTGCAATGAATGCAAAGGCCGTTGTAGTAGCTAATGGCTTTAATTTCAGCCCTCCACGCAGAGACAGGAGGATCTCTGTGAATTCGAGGCCAGCTTAATTAACTACTTAGCAAATTCCAGGGCAGCCAGGGCTATGTAGCCTCCTAAGAGAAAATTAAAATAAAATAAAAGGCAGAGATTTGCGTGTGTAACAGAGGTGGAAAGGCAGAATGTTCTTGGGATGGGTAGGCCATCTTTAGAGTGCAGAGGCTGCCGCGAGCCGCTCTGTGCCTCTGTCTCTCTCCTCTACAGAGACTGTAAGGCTAGCTTCACTGCGCTGTTGCGCACACTAGTGACAATGAAGACAAGTGGGCAGAACTGAGCACACCTCTGCACCGACAGAGGTCCACTCTGGAAGGCTCTAGACACGGGTGGGCAGGCTGGCTGGGTGCGCACCGGTGTAGGGCGGCCTGCGGAGATCCCTGGCCCCCTCCGCCCCCAACACACACACAGCGCGTCCTCACGCCCCTCTTTGTCACCCGCAGGTTATGTGGCGCACTGCCTGCCCCCCAGCGGCTACGATGGCGAGCAGAAGCCTGGGCTGGAGCTGGCGCCCGCCGAGCCCGCATACCCGGCCGCGGCGACCGAGGAGTACAGCGACCCCGAGAGCCCACAGTCCAGCCTGTCGGCGCGCTACTTCCGCGGGGAGGCAGCCGTGACCGACAGCTACTCCATGGACGCCTTCTTCATCTCCGACGGGCGCTCGCGGCGGCGCCGGGCCGGGGCTGGCGGGGACGCGGCGGGGGCAGGGGACGCGGGCGGCGGCGGCGGGGAGCGCGCGGGGCGCTCGGGAGCGACGGCGGGAGGCGGGCACCGGCACGCATGCGCAGAGTGCGGCAAGACGTACGCCACGTCGTCGAACCTGAGCCGCCACAAGCAGACGCACCGCAGCCTGGACAGCCAGCTGGCGCGCAAGTGCCCGACGTGCGGCAAGGCCTACGTGTCCATGCCCGCGCTCGCCATGCACGTGCTCACGCACAACCTGCGCCACAAGTGCGGCGTGTGCGGCAAGGCCTTCTCCCGGCCCTGGCTGCTCCAGGGCCACATGCGCTCGCACACCGGCGAGAAGCCCTTCGGTTGCGCGCACTGCGGCAAGGCCTTCGCCGACCGCTCCAACCTGCGCGCGCACATGCAGACGCACTCGGCCTTCAAGCACTACCGCTGCCGCCAGTGCGACAAGAGCTTCGCGCTCAAGTCCTACCTCCACAAGCACTGCGAGGCCGCGTGCGTGAAGGCCGCCGAGCCGCCGCCCCCCGCCGGCCCAGCCAGCTGAGCGTCTGCCGTGCGTGCGGGGTGGCCGCAAAGGCCTCGCCCACCCCTCAGTCTCCGTCTCCTCTGCCTGCACCCTCGCAGGGTGGGGGTGAGCCCCATCTTGGCCCAGAACTTTCTTTTCAACCCGCCCCCCACTAAGCCCACCGCTCACTTCCTGCACCGGATCCCCCTTCGCACCTACCCATCGTCCATTCTGGCCACCACTCGGACCTTGACCCCATGTCTGGCCTTCAAGGCTCCCAACTCAGGCACCAGGTCCGAACCTCTTCCGGGTCCCGGCGCTGGAAGTTTCCCCCGCCCGACTCTAGGCTGTGTCCTTAACTAGATCTTTCTTATTTCTCAGCTGAGTCATTGGCCATTCCTCTGTGAGTCCTCATTCTAAACCCCAATGTACCCTTGACTTCCTGCCTGCCTCAGTTTCCCTGTCCACACAGTCCAATCCCTATGTCTCTCTGCTGAATTTCCGTGTGTGTGTCCAGCCGGGAATCTACATTTCACCTCTCTTGGCATCCTCTGCCTGTCCATCCCTGATCTCCACTCCCACCGTCCCATGCTTGAGCCTTAGGTCCAGCCACACATGACCCCACCTGTCGTTTCCACCCTCAGTCTTCCCGATCTCAGCGGCCATCCTACTCCCTGCTTTCTCCAGCTCCTCCTTCCCTCTAGTAGTTCTTCAGTTTTCCTAGCCGAGAGCAGACTTGGGAGGCAGCCAGGGCTCTGTCCTCTCAGGTGATCCCTCTTGCCCCAGGACAGTTCCTGCTAGGCCTCAGGCCTGGAGCTGCGCTTTCCTTTCTGAGCACTTTCCCCCACCCCAGGACAACAGGTTCGCCTCTGTCTTTGCTAGAGGACAGCCTGGAGCACCTCACCCATGGACCCACTCCTTTGTCCGGCAGGGCCCCTTCAGCTATTTATTTGTGCGTTTATTTATTTATTTATCTATTTATTCTATTTAATCTCTTGGCTTCACCCAGGAACTGTCTGGCTTCCCCAGCTGGACTGGGAAGTCGTGGAGCAGGGTCAGCAAGGCCATAGCTTGCTGCTCCTCCCCTATGGGTCTGGGGAGAAGCCCACTCTTACCAGAGCCTGAACTCCACAGGAAGAGGCCTGGAGAAACGGGGGGAGGTGGAGCCTGCTGATCCTCAGCTGGCAGGAGAGGGGCCATCATAAGGTCCTATTTCGGGGCAGGTCCCCGGCCTCCTGAGCCTTCTACTCCTGTCCTAGGAAGTCGTTCTGGAGCCTCTTTCTTTGTTTCTTATTTATTCCTCTTTCAGAGGGACCCCAGGTTCCAGGGACCGACTGAGCCCCGGACCCGCTGGGGCCTCTGGCCTGCTCCCGGGAGGAGTGCTCTCTCCCGGCCACGACTATGCAACTCTCCCGGGCAGAGGGGCCGGGACTGCCAGCCAGGCGCCTATTGGCCACCACTACCTCCTCCACCGCGCTTTTGCATGCCCGGGCGAGGACCGAAGCACACACCTCCGCGCGCACCGGCCCGGCCCCCTCTGCTTTAAGCACACGCCTCTGCCCGCATCCCTCTGCGTCCCTTTTGTGGGCTAGAGTCTTGGACACTCAGACCTCTTCCCCCTCCCCTTAGCCACAAAAGAGGGTGGAGACTGCAGACTGCTCCAGGCCGCTCTCTAGGGCTTCCGAGAGGTGGCGCTTCATTCTGCCCCAGGCTCCCTAAAGGGAGGCTGCAGAGATGGTGGGAGAGAGAGGGGTCACCAGAAGCAATTATGGAGGGTGCTGACCCTGTAAATAGGAACTTCTGACAGCAATAATTTCCCATGCATGCTAAGCCCTTTGGACCCTCCCTTGCCATACTCCCAGCTCACCCCCACCCCATCCCGATTCCTTCCCCATCTTCAGCAGTATTACTTGTAACGCAATTCAGGGATATTAAAGGGACTTTGGCCACTCACCAGTGCCTCCAGACCTTTGACGGGGACCCATGTTTAGAACCCCTCATCCTTCCCCACTCCAATGCCAATGGGTTTTCCCTCCACACACCTTGGGACTGGAATGGAATGCTGGTGTTCCAACAATGGCAGCAGGTGTGGGACAGCCTACCCCAACACACACAGACCCTAATGGGGTCTGAGGACTGTTCCTTATCCTCCCACCTGCAGCCTCTGGGGCTATACACTATCCTAGTCTGCTGTGGTATCCAGTCCAGGATCAACTGCCACGCTAGATCAGGGGTTAATACCCTAGTCAAATCCCTGTGAAGCAGAAGGCCATTAACGTAGGGAATTGGCTGCTGAAGAGATTGGTGGGGAGCAGGGTCCCCAGAACTCCATTACAGAACTGTCACCAGGACAGCTATCGCTTCCACAGTTAAGAGGTGATGGTGGTCAGGAACCCACACCGAGGCCAGAAGGAGGCAAAGCTCTTGTGAGTTCAAGCCAGTCTAGCCTGGTCTACATAGTAAGTTCTAGGCCACCTAATGCTACGTTGTGAGACCTTGTCAAAAATAAAACAGGAAGAGCACCATAGACTCTGTCCATGAGCCAGGAGGCCACTGCCACTGCCTCCACTGATAGCTCCACCTCCGTAAGGCTGGCAGCCTGTACTGCTACAGAGCTCAGCCCCTCCAAGGCCATGCTGACAGCAACAAGAGTCAGCAAGCAAGGGGCACCTGCCCACTTCTGCCATCCAGTTCCCTGGCAAGTGCATTCCACTGGCAGAATTTAATTTACGGTCAGCCTCTTGTTGCCAGGAAGTCTGAGAGAAGTGATTTTAACTTCTCAACCCCTCACTATAGCCAAAGCCCTAAGAGGGAGGTGGAGAGAGATACTGGTGCCCCCCCCCCCCACACACACACACAGTGGTCCAGCATCTGCCCCACCCTTTCCTCCTCATTTAGCAGCTTAGGGAGTTGAAAGCAATACCATCACACCGGAGGTTAAGTTCTGGCCAATGGGATTTAATGAGAAGACGCTGGAAGCTTGTGGGATATTTCACTGCCTCCTCCATCTTAAGGGAAATAACCAGTCCCTTTCCCTCTTGCACACGAGCAGAGAATCACTCATGGCTCTGAAGGGAACCAGCATGAAGCACACCACAAGAGGCAAAACGGAAAGAAAAAGCCTCTGTCCTTGAGGACACTGGAAATTGATGAAAAGGCCGCTCTGAAACTTCATGGCTGGTATACCGATTCACTGGCTCTTTACCCATAGGCTAAGGCCCCTGGCTGGCATAGGGATATAGTCTGCTTGTCACCGGGTCCCCAGAGGCCTACAGGACTGATGTCACTGGTTCTCTATCATCTGGCTGTCTAGCCAGCAATTTTGCTGGCACACCAAATGGCCAGTGAAGGAGTCCAGGTCCTGTTCCTGTAGTCCCTCACTCCTGTGGCTTCATTTCCATCCACATGCAGTGCAGGTGGCACCAGTTTATTGCTTGAATTCCCAGCTCCTCTCTAAACTGCAAGTCCGTATCAGCCTGCAGGATTCCTCCACTTCAGACCAAGGCACCAGAGACCAGCCAGGTCTAAAGCCCGGGCTCAGTTTTCCTCCATGGTTTCCTGCCTCCGCAAGGCAGCTCCACCCACCTAGCTACAGACACAAGGCTCAGAAGTCGCTTTACTCATGTTTCCCCTCCCCTACTGCCCAGACCCTCACCAGCTCTTGGGCTTTTTCCCTCCAGCCTACCGTAAAAAGTGAGTTCTAGATCAGCCCAGGCTACAGAATAAGGGTATGGCAGTGTGTGCCCATAGCCCTAGGGCTGGAGTGTGTGGAGAAGGTAAGGGCAGGTGGATCTCAGGGGCTTACTGCTCAGCCAGTCTAGCCAAAAGGGCTGCAAATTTAGCTGCAAATTGTCTCAAAACAATAAGGTGGAGAAGACTGAAAGGAGAACCTGAAGGTTGACCTCTGGCCTCCACACATGCACGCATGGTGAACCTCAACTGCTCACATACAGTTTTGGAGGTCTAGAAGTCCTAGACTGAAGCTCCAGAAAATTCCAAGTCTGGTATGGCTCTGCTTCCTGCCGCACAGATGGCCACGCTCTGCCTCAGCAGGGACAGCAGAGCTTTCCAAGGACTTCGTGTGTGTACACACAAGCGTATGTGCACGCATGTGCAAGAGCACGAAGGATAGAGCCCAGGCCTCAAGCTCCACCTTCAGCCTCCCGGGGTCTTTCATAAGGGCACTGATCCCATTGGGAGGGCTCTGTTCTCATGATCTAATTTTCTCCTAAAGTATCATCTCCTAGAAGCACTTATTTGGGATTAGGGTTCCAACATATGAATATGGGAGGGACAACAACAAAAGATCCCTCTGGGGACAGCGCTCTGCCTCTCAGTCCCCATCTCTCTGCGGAACACGTACTCACCCCGCCTCGGCCTCCTCTGTGCTGGGATTACAGGCAAGTGCTACCACACCAGGCTGCCATAGTCTCACGTGCGCTTTCTATCACAACAGTAGCCGAAGTTTCAGCTCCTTCCTAATCCAAGCCTCACCTTCACATCCTCTAGCCCAGATGCGGGCACAACTCCAGAAGTGATTCCTCTGAGGACGGCTCCTCCAGCTGTGAGCCTGAGAGATCCAGCAAATCACATGCTTCCAAAATACAACGGTGGGCAAGATATAGGCTAGGTATCTCCATTAGGAGATTAGGACACAAAGGAAGGACAGTCCCTTGTGATACATGGGACAAGGCAAACTTTCTGAGCCAGAAAACTTGAGACTATTCCTTTTCAGGGTAATGAAGAGCCCTCCAGGTCTGCAGGCGTGACCTTTTAGTTCACCCAATGGACAGGGAGGTATTTGTTTCCACAGTCCACTTAGCAGGCCTTGTACTACCAGGGCTCTAGGGATGCGTGACCACTACAGGCTAGGTGGTATCCTCTGTTTCGATGTTTTGATTTTGTTTGTTTTATTTCAGTTTTTTTTGTTTTGTTTTGAGACATCGTTTCTCTGTGTAGCCTTGGCTGTCCTAGACTCACTTTCTAGACTAGGCTGACCTTGAATTCACAGAGATCTGCCTGCCTCTGCTTCTCTCTCTGCCTCTCTGCTTCCAAGTGCTGGGATTACAGGCATGCAACACCGTGCCCAGCTAGGTGTTCTCTATTTCTGAACAATGAAGGCTTCCAGGATGATCTTGGAATTGTCTTCTAGATCATCCTCCTTCATCTTGACGATGAGCTCATGGTCCCAGCTGAACAGCTTCAGGGTATTGTCCCTGGAAGTCAAAGCCTTCCATTCCTTCCTATCTACCACCCCTCTGACCAAGCCAGCGGGTGTCCTGAGGTGGTGGGTAAGTTCATGGTTTGAGAGTCAGGCACGGTGGTGCACACCTTCAGTCCCAGCACTCAGGAGGCAGAGGCAGGTGGATCTCTGTGAGTTTGAGGCCAGTGTTGTCTACATAGCGAGTTTCAGGACAGCCAGGTGTGCACAGAGAAACCCTGTCAATAATAACAACAACAACAATAATGTTCATGGTCTAAGCCCTAAATAAGCTCCATATCAAAGAGAGCCTGGCTTACACCCTTACTGTTACCCCACACAATAGTTGTCCCGAACTGTTCCTTGCTTGCAGATGGATCGGATGGGGACTTTTCCATTTGATTCTTTTGTTTGTTTCCTTTTGCTAAACACATCTTATTTCTTTCTGCCAGAATTTTACTGTGAAGAGTCCAAGAAATTAAGCTGCACTCCACCCCAACCCTCTCAACCCTTTACTTAGAAAGAGCTTCCCGTAATGTCCTCACCCCCAACAATAGAACATCATTGAACCCATGCTGCCAAGCTCTTTGCCACTTTGTACCAAAGATAGCCTTTTCACCACTGCCTAAAACCATGATCCTTGGTTCTGAAGGGCACCTCGCCAGCCTGGCCTTTTCACCTGATGGTATTCAAAAGACTGAGACCAATCTGAATGTCTTCGGATGCCAGCGCTCCTACCAGTGTGCTGTCCAGGGCTCCTGCAGTCTCCCCTGATCCCCCCCTCACCCCAAGGACTCCTCTCCAGACTCTTCTCTCTGAGCCCTCATCAAATTACTTGTTGAAGTGTTATCTCCAAGCCCTTGCCTTTCCTGCTGCTCGATCCAAAGCCACTTCCATATTTCTAGATGCTTTAGTATTGCCTCCCTTCTGACTACCAGAATGCTTGCTTACAAATGGGCTGAAAGCTTTTTTTTTTCTCTGTTTCAGAAGATGGGAAGGGTCAACACATTCTTGGTGTACAGAGAGGGCCAACTTACTGGTTTATAGACAGCTGGTTTTGCTGTCACCTCCCACATGGGATGGAGTGAGGGAGCACCCCAAAGTCTCTATTATGGCCTGTTACATCTGACTTCTTAGCCTCCCTCCACCCTCATGACCCATTCACTCACCTCCCAAAGGCTTGTCTCCTGATGATACCATTGTATGAAGGGCCAGGATTTGTCAAGATTTGTAAGTTGTTTTGTTGTTGTTGTTTTGAGACAATTTCTTATGTAACCCAGGCTAGCCTCAAACTCTATATGCATTCAAGGCTGGCCTTGAAATCCCAATCCTCCTGCTTCCACCCATCAAGTGCTGAGATTTCATCAAGCCAGGGAGGGCCAGCGGAGCCACCTGGAGGTGGGGTGATGCCAAGGCATCCTGTTCCTGGTCTTATAAAATCCGAGGTTTACAGCAGTGCCAAGAATAGTGTGCTTGGCTGGCTGCCAAGCAGATCGGGAGATCTCAGGAACCGAAGGCCACTGTTAGGCTACACCCACAAGCACCATTTTTTTCCCAAGAATCGGTGGGTTATTCAGTCAGCCCGGTCTTCTCCCACTAGATCGAAAGCTCCATAAAGTGGGCCTGACAGAGTCTTTTTGCACATCATTAAACCCTTTGGGTCTAGCACAATGCCCAGACAATAGCAACCAGTAGTTGTTTTTGGATGAACTCCACACATTTAAGTCATTCATGGTTAATTACAATGGTTCCTGCTTTTAAAAGTAGAATTTTTTTTTTTATTTTGGCAGATGTAGGCATCTGAGTAGAACCTTGCAAATGTTCCCTCTCTCCCTCTTTCTATGCCATGAGATTTGAGACTTAGAAGCTAAGGCTCAGATTGCCAGCTACTTATTAACATCTATTCACTCCTAGCCTAGTATGAGAACTCCTGCTGAAGCTCAGCAGACTGCCATTATGACTCAGGATATATCCCAGCTGCCCTAGAAGTCAAGGTGACCAAGTTGTGGACACCTAAGGGAAGGTATTACATGGAAATTCTGCAACAGCATCCAAATAAGAGAGAGTTAGATATATCCTTACTTCTCACAATGCCCACCGCCTTCCAGGATAAACTGAAATAGCATTTCGGCAACAATACTAAACCAAGAGGTGACTTAGGGAATTAAGAGCTTTGCTTTAAAAGAACAAAGCAGAGCTGGGCACAGTACCACATATCTATCATCCCAACAGAGACAGGAGAATCACACAAGTTCTAGGCCAGTCTGGCTACATAGAAAGTTGGAGACTATAAGGGTTATATAGTTAGACCTTGTTTCAAAATAAATAATAAAATAAAACGGCAGGGCAGAAAGATAGGCCTATGTCCACTTAGTGGCCAGAGAGCAGCCATTCCAGCTCTGGACTTCCTACTTCCAGGTGATAACAGATCCTCCTTTCTGCTTCCTTCTCTTTCCTTCTCTTCTTCTATGAGAGGAGACACTGGCCTCTATGATTACGTCTCTTTGATAAGAAGCCAAACACCATTGCTTTTGGCGGTCATGTTCTTGCCACAGAGTTAATCCCTCCTCTGAGTGAGGAAGAGAGGTTCAGAGTCTCCCACAGTCAAGGGGTGACCACGTGCCCCTAGGTTCATTATGCTGTTTAATACTGGCTTTCTGCCACATGCAAATGAGTATCCAGACTGAGCCCGGGCTGGCCGTAATTACCTGTAATCCCTCTACTCAGGAGGCTGAGGCAGGAAGTTCTCAATAAAGACACCTCATAGTGAAACCCTGTTTTGAGAACCAAAAAGGGAGTGTGCCTGCGCTAAGACATGGCTATAAGGAGATCAGGATGGAAATGCAGACAAATTGTTAATGAAAACAGCCAATATTTACTGAGCCCTTACAAGGTGTTGGACAATGTCTGGCAACATTACTGAACATGTCTCTTTTTGGTTGTTAGCCCAGCCTTTAACGGCTTAGCCATCTCTCCAGCCCAAACATGTCTCTTTTTACCTCCCCAGAAATCCCACAGGTTGACATTACTATGTCCATTTTACAGATTAGGAAGCTGAAGCACAAATGGTGGCTGCTCCCAGGCCACGCATCTCATATTATATATTTTAAGCCAGGTAGGGCATAAAGTATAGGTTATGACAGTGTCAAGGTCCTCTTAGCTGAAGTTCTAATTTCCCACTGGTAAAGGCTGAGGCTCCAGGCCCCTTGTCTCTGTGGGGGTCCAGGTGGCAGAGTAAACATCGGGAAGAATGTGTCAGGGCGTGTCTGTGAAGCCCCTGCTACCCGGTTACCACGGGTCTTTGAGAACAGTCCAGGAAGGTCCAAGTGATCTGCAACATCACCAACCTGTGCTGGTGGAAGACTGGCATGTTCTGTTCCCATGGTAAACACGACACTATTGGTATGTGCCATGTGTGGGCGGACATCGCCGTGGGAGCTCAAGGCCCCTGGGTCCGGAGCTGGCGGTGCTGGGTGAGTCAGCTGCTGCAGAACTTCCTGGCACAACCGCAGCGACAATCAGAGGAGGACTAAAGGGACAGGGCGCCAACACCCAGTCCGCTACCGCATCTTTCTCTTGTCAACAGCCATCCCTCACCCACAAGGCTCGCATTCAGCCAGCAGCCACCCACCTATTTAACCCACACACAGGTGACTCAGAGACGGCTGTACCCCAGGAGGGTGGCTGACTGTCCCCTCTTAATTCATCCCACTCATCCCCATTGGTGACAGACTACTTCCTTATACAGCTTAGTACATGGCATATACCTGGAGAATGCCAGGCGACCCTGGGAGAGTTACGCTAGCCCGATCAGACTGACTGGCGGAAGCACTTAATGTCACCACGGCTGATGGAAAGTCTCTTTCTCTCGTTTGGATGTGAACAAAGGTGGAGTCCCAGTTTGCACTGGCAGCTGTCTTGAGACTGTGAAAAGCAGATGGAGTGCAAAGCTGCCTCTGCACCTCAAAGAAATGCTCTGCAGGCACCAGAGAATGGGGTGCCCTTCTATGTGAAATAAAACAGGAGCCAAGAGGATGGTGGGACCCAGAGGCGGCAAGCTGGAGGGATGGCCAAGCAGGTTGGAGAGGGGCTTCAGAATGACCTCATAATCCTTTCAGCTCCCAAACACTCAGAGAAAGCCACCTGCGTGTCCAAATGCTTCATTAATAGGATTCTCTGCCTTCATCACCATCCGTCAGCTGGGGGGGGGGACAAAAAGAATCAGGGAGCTACAGCCTCCAGGGCAAACCACTGGCAACATAAACACACAGCTCTCACCCCAACGAGGATAGGAGTTTGTTCTGGAGCATTTGGGTCATCCCAAATTCCATGTTCCAACACGGTAACAGTTTTATGAAGTGTTAGCAGTAACAGAACAAAGAAAATAGATAAAGCAACACACTTAAAATATAATCATCGAGGGGCTGGCAAGATGGCTCAACAGTTAAGAGCACCGGCTGCTCTTCCAGAGGACCCAGGTTCAAGGGCTAGCACCCACAACAGGCTCACACCCCCCATGTAACTCCAGTTACAGGGGTCTGATGCCCTCTTCTGGCTTCCACCGACACCAGGCATGCACGTATTATGCCGGTGCCCATGAGTGTTTAAAAGTTGGCCAATGGCTTAAAAATACACATTCGTGCAAGTGCCAGGTGGGCTACAACACCAAAGCTAGGAATCTCTGATGCTTTCTGTGACATCCTGAGCTTGCGGGTTTGTGGAAGATAGTGGTCTATCAGTATACCACGAAAGGTTTCACATCATAGTCACAGGAAGTTAGGTCACACAGAAGCAGGGTGGTAAACAGCTGGGGGGGGCGGTTGAGGAATAGTGCAGGATATTTGGTTCTGGACCTACTAAGTTTTGATCAGTCCGTCAGCCTAGAATGTTCGGTGGAGATGGACTTATTTCTGGGACTTTTACTTCACACCTCCGCCTAGCCAGATGGAACAGGAGAGCAATTTATTGGTGTCCTGCTTTGTGACCCCTTGGTGGTCTCTCGGGTCACCAGAGGGAGACAGCTATATGTTTCTGGGCCCCTAAGCTGCCTGCTCCATTCAAAAGCAGATTAGCCAGAGGCTAGGTTCAGCACCTATAGCCATTATGCCCAGGTAAGAGCAGGGGCCAAGGTCTCTGTCCCCAAAGGGACGGAGGATGGCTATTCAGAGTCCTCAGCAGGAACACGCCTTGGTACCCGAGTTTACCCTCTCCCTGATGCCCCTACTGGAGTCTCCTTTCCCTAGCACCTACAGGAATCAACTGCTTCCACAGCTCTATCTTCTAACAGAAGTTACAACAGGTCCCAACCCTCAAGCACTTTTAGAAACCTTACTGTCCCCTTTCCCTGGGGCCTGGAAAGGCTTGTATCAGATTCCAGATTAGAATGTTACAGAGACCATACTGTCCAGCATCCAGGCTGACTTGGAAGCCACCCAGCCTCTCTAGGGACACTGACTGCTGGAAACCACGTGCCTGAGTCACAGGAGAGGGGATGCACAGCTGTTGGTGCTGACACCCACCATGACTCTTGCCGGATTCTCGCTGTGTAGTCAGGTGATTTGACTTTGGGGATTTTTTTTTTACTTTGGGATTTTTACTTTTTTCTTTCCCTCGAGTGGACCTACTTTAAGGAGGTCCTTCAATAACCGCACCCACTTCTACTTCCTGGACATACTTTGAAGATTTTCGACACATAGAACTTCAGAGCAGAACCATAGAATCAGCTTAACTCCAGAAGGCGCTGTGGCTAGTTACTGTCCTTTAGCCCAAGGAAGCCCGCGATGGAATCCAGACCGTTCCACGGGGCATTGTTGCTCGGATTTGGGCATCGGCTCACCCACTCCATTAGCTCCATATTTTGTGGGCGGCTGGGTCGGGGTGACAGAACTTTACTGCGCCTCAGTTTCCTTCTTTGTAAACTGAGAGTGGCATCGTGCCCGGCTAGGAGGATCGCTCTGAAGTGTAAGTAGGTCACCATACCTGTGTGTGTGTGTGTGGGGGGGGTCACTCTTCCCAGCTCCCACTGAGAGCCGACTCATCCTCGCTGGGCGAGTCTGACCGCCAGCGTCCTCGCCCGTGAGGGCCTGAGTCACCACGCTGTGCGTCACCCGCGGAGACCTGCAAACTCACCCTGAGTCAGCGGCCAGGCGCGTCCACTGAGCACATCCGGAGGGGGCGCCGCAGCGGGAGCGGGCAGTTAGGTGGGTGTGGGACACGGGACTTCGATCCGGCGGCGCGGGGGCCAGTACGATCACATCGCGGGCCGAGACACTCGGACAGGGCAGGAGCAGCGCTGTGGCACACACCCTCCACGGCCGCGCGATGGTACAGCCCGGCCGGGTAAAGCGACTGGGCGGCGCTGGCAGCCAAGGAAGCGCTATGGGGCTGCGCGCGGGTGGAGCGCTCCGGGGAATGAGCGCCGGGCCAGGGGCACCGGAGGGACGAGGACCCGGTGGCGCGCAGGGAGGCAGCATCCACTCTGGCTGCATCGCTGCGGTGCACAACGTGCCAATCAGCGTGCTCATCCGGCCGCTGCCTTCCGTGCTGGACCCGGCCAAGGTGCAGAGCCTCATGGACACGATCCTGGTGAGCCGGCGCGAGGGGGAAAGAGAGGGCTCGCGGGTCGGGGATCCTTGATCTGCGGAGAGCTCAGCTTGGCCTGTGTGACCTTGACAGACCGGCTGAGTCTCCCGGGGGCCTCGGGTTTCTCACTTGGACTTGGCCATAAAATAATGATCTGTGACGCACATACTCAAAAGTGCTGTGGTTGCCCCGAGCTGATTTTATCTTCTCGGATCAACTCTCTGAAGTAGCTTCTGTACCTTCTGTACAGAGAACAAACTGGGGCACAGGAAGTTTGGGTTTTCTAGTTTTGTTTTGTTTTAAAGCAACTTGCCCCTAGGTCAAGCGCCTACCAGATGGTACAATAAGACTTTACACCTAGGCAAACTGGGCATCCTGGCCCTGACAATCATGGCAATGACCTGGGTGTGCCTGTTGGGAGGATCTTGTCCATACAGGAAGTGGAAGAAGACCAAGATCAGCCTATTATGGAAGGAGGGTCCCCTCAGGAACTAAGGGTTGGAGGACATTTGTGTTAGGTTAGGCATAGAGGGCTTCCTATCCCTTCTTCCGGATTCTTGAGCAGTGGGCCCCAAGAACCCCTAAATCCCTGGGATCATTTAGTCCTAAGATTTGCACCCCTGGCTTCCTATGTGAACTCCACAAAAGCAGGGCCTTTGCCCCCTTGTGTGGTTGCCCTCGAGATGACTGGGATCCCGGGATGCCCTGTGAGTACCACTCAGCCTTTGCATGGACTTACCCCACCCAGGAAGCTCTTCCATCTGTGCATGCGATGCTAGGGATAGCTCTGGCACGTTGAGCAGGAGCGCCTCCGTCGCCTGCATCCCTAGCTTCTCATCTCTCTGTTGCTTCTAACTCCTTAGTCTGTCTGGCTGTCTCCCCTGCTCACCCTATGTGTGTCAGGCAGTCTGTGACCTCACAGCCACCCTGGTGCCCCCTAGCACAGCTGGAATCCTGGTGGGCTTTAAAGACAGGTTTGGACACCCCTCTTCCATGCTGGAGCCACAGGCTCTGGAGACAAGGACCCGCCTGCCTTGGCCACCTGCCTATGTTGCCACAGAGAGGATTGCCTGAATCAAGACCCAAGTCCAAAGTTGTGTTTTGTTGCTGTGTTTAAGGCAGGGTGAGTCTCCTTATAGCCGAGGCTGGCTTGGAACGCGTCCTCCTGTTTCAGGCTCCCGAGTGCTGCGATTACAGGTGCACTCCACCAGGCCCAGGTCGAAGCCTATCTTACTGAGCTAAAGCAAGAAACCAGCAGGGCCGTTTTCTTGAGGCCCTGAGGAGTCTTAGCTACTTTTCCTTTTGCTCTGACAAAACACCCTGACAGATCAGACTTACTGAGGCCATTGGTCATGTATCTCCGGTCAGACTGATGAAAGCCCACTTGTAAACTGCTCACTTCCTTCTCTGTATACAGTTGAGGATCCTAGCCTAAGGATGGTGCCACCCACAGTGGGCGATCTTCCTGTCTCAGTCAACCTAGCCAAGACAACCCCCCACAGGCATTGGCAGAAAGGCCAACCTCCCAAGCCACTCAGGATTTCATCAAGTTGACAATTGAACCCCTTAGCTGGGGGCCCCTCCCTCATCTTCAAGGCAGCAGTAGCTGGTGGAGTCCTTCCCACCTCAGATCAACACAAAGCCTGCCAGGTGCAGCTGTCTAGGGCTTCCTCTCCATGAAATCCTCCCATGCATCAGCTCCGTTACCTCAACCACTGACCTGCTGGTTGAGCGTAAGAGAGCATCTTCACAGCACAGGTCCCTCACTGCTCTGCAGAGGAGCCTGGATCCAGGCCTTTGGGCTCTTAATCTAAACTAATCCGTATCTTTGGCTTCCCAAGTGGTTCTATGCTCCTTGTCACTTCAGAGAGACACGTGGGCCTCCTTTCTGGCTTGTCACCTGTGAGACTGTCTTTGGAGCACTTGTCACTCCGTTTTTCCCGTCTTCCTTCAGTCTGCTCCTGGGACTGGCACCCCATCAGGGTGAGACTGTCCTTGCCTCCTGGCTGTGCTGTGTCCCCCACGCTTGGGCACAGAGTATGTTGTTCACATGGATATAGATAAGTGCTTCACATGTGGTTTTGGGGGAGCCCCTCGCTGCCATTGGCAGCATCTGCCATTCCTCTGCCGGAAAGTCTCTTGGGGCTGATTTTCAAGCTGCCAGGGTACCAGCCACCAGCTTGCAGAACCCCCAGGTGGCTGACAGCCCGTTGCTCCCGCCAGCACGAGCCCTCCGTAAGGGCTCCCCTTGCCTTAACAAAACATTCCTCCAGTTCTCAAGCACAGTGGCAAGCTCACTCACCTCATGACCCTTCTCTCTAGGAGGACCCTGACAGCGTGCCCCCCATTGACGTCCTCTGGATCAAAGGGGCACAGGGAGGTGACTACTACTACTCCTTCGGGGGCTGCCACCGCTACGCAGCCTACCAGCAGCTGCAGAGAGAGACCATCCCTGCCAAGCTGGTGCGGTCCACCATTTCAGACCTGAGGATGTACCTGGGCGCGTCCACGCCAGACTTGCAGTAGCAGCCTCCTCATCACCCCAGCCCCGCTTCCCCGAGCTCAGAAGACACAGGCGGCCCCCAGCGAGTGGGAACTACAGCAGGGCTATGTTCTCTTTATACCTAAGGGGGACCTTCTGCCTCTCGGTGCCTCTACACTAGCCCCCCAGGACCAGGAGTAAGGGAGCCCCCTTGTCCTGTTCGTGAAAAGACATCGTGCGTGGCCGTAACGCTGAAAGAGAACCAAGAGGAGGAAGTGAGAAAGGAGATGGACATGGAGACAAGGATTCACTCCATGGTTACTTTTCATATCTCATCACTACACGAACTAGGTAGTAGGAAGTAAAGGAAAACCTAGGTCACCGTGGCGTAAGGGGGAGAGGCTGGTTTTCCCCATAACCTGAATCCTGGGACAGACAGTTTGTGTCAAGCTATCTGTTGACAGGTATTGTGTCAAGGACTCAGTGAAGGCAGGGCTTCCTCAGTAATCTTTGGCCTTGCCCTCATTGCTCCTTACTTCCTGGTCACAAGATGCTTGTTGTATTTCTAGGAACCACGTCTGTGCTCGAGAGAAACCCACTGGACCAACTTTTATCAAAAAGGAAAATCTCATTCAGAGGTTCAGGGTCCTGGTCTCTGCATATTTGGGCAGTGTCCTTGGTCTGAGCTGGCCACCATGGCCGCCCACAGTTGCAAGGAAAGCAGACTTAAGGGAAAGCCATCACAGCTGAGCATGACTGCCTTGTTGGCCCCCTGGAACTGGCGCTGTGCCTCCTGCAATAAAACTGGGATCCCCTTAGCAGGAGAGGAAGAAGTGTGTATCAGTTAGCCTTTGCTACGAAACAAGCCATCCCCAAACCTCACAGCTACAAAAGTACTCGTTTTCCCATGATTCTGTGGGCTAGCATTTGGGGCTAGGCTCCCTTGGGCAGCTCTGCTGGGCTGGCGGGTCCTGCTCAGGAGCCCACAGTGAAGGGTCACCTCAGCTGGGACTGCTTGGGCTGGGATCACCTCAGTCCCATCTTGTGGCAGTTGGGTTGGCTTGGTTGTTCTCGTTGCCCCTCTATCAGGTCAGCAAGGGCTTATTCTCAAGATGCCTCAGGGGTCCAAGAGTGAGAGTAGCCCTGACAAGGCAGGGGCTGGAGAGGTGGCTAGCTGTTAAGAGCACCCACATGGTGATTCGCAACTGCAGTGCCAGATGACGCGACGGCCTCTTCCTGCCTCTGTGGGCACAGGCATACATACGTCTGCCAAGCACCCAGTGACATAATGTTTTTTTGAAGTGACAAGGTTTCTACAGCCCTGGTGCCAGGACATTGTCACTGGTGCTCTGTTCATTCCTCAGATTTAAGGGGTGCCAGGGGACCCAGCTCTCGATGAAACTGTAAAGAACACAGGGCTATTGTGTGTCACAGATGAATCTTGGTGGGCAAGTGACAATTTCTCACTCCCACACATAAGCACTCCTCATGCAAAGGGCCTTGCCAAGTTTTAGCCTTAAGTGACAGTTCTTAAGACCTAGAAGTGGTGGCATGGGGTCTCCAAAAGCCGGGTACCCCAGCCCCAAGGATGGCTCACCAGCAAAATGGGGTGTGTAGTGGGGCGTTCTAGGGGTGCTTCTGCAGACAGTCCTGCAAGGCTGAGGAGAGGCGCAGAAAGCAGCCGAGTGAGCTGGCACTCGCTACGCTGCCTAGAGGCCTTAGTCGAGTGTCATTTTTGAACCTCTGTTTTCCCATCTTAACAGTGAGGACAACGGCTTTCCCACCCACTGAGTGTCCCAGAAAGTGAAATTGAAAGGGATAAAATGCAACATGGTGCTTGGACCAAAAAGAGACAGGGAGAGCGAGAGAAAGCATTAGCAATGTAGGCTCATATGGTCAGGGATTTAGTTCCAGTTTGGGCAACCATACAACTGGATGGGCTGGATGAAGAATGTATTGCAACTTTCTGTAAATCTAAAGTCATTCTAAAATAAAATTTTATTTAATTAAAAAAACCAGACACAATGCACTGGCTTTAGCCCAACAGTTTGTGTTCGATGGACCTTGCCCTTGGAATTTCAGGCAAATGACACAGCTTTTTTGTATTGGGCCCTTGGACTGTGTCCAGGATACTTGTGCTCTGGACCAGCTTGGGCAGGTATTTCCCTTCCCTAGAAGGAGGGTGGCATGGTTTTCCAAGCTTTGAAGCCCTAATTTTGTGACCAGGGTCAGGAGAACAGAGGATGTTCTTGCCAAGTGCTGTCTTGGAGTGTCGCTGTCTCTAGTGAAGGAACCCCCGTGTCCCTGTGGAGAGAGGTGTTTGCAGGCCATGTACACCACCTGAAGGATGCCTCCATTTGGAGAAACCCAACCAGCAGGCCTCAAAAGAAGCAGAGGACGGGGTGGAGGTCATTTAAGAATGGTAGCTGGGAGCCAAGTGTGGTCCAGACCTGTAATCCCAGCATTAGAGAGACTGAGACCAGATGACAAGTTCAGCATCAAGACCACTGGGAGGTGGTCACGCATGCCTTTAATCCCAGCACTCAGAAGGCAGAGACAGGCGGATGTCTGTGAGTTCGAGGCCAGCTTGGTCTACAGAGTTCCAGGGCTGTACAGAGAAATCCTATCCCAAAAAAACAAAACCAAACCAAACATCCTCATGGGAAGCATAGCGAGTTCCAGACCACCCTGGAAAACTTAGTAAAATCCTCTCCCTGCATGAAAATAGAAACGGTCGGGTGATATAGCTTGGCAGTAAGAGTATTTGGCTGGGGTACCTGATTCACTCCTCAGAAAAGGGGGGGAGGGGTGCCTCAGGGAGAAAGGGGAGTGATCAATTGGGACTGAGCTGCAGTTTCTGCTTCCACCAGCAAGTGGCGCTGCTTTCCCGTCCCTAAAGCAGAACTGTGGTTTGGGATTGCACCTGACTGGAGGGCTTGGTTCAGGGAGAGGGATTGTGGTGGGCTGAATTGAAGCTTGGGTTCCCGCCTGAGGAGGCTCAGGGTCACCCTGCCTGGGCTATACTTGTACCTTAGGGGTGCTGGGTTCCTCTACAAGAGGCATCTTCAAGAAGCTTTCTGAGTTCTCATGATACCATGTGTCCCTTCCACTGCCCCCAAGAAAAGGCAATGTGTAGGGGTCTCCAGGGTTCCGTGAGGGGTCCCAGAGGCTCCATGAGGCCCAGGAACCAACCCCTCCATGGTAGATTTAGGTTTTATTTTCTCCGCTTTATTAAGATGGTCTAATCTTAATTAGTTAAGATTACCTAATTAGTTAATGGTTGCATGCCTGTAATCCTAGCACCTCAGAGGCCAAGGTAGGAGTATTGCAAGTTTAGGGTAAGCTTGGGCTATGTTGTGAGGCGGTCCCCCCAAAAACACAATAGATATTAAGATCTTAAATAATTAAATATTTTCCGTTAAAACACTAGGGGCAGGCTGGAGTCCATCATGATTCCTAGACCTGGCTGCCCCTTTAGCCATTTAGGGCAATGAGTTTTGGCACCTGCTCTTCCAGAAGTCTACCTGTCTGCAGCATTGCACATGTGTGTGTGCACGTGAGCAAACGTGTGTAGTTGTGTCGCCTACATGCATGTCTGTGCATCACACATGTGCCCGGTGCCCACAGGGGCCTGAAGAGGGCACTAATCCTCTGGAACTGGGTGCAAACGGTTGTGGGCCCCTGTGAAGGTGCTGGGAATCGAACCCTGGCCCTCTGAAAGAGCAGCCAGTGCACTGAGCCATCTCTCTAGCACCCTTCTTAAAACGCTGTTTTGGGGTGGATCTCTCTTGGCAGTGGCCACGCCTCCACTGGCAGCCATACTCTTCTCTAGCTCTCTCAGACTGGGGTCTGCTCCTCAGCCATATTTTCTGAACGGCCTCCCCTACCTGCTGCTCCCTGTCTGATTTATTTTCCTCATCACTCTCTCTGGTTTTCTCCTGTCTCCACTGATGTCTGCCTTGCCCACTGAAATGTGAGTCTTGGCAGGTCTTCTTCCCCACTTATCACCCTGAGCCCAGCACAGACAGCAGTTGAGCAAATACATTCCTTGTGAGGGAGGCCATTCTTTTCTGTTGCTGCCTGGTGTTCCAGGGGATGACTGACCCTGTGTATCAGCCGTTCTCCTCTTAGCCAACACTTGGGGGTCCACTGACTGCTTGATCAAGGTGTGATCCCCACATCCCATGGTGTGCTATCAGCTACCTAGAAGTGGGACAGCTTAACAACACAGAGTTTCCTGACCAGTTTCTCCTTATCAGTGACCTCTCCAGATGGGTTGTTCCAAACGCTGCCCAGGCAGAGCTTGGGACTCTTTTTTTTTTTTTTTTTTTAAGATTTATTTATTTATTATTTATACAATGATCTGACTGCATGTGTGCCTGAGTGCCAGAAGAGGGCACCAGATCTCATTATAGATGGTTGTGAGCCACCATGTGGTTGCTGGGAATTGAACTCAGGACCTCTGGAAGAACAGCCAGTGCTCGTAACGTCTTGAGCCATCTCTCCAGCCCTCGTGGGGACTCTTCTTCCAATGTACAGCCCTTCTTTTGGACCATGATCATGGTTAAGAATAAAAGAAAGCTCTAAGCCCTTTCCCCTAGCTTGGCAGCTTACAACCACCTGTCATGCTCTTCTGGCCTCCATGGTCACCTCTACCCTCATGCACATACTTACACATAAGCATGCATATAATTAAAAAATACATTTTTTAAGAAAGAAAAATACACATTTTGAACCCTTTCTGTGGCCCCCCAAGCTCAGCAGACGGCTTTTGAGGCTCTGTACCCAGCACTAACAGCATTCCTCACAGAGAGGAACAGGTCTGCGCAGATGTGGGGTGAGGAACCAAATGAACTCCAGCTGCAGACCACTCGGTGAGGATGCGCGGAGCCCGACCAGCCTGCAGCTAGAATAGTCTCTCTGGGTGGTCCCTGAACTGCTTGCTACCCTGGACCCCAGAGCACTAGGCTTCAAATGGGCCGGGTCACAGGTGCCAGTGCTGGAGACAGCAGGCCAGGTCTGGAGTCTGGTCTCTGGGAGAAGCTTGACTGGCCTGGCCTGGAAGAGGCCTAAAGACCTCAGAACTTCATGCTGGGTTTATCGAACACACCTGGTTCCTGATTCACTGGGGAGCTGCCTGCTTCCCCAGCCCCACAGCCCTAGAGGTGGACAGGATAGAAATGATCTTCCCTGTTGCACAGATAGGAAACTGAGTCTCAAAATGAGCAGCCACCTGCCTGGGTGCTCCAGCTGTCTCCGCCCCATACCGGAGGGGGCCCTTGGAGGCTCCTGCCCTGGGGCCCCATCCTGAGCCTGACCCCGGCTTTGCCTGACAGATGACCTCAGCTGCTGCCAATCCATTGGTTCCAGCTCCGGGAGGAGGGAAGAACAAAGCACACTTTGTGGCCGGCTGTCCCCTCACCCGGCGCGGCGCGGCTGCCTCCGGGACCCCCTCCGGAACTCCCGGCGACGCCCCGGGCCGACAGCCGTGTAATGTCTTCCAGGCGCAGGCTCTGCACGCAGCCGCTGGGCCGCCTCCCTGTCCCTGAGCCGCCTCTGCGCTGAGAGCTGGCCCCGGGTACCAGGCAGGTGTAGCCACCTGACAGCCCAATGCACCACCTTGGGGTTACCACTTTTGGGTGGGAAACACTAAAGCTGTCGATGGTGTCCTTATGGCTGCTGCTTTGTTTTGTGGCTTGTCACTTTAGATCGGCAGTCCTCGGTTCTGTGTCTGTGCCACTGACTAGCTAACCAGCTCTCGAGAGCACCCTTCTTCACAGCAGTAAGGACACTGACTGTGCTGAGGCTGTCTTCCACCTTGAAGTGTCAGGATCACCTTGGCAGAAGTAGTGTCCACCCTCATTTAAAAAAGGAAAAAAAAACCCAATTCCTGGCTACCCTGATCATAAGTGAACCTCTCCAAGTCTCAGTTTCCTACTCTCCCCACGCAGCTGTCTTACCGGAGAGCACACAGCTGGAAGCAGGTGCCTGGCCTGAATGGGTCTATTCAGAAACCCTGATATTTTTAGGACTCTTAGTGGAGGCTGCAGCAGCCCTCGGGCTTATAGAAAAATCCAGAGGTTCTTTCCTGACCCAAAGACCTCTCTCTCTCAAGTAGCAAGTGCACAGTCCTTCTGTGGCTCGAAGTCATGCAAAGACATGGCCTGCCAGAGGCCACTGAGAGGAAGGGGGAGAGAGGCCAAGGCTTAACTCCGAGGAAGCACCATCTTGACCGCCCAGATGATGTGAGCAGGCAAAGAAGTATGATGAGGATCTAGGAAGTTCTTGAAGGTGGAGCCAAGGTCTTGCTCGTGGCTAGGACTATGTCATGAGCCTCACTCAGCAGCTAGTGCCCTAAGACACTCAATGAAGCACGGACACATGGTGGGACCCAGTTCCTGGCAGCCCAAGGAGTGGGGAAGGAAAGGAATACAGTTCTAAAAAACCCAGGAGAAAACGGTGTCCATGCCACCTTTACAGGGATTTGGAGGGCTTGCTGGTGCCTTTGGGGATCACTGATCTTGAGTTTCTGAGTGTTGGCTTTGTCTTGGAGAAAAGGCTCTCTCACGGGGTGTGGATGGGCACCGAGGGGCCCACTGTGCTTTCTTAGTGCTGCTGGTTATCTCGCCTGGGGGAATCTTCTGCAGGACAGCACGGTTGCAAAGGGATCCTCTGTCCCCTTGCTTCGGTGCCCTCTCCTGTTTTTCTGTACTTAAGCACACACCATTTCTGGGGCTTGTTCTCCAAATGCAGATCTTATGCTCCTCACAACTACACCGAGAGCCAAGTGCAATGGCCACCTCAACCTTGCACATGAAAAGCCAAGATTCACCCAGGTGAGGTCCAGAAGTCTATCCTGGATGATGGCCCTGGAAGCTGATCTGATCCAGCCACAGGCTGCTGTCTCTTGAAGGTCTATTGCTCTAGGAAATAAATGCCCAGCAACTGGAAGAAGAGGGGCCTTCCGCTTAATTCAGTATGTATGCATGGAGTTCCTCCTAAGATTTTAGTCTGTCCGTGTGGCTTCCTGCCTGAAAGTGTTTGAAGGTCACATTTAGAAAACCACTCCAGGCTCCTCACAAAGACCTCAGGGCCTTTGCAAGCATTCCTCCCCACCCCCTTAGAATGCCCTCTCACAGAGTAGCCCAACTTACTGACATCTTTCATTTCGCAGCTGAAATGCCTCCTCCCTGAAGAGGTCTCCTTTCCCGCTCTCTACCTCCTCAGCAGCCCCCACTTCTTTTTCTTCCTCTTTATTTGTAGCTATTTCATCCCTAAGCCTGTGTTTTTGTTCTCTTTCTTGCTATCCCTCCAGGATGTAAGCTCTGTGCAGTCAGAGCCTGGTGGACAGAGTGCCTAAGTTCCCTGGGTGAAACAGCTGGGGTGAGGAAGTGCCCGGAGAAGAGCAGGTGAGGGGGCAGGCATTCAGGGTGCTCCTCAGTGGAAGGCTGCAATGGCTGATCTTGGCTGTCAACCTGACACACAGCTTTTTCTGGTTGTTGGTTGATAGAAAGTGGCCCTGCCCACAGTGGGTGGTTCCATCCCCAGGCAGGTGGGTCTGGGCAATATAAGAAAGATGGCGGAAAGTGAACTGGAAACAAGCTCACATTAACTCAGAGCAGTGCTCTCTGGTTTTTATGATTCAAGCTCTTGCCTTGGCTCCCTTGGTCGACTGTAACTTGTAAGATGAAGTAAACCTTTTCCTCCCCAAGTTGCTTCTGGTCATGGTGCTTAGCATAGAAACAGAAAGCACACTAGAACGAAGGCTCGAGCACAGGTAAAGGTGCTTGCCAGCAAGCCAGATCTCATCAGTTAGTCCCTGGGCAGCCACTCAGTAGAGGAGAAAATGGAAAGAGGACAAACTGTTTTCTAACCTCCACATGGGTGCCAAAGCATACCCATGAGCGAGCTGTCACATGCAGTCACTCATTCTTATTACAGAGAGAGAGCTTATGTGCTCCACACATGTGCAGAACCCAGAGGCACTGAAGAGGCATCAGATCCCTTGGAACTGGAGCTGTAGACAATTGTGAGCAGCCATGTAGGAGCTTGGAAATGACCCCAGCTCCTCTGGAAGAGCATTCAGTGCCCTTAGCTCCTGAGCTGTCTCTCTAGCACCCAGACTTCTATATTTAATTGCATATATTTTAAAGCAATTTGAAACTGGGTTTTTCTATGTAGCCCTGGCTGTCCTGGGACTTGCTCTGTAGACAAGGCTGGCCTCAAACTCACAGAGATCCTCCTGCCTCTCGGGCGCTGGGATTAAAGACATGTGCCACCACCACCTGGCTAAAGTCACTTTTGAGGTACAATTTACTTGCAACAAAATGAGCCCATTTTAAGTGTTAGAAAACATTTCTGTCTTTGTTTTAATTTTGTTTATTTGGTTAGTTTATGCATGCACCATATATGCATATGCACATGTATGCATGCCTGGTGCCCATGGGAGGTCAAAAAAGATGACAGATCCTCTGGAACTGGAGTTACAGATGATTGTTAGCCACTATGTGGGTGCTGGGAATTGAACCCGGGTCCTCTGGAGAAACAACCAGTGCTCTGAACTGCTAAGCCATCTCTCCAGCTCCAAACAGCTTGATAAATTTACACAGCCACAGAACCATAGCTGCAGTCAAACACAGAGCATAGCAGTTACCCCATGAGTCTGTACTCATGCCCCCGAAACCCCTTCACCAGAGTGTACAGAGGGACATAGCTCAGTGGTAGAGCATTTGCCTAGCATGTGTGAGGTTCAGGGTTCAGTCCCCAGCACCACCACAGCAAAAAGTACCAGAGGGGGGAGGGCAGCCAAAAAGCCTTGCCAGTGGAAGGGGAAGCCAGGGTCCTCATCACATCCAAAAGGTACCTGAACACAGGGAACAAAGTGGAAACATGGTGCACGTGGAGCAGATCCTAACAAGACAACGTCTGAGAGGCTGGGAGGCCCAATGGGAGAGCTCAAGGGCCCCGGAACCACAAGCCTCAGACAGACAGAGCGGGGTGCAGCCAGCGAGCATGGTCCACTGGGTCACATCCTGAGTGGCCTGGTGATGGGCAGACAGCAACCCCCTCCACACACACACACAATGATATAACGAGTGGAGAGCTGTAAAAATGAAAGACAGAAAGCTGGAGGGATAATTTGGCAAAAATACATGCCCTATATGCCTGAGGACCTGAGTGCGATCTCCTAAGTCCACTTTAAAAAGCTGGGTGGCACACACTTGTAACCCCAGTGCTGAGGAGAAGGGGGCAAGCAGATTCCTGGGGCTTGCTGGCCACTCAGCCTAGCCAAAGCGGCAAACCCCAAGCCAAAAACAAGGGGATAACACCCAGGCTTACCTCTGACCTCCACACGAACCTCACACACATATGCATGATACCCACCAACACATGTACACACGCATGCACACACACAAAAGACACAAACACCCATGTCCTCCTCAAGATACCAAGCTGTTGCTCTAACAGTCTGTCTGTGTTAATCCGGGAAGGCTTTCCAGAGGAGGGGGCCTGGAAATAGGAACTTGACGGAGTGCATTCTCCTCTACTTACTCTAAAGTTATGGAAATGGAAGCACAGAGAGGTAAGGAAACTTGTTCAAGGACACACAGGAGGAAGAGAGAAACAGGGGCTGGATGCTCGGGACTCGGGGCCCCAACCCACCATTTCTTCCAGGTGCCAGGTGGGACCCAGAGCAGCAGGCAAGAGAGAGCCTGGGGAGAGTGTCCCAGCCAGAGTCTGGAATCCATTTGCCAGGCCAGCAGTGTTTTCCCAGGGAGAAGTGGGAGCCCCTGGCCCGGCCCCTCCCCAACACCATCTGTTCCCTGTTTATTTATTTATACTTAAGTCTCACCCTCCAACCCGGCTGGGGGCACCAAACATACCAGTATCCCTGCAGAGAGGGGCTAAGGGGACAGAGAGGCTGTCAGACCCTGCAGGCGCAGGCAGGGCAGGCTCATGCTGTAGCTCGGCTGTCCCTTATTTCTTGCTGGAGGCCAACCTGTGCACTTGGAAGGGCATATCATGGTGGATAGAGCCCAGCATGCCCGTGGTCAGCAAGACTGCTGCCGGGGTCCAGTAGCTCTGTGCGGAATGTCCATCCTGTCTCTGCAGAGGCAGCTTGTACATCACTGAAGGTCCGCTGAGACAGAGCCCCTGTGCCCTCTCCTGGACTGTCACCCCAGGCCCTGGCCTTGTGTAGGACGTTAGTGATGCTGGTGCTCTGCCTGAGGTCAAGACTGTCCTCTGAGCCTCCTCTCATCCACGTACAACAGCAGTTTCATCTCTGTCCCCCGGAAGCCACCCTGAAAGGCTGGTACTGCCTGCCTGCCACAGTGGCACCTAATGCGAACTCCAGGAAGCTGGGCCCTGCTGCTTACTAACACCAGCGCTCTGAAGGTCCAGCTGGGAAGAAAGTTCAGGCTGCCTGGGGCTTCTCGGTAGTCACCCACTCTAACCCTTTGCATACAACCCTCCTCCTCCCGAACTATAAGGCCAGGGTGCTTTCCCCCTTTCCCAAAGGCACCTTTCCCTTGGTCTCTCCCAGTTTGAGCCTTCACCTACAGTGATTGCAATCCTCTCTGTTGACATTGAGCTTTCTGAGAGTTCTACCAGTTCTCTGTGCTGCTGCCTTGAACTACCACATAGCTCATCTTAGGCTCACGGAGGTCCCGCTCTATTTCACAGAAGCCTGGGTCCCCGTTCCTGCTCACATCTCCTGCTTGAGCCTTCCTCCCTCACTGAGGTTCCTATCTTCAGGTAATCCTGACTCAGTGTCCCCTCTGGGCTCAGGGCCCTTTGCACAGCACACAGGGTTAGGGTCCCATGGTGCCCTCAAAAGGCTTCCTGGAAAGACATGGGACATGTGGGTAGACCCTGGTTCTGGGGTCCATACTGCTCAGATGAAACCACGGGAGCAAATGTCTACAAAGCGGGGGAGCACTTCAGATGAGTCCCCTGTGGTGTGGGGTGGGGGAGGACTGCAATAGGAGTCCCAAGAGACCAGAGAAGTAGAAGGGGACACACACCCCTGCCTGATGGGCCCTGGGGAAACTGAGGTTTGTGAGGAGCTTCCATCCGCCAGGGGCTTGCAGAAAATCTGCTTTTAAACCTAGGCTCACCCCACACCCCAGCTACTCTGCAGCCACACAGCCAGGCCTCCCAGGGCAATACCGGGGTAAGTCCACTTCAGGTCCTGCATTGTCCAGGCCTAGCGAGAAGGGGAAACCAGAAACCACAGGAAGGATGTGAATGGGGTGGGGAGAGCAGGCAGGTGTCCAGGGTGCTCGGTGCTCGATCTCCCACCCCCGAGGACCCCTGGCCCTTGCTGGGCCTCCTCATCTGGCCTCCATGTGCTCGTACTGCACCTGAGTACACAGGCTGGCCAATCTATCTTGGACTGTCAGAGGATCAATAGGGCTCCCAAGGCCAGCACAGCAGGGCGCTGGATGAGGTCCCTAATGAAAGCCAAAAAGGGGACCTGGTGGCCATAGCCAGGCAGAAGAGAAAGGACAGGCTAAGAGTGGGCTCTGCTCTGGAGCCAACATTTTAATAGCAAGAGAGTGGCCGGAAGGCCCAGCTCTCAGTGCTGAGACCTGTGGGTTCCCCTGTGTATGGAGGTGGGGAGGGGAAAAGCAGGCTGGTTTCCAAGCTCATGTTGCCCCTGACCTTGAGGACCTGTCCCTTACCCTCTGTGAACTTTACTTTTGGAAGTGAAGGGCTGTAGCTATAGCTTAGTGGTAGAGTATTTGTTTGTTTGTATGAGGACTTCATGCCCCTTAAGGAGGACCAGGGCAGAGATTGCACTGTCTGCTATGGTCCCACAGGGGGTCCAGAAGGCACAAGCCAAATAAGTCTCCTTTTAGAGAGAAAAAAAGTCACCAAAATTTGAGTATAGAAATAGGGTGCATTTGGCCGAGCCCTACCAGCAGACCTGTCACTATCTTAGCTCACCTATGTATCCAGAACACAGCAACCAGAGACAGGGTGGGGAGTTGGGGGGTAGGGGGTGTCAGAAGGGGCCTGGCTGGGTGGGGGAGGGAGGCTTGCCTGGCTGCACTGCTGCTGAAATCTTGCTCCCTGTGGACACGTTAGCTGCTTAGATCACAGTGACATCTGATATCAACATGAGGCAGGAACTAAGGGAGCTGCCAGGCGGATGCTACCTTCATCATGGACCAAGCTGAAAAGAGCAGAAACTGGACAGGTCAACACCCTGTGCCCCTCCCCAAAGGCTTCCTGCCCTCAGTACCTGATCCGAACCTAAGTGTGAACAAATAACAGAGGAACCAAGCGATCTGTAGATTTAAGACATCATCAAGCGGCTAGGCATTTGTGGTGCACGCTTTTAATCCCAGCACTTGGGAGGCAGAGGCAGGCGGATCTCTGAGTTCCAGGTCAGCCTGGTTGACATAGTAAGTTTCAAGCCAGTCAGGTGTATACATTAAGACCCTGTCTCAAACATACACACACAAAAGAAGAAAGGTGGAAAAATATCATCAACCAGGGTGTGTCTGAAATCCCAGCCCTGGGGAGGCAGAATCTGAAGGGCCATCCTGGGTTACACACCAAGGAACTGCCTCATAAACGAATGAAGTGAAAGTTGTGAAGTTAAAGAATAGTTAAGAGACTGTTCCAGAGAAAGGAGACAAAGAGATGTTAAAAACTAAATGAAAAATAAATAAATAAGTATAAATAAATAAATATCCTGTCTGCCGCTGGATGCTGGATCAGATAACGTTTCACTGGTTTGCTGTGAAGTCACAGTTGGACAGGCTGGTAAAGTGCCACATCACTGTACCAGTGCTCTGGCTTTTGTGTTCTTCCTGTGATTTTGTAAAAGAACATTTTTGTTTTCTATAAAAAAAAAAGATACATGACCTTAGAGATAGGAAGAACTGTGGAGGCAACTGATGGATGCTAAAAAAAAAAAAAAAAAAAAAAAAAAGTGCCAAGCAGAGCAAAATGCACCATTTAAGGAGTCTAAGGCCAGACCATACAGCAATACTTTATCTTCTAGCCTTTCTGTATAAATGTCATTGCAAAGCAAAAGCCAAATGTGGATGTGTCCAGTCGGTGGAACTAAAACTCAGTGTGCATGGGTAACATCCTGAGTCCTTGGCACATGGGACTTGCATCCATCCTCACAACCACCCCTGTGACCACTTCCCCTTTGTGTGGATAACAAAGATGCTGAGTATCTTGTCCACAGCTAGAGGAGATAGCTCACAGATAATGATGGTGGCAGTCGTGGTAGTGGTGGTGGTGGTAGTGTTGGTGATGGTAATGGTGGTGGTGGTCTGGGGCTTGTTGTTTATGCTGGCTGGTGGGGTTTTCTTGCTGCTGTTGTTTGTTTGAGACAAGGTCCAGTGTATAATCTGAGCTGGCTTGAATGCAGTAATGGCATCAGGACATTGATCGGACACTGTCGTAGAGTGCCGTCCTGTGGCATGACTCTGTCCAGCCATTACCGTCTTACCTTCAGAGCAGCATGTTTCCTAGAACGAGACTCTCACAGAAATGGTCATTCATAATCTCTCATAAAAGAGCTGGGGGAGTCATCAAAACTTACCTGACCACACCCTTTTCTGTCACCTCAGCCACACATGGCTTCAGTGGCAGCTGAAGCAAAGGAGGGGGCCGGCTTGCTCAGCTGCTTTCAACTCCCAGGGGTGGTATTGCCCGGAGCAGGCTGGGCCCTTCTACATCAATCATTAATCAAAAATAAAAATAAAGATGCCCCACAGACTTGCCTACATGCCAATCTGACAGAGGAGTTTTCTCATTTGAAGTTCCTCTTCCCTAATGTCCCTGGTCTATGTCAAGTCGGGGAAAGAAAAAAAAACTAACCAGGAACGTTCTTGAGTATTACATTCACCTGGGGACCGTGAGCCAGTGGTGGCAGAAAGGACCTCAGCAGGGACCTCCCCAGATTCGGGGTGGGCAGTGAGGACGGAATTGGGATCTGTGAGCAGGGATGTGGCTGCCTTCTGCATACTCTTGAGACTGGCTGAAGTCTGGAGCCTTGGGTCAGTGTCAGTGCTGAGAAGTGAAGGGAAATATGAGACAGGAATGGGTTGCATCACGATCCTTGGAGGGTGGAGAGAGGCTGTTTCCTGGGAGGAAGCCAGGCCACTCTCCTTCATAGCACTACCCTTAACAGGAGGCTGTAAAGAAGAAAACAGCCCTTCACTCTAGCTCCCAAGTTTCCAGGTGCCAGGGAGTGAGTGGTCCACTTAGGGGTAGCTGGCCCTCAGGAGGTAGCCCTTACCTTCCTGAGGGCAGGACTGCATCACTAAGCCCTAGTGGCTGCAGCATCCTCTAACCAGCGGTTCGAGTACAAGGTGCTTTGGCCCTCACTGTGGACAGGGGTGGGGAAGTCCTCCCCCTGGGGCAGGCCTTACCTCCTCCACACATCAGCCTGTCCCTGCGTCCCATGTCCCATTGCACTGTTGTGGCTGCATCTCCAGGGTGAACTGACAGAAGAATAAAGGAGCAGCCTTGCTCTTTGGGGTCTTCCCTCGAGAAAGGACCGCTTCTCTAGGTGGGAGGAGCTGAGCCCAGCCTCAAACCAGGCGGGAGATTTCACTGTGTGCACAGACACATTACAAAACCACCACCCTCGGCAGCACATGCAGACCTCATTTCCAAAACCAAGTTTTTATGAGAAAACCTGTTTCAAGAAGAAAAGGCAGAGAGAGAGGACTGATGGAAGAAGACATCTGCCCTGCACACATACGTGTACACACAAGCATACCACACACACACACAATTGAGACAGGGTTTCTCTGTGTAGCCTTGGCTGTCTTGGAACTCTCTCTGTAGACCAGGCTCGAACATAGAGATCCACCTCTTCTGTCTCCTGAGTCGAGTACTGGGATTAAAGGTGCATGCAGAATATATTCACAGAATATACTTTTCAAGAATGAAACAAATGAGTGTGGTGGCGCAGACTTGTCATTCAGACACCAGAGCTAGAGCATCAGGAGTCCAAGCCAGTCTGGGCTACAAAGTGAGACCTTGTCAAACAAACCGATAGATAGATAGATAGATAGATAGATAGATAGATAGATAGATAGATAGATAGATAGATAGATAATCAGCACTACACAAAGACCTACAGGCAACCAAGGAATGTTGAAAGTGGGAAAGTAGTCTCCCCTAGGGAAGAGCACACCAATTGGCTATCCAGTACCAAATGCTCAGCCCTGCATACATACATACAAGTAACATTATACAGACTGAGCAGGTTCAGGTTATGTATGTATAGACATATATTCTTATAGCAACATTTAATGAAAAAAAAAAGGCCATTTGAAAGAGAGCAAGGAGGGGTACATGGGCGTATTTGGAGGAAAGAAAGCGAAGGGGAAATGGTGTACTTATATTACAGTTTCAAAAAAGAAAGTAGTTTTAAAAAATGAGTGAAGCATGTGTGGCCACACCCAGCTTTTTACATGGATTCAGGTGACCGGAACTCAGTTCCTTAACGCTTTTGCAGCAAGTGCAGTTACCCATGAAACTCCCATGCCCCCATCCACGATTACAACT
>CM053766.1:141021014-141124056 GCA_028658305.1 Pachyuromys duprasi | reverse complement strand
CTCTCTCTCTCCCCCAGGAATTGTAGGTGGTCTGAGGAAGACATCACTGGCCAGGAATTGGAACCTCAAAGATCCTCTGATAGATGCCCTGCCGGCTCTACCCCACCCCCAGGCCTGAGCTCTCCACAGCCCTTCAGTGGGAATTCATCAGTGCAGCATGTAGTTCCGGTGGATTTTATGGGCCAGCCGCAAGCAGACAAATGGAGAAGAAAAACATTCCCCTGGAGCCCACTGGCCTCTCAGAACCTAGCTTCCGCTCAGCCGGATGGATGCTGGGCTGTTTTAACCCTGTGAGGGAGCTGACCTCGGAGATGGATTCAAGACCCTCCCTGCTCCTGCCCTGAATTGACGATGCTCCTTCCCAAGCTTCCCCCAAACCTTTCCGCAAAGCTGATTCAAAGGTCCCAGATCCCAGGCTGGTAAGTGAGACGGTTCAAAGGATGAAGAAGCTTGCCCCCAAGCCTGACAACTTGAGTTTCATCCTTGGAACCCACACGATGGAAGAAGAGAACTGACTCCTGCAAGTTGTCTTACAGCCTCGACACAGGCATGATGGCACACACACCACAACCCCACAACAAACGAACAAACAAATAAAAATTTTAAACTCCAGATGCCTATTTGTGATCACAGCACATCTACTTACTGGGAAGTCCAGTATGCCAGACTGGCAGCCAAGCGTCCTATGAGAATGAGTCCACGGCAAACGCAGGAAGTAGGGGAGACAGGAGGGCCAGCATGGGTTTGCGCTCCATAGGAGGAGTTGGAGAAAAGATCTTAATCCTGGCTTTGCAGACAGAGCTGTCTCTCTGCTACCGGCCTCATGAGAAAATGTGTGCCATCCAGTGGGGAGCATGCCAGGTATGCAGAGTGCTGGCACTCGAATCTCAGCAGCCATTGTTACTGCTGCTGACCCCCCTTGCTTGCCCCTCAAACCTGACAGGGAGACCTCAGCACCCACATTTTATACCTGCCCGCGCCTCACTTTCCCACTTACCAACCAGGGTTTTGAGCATATTAAATGTCAGTCAGCCCCTACAGTCAACACTAACAGGAGTGTGCTGGGGGAGGGGGCAGGCAAGGGGTGGTGGTGATGTGAGTCACCTGACCATGGGTTCCCAGCTAAGGCTTCACAGACCAGCACTGTGCCTCCCGCTCAGCTCTGAGCCTGCCACAGTGTCCCCTTCATGCCAGCCCGTGCACTTTTGGGTGGTGACTCCCACTGTTTAAAATGACCCTGTGTGTAGCATGGAACCCTGTCTAATGTCCTTAACCACAAGAGGATATGTGTGTTAAGTCAATTTTGTTCAAATGTGAGGCATGATGGAACAGTGAACTCAAAGTGAGTAGCTGAAGGATGCACATTGCAAAAGGGGCCTCTCAGCAGAGGCCCCATCACCAAGGAGTTGGCTTGATAAAATGTGACTAGCCTGCCTGGTCTACAAAGTGAGTTCAGGACAGCCAAGGCTACACAGAGAAACCCTGCCTCGGAAGAAGAGGAGGAGGAGGAAAATGAGAAAGAGGTGATGCACTTGCAGCAACCATGTAGCCTAGAATCACATAGCATAGTGAAGCCCCCGGTACTGACAGGCTTGGGAGATGTGGAGGCATTGCCATGAGCTGCAGCACAACCAGCATCACTTGCTGGTGTGTCCACCATGCGCTGGTGCTGGAAGTCATGGACACCACAGTAAGCGCTCATTCTGTGGTGTCTACAGTGTCACCTGGGAAGCCTCATAGGTCAGGACAATGTTGCAGTTTATGAGAATTCTGCTCCCTGGACCTGAACAGCAGTGAGAACAGACTAATTAGAAGCACTTCATCTGCCTCCTGCAGTCTTGGCTTCCTCCCGGTGCATTCTTTCAGCTGTGACGTTGAGCCTCAAAAGCAAGAGGGGAGACTGAGACTCCAACCAAGGACCATGCATGGAGATAATCTAGAACCCCTGCACAGATGTAGCCCATGGCAGCTCAGTCTCCAAGTGGGTTCCCTAGAAAGGGGCATAGGGACTGTCTCTGATTGAACTCAGTGGCTGGCTCTTTGATCACCTCCCCCCGAAGGGGGAACAGCCTTTCCAGGCCACAGAGGAAGACAAAGCAGCCAGTCCAGAGGGAAGGGGAGGAGGACCTCCCCTATCGGTAGACTTGGAGAGGAAAAAGATGAGGGAGGGAGGAGCGTGGGACAGGGAATGAGGGAGGGGGCTACAGCTGGGATACAAAGTGAATAAACTGTAATTAATTAAAAAATAAATTAATTTTTTTAAAAAAGCAAGAAGGATACCCCAGAGAACAGGGTAGAAGCTGTAGCACCTGTGACCCAGTGTCTAAGGTCACCTCCACCAGTGACTAGAGCTGTCCCTTTGCCTGCCCACACAAGTGGTTTTTGCTATGATATTTTCACATATGTCTATAATATAATTTTAATACAGTCACCCCCTTTCCCTTTTCTTGTCCCATTGATGCCCTTTCCCTTCCCAACTATTCTTCCTTCTGAACACAGCTTCCACATTCAGGAAAGCTCCTTAAACAAGAAGCTAAACAACTAATAATAGCTTTAGGAAGTCCCTGAAACCAACCAAATTCACTAGGCCCATCCCTGCCAGAGTAAGTAATAAAAGCTGAGAATCTCGCTCAGAGATGCTGAGTGGAGCTGCAAAGGAGACTCTCCGGCAAGCCCAGGTGAAAAACCAGCCAAGCTGTCAGGAAGAGGTTTATACCAGAATCACTTGGAAAGGACACTCTCCAAACCTGTTGAGCTGCCTGCAGGCTATGCAGTGTGCTCCAAGTTCCCAGCTTTGTCATCTGTCACCAATGCTGGGTGGGTTTTAGTGATACAGCCATCTTTGAATCATTTCTGCTTCTGTAAGTAACCCCTCACCTATAGTCCTGTAAGAAACACTCCCTACCCCAGCCCCCCAAAAAACCTCATTGGTTCACCAAGTTGAAGTTTAGTGATATCCATACTTTTCTCTGACATGGGTTCCCTATCTGGGGTAAATAGACATGTGTGTGTGTGCGCATTCATGTGCATGCAATGGTTTCATCGGTCGATTACAGGAGCATATGTAAGATGCTATCTACCCAAGCTCGGGCAGATGATGAGTGGCCACACCACTGAGGAAAACATCCCTCCCTTCCCCAACAACCATTACCTGCCAGGAGAGACGGGTCCTCATGAACCCCTCCCTGACTCCATGATATGGTGTTGTTCGTGAGCACAGGTGTCCAGGCGCTGATGTTTATAGGTGCTGGATTCAAGGAATGAAGCTTTAGCCGGGCGGTGGGTCTGCAGGATTCCAGTTTGGCAGTGGGAGTGAAAGGGGAGCCAGTGGGGGGAAAGGGGAGCCATATCAGTGACACAGCCCTTCTGCTGACACAGCTCTTCAGGTAGAGCTGTCTTCACTGGGGGAATAGAAGCTATGTAGACCTTGGGGAGGTGGGGAGGGGTTTTCAGGAGAGTGAACATCGTTAGCTGGGGCTGAGGTCCTGGGAATGCTTCATGTGCATGGAGAGGAATTCCAGGTGCTCGGCTACCGGCTGCCTCAAGAGTTGTGAAGGTGGGAGGGTCTCAAAACTATGTGCACCAGGGGATGCAGGCACAGAACAGGGAAGGAGCGATCCTTACTCCTGCCGGTCTCGGGATTGGGATTTTCAGGGTTTGGACACGTCTGGGCCTCACTCTAGCTCCAGACTGGTTTCCCTGTTCACACAGTCCAGGAGCTCCAGAGTGATAGGCTGTTGGTTGGTCTCGTCTTGTGCATGTTGTGTGCAGGTAATCACAGCTACTGTGGATTCAAGAGTGTAATGGCCACGTCAGGCTTGGCAGACATCATAAGGGGTTACTGTGGCTGTTTAATGAATCATCAGAGACCCAACTGTCCCGTATTTCTACTCTGCCATCCTTGGGACTTCTGCTCTCATGACCTCAAACTGACTGCTGTGTCTCCAGGAATTCATCTACATTCCAGTCAGGAAGAAGGAAGGGTAAAAGCAGAAGCCGTCTCAGGAGTCTCTGTAATTTCATTTGGGGAAGGGGTCCTCCCTAGGAATCTCTGTCATCACCTCACCAGCCGCACTGAACCATACAGCCACCCCTAGTGTGAGGTAGGCTGGTAAGGGGAGTATCAGCTAGGCTGACTGTCACCCAAGACACAGTAGGACACTGTAGAAGAGATATGACTAATGTGTAACAGAGAGCCACGTTGGTGTACCCAACCTGACCACAGCCCAAAAATATACCTTTTGTGCCAGGACTACCATGGACCACATGTGGTAGATTGAAATGCTTTCGTATCATTAGGCAAACTCACTTAATGTAAACCTCTAAACTGCACCCAGATGCTTCTCTCAGGAAGCCTTCCCAGATTTCCCTGGGTCTCACATCTCACCCATGTAAGCTTTCATTACTATGACAAAATACCTGTGTAACTGGAGTTTTACTACTTTGAGGGTTCCTTAGTCCCTTCCACCCTTCTCTACCCTTCCAGCCCTCCAACCCTAGGTAAGATAGAGGCGAACAGAGGTGTTGTTATTGTTAGACTACTTCCTGGTGATTAGGGGTGTCAGGTTCCTTAGGGCAGGGTTGATCTTTGCTGACGGGAAATCCAGTTTCTTCTTCTCATCTCTTTGTGCATGATCCCCTGACAAAACACAACAAGCTGCAACCAACAGCAACCAGCAGCAGCAGGAGGAGGAAGAAGAGGAGGAAGAGGACCAGCAGCCTCTGTAGCACCTCTTGGCGCTCTAGCATTTATGTACCCTCTCAAGAGTCCCCAGAATTCCAAGTGTCATACATTTCCAAAAAACGTATCTGCAGCTGCAAATCAAACTCCTGCTGGAGCACAAGGCAAATCATAGTCCACTGCTGTGGACAAGCTAGAGCAGCCGCACATCCCACACCTGGGATTAAAGCACAAACATGTTCCCATAACGTTTCTGTATTTTCAAAGAAACCAAAAGTTCTCCCTACATACCTGGAATAAATGGCTTAAAAGAATGAAGGCTTTATTTGGACTCTGATTTTAGAGGTTTCTGTCTATGCTTACCGGAGCTATCATCTTGTTTGAACCTGGGATGAGGATGGAGCATTGTGGGGAATCAGAATCACTCACTTCATGGCAGCCAAGAAGCAGAGAAAGACCAGAAAAGGCTGCCGCCATGAGGCATGTTTCAAAGACCTGTTTGAAGTCACCCCCTTTCTCCAACCTGGTCCCACCTGTTAGTTTCCATGTCCTCCTACCAATGGCATCAAATTACAGGTCTGTCACTGGGGTCAGAGTCTTCATGAGCCAACCATTTCCCCAAAGGCCACTGGCTGGCAGAGGTCTTTATACAGGAACCTCTGGGGGACACTGAAACTGCAACCCTCTCTGAAATCCTCCTGTCCAAGCTGGGTAAACCCTCGGCAAATGTTCTACCCCAAAGCCACACCCCGGCCTTTACCATTCTCCTTGACCTCTTACATCATCTTGGTGACACCATCTCATTTGGAACTAGTGTCAAAGGCCAGCCGTAGCCAGCTAGGCCCTGCGGTGGGTCAAACCATTGATGCTTGGCTTCTGCTGGATAGCATTTAGCAAGACTTGTCCTTAGTGCTGCAGAGGGGAACGTGTGGTGGCACCAGCCTTCTCTCTTCCCTGTGAACTTCTGTTCTGTCCCCAGACTTGCATCTTCTGCAGGACAAAATCACACCATTATGGGTGATGATCAGATGCACTCCCCTGGGGCAGAGCTTTGTAAACATCTGAGCTTGAATTCCCTGTGTGAGCAATGTATGAAGGATAACTCTGAGCATTGCCCGACGTTGGGCCCCAGTGATTTACACAGCCTTCTGGTTCTCTAGTCTACTCATCTGCAAGATGCCATGTTAGTATTCAGCTCACAAAGCCACTCTGAGGATTGAAGGAGGGAATATATCACATCTAAGGAGAGTGCCTGGCATCTAGCAAGCTCTTCATGGTTTTATTTAAGAACTGAAGATGTGGCTCAGTTGGTAAGATGCTTGTCTGGAATGCATGATTCCCAGCACCACACAAAGCTGAGTACAGTGGTGCACAGTTGTCATCTTGGCTCTTAGATGATGGAGGCAGGAGCATCAGAAGTTACCTTGGCGACACAGAGTTTGAGGTGAGCTTCAGCTATATGAAACCATATCAAGTGTATATGTTGTCCCAATATACACTGTGTGTTCAACGAGAGAAGTACCAGGTAGCACATTTTTCTCCAACATATACACTGTAGTGTGCCTTAAAGAGTAGAGCTCTGGCCATGTCCATACATCTCTGTTCACCTTCTTCTACCTCATGACCAGCACTCACGCACCTACTCCTGCCTTGCTTTTACCACACGTGTTCTCAGGAAAGAGAAACCAAGCTGATAGCCCAGGTCTTTAATCCCAGCTACTCAGGAGGCAGGGGGATCATGAGTTTCAGACCAACCAGGGCTACACGGCAAGTTCCAAGTTACACTGCTTAACAGGAAGACTGCCTTTCAAGAAAGAAAGGATGAAAGGGGATGAGGAAAAAGGGGAGAAAAATAATAAAGGAAAGGGAAAAGCAAGAAAAGAAAAAAGCACGACAAAACAAAAGCTACAGGCTGAATAGAAGCCCCAGGAGTTCATTTGCTCCAAGACTATTCAGAGTCTTTAATATATTGGATCGCTCTAGGGCCTGTAACTTTTATTTTCATCTTAGAACCCTAGGCCAGAGCCACTGCTTCCAGAAATTCATCCTCAAAAATGGCGTGGAAAACAATTATATTGGTGAAAATACAGGTGTTTCAGTGGGACAAAACAAGAGAAGTTTGTCCCCTGTCCAGTGTCTGCACTTGACAACTTTCTGTCTGTGTGACTTTAAGGAAACCATTGGTGGGGACAGAATAATGCACAGGGAGTTAATGGGTGCCTGGCAGTTGCAAATGGCATATTCCTAAACTCATGTAGCCCTCTCAACCATGAGGTGCCTTTACTGAGGTCCCTGTCCTACAGATGGAAAAACTGAGATGCAGGTTCCTAAGCTCACATGGCAGGAAGTGCAAGAGACAATAGTGTGATGCTACGCCATCTCAGGAGTAGGTATGGCTTTCAGCAGGCTGCATGGTTCCCATGACCCATTCTTGCTTTCTTCTTTGCTAATAGCAACCCAGCACTCCGTTGCATGTGTGGTCCCCGGCAATGAAGACTATTTCAGCCACGTTTAGTCAAACCACAAGACCTGGCCAGTGGGAGTGAGCAGAAGTGAGGCTGTAACTCCCAGACAACTCCTCCTTGTGCCTCTATCTACCCCGACCCCTGCCTCCCCCACACACCCCAGCTGCAATGCAGACAGCATGGATTCAGCAGCCATTCTGGTACATGACACGGCCTAGGGAGTGGAAGACACATACAAGCAGAGAGGCGGCAGCATGGCCTGCATAATTGACTGAGCACTGCACAGGAAAACACCTTCAACACACAGGCCTGCAGCACCGATGCTGTTTTTTATCTGTCCACTGGGCCCGGGCAGTGGCCAGGTTATGTAGTTACAAAACTTTCAGGCTGCTCACATGGACATCCTGCACCTGTGTGTTGCTGTACTCAATGACAGCTATGACCTTCCAGTCATATATGCCAGGAGGAAAGGTTAACGTATGCAGATAAAATTATTGTTGTTATCAGGTCTCTCTCCTTTGAGCCTGTGTTGACCATCTTTGTTGTTTGTTAGGATTTCTGCAACTGAGGACTTCAGGATCCAGGTTGGGGAGATGGCTCAGTTGATGAGAACCTGAGTATGATCTGCCAAACCCATATTTAAAAGCTACATGAAGGTCTGGAAATTGGCTCATTAGTTAAGAACACCAGCTGCTCTTGCAGAGGAGTCGTGTTTGATTTCTAGCACCCATAGCCACCTCCAGTTCCTGGTTATCTGATGCCCTCTTTATGCCTCTGAGGGCACCAGGCATGTATGTGGTACAGACTTACACACAGACAAAACATCCATGAGTGTGACGTGATGGCACATTTGTAATCCCCATGCTGGGAACAAAGGCAGGCAGATCCCAGTGGCAATCAAGCTGATGGCCAAGATTAAACACACAGCAACCATGGGCTGGGCTTGTAGCCTTTTCATTCATTAGTTCATTCACTAATATGCTCGATATGGAACGATGTGCCAGGCTCCAGCCTAGCATGCTTTCGTGTACTCCCTGACTTCATAATGTGCCATCTGTTGAGGAAGGAAGCCAGAGATGGAGAACAAGCATGTCTGGCATCCATTTCTCTCTCATGAGGAAGCTGGCTAATTCTAAGAGCCAGGGGAGGCATGGAAAAGTGGACCCCACATCTTGCTGAGGGGCATGTGGATTGAGACAAGGTGTGGCCCTTTGTGCCCACAGTCATGCAGTCCTGGTGTGAGTATCATAAAGTCAGACATAAGCACAGTCACAAATCCACACATATAAAACTTGTGCACAAACACATATGTACACAATGCATGTAAGTACACACACACACACACACACACACACACACACACAGAGGAGTCACTGAGTCATATAGCAGAAGTTCACTTCTCTTTGCTTAGGGAGAAGCCAGAGGAAGCCACCAGAGTGCACTACTAAAGATGGAAGCCTGGTGATGAGGGCTTACCACACGTGCCAAGCAGCAATGAACATGTGTGAGATTCCGTGCACAGAACAGTGGCAAGGAAACAAAATTAAACAAAAGGAAATCCTCCAAGAAGCTGGTCTATGGAAAGTACCATCTGCAGTTTGACCCTCTCACACAAACCAGCACCATAGGTAATTAATAAGGACACACATTTATCCAGAATACATTTCTGAAGCAATGTCAGTGTGGCTGGTGTGGATTTGAGAGGAACTGGGGGAGGAATGGAGAGCGCTTAGACTCAAAAAACATTGGATGCACGTATGAAAGTCTTAATAAAAGTTATATTTAATAAAACTGGAGAGATGGCTCAGAGGTTAAGAGCACTGTCTGCTCTTCCAGAGGTCCTGAGTTCAATTCCCAGCAACCACATGGTGGTTCATAACCATCTATAATGAGATCTGGTGCCCTCTTCTGTACACGCACACAGAACATTATATACATAATAAACAAATAAATCTTTTTAAAAAGCTAGTCAAGTGAGCATCTGGATGGGGAACTAGAAAGAGAGCTCATGAGAGACCATAAGATGCTACACTGGGGTGGGAGCAGGTGGAACCACAAACAGACTCCAGTGAGGAGCCGCGCTAAACCCAAGCACACGCTTAGTCTGGACCTATCCAAAAGGCCAGGCTCTCCAACCGAGAAGGATAGCAGGACAAAGGCCCGGAGGATTCATAGCTGGTGCCACTGAATAAATGAGCCTGCTTCCGTAGCACAGAAAGCCAGGCTATGCCCAGGCAGGAGACGAGAGCCGGCAGCTGCTCCCCGGGCCTGGAACCCTCCTCCGCTTGCTGAGTGCCCTCCAGCCAGCCCTCACACCCACTGGACTGCCTTGGGTGCAGCTGAGGCAAAAGGAGGGCTCTGGAGTCAGACCAGCCTGAGCTCCTGGGAAAGCAAGTCACCTTCCCCGCCTTGATGAACTTCTGTAAAATGGGAAGAGTTGTGCTACTGAGTGGCAGCAATGGGCAGGAAGTATAATGAGCAAAATCTGCGAAGTCCCTCTCCCATGGAGCTTTTATTTTGGTGGAGACAGATGTTGTGGGGAGAGAGGAGGAATGTGTTTGCGGTTGCATTCCCAGTCTTCCCACTGCTGATAAAAAAAAAAAAAAAAAAAAAGCAACTTCAGGCGGAAAGGGTTGATTTCAGCTCACATTCAAGGTAACCTTTGGCACAGCAGGGGAACCATAGCAACAGGAGCTTGAGGCAGCCAATCACATTGCATCCATAGTAAAGGGGAGGGGGATGCTGGGTGCATGCTTCAGCTCCCTCCTTTTTTGGTGGGGTGAGTTGAGACAAGGCTGTGTAGCCGTGGCTGTCCTGGAACTCACTCTGTAGACCAGGCTGGTCTCAACCTCACAGAGATATGCATGCCTCTGCCTCGCAAGTGCTGAGGCTGCAACCACCCAGCTCAGCTCCCTCTTTTTCACTGGTCCAGAGCCCAACCCGTGGAATAGTGCCCCTCACACTCAGGGTCTTCACACTTCAATTTACCCAAGCAAGAAAAACTCTCACAGGCCTCCTCAGAGGTCCATTTCCTAGTGATCCTAGATTTTGTCCAGTTGACAATCAACACCGACCATCACAGTCACTCAGCTAATATCTGCAGACTAGTATTTTCATAGTGTCTATCGGCAGATAGGTAGGTAGAAAGCGGTGGGGTACTGACAGCTGAGAGGGACAGTTACTGCTCTAGCCCTGCTAGTCAGGGAACGCCCCTGACAGAGATGATACTCAGAGGAAGTGAGGGGATGGGCTACACGTATGTCTGGGGACTGTGGTATTCCCAGAAGTGGGCTGGGGGTGGGGGGGGGGGAGGCAGGGCAGGGTTAGTGGCTGGAGCGGAGGGAGGGACACAGAGAGGCAGAAGGAGCTGAGTCTCTCACACAGATGGACCAAGAACGCAGCAGAAGCTCTGGTCCACTCCTGGTGACAAGTCTTGGGCAAAATAACACAAACTCCACTTCTCTTGCTGTGTGCCAGGCCCCAGTTTCTTGCCATAGAATCTAGCGACTGTCACTGGCCCTAGGAATGGGAGATATTCTTAGCCCCATTTTCCAGAGCAGCAAAATGAGACGCCCCAAGAAGCCGCTGGCCTTGAACTGGAGCCAGAGCTCTTTGATGCCAGACCGCGGCTGGCTCTGACCACATTGTCCTAAAATTCTTTGTTTACAGCTCGCTTTCCTCTGCCGCAGCCAGCCACTCCGTCTCATTCATGGTTTTATTTTACTTCCAAGGTCCCTTGTGTCCAAACCTGCCCAAAAGAGCAACCGAATGAATGAGCCTTTCGGGGGCGGGCCCTCCCGCCTCTCAGGCATCTCCAGTTTGGATTTGGAATTGGGAGGGGGCTGGACAGGAATTCCAAGCCTCCAGAGGGTCAGGAGCAGAGGGGAGGGGGGAACCCAGGAGAAAGCGAAAGTGAAGGGAGCTGGAAGCCCCCGTCAGGAGGCGCAGACAGGGAAGGAAATCTCCGGGTCAGTAATAATTCATGGGCTCAGGAAGCAGCCCCGGCTGGAGCCCTGGAGCTGCGTTTGCGGCCGGCCCTGTGGGGAGGGGCCTGAGGAGACTCCTTACTAAAGCCCAGCCTGGCTGGGTCACGGTCAAATGGTATGGGGGTTGGGGAGCCAGGTGTGGGGACAGGCTATCCCTACAGACCTTGGGCTCTGAAGACTAGGGTTTCCTCTCCCCTCTGCTCCGTTTTAGGTTCATTTCTGGACTAGACTGGGCCTGGGAAACACAGCCTTTGGAGCTGGAAGGGGTCTTCCAGAAAACCAAGAAGCTCCTCCAAGCCTTCGCCCTCCGCAGCTCTGACCACCATTTGAGGGCGAGGGCGAGGGAGTGGGGGCGGAGGCGGGGGAACGACAAAAAGTTATTTTCAAAGCCAAGTGGATGCTTATTTGACCCGTACTGGGATGGCACTGAGAAGCAGGTATGCCGTGACAGGAGGGCCCCAGTGACTATCATCTGCTCAGTTCTTCCTAGGTCCTTTACGGAGGAGAATGCCCACACTTCGTTCTGAAATTTCTGAAAGAAAATGGGGAGAGGTGCCGACAGGAGATGAGTCAAGCCTGTGGGGATTCCCAGAGTGGTGACAACCTGCACGTCGTGGGCACTGCCCTACAACTTCAGCTAACACAAAGCTGTTCTGTTGGCCCCAAAGTCTGAGAAGGAAAAGTTAATTTCGTTCTGATCTTTATCTTCCACGCGTGACATACAGTACAGCCCCGCCAAATAGTTGTTAAGTGACTGTATGGAACTTGGGTGTTTGTTTTGCTGGGAAAGGGGAGAGAAGGGGCGGGGGCGGGGGGAGATTGCTGTCTTCGCTCTCCTGGGACAGAGCCAGCATCACGGGGCACGCTGGTGAGCTCGTATACAATGCAGTTTCCTGGGCCACACTCCAAACGGCAGTCTAGTCTGAGAAGCTGTCGGACCAAAGCCCCTGGCCGCGGTTCTGACCGTACACGGAAATTGCTGGGACACTGGGTTAGACTGTGGAGCAGCGGGAGACGTTCACCTCGGGACGGAGGACACAGACCGTGCTAGTTTGTGATGCTAACCTGCCAGGAGTCTGGATCCGCGCTCCTCCCCAGCCGGAGCACAGAGCCTTCGGGGAGGGCCGGGAGCTCCGGGGCCACTTTCAACTTGGGGTGGGGGGGGCGGGGGTAAACCCCAGAGACAGGCGCAACGCCATTGGCTGGGCCTGGGCAGGGCGGAGCAGGGCGGCGGGCGTCCCATTGGCCCCGCCGGGGCCGCCTCGTGATTGGCTCCTCCCCCGGCTATAAGGCGGCGGCCGGCGCGGCCGTGGGAGCGCGCGGGAGCGCACGGCGGGGGCGGCGGCTCGGGGTCCAGGCGGACGGAGGCCCGCGGCCGGGCGCCCATGGCGTTCGCGCTGCTGCGCCCGGTAGGCGCGCACGTGCTGTACCCGGACGTGCGGCTTCTGAGCGAGGACGAGGAGAACCGCAGCGAGAGCGACGCGTCGGACCAGTCGTTCGGCTGCTGCGAAGGGCTGGAGGCGGCACGGCGCGGCCCGGGTCCCGGGGGCGGGCGGCGGGCGAGCGGCGGCGCGGGCCCCGTGGTGGTGGTGCGGCAGCGACAGGCGGCCAACGCGCGCGAGCGGGACCGCACGCAGAGTGTGAACACGGCCTTCACCGCCCTGCGCACGCTCATTCCCACCGAGCCGGTGGACCGAAAGCTGTCCAAGATCGAGACGCTGCGTCTGGCGTCCAGCTACATCGCGCACCTGGCCAACGTGCTGCTGCTGGGCGACGCGGCCGACGACGGGCAGCCGTGTTTCCGCGCGGCGGGCGGTGGCAAGAGCGCGGTCCCCGCCGCCGACGGCCGTCAGCCGCGCTCCATCTGCACCTTCTGTCTCAGCAACCAGCGCAAGGGGGTGAGTGCGCAGCACGCCTGCTGCGGCCGGGAGAGCTGGCTTGGGGGCGGGGGGGGGCGGGCCTCCTGGGAACCAGAGGACCACCACCTCCAAGAGAAGGGGAAGCGACCACGGAACAGAGGCAGGGACAGTGTTTCATGCACTAGGATTAAAGCGGAGCACAGCCTCTTGCTCAATCACTAGACAGGAAAAGGAGAGGGGAGCCCAGAAAGCTCCAGTCTGACTTGATTGTGCCTTGAGAGATGCCTGCACTTTGGGACCTTCCTCTTTGCCGGATGCTTGCCCTCTGGGCAGGTATCGGGTTGTTATCCCTGAGGCGCTTCAGATAAAGGCCCTGCTCGCATTTACAGGAAGCAGGATCTGCATTTCCTAGGTAGGTATCACTCTGAGTAACCTTTAATAGATCCGGGTCCTAAGACCTGACCCAAGAGCAGGAGACTGAGAAGAAAATGGGAACATGTACCTGTCCGCGAGAGCCTGAGTCCTCAACCTGTGTACAGGAAGAGGTCCCCGAAGAGTGCCCAGAGCTAAGAAGGATGTGGAGTTAGGAGGGGACACTGTTGTCTGCTTGTGTCTAAGTTTAGGAGGCTGGCTGGGCACTGGGGAGCACCACAAGTCTCTTTGCACAGGCTTGCTTGTCCCTAGGCTTGCACCCTTTCCAGCCTGGGCTTTTCTTACCTCGAGGAAGCCTGCTTGTGTGACTGACTTAGATCAGCAGCTACTGTTTACATCTGGGGAAACTGAGAATCAAAGAATATTGCCTTGTTCTCCATAGCCATCGAGGGAACGGACCATGGGAACTGTATTCTGTGCCCTTCAACTCAGCATACTGCTTCCCAGCTCCACCCTGGGAAGGCCTCAGTGGCCTGGCCTCAGACCAGGCCTCTGGCTCAAACTCCCAGACTGTCTTCCCAGGCCTCGGGTGCCTCTGTTTCTCTGAGTGACTCTTCTTAACCCCTGCCTGGTATGCTTTTGAGGGTCCTGTCAGTGCCCCAGGTGGGGAGGGAAGTCAGAGCTGAGTCTTCAGGTGGGAATATGGGATGGAGATGCCAGCTGGGCCCATCACAGTACTCCTTTAAGGCCTGTCACCCATTCATCCAGGTCAGCTGTCCCTAACCACCCAGCTCTGAAAATGTGCCCAGAGAAGCAGGTGTGATTCTTACCTACCAGCCAGTCAGGGGCTCCCAGGGTAGCATCAGGCCAGGCATGGTGGTACACACCTTGAGCCCCAGCAGAGGCAGGTGGATCTCTGTGAGTTCGAGACCAGCCTGATCTACAAAACTAGTCCAGGACAGCCAAGGCTACACAGAGAAACCCTGTCTCGAAACAAAACAAAACAAAAAAGAATCCAGTATAGCATCAGGGCCAGGGCAGAAGGATGAAGGATACTGTTAATAGGCCTTTGAGAGCCCAGGGGTAAGCCCAGCCTAGAGACTGAAGAGCTTCTATACTAAATTCCTAAAAGTCGTGTGGAAACAGGCAGCACACTGATAAAGGGGTGGGAAAGAGTGATTTGGAGCGTGCGTGGTAGGACCTGGGGTTTGCAGTTGTGCTCTAGACCCTATAGGAAGGTTCTTGACCTGTAACTCGAGAATGGTCCTATAACTCAACTATTTAACACAGTTGCTCATGTTGTAGTAACACACACACCCACAGCATAAAAGTATTTTGTTGCTATCTCATAACTGTAATTTTGCCACTGTTATGAATCATAATGTAAATATCTGATACACAAGATATTTGACCCATGTGAAAGGGTTGTTCCACCCCCAGAGGGGTCGCGACCCTCATGTTGAGAACTGCTGGCATAGACCAAGTTGTGGCAAGTGGGAAGATATTAAAGGCAGAGATAGACCGCAGTAGCAGGAGTCTTCCAAGTACTGATCTTCGCTTCATTTAGGTCCCTTGACAGGCAGAGAAGGAGCCCTGAGGCGGTCCCCACCTGCTTGGACAGGCTGCCCTTGCCCAAGATGCACGGTAGTGATAGAGCAGGACTGGCACTCTGGCCTAGCTAACTGGAACGTGGGAGAGGGCACAGCAGGAGGGCCCTGTGCCTGCAGGCTGCGGAGAAGGTCCATCCATGCCCACCACCACCGCTGCAGTCGGAAAGGGGGCTCCTTTGTAGGACCGGGGACTGCCCCGTGGTTCACAGGGCCTGGCCTGAGCCTGACTTTGCCTTGGTATCTGTCTGTGGGATTAAGAACTCAACCAAATTTGGATGTAGAAACCATGCTCAGTCACACAAGCTCCTCTGGGAATAGGCCAGAGGGGTGAGTCTCAACAGTGCTGGCCCCTCCGTGGCTTATCTGGAAGATATCAAATGTTTTAGGGGACCCCTGCACACTTCTGAGCTCTGAGGTCAAGAAGGTCCCAAACACCACTCCTTCCCAGGCCACTACCTCCCTCTGATCGTGAATGGTCTGAGGTCAGGGTTGCCATGGACACTGTCCCCTACAGCTCCTTCCTGCTCGGATGGGTGAAGGTTACCTCTGTGGAAAGCGGGTTCTTGTCTCTGCCCTGTTTTCCCTTCTGCTACCTGGGAGTAGAGCTGGATGGGACCCTTTTGTGAAGCTGTTCCCTGTTGTTGGTGTGCCCAGCTCAACAGCAGAGGGCTGGCAGGTGCCAGGAGGTGCCACTGGAGGATGCTGATAATTGTATTATAAATGTTTTTTTTTTTTTGACCATTTGCTGTGTTCTTCAAGCTGTACTGAGCTTTTCTTGGTGAACGTGGCAGCTCAAGCCTGTAACCCCAACTACACAGAAGGTGAAGGCAGAAAGATCCCAGGTGCACGGCCTGCAGGGCAACTGTCTGGAAAAGTAAAAAACAAGGCAGGACCTACAGCTCAGCAGTCGAACACTTGCCTGCCACAAACAAGGCCATGGGTTCTATCCCCTGTACCACACACACACACACACACACAAAGAGCTTTACCTGTTAGTGTCTGTCACTTTTGTGTCGCCTGTGTTAGCTTGTTTATCTTATGAAGTAATACCATGCTACAGATGGGGAAACTGAGGCTCAGTCCAGCACTGAATCGCTGTTAGAGCAGGAGCATCTCACTCCTGCTGCAACCTCTTCTTGGAGTTCTTGGCAGTAGACACAGCTGTATGCTCATTCCACTGTACCTTGGGCATGGGGTGGGGGGGCATCCATTCCACAGATGAAGAAACTGAGGCTCAGGGAGGTGAACTGTTCCAGAAGCATTCCCACGAAAATCGTGACCTCTCTGCTGACTTAGGGTAGGAGGTGCAGTGTTCCTTGTCTCTGAGGACCCAAGAGTGAAGTTGGGGCGGGGAGGGGATTCTGTTCTCCCTCTCCCTACCCCATCCACCCTTCTCGGCTACTCCTGCCAGAGTCTGTCTGAGAAGCCCAAGCCCCAGGCTCTGCTGGGACCATGGCCTCAGCCCTCAAAATAGCCCTGCCTGTGAATGAACATACTGTCCCTGGGCCCAGAGAGCCTCCAGGGAGGCTGGGCTCACATCTGGATGGATCTGCCCCAACCTGGGCTGGGGCAGAGGCAAGAGACAGCAGAGGCAGGGCTCCCAGATGGTCCCCTGAGGTCACCACCGGCTCAGCCACGCCCAGCCAACTGAACACTTACTGTGATATTGTTCTGTATGGGGCCTGGAAGTGGGGCGGCTTGACAGGCAGTGGGGTTCTCCCCAGCTCTGACTACGCAGCTGGTGTCTCTGGGCCAGTGAACACTCAACGCTGGAGTCCTCAAAAGAGTGACTGCTAGGCTGAGCACAGGCACAGGCTTGTAACCCAGCACACTGGTAAGCAGGGTGAGGCTGAAGGATGGGTGGCTCTAGGGACGGCAACCATTAGCTTAAAGCAGTACTGACTGGCACCTGCAAGGCTCCAGCCCCACGCCAGAAGAATGCCCTTCCCTGGTACTTCCTGGGCTCCGGGTGTGGCAGGGATGAAAAGGTAAACCTTGCCTCCATCTCTGGTTCACCCAATAGCAACAAGCGGAAGACAATCTCATTCCTAGGGAAATCTATGGGAAGACCAGGGCCGAGGGTATGCTCCCGGCACTGGGAGACCCTGGGTGAAGGCAAGGAGGCCAGAAGCCTGCTGTCTGCTTTTGAGGGTGGCTGAGGTAATGGCTGGCCACACACAAACGGCATGTGGTTTTCTCAGGTAGCACCTGGAACTGGTAGGAGACTTTTCTTACCCCTGGATGTAAAATTTGCTTTACAGTGTATGAAAATTGTGTGGCCTTGGGATGTAGCTCAGTGGTAGAGAATATACTTATCATGTACATAGTCCTGAGTTCAATCCCCAGCATCTCCTGTCCAAAATGGGTAGGTATGTATAGTGTGTTTGTGTATATACATTTGTACAAAATTGAGGGGATGCTTTATTTTTGTTTTTGTTTGTGTTTTGAGAAGAGTCATTGGGTAGGTCTGTCTGGTTTGGAACTCACTATGTAGACCAGGCTGACCTCAACCTCATGGGCAAGCCTCCTGTCTCTGGGATTCCAGGCTTCTAGGATTCCAGGCATGTGCCAGCACACCCAGTATGTACCAGATTTCTTAAGGCAACAGATCTTCAGGTGGCGAAGGAGTGGAAAATGTAAACTGTTGTAAAGGAAGGGCGCCCCTGATGTCCCCTCTCGGGAGGGACCCCCTTAACAATGGCTTGTACGCGTATTCTCTCCAGAAGTGGCGCGTGCTCCGCTCTGTCCTTGCTGCTGTCCCTAAACACTGTCGCTCCATGACACTCCGTGTCACTCTAGAGTTGCGACTGCCTTTCTAACAGTGGGCTTACTGTGGGGCTGAACTTCACTGAGCCTCCATCATAGTTCTCCGGGCTCATCCTCCTGACATGTCTTTCTCTCCGGCAGGGTAGCCGTCGTGACCTGGGGGGCAGCTGCTTGAAGGCAAGGGGGGTAGCCCCACTCCGAGGCCCTCGGCGATGAGCCTGGGTTCTTTCAGTGTTTGCTCCAAGAAGGACTCCGGAGAAAGCGGCCAGGAGCCAGCCCCTAGCTGGACAGGGGAGAAGATTCCAGAAGCCCAAGCCACTCCTGCTTTGTGTAGGGACCAGAGGACAATGGCCTGCACACAGGGCCCACCCTGGAGAGCCACCAGGACCCATCTAGACATCCAGGCCTAGACGGCCAGGAACAAGGCAGAAGTTTTAGAAAACCAAAGACTATTTTTGAAAGTGTGTGCATGTGCTGTGAGTGAATGTGATATGTGAGAGAGTCGGTGGGGTTAAAATAAAGGTATTTTTAAATAAATGGTGTGTATCCCAGCTTAGGAAGGGGAGGTGGTGTGGACAGTGGGGCTTGCATACAGACAGCTGTGGCAAAGGCTCCATGCCTTGGATGGGAAGCTGTAGGCAGGCTCTCCTCACAGCCTTCATTGGGTGGTAGCCAGAGAAATCCGCATTTTATTTATCTCTGTGTAAAGAACAGATCCACGGTGCAAATTCAGCAGCTACTAGAGGGCGTGTGGTGTAGTGTCTTCCCCCCCACCCCCACCATGTCCCCACACCAGTTCCTCATTCACACTGTCTGTCACAGCTCTTTGTGATGTCCCCTCTCCCCTGAGTGGAGCTTGCTACTGTCTGTAGTCAGTTTGGAATCGGCCCCATTCCCCTCTTAGCCCCTTATGCCGCCTTCTGTGTATTGTACTGTGACTCACCTCTCACTGTGATGTCGCCACCCAGCCCGCATGATTTACCTCAAGTGCTGAAGGCAGGAGTCCTTACCCACCTTAGCTAGTCTGGGGAAACTGGCATATGACCGCTGATACCCTGAGGTCTGTCCACTTTTAAAACCCAAGGCAGGTGCCACTGAGATGGCTCAGCCAGTAAAGGCGCTTGCCACCAAGCTTGGCCTCTTCAGTTCAACCCTTGACACACATGGTGGAAAGAGAGAACAGATGTGCACACGTTGTCCTTTAACCTCCACATGAATACACACACACAAATATACATCATAAAATGTGACCAACGGGAGAGGCAATGCCGTCCTTCCTAGCAGCCCATGTTCCCTTCCACTGTGCAGAATTCTCTGCACAGACAGCCTGGCTAGCAGGGCTTAGGGAGGCAAGAGGATCCGGGCTCTCTGGCCCAGCCTAGGTGCCCAGTGAAGCCAGGATCAGAGAAAGCGAGGATGGCTGCGAGAGGCAGGAACAGCAGCCAGTCAGCCACCATATCTCAGCAAGGGACGTTCACACACCGTTGTTATGCTGTTAGAGAGCAAGCACTTTCATTTAGTGTTTACTGGCTGCTGCTGGCTCCCATGCTCCCAGGGAGCTTAAGGCCCTCTGGCAGAGGCTCTGTGAGGCTGCCCATTTCGCAGATTACTAGACAGTTGCCAAATGTCAGGTGTGTCAATCTCCAAAGGATCAAGCTGACTCAGTCCTCTCTATAGACAAAATAGAGGAGAGACACAGGCTGGAGTGAATGGTATAGCCCAGCACTTAGCCCATTAGCATGGGAAGAGGGTCCCCAGGGGCCATGCTGCCCAGACCTTCCCCCACCCCCGCCCTCTCCCTCAGTTCCCAGTGTCCAGGGACACTGGTCTTGCCTGTCCTGTGTCCCAGAGCGCCCACACTTCCCCTCCGGGAGCTAATTAGGAAAGCACATTGCTCTCCCTGCGCCTACCCTGCTCCAGGTACTGAAGCCTCTGGCAAAGCCACAGGAAGAGGACTGTGACCTTGTCAATGGCAGGAAACCTAGGAGGGGGACAGAGCAGACACTTGGGTGCTCTGGGCTGGAAGCCCACTTCTGCCACCAGATTTGCTGGGCGACCCGGGAAATGTTGCTTGACCCATCAGGGCCTTCCCAGCCCTGCCTCTAACAAGCCATAGCAGCAAGACCAGAAGGAGGAGTGTTTTGCTTTGTGAAATAAATGGGTTTTTTTGAAGCTCTCTGCTCACATCCCACCTAATGGTAAGCAAGGAAAGGCACACACACCCCTCAGTCCCCCACTCCCACAAGGCAAGAGCTAAAAGGAGTTTCCCTGTGGGCTCTTCCTGAAAGGGCCTCTGTTAGTTTCTATCTCTGCAGAAAGCAATATCTATTGGTTCCTCTGCTTGTGTCTTTATTGGAAGAGTTCAAGTTCTCCGTGGCAGCAGAGCCTGCACTCCTGGGGAATCTGGTGGGCACACCTGCCATCAAGTTCAACCTCTTCATCCAAACAGGAAGTACCTTAGAGTTGATGCCATGAATTCCCACCTCCCACTTGCATCTGTGGACGAAGCAAGCGCTGAGACAGAGATATCAGCTTCTGAGGGCATGTCCCAAACTGCCTCCTAGCAGCTGGTTCCAAGGCAGTAACTGCTAAGCTGGGTCTTGGGAATTCCCACCAAGGGGACCTATGTGTATAGTAGGCAAGTCATACACAAGTGTGGGGGGAGATGTGCACACCTGTGACTTGCTTTATTTGACATAGTAGTGACAGCATTTTGCACACTCTGGGTTGTTCTCACACTATAGACCTTATGCTTTTTTACAAAACCTTTGATATTCCAGGAGCCATCACACCTTTCACAGCTGCAAACAATTCTGCCATTTGTAGCTTGTTGTTTTTCTGGGCAACGGACAGTTGATGTCTTTATGAGCTGCAAGGCTAGCCCAACACATGTTGGAAAGGCGTAGCTGTGGACCAAGACCTCTGAGGGTCAGTTTCTTAATGGAGCTGACTCCTCCCCCAAAACCTGCCCTTTCTGTCTGCAGGATGGGCTAGCCCAACAGCTAACTCCAGCTAAGCCACCTTGACTCTCATGACAGCAGTGTCCCCATGCCACTCACCTTCCTAGGCACATCAGCATGAGAATGCTCTAGGAGTTTACTTCACAGTGAGGAAACAGACAGATGAGAAACCAGCCTGAGGCTTCCCAGAAGCCCCAGGGAGACCTGGCCCCAGGATCCTAGGACTCCCTCCCTTGCCATGCCACGGGTTGCACCTGGAAAGCCCTCAAAAATCACTCCCAGCCATAGGGAACTGAAGCCAGACAAGAACAGTGATGGGCCAGGGTCATCCAGCATTTGAGACTGAGCAAGGCTTAGAATGCTTGCCCATATATGGTTCCTTGATGGGCTCCTGTTAGGTTAAATAAAAATAGAACTGAAAGTATAGCTCACTGATAGAACACATACTTCTTATGCATGAGGCCCTGGCTTTAATCTCCAGCACCTCAAAATTTAAAAACAAAACTGCAAAGGAGTTCTGAACAATCACAAGGAGGAGGATCACAAATCAAGAGCAGCCTGAATAGACAGACCATGTCTCAAATTTAGGAGGAGGAGGAGGAGGAGAAGAAGAAGGACAGAAAGAAAAGAAGACAGAAAAGAAAAAGAAATCTTTTCCTACAGATTGCTCCTGTTATATAAATGAACATCCTTCTAACTAAGCATTAAGTCTTCTGGGGCCTGGAGAGACTGCTCAGTGGTTAAGCGCTCTTCCGGAACCCCCAGGTTCAATTCCCAGCACCCACACAGCTGCTTACAACCTTTTGTAAGTCTAGTACCAGGTAATCTGATGCCCTGGCCTGGTCTTTCTTAGCATCAAGCACATACAGTACATAGACACACATGCAGACAAAATACCCATACACATAAAATAAATACATCTAAAAAGAAAAACAGCTGGGTGCCATGGTGCACACCTGTAATCCCAGCATTCAGGGAGGCAGAGGCAGGTGGATCTCTGTGAATTTGAGGCCAGCCTGGTCTACAAAGTGAGTCCAGGACAGCCAAGGCTACACAGAGAAACCCTGTCTTGAAAAACAAAAACAAAACAAAACAAAAAGCTAAAACAAAGTTAAAAAAACAAACAAAAAATAATGACTAAACACAGGCATGGAATTAGTTGAAGAAACAAATCATCTAATTAAAAAATAATAAGTAAGAGTCCCTCTGGCGTCCAGGAGCATGGTACGGGCAACTCTGTATCCTCACACACATCAAAAAAGAAAGATGCTGGTGAGAGGTCAGGGTAAGGCAAGGGTGAGTCAGGAACTCACAGGGCAGAAAAGGCACGGGGTGAAACAAGGGTTGGTAACACCCGCTGGTAAACGCATGGAGTCTAAGGGTAAATTGTGGGGTCTCACAGGCACAGAGCAGGTAAAGGCATGGAGTTCTACATCCCTTGTCTCATCTGTATGTGCATAATGATTGCAAAACTCAGGGAATCAAGCCAGGCTCTTGGCCCGCGCTGACACAAGGGCTGCCAAGTAGTTTCTTGGCCCCTCTAACTCACCCTGTCCCAGCTAGTCCAACAGAGGACAGAAACCCCCAGTGGACACAGGTGTCCCAGCCCACAACTCTCAGGCCCCCATGCCCTCGGAAGGCTGAGTGGTCCTGGCCCCTGGGGCTGCCTGCCACAGTGATTTATATCCCTGTGAGCCTCAGCAGCTGTGAGCTAAGGTCCCACCGGGCAGCCGGCTTGGGGGGCAGCAGTCTTTGCTTCTCAGCGTGTCTAATCCAGACCAGACTTACAGACCCCATGGGTCTGGGGTCAGTATCCCAGGGGGCCAGGGTCAGAGGACAGGCCAGCAGGGCCTGGAAACTAGGAGTCACAGGCTAGAAGCAAGAGCCCCAGTCTGATTTAGGTTGGCTATCACTTCTGTGTGATCCAGCATGGGTGTCTGCCCTCTCTGAGCCTTGCTATGCCTCACTGAGAGCCTGCACACAGTGAAATAGAAGGGCTGTGTCAACTGAGACAGATCTACCTTATAGAAGTAAGATAAAGGCACCATTTTTTATTTTATCTCAAGGTAGGCTCCCATATAGCCCAGGCTGGCTCAGAACTCACATGCAGAACGGCCTTCTATCAACTGAGCCACATCCCCCTAAGAGTTGAGTTTAGTTTTGTTCTGAAAGGTCACATCACTGTTCCTGTTTGTTCGTCTGTGTTTTGTTGTGTTTCGGGGCTACTATCTCTTCCCTCAATCTATGCTCTTGCCATCAAACAATTGAGTCACTGGTTTAAAAAGCTTGTATAACATACACCACTGCCATTTTATAGACGAGGGAACTGAGGGACCAGGAGGTTGAAGAGCTTGCTTACATGCACCTGAGCCAGCTGTTCTGGCGGCATAGTCCTGCGGCTCTCAACTACCACAGGCAGATACTGTTGCCAGCCTTGTCCATTGTCAGCTAGACAATGGCAAAGCCAACTTTTAACCTAAAGGGTCTCAAGATCCTGAAGCCTGGATCACTGTAGAAAGTAGAACCCAGAAGGCACAGGGCAGATTTTACCACCATAGATCAACTTCCCTTGGGCTCCGCACGTCAGCCAGTCAGTCAACACACATGGACAAAACTTCTCCTAGGCCCACATATAATTCTAAAATGGTGAGACTAGAGTGAATGTTAGCTGACCTTGTGGTTGTCACAGCTTATGGAAAAAGTGGACACTGAGCAAAGAATAAAAATGTGGGACTGTAGATGTAGTCATTAGTAGAGTGCATCCCTGACACACACACAAAGTGAGGCATGTGGGAAATTGAGCCTTCAGGTGGCATGGCACAGCCAAGGCAAGAGAAGGCTTTACCAGGCCAGTGTGTACCTGAGAGCTCCTGGTGTCCCCTAAACAAAGCCTGGTCACTTGGGATCTGTGTCTTTTCACCCTCGCTTTTCACTGTGGGATCATGAAAGCCAGACACCCTGCTAGACAGCAGGTGATAATAGCCAAAACACACCTGCCTAATGTCAGTCTCTCTAACAACTCACCTGCTCTCTCTAGGCACTGCCACGGGTGTTCAAGGCAAAGCCACCAAGTAGCAGGTGCAGACTGCTTCAGGGTCCTCTGACCCCCAGGGCCCAGGCTTTTCACATTCTGTCCCTGCTGTCTTTACGCTAAGCACAGAGGCCATACTTGATAGCCACCAGTGGTGAGTCCTCCAGAGCTTTCATCCCCTCTGGCTTAGCAGATACCTGTGGAGGGACCGGACACATAATCACCTCACCCTACCTGTACCTTGTGGCCAGGAGAACTTTACCCATGCCATGTCCTAGAAGTGCCCAAAGAGCTTAGGGTCAATCCTAAGGTTCTATGGCCAAAGTGTCAGTAAGACCCTCAAAGGAAGCTCTGTGCTTCATCCATCTCTGCTCAGAAACTAGGACTGAAAGATGATGATGATGATGATGATGATGATGATGATGATGATGATGATGGACTTACAGCCAACAGCAGTGAGCCCAGGTTTTGGCTGAGAAAAACTCTCAGCACCCAAACTTAGAGCCTCAGGGCCTCCTTAGCCCAACCCAGAAGAGAAAGGATGCAGAAAAGGATGTGGGTAGGAGGCAGAAATCAGGCCAGGATCACCTTCAAGTCCCCGCCCCCCCATTCCCTCCCCTTGGGGAGTCCACCTTCCCCCCCTTCACCCCTTTGCCCCTTCCCCAGCCTTCTCCTTTCTTTCCCCCTCCCCTCCTTTCCCTCTCCCTTCCCCCATTCTCCTTTCCAGCCCCTTCTCTTCTCCCTTTTCTCCTCCCCTATCCTATCCCTCTCTAGTTTCCTCTTCTACTTTCCCTCTCCCCCTCCCACCCTCTCTCCTTTCTCCCTTTCCTACGCCCCTCTCTCTGTTCTTTCTCCCCAGCAGGCCCACTGCCTCCCCTAGCCCCGGCTCTCAGAAAGCCTTGGAAAGGCAGCTTTCTTTGAGACAGGAAGGTGTCCTCAAGTCTCAGGAAGGAAAAACAGTCAAGCTGAACCCAAGACCGTCTCTAAGGGGCTGGGGCTGGCTCTGGGCCAGAGCTGACATCACCTGGGAACCACTGCTGTTGCAGCTGCAGCCCGCTCCTGGGGGGGGGGGGGGATGCTTCTGCTATTTAAAAAATAATAATACTAAAAAAACTTTTCCAGTCTGGTGTTTTTAAATGTGCTTAATATAGTGGGCCCTGGGGCGGGAGCAACTCAGCTCCCTCCCCTTTGTCCTCACAGTCCTGATTTCTCACACCACGTACGGCATAGCCTTCCAACACTGACAGCTATTTTCTCTGAATCAAGTGGGATCATCTTCCAAGTCCTATCTGTGCCTGGCTAGCTTTTTATCTATCTCGATTCACTTGACAGCATCTTCACAAACCATGGCCCACGACTGGTACAAACTCAAAATACGTCCAATGGAACAGGGTGAAATCAGTGGCCCCTACTCCCCAGTCACCCATCACAAGTCCCCTGGCAGAGTACCCCTTCCTTTAAAATTGTCTGTAGCGTGCCTGCCCTCTGCCCAAAAGTATCATAAACTTTATGGGCAAGGGTTTCCAGCAGTCATGACCTTGTAAACATTGCCAGAGATGCTGCTGAATCCACCGTCGTCCCTTCCTTTTGAGGGGAAGGAGTTGACGTGTTGGTAGCTCACTCTGTAGTCCACAGCAATCCTCCTGCCTCAGCCTTCTGAGTACTAACATTGACAGGTTTCAGCCATCACACATGGCTCCCCTTCCTTTTATAAAGCCACTTGCAGAGTGCTCTGACTTGCTCTTCTCCGTACTTCACTCTGCTAGAAAATAACTTGGAGCTGAGTAATGGTGGTACACACCTTTAATCCCAGCACTCGGGAGACAGAGGCAGGTGGATCTCTGGATTTCGGGCCAGGCTGGTCTACAGAGTGAGTTCCAGGACGGCCAGTGGGGGAAGGGGAAGAATATATATATGTATATGTGTATGTGTATGTGTATATGTATATATATGGTTTTTTTGAGATGGGTTTTCTCTTGCTCTGGAAACCAGGCTGGCTTTGAACACACACACACACACACACACACACACACAATGGGGAATGATTGTGTACTGACACATTGAGAGACTCCTTAGTCATCTTAATACCCCCTATGGTATCTACTGCGAAGGAAGCAGGTATCCTTGGTTACTGTGTTCACACTGAGTGAATATGAAGGGTATGAGAGGTTAATGAGGGAGGAAAGTGATCAGTTGTATATGTGTGTGAAACTGTGAAAGAATAAATAAATTTCTTTAAAAAAAACAGAATCCTGTTAGAGATGTATAAGAGTAACAGACTTGGCAGGTGGTGCATGCCTTTAAGCAAGTGCTTGGAAGGCAGAAGCAGGCAAACCTCTGTGAGTTTGAGGCCACCTTGGTCTACAGAGCAAGTTCCTGACAGCCAGAGCTGTTATGCAGAAAACCTTGTCTCATAAACAAACAAATTTTGGGGGCACAGTGGCACATCTGTTATCCCAAATATTCTAACTGAGGTACAAGGATCTCTTTAGCCCAGGAGTTCAGGATCACTCTGGGTAACACAGTGAGACCTTGTCTTTTAATTTTAAAAAATTAGCTGGGCTAATTTTAATCCCAGCACTCAATCTCTGTAAGTTCAAGGCCAGCCTAGTTACAGAGTGAGTTCCAGGACAGCCAAGGTTACACAGAGAAATCCTGTCTCAAAAAACCAAAAGAAAATTATTTGTTTTATTTTATGCGTACGAGCAATTTTTTTTGCATGTATGTCTATGGGCCATATATGTGCCTGGTGCCCACAGAGGTCAGAGATCAGAAGATCACTGAATACCCTGGAAGTGGACTTTGGGTATGTGTGATCCTCCATGTAGATACAGGGAACTGAACCGCATTCCTCTTCATCAGAGCATCAAGTGCTTTTAGCTGCTCTTAGCCACACCTCCAGCCATTGTCTCTTATTTTAAAAGAAAGGGTATGAGAGAGAATGAAAGAACAAAAAAAAAAAATAAAGAAAGAAAGAAAAGAAATAACAGAAGAGAGAGACAGAGAGAGAGAAGTTCAAGTTTTTGGAGCTTGGGCTGGAGTGGGTTAGTGTGCACGAAGCCCTCTATCTGGTTCCCAGCAAGTGCACAGACACGAGGGAGAAAGTCATGTGTGTGCTCCTCCCACAAAGTTCCCAGGCAGCGGACTAGGAGAGAAGAGAGAGTGGGCTTCTGAAATCTCATAGCCCACGTCCAGAGACACACCTCCTCAACAAGGCCACACATCCTAATCCTTTCCAAACAGTCCCACTCTCCAGTGACTGAGATTCAAATATATGAATCGATAGGGGCTCTTCTCGTTCAAACCACCATATTATGTAACACTGTAAGGAGAGAGCTGCCATCCCCCAGACCTTCCTATGGATCCTCACCTTGCACACTCCCCAAAGTCATGGCCTCTAGCTCTTTAAGTGTTGTTACATACTTATATACATACAACCTGCTAAGTCCCTGTAATGTTACTTGTATGATTTCATGGTTGACCACTTGATATTGGATAACCAATCAGGGGCCCTTCCCTGGGGAAGATTATCTCTTTTGCTCTCAGCATTCCTTAGTTCTTTTCCTGTGGTTGAGGCCCCACGAGGCAGGGGCTTATGCAGCCCAGGTTGACCTTGAACTCACTATGTATCTAAGATGACCTTGAATTAATCTTGTCCTATCGAGCCTGGTTTACACAGCAAGGTGCATTTAACCCAGGGCGTCGTGCATGCTGGGCAAAGACACTACCAACTGAGTTAATGTCTTCAGCCCCCACAAACCTTTTCAACATTTTATCCATGTTTGGGTACCATTGCCTACACTTTTCTTTTCCTTTCTTTTCTAATTTTTTTGGGGGGTGAGGAGGGTGGTGGTTCATAAAAAGACCAAACCTAAGAATAACAGGAATAGAGAAAGAAGAAACCCAGGTCAAAGGCCCAGAGAATATTTTCAATAAAATCATAGAAGAAAATTTCCCTAACCTAAAGAAGGAGATAACTCTCAAGGTACAAGAAGCTTACAAAACACAGGATAGACTGGACCAGAAAACTAGGCTAGGTACATAATAATTAAAATGCCTAACATACAGAACAAAGAAAGAATATTAAAAGCTGTAGTAGAAAAAGACCAAGTAACATACAAAGGCAGACTTATTAGAATTACATCTGCTTTCTCATTGGAATCTCTAAGAGCCAGAAGGACTTGAACAAACTCTAAGAGATCACAGATGCCAGCTCAGACTGCTATACCCAACAAAATTTTCAATCATCATAGATGGAGAAAATAAGACATTCCATGATAAAACAAAATTCATCTATCTACAAATCTAGCCCTACCAAAAATGATAGAAGGAAAATTCTAACATAAAGAAGTTAACTACATCCAAGAACCCCCCCCCCAAAATAATAATCCCAGACAAGCAAATCAAAAAAGGGGAATCACACACACCAACACCAACAACATAATAACAGGAATCAACAAACACTGCTCGTTGACATATCTCTACATTGTGGTCTCAATTCCTCATTAAAAAAAAGACACAGACAGACTAACAGAATGGACGCAAAAACAGGATTCATCCTTCTGCTGCATCTAAGGAATACACCTCAACACCAAAGATAGACATTCCCTCAGGGTAAAAAAAAAATAGAAAAATATATTTCAAGAAAACAAACCTAAGAAGAAAGCTGGTATAGCCATTTTAATATCTAATAAAACAGACTTCAAAACAAATCCAATCAGGAGAGATGGGAAAGCACACTTATGATTATTTAAGGGAAGAAACCTACCAAGAAACCTACCATTGTAATTTTTAACATCTAAGCCCCAAACGTAAGTGCACCCAGGTTTGTAAAAGAAACACTGCCACAGCTTAAGTCACAATCTGATCCTCACAGACTGATGGTGGCAGACTTCAGTGCCCCACTCTTCCAATGGACAGGTCATCCAGACAAAAACTAAACGGAAAAATGCTGGAGCTAACCAAGTGGACCTAGGGCCTGGAGAGAGAGCTCAGTGGTTAAGCGCACTCACTGTTCTTCCAAAGGTCTTGAGTTCAATTCCCAGCACCCACATAGCAGCTCACAACTGTATGATGCCATCTCTTGGTGTACAGGTATACATGCAGACAGAGTAATAGAAGACAAGAAATAATCAAACTTGGGGTTGAAATAAATAAAATAGAAACAAACAAATACAAAGAATCCATGCAACAAAAAGTTGATTCTTTGCAAAAACCAGTAAGCTTGACAATTCCTTATACAAATAAATTAAAAGGCAGAGAGAGAATATCCAAATTAACAAAATGAACAGGAGGACATAACAGCAGACACTGAAGAAATACAGAGAATCATATGGACACACTTTAAAACTTATATACTTCACCAAATTGGAAAATCTGAAAGAAATGGTAATTGTCTCAATACATACCACTAACTAAGGTTAAATCAAAATCAGATAAACAGTTTAAACAGACCTATAACCCCTAATAAAATAGAAGCAGTCATTAAAAACCTCCAAAAACAGAAAGAAAAAAACCTCCCCCCAAAAGTCCAGGGCCAGATGGTTTTAGCTCAGAATTCTACCAGACTTTCAAAGAAGAGTTAATGACATTATTCCTCAAATTATTTCACAAAATAGAAACAGAAGGAGCATTGTGAAATTCATTTTATGAGGCCACAGTTACCCTGATACCCAAACCACATAAAGATTCAACAAAAAAAAAGAGGATTATAGACCAATTTCCCTTATAGACATAGATGTAGAAATTCTCAAGAAAATACTTGCAAACTGAATGCAAGAACACATCAAAAAGATCATCTACCATGATCAAGTATGCTTCATCTCAGAGTTGCAGGGATAAATCAACAAATATAATCCATCATATAAACAAACTGAAAGGCTAAATAAATAAATAAACAACAACAACAAAACCCTACATGATCATTTGATTAGAGGCAGAAAGGGTCTTTGACAAAATCCAGCATCCCTCCATGATAAAACCTGGAGATATTAGGGATACAAGGGACATACCTCAACATAGTGAAGACAGTTAACATGGTCAACATCAACTTAAATGTAGAGAAACTTGTAGCAATTCCACTAAAATCAGGAACAAGACAAGTCTGTCCATGCTTTGCATACCTAGTCAATATAGTACTAAAGACTTGAGCTGGAAGACAACTCAGAGAGATCAGGAGGATACAAACAGGTAGGGAAGAAGTCAAAATATCTTTATTTGCAGATGATATGATAGTATAAAAATTCCCTGAGAAATTCTTACAGCTGATAAACACTTTCAGTAAAGTAGGAGGATACAAAATTAATTCACAAAAATCAATAGGCCTCCTATATACAAATGACAAATGGACTCAGAAAGAAATGAGGGTAAAAACACATTTTCCAATAGCCTCAAATAGTATATCTTGGGGTAACTCTAACCAAACAGTGAAAGTCTCATAATAAACACTTCAATTTTTGATAAAGAAATTGAAGAAGATATCGGAAGATGGAAGATCTCCCATGGCCATGGGTTGGTAGGATTAACATAGTAAAATGGCCATCTTAACAAAAGCAATCTACAGATTCAAAGCAATTCCCATCAAAATTCCAACACAATTCTTTAAAGATCTTGAAAGGACAGTTTTCAGATTCATATGTAAACACCAAAGTAAAACAAAGCATGCATGTTTTACACCAAAGTAAAACAAAGCAACAAAACAAAACAAAAAACCAAAATAGCTAAGACAATCCTGAACAACAAAAGAACTGCAGGAGGTATCACTAGCCCCAATTTCAAGTTGTACTACAAAGCTATAGTAACAAAAACAGCATGGCATTGGCACAAAAACAGACACATTGATCAGTGCAGTCTAATTGAAGACCTAGACATTATTCCACACACCTATGGACACCTGAGTTTTGATAAAGAAGCCAGAAATACACACTGGGGGAAGAAAAAAGATAGCATCTTCAACAAATGGTACTAGTCAAACTGGATGAAGAAGAATCCCCATAGATCCACACGTATCTCCCTGCAGAAAACTCAGCTCCAAATGGATCAAGAACCTCAACATAAAACCACATACACTAAATCTGACAGAAGAGAAAGTAGGGAATAGGCTTGACCTCATAGGCACAGGAGAAGACTTTCTCAATAGAGCACCATTAGTGTAGGCACTAAAATCAACAATTAATAAATGGCACTTCATGAAACTGACCCTAAGCTTCTGCATGGAAAAGGATACCATCATTTGGACAAAGCAGCTGCCTACAGAATGGGAAGTGATTTTACCAACTAAATATTCAATAGAAGGCTAATATCCAAAACACAGAAAGAGCTCAAGAAAACAAATAACCCAGTTTTTAAAATAGGTTACAGATCTAAATAGAGAATCCTTAAAAGAGGAAACTCAAATGGCTAAGAAACACTTAAAAGAAATGTTCAGCATCCTTTGCCATCAGAGAAAAACAAATCAAAACTACTTTAAGATTTCATCTTAACCCTGCCAGAATGGCTAAGATCAACAAAACGAGTGACAGCTCCTGCTGGCCCTTACTCATGCGGGAGCAAGGGAAACACGCCTCCATTGGTGGGAGTGCAAACTTGTACAGCCACTATGGAAAACAGTGTGGTGGCAGTTCCTCAGAAAGATGAGAATCTACCTACCTCAAGATCCAGCTGTACCACTCTTGGGCATATACCCAAAGGACAATTCATCCTACTACAGAGACATTTCTCAACCATGTTCGTTGTTGCTCTATGAATAATATCCAGTAATTGGAAACAACCTAGATGCCTCTCAACAAAAGAATGAATAAAGAAAATGTGGTGTACTTATACAATGTAGTATTACTCAGCCATTAAAAACATTACATCGTGAAAACTGTAAGTAAATGAACTAGAAAATACCATCCTGGGTGAGAGATATCCCAGACAAATATGGTACATATCCACTTATATGTCAGGTCTATGATAACCAAGATACAAGCCATAGAACCACAGAGGGTAGGCATAGAGTAAGGAAATAGGGAGGACACATAGAACTTGATAGGAAAAGGAAATAGAATAGATAATTATGGATGAATGGGGGATGGAATGAGAGAATCAAGAGAGGAGGGGAAAAAGAGAGGGGAGCAGAGGAGAGACAGCTAAAATTAAGAGTCATTGGGGGGTATTATAAAAACCTAATACAGTAGAAGCTTCCTGAGACATATACATATATAAAGGTCTAAATGAAACCACCAAATAATAATGTCTGATAGAACCCCAACTGACCATCTCTTGTCACCAAATGAAACTTCCAATACCAGGATTGAATTACATCTAATTGAGTTGTTAGATAAAATGGGAATCCCCACACAATCAAAGCTGTTGCCAAGACTATAGGTTGCTCTCCATAAACTGACAGCAAGGCCCACACAACTCATTGAACGTGGAGAAGCTGCTGCCTATGTAGAGTCTTCACCCCTCCATTCTGGCATCTTTAGTACAGTAATGTATGCAAACACCAAGCCAGCCACAAACCCTTTAATCCACAATGCTGCCCTGCCTGCTAGATATGTTAGGGCAATGGTGGCACAAAGCTTTTGGGAGTAACAAACCAATAACTGATTTGATTTAAGGTCCACTCCACAAGATGGAACCCATACCCAAAACTGTGTGGGTGTCCAATAACCAAAGACTAGATACCCCAGGGGCCAAGGGTAAAACCAAATACTACTGTTTAAAAACATGTAGTAACAGAATGACTCCAAATGACATTCTGCTATGTTCATAAGATCATTGCCTTGCCCAGCCATCATTTGAGAAGCTTCCTCCTGCAGCAGATGGGAACCAATACAGTCAGACATTATGCAGAGAATGAGAGACCTTCGAACACTCAGCCCTACATGGGATGTCTCCCCTCAGGGCTCAGGGAACCCTGCAAAAGCAGATGTGCAAAGTGTAAGAGCCAGGAGAGACAGAAGACACCAAGAAAACAAGGCCCTCTAAATCAACATGATCAAAGCCCGTGTGAACTCACAGAGACGGAGGCAGCATGCCCAGGGTCTGCACAGAACCGCACCAGGTCCTCTGCATATGTATTGTGGCTTCCCGGTCAGTGTTCTCATAGACTTTCTGAGTGTGCAAACAAGTGGGTCTCTGATTCTTGTGCCTTCTCTTATTCTCTTTTCCTTCTGTTTGTTTATCTTGTCCAACCCTGAAGTGATAATTTTTTTATCCTATTATATTTTATTTTGTTACATTTTATTAGCATCCCTTAGAAGCCTGTTTGTTTTCTAATGAGAGACAGAAAGAGAGTAGATCTGGATGGGAGGGGAGGAGGGAAGGGATTGGAAGGAGTAGAGGGAGGGGAAACCATAATCAGGATATATTTTATGTGAAAAAAATCAGTTTTCAATAAAAGGAAAAAAACATAAATTTATTATTTCAAAAGGACACTCTTGATTCCTCCATAAATGGAAAGCCAGTATCCCCTGCCATAAATAGAAAGTAACCTTAAAAATAAAAGCATAATGAAAACAAAACAATGTCATTAAACTCCAACCGGATCTGGTGGCCTGCACAAGGCACTGGAGGCCTCTTCTCAGTTGAAAAAGGAAGTGTTCACAGAATGTAGCACACACCATCGGTCTGGGACTGTCCCCCTTGTAACAAGCTGAAGGGAACTGCAGAGGGAAGAAGACTCCACTCTGGGCCTCTGCTCTTCAGTTGTAGCTCCCAGCAGCAGCCCAGGTGTATATTGTGGTGCCCAGGCCACCGCAGGCGCCTGTGGTTCTGTTCTCCCTTCCTGTGGAAGGCTGGGCCTGCTCTTCCATGCTGGGCAGGCCGGAGATCAGCTCAGGCTGACCTGATGGCTTCAGCCAGTCAGATGTGCGACTGTGTGTCCTGTCAGAATGCTGATCACTGCGGTTGGGACATTCACTGTCCCTTACAGGCCCACGTATTGATGGATTGGTCCCCAGGGCTATCTGACTGCAAGGAAGTTAGGCCATTTGGGGATGCCCTCAAAGTGGATGGTAGGACTCTGGTCCCTTTTCTCTTCTTGCTCCCTGGACACCATAAAGTGAGCATCTTTGTTCCACTGTGCCCTCCCCTCTTCGCTGCTCTGCCTCCCCACAGACCCAAAAGCAAAGGAGCAAGTGATGTGTGAAAGTACGAGTGGAAAGAGCTCTCCTCATTCTAAGTTATCCTAGGCATGTTTACAGTACCGGGAAGCTGACGATCACACAAAAATCAAGGGCTGTTTTATCTGTCTGTCTATCTATCTATCTATCTACCTATCTGTCTGTCTGTCTATATCTATCTATCTATCTATCTATTTTTGATAGAAAAATATGAAACCATGTGATCCTTTTGGCTCAGCTATCTATCTGTCTGTCTGTCTATTTTTGAGACAAGGCCTCACAATGGAGCCTTGTGAACCTTTTGGCTCAGCTTCCTGAATTCTAGCATAATAGGTGTGCACCACCACACTCAGCTTGCATATCTGTACATTAACAAGAGCAAACAAAACAAAAAGGAAATTAATTCTACCTGCAAAAGCATTAAAAGGACAAAATACTTAGAAATAAACTTTACCTTGGAGGTAAAAGACTTGCATGCTGAAAAAATAAATAAATAAACATAACAGAAAGAAACTTAGAAGCTCTGTAAAAGAGAGCTTGTCTGACACATACAGTCTTGAGTTCAATTCTCTAGCACTGAGAAGAGATAGAGCAATAATGACTATAGCAATGAAGAAGGAAGAAGACACAAAGCATAGATAGAAAAGCATCATATGCAGAGTGACTGGTAGGTAGACACAGTGCCACACACCTGCAGTTCCATCTTCCCAGAAGCTGAGAAGTAATTCCTAATTACTAGCATAAGGCCTGGCTCTGTGGCACTTGAGGCCAGCCTTGGCTACACGAGACCGTGTTTCACAAAAAGCAACCAGGGCATCAAGCAAACATCATGGCTGTCAAGGAATTATTACTACTGAAAGCAACCAGGGGCTGGGGGTGTAGCACATTTGGTGGAGTGTCTGCCTAGCATGAACAGACTGGTAGTGTCCATCCCCACCACCACATAAACAGGATGTAGAATCCTGGAACCCCAGCACACGGAGAACAGAAGCAGAAGAAGCAGAAATGCAAAGCCATCCTGCAGTCTATTGTCTACTTCAGGCCAACCTGAACTGTAAGAGATCTTGTCTCAAAGAGAAAGAGTGGTGGGGCTGGAGAGGCGGCTCGGGGCTTAACAGCGCTTGTTGCGCTTGCAGAGGACCCAGGTTCAGCTCCCATCACCACATGGTGGCTCAGAGCCATCCCTAACTCCAGTTCCAGGGGATCTGACACCCTCTCTGACCTCTGCTGGCACCAGGCACACACATGGTACACATACATATACAGGCAAAATGCTCATGTACATAAAGCAAAAAATAAATGAATCATTACACTCTTTTAAATAAAATAAAGTTTTAAAAGAAAGAAAGAAGAAAAAAATCACCAAATTACTCTACTGAAAGAGTTAATTACATCCTATCAGGGAACGAGTGACCACAGGTGGGCTGAAAGCTTCTTGTTGGAGGGGGGTTAGAGCTACATCAAAGGTGGCTTCGATTTTCTTTCATGATACAAAGTACTTTCACAACATATACACTAAAAAGGGCAATGACTCAGCTTGATGAACTAAGACCGTCTGTTCTTGGATCTCCACCCACTCCACTATTAGGACATTGCATCCTTCTCTAGAGGGAGAAACGGCAGCTGTGAGGTTTGCATCCCCATGGTCAGCACCTAGTGCAGAGGTCTGACTCAGAAAACTGCCAAAGACTAAGAAAGTGAGCAGAAGAGGAAGAACAGGAAAGGGACGCCTCTGCAAACATTTCTGGATGCTAGGGTGTCCCAAGGAATGGCATGAATTGGCCCACATCATTTCACATTGTACAGTGGTCTTTTGCTCTATGACCTGCTGTGCATCTATACAAATTATATAATAAGACTGTATTTAAAGGGAGGGTGTTGATAAGGAACTGGAGAGGTGAATTCTCTGATAAGATGAATTCTGTGTGATTAGGAACTCTCGGCCTTTGAGAGCACGCTCTGTGCTTGCCGCAGACTCGAGCTTGTTTCCCATGCCAACTGGCTCAACTTCGTGTAACTTTAGCTCCAGGGGATCAGACATCCCCTTCTGGTCTCTGAGGACACTGGCACACATGGGATATACACATAGAGAGAGATGCAATAATAATAATAAATTGTTTTTGTAAAGGGAGGCTGGAAAACCAGGTGTGGTGACCCATGCTTTTATTCCAGCACTCGGGAAGCAGAAGCAGACAAATCTCTTGAGTTTAAGGCCAGCCTGGCCTACAGAGTGAGTTCCAGGCCAGCCAGGGCTAAGCGTTTGCCCAGCATGCATGAAGCTGTAGATTCAATCCCCAGCATCACATAAACCAGGCAACTATGTATGGTGGTGCTTAAAACCTGGGAAGTGAAGGCAGAAGGATCAGGCAGTCCAGGGTTAATTGACCAAAACCCTACCAGAGACAACAGGTCCCCATCTGTCTTAGTTCAGTTTCTGTCACTGTGACAAACAACGTGGGGAGGAAAGGGTTTATTTCATCTCACAGGTTCATCAGGTCAGAAACTCAAGGCAGGGGCTGGAGAGATGGCTCAGCGGTTAAGAGCACTGACTGCTCTTTCAGAGGTCCTGAGTTCAATTCCCAGCACCCACATGATGGCTCCCAAGCACCTGCGATGGAGTCTGATTTCCTCTTCTGCTGTGCATGAAAACAGTGTTCATATACATAGAAATAAATAATGAAAGAAAGAAAGAAAGAAAGAAAGAAGGAAGGAAGGAAGCTCAAGGCAGAAGCCTGGAGGCAGGAACTAAAGCCAAGACCACAGAGGAATGCTGCTTAATGCTATGCTTCCCATGGCTTGCTCACCCTGCTTTCTTATGCAGCCCAAGGTCACCTGCTCAGCGTCATCCACAAACTCTCTCACATAAGTCACTAGTCAAGAAAATGCCCCCACAGACTTCAGACTGGCTGCAGGCCAAATGTGATGGGTTATTTTTTCCAATAGAGGATCTCTCTTCCCAAACGATGCTAGCTTATGGCAACACACACACACACACACAAACCTTAGCCAGCTCATCATCTATTAAACTTTGGAAAGGGATGCCGAAGACAGGAGGGTTGTAAAAGTATCCTCCTGTTCCCCCTCAGGGAGCTGCAGTCTGTTGGAAGAGATGACCCGTGTGCCTTCGGCTCTTCACACTGAGGAGAGCACACCCATATGACTACTTCTCAGCTTTGCCAGAGAGTCTAGCTGCAGTTTGCCTCCAGCCTTCCCTGCCCATCTAGGAATAAAACCTCTCCCTTGAGCTGCACACAAAGGAAAAACTGCATTTCTCAGCCTCCCTTTTGTGGCCAGATGGAGCATGTAACTAAATTCTGACCTGTGGTATGCAAACATCTAATTCAAGGCTGCCCCTTGCCTCTCCCCTGCCCAGTGACTGTGATGTAGATATGGTGGAGGAGAAAGAACAGACACTTTGAGAACTAAAACAAGATGGAAGTAGCCGTAACTGAGGATCAACACCTGAGGATCAATCCTGGGCTATTTGCGCCCAGACCAGGAAAAAAATCTATCTTCTTTTTTTATATAATTTATTTATTTGTATTTTATGTACATTGGTGGCTTGCCTACATGAAAGACAGTGCTGGAACCCTTTAACAGGGTTCCTTTAACAGGAATTACAGGCAGTTATGAGCTGCTATGTGGGTGCTGGAAATTGAACCTGGGTCCTCTGAAAGAGCAGCCAGTGCTCTTAACCGCTGAGCCATCTCTCCAGCCCTAAATTCTATCATTTTTCACACCCACACTTTGCAGTGGTGTCCAAGCACAACTGTGCATCCCCTGAATTCTAAATGGTCATTTTCTTTGCAACAGAATTCAGCAAAAGCAATGTATTTTTTGCTGTGTGTCAGGAGCTTTTGAGTCTAGGGAGGTAGAGCTGTCTCTAATATGCAACATGAATTTTAGTTAAGTGCACAGTGTGACCGAGTCACATACATCTCTTCCCACTCCCCTTCTGCATCCCTGCTTGTCCTCACACTCGGCGATCAGTATGCTCTATGACCCATCCAAACACCCTGAGAGGCCGTGCAGGAGGGTGGGGAGAAGCTGCTGTATACAGTCACGTGATCCACACTGGAGCCCCAGCTTAGCCTCTCAGAGACAGTTTCCTCATACATGGCAGAGGGTAAGAGAGATAACGTAGGATTTCTTAGGCTTTCTGAGGGTGGAGCATGAAACGGGATATAATACTTACATTTGTAGCAGTGTTCAGCCCACTCTTGTGCTCAGTAGCAATTAGCTGCCACATCAGCATCACTCCAAATGCCTAAGAGACGGTAGCAAGGAGGTACTAAATGTTTCCAGGGCTGGTGAGATGGTTAGTGGACGAAGGTGCCAAGCCTGAAGACCTGAGTTTGGTTCCTGAAATCCACATCGTAGAAGGTGAGAACCAACTCCTATAATTTGTTCTCTGACTTCCAGACATGCTGTGTGGTACACACATGCCCACACACATACTAAATAAATAAATGAATAAGTGTTAAAAAAAAAGAAGTCTGGCTTTCTCCCACATATGTGTATTCACAGGTATATGTGAGTATGCAGGAGTGCATGCACATGTATGTATGCCTGTGTCTTCATGTGGAGGTCAGCTGATAACCTTGGGTGTTGTTTCCTCAAGTGCTGCACCTCTTCCCGCCCCTCCCCTTGTTTTTTTTTTTTTAGATGAACTCTCTTACTGGCCCAGGGTTTGCCAAGTGGGCTACAGTGTACAGCCAGCCAGCCTCAGGGGGTCCCCTGTCTCTCCCCACCCAGAGCTGGTATCCGAGGGGCAGAAGCGTGCAAGGCAAGGACCTAAAGAGCTGTCACCCAGCGCTAACGTCTTTTCTGCTCCATTTTTTTAATGTAATATGTGTTTTATTATTGCTGCTGTGAGAAAATGCCTGACAAGAGTGACTAAGAGAAGAGTAAGTCTGTTTGGGCCATTGGTTTGAGGTCCAGTCCATCGTGGTAGAGGAGGCAGGAGAGAGGGGCCACTCAGAAGGCTGGTCACGTTCCTCAGTCACCAAGCAGAGAGGGAAGGAAGTGACTCTTCAGCACCCTTTCTCTTTTCATTCAGACCAGGACCTCAGCCAAAGGGAGGGTATCACCCACATTCAGAGCAGGTCATCCCTCCTCCGCTAAACCTCCCTGGAGACACCTTCGAAGACAGGCCCAGAGGTGTGCCTCCTAAGAGATTCTAATTTTTTAATTATATTTTCCTTTATTATGTGTACGCGGGCATGTCACTGTGTGCATGTGGAGGTGAGGGATTACTGTGTAAGTTTCTTTGGTCCTTCTACCTTGTGGATCCTGGGATTGAACTCAGGTCCTCATCCTTAGACACTAGGTCCTCTCAACAGCCCCCCTAGGGGATTTAGTCTCCTGATGATGACTTGGAGCCCTCAGACTCCATATGAAAGAAAAGAACTGACCTCTTCAAAGTATACTCTGTAGTGAGAATTTTGGTTTCTTAAAAAACCCAGTGAAGAAAAAAAAAAAAGAACAGATTTTTTTAAAGATTTATTTATTATTATTTTTACATTATTCTGCCTACATGTATGACTGTATGCCAGAAGAGGACACAAGATCTCATTATAAATGGTTGTGAGCCACCATATGGTTGATGGGAATTGAACCCAGGACCTTTGGAAGAACAGCCAATGCTCTTAACCTCTGAGCCATATCTCCAGCCCTAAGAACAGATGTTTTAATATATATATGTGTGTGTATGCATGTGAAATAATGAATGGACAGATGAATGGAATAATGGACCAATAGATGGTTGGGAGACAGATGAATAGGTACATGAAGAAGAAGATGGGTAAGGAACAAATTATTTGCGTGAGAGATGCAGACTATAGGCTGGTGAAGGTGGCTAGATGGGTGATGAATGGAGGACAATGAACAGACAGATGGAAGACTGATAGCTGATTAGGTATCTGTCTGAATGGGTGTATGGATGAGAAACAGATGAATGAGGGTAACAAGTAGACAGATGGTGGGTTGGCGCTGTGTGCATGAGGATGGGTGAGGGTAGACAGCGCATGAAGGATAAACATTCTTTGGACTAGATTGCTGATGAATGAATTTGTCAAGTATGAAAAAATGAATGAATGTCAGCTATAGATTGATGTACAACATCTGGGTCAGTGCACGCATAGAGTTATGTGTCAGCACAGTCTTTGAGGCTCTTCTCAGCTCTCATATTTTGTGAGCACTGTCTCCTGGGGGAGGGGAAATGAAACTGCTATTGGAGGTGCCTTCTCTGACCAGGAACCCTTCAGGAGGCTTGACTTTACACCATGGCAATGGATGATAGCCAAGCAAGGCAGTGACTCGTAAGTCCATTTCACATAGTTCATGCAGAAATGATTTTATCAAGCTTGCCTCATGTTTAGTTAGGGATTTATTGCTGTGAAGAGACACCAAGACCACGGCAACTCTTATAAAGGAAAACATTTTGTTGGGGCTGGCTTACAGTTTCAGATGTTTGTCAATTTTTGTCATGGTGGGAAGCATGGCAGTGTGAAGGCAGACATGGTGCTAGAGAAGGAGCTGAGAGCTCTCCATTTGGATCACTAGGCAGTAGGAAGTGAAGCCAAGGCACAATGGCCAAGCTTGAGCATCGGAGACCTTAGAGCCCACCCCCAGTGACACATTCTTCCAACAAGGCCACACCTCCCAAAAGTGCTACTCCCTATGGGCTAAGCATTCAACACAGGAGTTTACGGGGGCCCATTCCTATTTAAACCACCCCACCTCCCCTTGTCTGGGTGTCAGTTCTCTTCCTGTGACGGGTGGTCCTTCTTCCCTGGCTTAATCCTTCTGCGGATCCTTGACTGTTCACAGCTGGCCTCTTCCAAGTACCTCCTATGTTCCCTGGCCTTCAGGAAAATTTCTCTCTCCTTTTAGAGACCTCTAGCTTCCTTCCCCATCATGGCCCCCATCCAAACATCTGACACTTACTGAGAACTGCCATGCAATGGCCTGGTGACTTTTGACCAGGTTCTCACTTCCTTGAGGCAGTTTGGTCTTTTTATACAGTCCCAAACAACTTGTCCTTCTTCTATTTCTATTTTACAAGTGTGAATGTTTTGTCTACGTGTATGTCTGCATGCATGAGAAAGTGAGAAGAACATGTTAGGTCCCTGGGATTGAAGTTACAGTTGGCTGTCAGCCACCATATGGGTGTTGGGAATTAAACTTGGGTCCTCTGGAAGAGCAGCCAGTGCTCTTAACGTCTGAGCTGTCTCTCTCTCCGCATACACCCTTCTTTTTTGTTTTGTTTCTGAGGCTAGCCCATGCTAATCTTGAACTCTATGCAACTAAGGCTGGCCTTTTTAGGGAGGAGGATAGTGAAACAAGGTGTTGAACCTTGGGCCTTGCACAGCAAGAGCTCTACCCCTAAGTGATATTCCCTCAAGGCTAGCCATGAATTGATCTTCCTGACTCCATCTCCCAAGCACTAGGATTACTGGCCTATCTCCAGGAAACCTAGATATATAGAGATATTTACAACATAAAGTGTATAACCACAGATTACTCAGAGCATTGACAAAACTTCCATAGATCTTGCAAGAAGCAAAAGGCTGGCCTTTAAAGCCAGGTATGGTGGCACAAACTTGAAATCCGTTGGAAGGCGAGGAGGAGGGCTGCCATAAGTTGGAGTCAGCCAGGGCTACACCACAAGATCCTATCTCTAAACAAATAAAAAGAAGACAGACTATTAACTGACAGGGGAAAGAGGAAAGGGAATAAAAGAGGCAGTTGGTACCTTTAGTGCTTCAAAATGTCCTGCAACTATAGATACAACCACCTAAGAATTCAGTGCCATCTCCTGACCTTCACCTTGACTTAAATGATAACTCCTTAGAGTCTTTATCTGCCCCTCAGAGACACCCCAGTATATCAGTCATGAATCTGTACCCATATAGAAACAAGTGAACAAGGTCCACACTGGTCCTTCATCTCTGTATCCTTGGTGTATGGCACAGTGCAGGCACACTATAGGTATTTAGAAAAATGTTTAATTGAATGATGAATTCATATAAGGGTCCCATGACCTGAACTAAAACAAGAGTTAAAGTCTTTTCTCTGAAAAATGGAGTGGGCCTGACTACTTACTACAGAGGAGCAAGGTCAAAGGACCAACATAAAAAGGCTGGAGAAAAAGATGAGCTGCTCTTTCAGAAGACCAGAGTTCAACTCCCCCAGCATCCACATGGTGACTCACAATTACCTGTAACTCTAAGCCTAGGAGACATGATGCCCTCACTGGCCTCTGAAGGCACTGCATACTTGTGGTGCACATACACACATGCAAACAGAACACCCATACACACAAAACTAAAAATAAAGGAAAAAATGAAAGCACCAACATGAGGGCTGGGGGTTCTGCTCAGTGGTGGTGCACTACCTTAGCATGCACAAGCCTAAATCCCAGAAACGAGGGCAAAAAGGGGGAGGGCAGTGAGATGGCTTAGCAGGTAAAGGAACTCGCTGCCAAGCCTGATGGCCTGAGTTCCATCCCTGGGACCCACAGAGAAAGAATTGACTCCGGATTTGTCGTCTGACCTCCATGCTCACACCATGGCCCAGGCATGTATCTCGCCCTACATGCACATCAAATAAATAAAATGTAATTTAAAATGTATAAACATAAACATGGCTTTTCCCAGTGGATCCCAAGGGGTCGAGGACATGCAAAAGCCAGATGTGGTTGGTGGGTCTCGAGAAATACCAAAACAAGGGTAGTGGTGCCTGCCTGTAATCTCAGCATTTGGGAGGCTGAAGCAGAAGGAGGATTTCAAGGCCAGCCTGGGCTGTACAGTGAGACTGTCTAGGAAAGAAGATCACAGGCGTCAGGTTTCTGTGGCCACTGAGACTTGATTCTGAGGCTCCTGCATGGGGTCCCTAAGGTCAAGGTCCTTGTCCTGCGTCCGACTTCCCAAATCTCTGGCACACAGCTTGGTTCAGGGCATGGCCCTTGCCTTGCATGCTTGCGGGCCTGTGGTCTTCTGTCTGCTATGTACCCCTTGCCTGCTCCACCCCAGGCATTCCCAGTGGGGATTGGTACAGAAACTCCCAGCTCCGGGTGAGCGGCAGGTTAATTTCCTCCAGGAGCTTCCCTCGGCAAACAATGAGACAATGGCGGGCCGGAGGTAGCCTGCGTAAGACCACAGAGAAGCGGAAGTTGTAATCTGTGTTCGAAGCCAGCAGGCGGGCAAAGGGGCAATAGAAGCAGCGGGCCAGCCCTGGCCCTCCACCCAGCCAGCCCCTGGGACCTGTTAGGCTCCAACCTGAAGGTCACCTGAGTGCCCTTGAGGAAAACAGCCACAAACTGCCTTCTTGGAGAAAACAGGGATGGGTGGGGCAAGCCCCACACACTCCTTCTCTGCCCTGATAGATGGTCCTCTCTCCTCCCTGAATAGCTCTGGGTCCAGGACTGCAAGATTTTCTTGGGCAAAGATCATCATCTGGTTCTGCCTGTGTTTTGCTATGTGACTTTGGGGCAGGCTACCCAGCCTCTTTACCTTCAGTTCCTAATCTGCAAAAAGGGATCTTCTGGCTGGCATGGCATGGGTGGTTTGTGCCATAATCCCAGCACTTGGGAGGGAAAGACAGAAGGATCTTGAAGGTGAAGCCATCTGGGGCTCTCCCATGCCACATTCTTGATTGCCAAGATTGTGTCCCTCCCTTCACCCAAGGGTTGAGGATTGATGCCTTACCTTCTGTTAGCAATCCGGCATTTCCACTGGCCAGCCCTCAGGGACCCAGCAGCAGTTTACCACCCTCTGCCACCAGGTGTGCCTCCAGTGGTACATAAAAGATCTCCCCTCCAGATCTCCCCTCTCTCTCTCCTTCCCCTCTCCTGTCCCCTTTCCTCCCCTTCCTACCCCACTCCCCTTCTCCTGCATTCTGTCTTCTTTCTCTGTCTGCCTGCCTGTCTTCATCTCTCTCATGTTTCCACTCCCAGATTGCCTTTCGCTGCCCCCCCCCCGCCATTAAACCTCTTTCACTTGATCTGTTGTATGGCTCAATTTCTTAGTGGCACACCTTGGCACAGCCTGCCAAAGGTACCTCCACACTCAACGTGTTATCCTATCACCCTCCACCCTCCAGGATGCCTTCCCTTTATCTGATAGGGGGGAAAAAAAGCCACCAAAAGTTCTGGTAGCATGTCATGATCACATCAACCGACGCCTGCCAGAAAGGGGATTCCTCCTCCTTGGGCACATCACACGTGACATTCCCATCCCTGGCAAGTTAGGAACTTGCTGTGCCCTTCTCGTTGGTAAGGAAGCTGGACTTGGAATGGGGAGTGTGGCAATAAAAAGCTTAGCCCCAAGGCCCTCAGAAGTCTCTGGGGGAAGGTCTCTCCCATCCCTGCTCCTGGCCTTTCTTTCACCCAGCAAGCACCTCTAAATCTAGCCGTGTGGTCATAAGCACAAAGGGACTGAGAAAATCCAAGGACATCCCCAACTCAGGTCATGACCTCCCATGTCCCCAAAATCTAAGCAGCCACTGTCCTAATTTAGATTCAAGTCTAGGCTTGTCTCTTCCCACACAGGCTGGGTGGCTGGTCTGAGGCTCTTAAAGAGCAGTTCCCAGGCCCTGAATTTGCCTGTTTGGTAAAGTGTTTGCCTAGCTTGCAGGAAGCCCTGGGTTCAGTCCCCAACCCATAAACTGAATGTGGTGTAATCTCAGGACTTAGGAGGTAGAAGCAGAAGGATCAATAGTTCAAGGGCGTCCTTGACTTGCAGTGAGTTCAGCCTGGGTCAAATGAGACACTATCTAATTTTTTTTAGCAGTGTCCTGTCTCCTCATAACTGAAAAGAACCTGAGTCCCTGTCTGACCCATCCCCTCTCCCCCGCCCCCCAAGACCCTCCAGACTTCTTTCTGTTGCAACTGTCCTGCATCAGTGGTTCTTGACCTGTGGGTCATGACTCCTTTGGGGAAGGATCAACCCTTTCACAGGGGTCACCTAAGACCATCAGAAAACACAGTAGAAAAGTTACAGATGTGAAGTAGAACAAAAATAATTTTATGGTTGTGGGTCACCCACAGCATGAGGAACTGTATTAAATGGTCACAGCATTAAAGGCTGAGAACCACTGTTTTACATAGACCTGTTCCCGCCACATCCCTCCCTTGCTGTGAGGGCCTGGGGACTGGAGCTCCCACAGAAACTCTAGCCCCAGCACTGCTCTCTTTCCCACACTCTCCTCTCTGCCAGGGTACACAGGAAGCCAGTGCTTGCCTACTGTTTAGGAGCCCCCAGAGGTACAATGGGGGTTACTCAACAGATATTTGTTACATGACAGAAACCATCGAATCAATGATGCCACCTCTCTGCCCGTTGCATGATAGGGTTGCCCGTTGCACAGTCTGACTTGCAGGTGGCAATCACATTTCTTTTTCTTTTGTTTTTTTGAGACAGGTTTTCTCTGTGTAGCCTTTGCTGTCCTGGGATTCACTTTGTAGAACAGGCTGGCCTTGAACTCACAGTGATCTGCCTGCTTCTGCCTCCCCGAGTGCTGGGATTACAGGTATGTACCACCAGACTGGGCTACTAATCTCATTTCTTAGCCCTTGCCAATGCTCAGAGAAAGATGGCCAGGCTCCGATTCCATGGGGCTTTCTCCCTGAGACCAGGGGAACCTGTGCTCTGTCCGCTCTGCACACTGGCCAGGAGCACTGAGGCTCCACCTGTCTGTCCTGCTTTCTGCAAGGAGACCCAGTCATGTTGGGGTGGGGTTGGCCTGGTGTCCGAAGCATCCCTCCTCCCACAAGCTCCACTTGTTCCAGGAAATCCAGACTGAGTTTCCCTCCTGGAGGCACCGCCCAGAGGAGCCCTCTAGGGAAAGACACAGCATTTTTGAGGAAAGGGGTGGGAGGGGTGTGGGAGAAAAAGTCACACACACACAAAACCAAAACAGTGTCTGAGCCAGGAATGTGCCGGGGTGAATCAGAGCCAAGCCTACTGTCACATCCACAGCTGTGCTGGCCAGGGCCCTGCGGGGGCGCAGGCAGGGCGGGTCATGGCAGGGGCAGGACACCAGCTGCCAGCCTGCCTCTGGCTGGCGGGGTTCCCTGCCACCATCCTGCGAGGAGAAGCTGTGGAATGACCTAACCACAGGTCAGAGCACAAGACTGACACTCCCTGGGCAGAAGGACCCCAGACCTCTCTCTGCCCCATTCTCAGTTTCATAGCAGACCGGGAGAAGTGCTGAAGTGGGGGTCATTCCTCTAAAAAAGGGATGACTGGTTGGATGAAGGGCAAGCCCTCATTTCTCAGCAGGAATCTTGAACCAAAGTCCAAATTCAGGAACTCTGTGAGCTTGGAGGCAACTTTGGAGCCTTGAACTTGAAACAGCTTCATGCTCCCAAATGTCTGAGTGAGATGCAATGACTCCTTGAGGAAGGCAAACCTGAGCTGCATTAGCGTGACAGAAGTGAAGGGCTGTGGGCTGCATCACATGGGCGGCAGATGGCGTGGAATGACAATCCTTATTGAGCCCCAGCACTATATATATATATGTGTGTGTGTGTGTGTGTGTGTATATATATATATAAATATAATTATATATATATATGTATATATGTAATGTGTAAACGCATGTGCATGAGGAGCCTGTGAGGTCAGAAGAGGTGTCAGATCCCCTTGAACTGGAGTTACAGGTGGTTGGTGCTGAGTCCTCTGCAAGAGCAGTAAGCACTCTTAAAAACCGAGCCATCTCTCCAGCCTGTATTAGTTTTTGAGACAGGTCTTGCATAGCCCAAGCTGGCCTTGAACTCACTATGTAGATGAGGATGACCTCGAACTTCTGATGCTCCTGCCTCCACCTCCTGAGCGCTGGAATTACAAGCGTGCACTACCACACTCCACTCTATGCAGTGCTGAGGATCAAACCCAAGGCCTCACGCATTCTAAGTGGGTGTTAATAACTGAGTTAATGACCAGCTCTGGTCCCCATCTGTGGTGGTTTGAATAAAAATGGCCCCTAAAGGCCCATAGGGAATGGCGCTATTAGAAGGTGTGGCCTTGTTGGAGTGGATGTGGCTTTGTTGGAGGAAGTATTTCACTGCGGGTGGGCTTTGAGGCTTCAGATGCCCAAGCCACTCTCTTTTTGCTGCCTGCCAATCTAAATGTAGAACTCTCAGCTCCTTCTTCAGTACTATGTCTGCCTGCCACCATGCTTTCTGCCATGATAATAATGGACTAAACCTCTGAACTGTAAGTCAGCCCCAGTGAAATGTTTTGCAGTGGTCATGGCGTCTCTTTAAAACCAAACTAATATACCATCCTAATAGTTGATGTGCTAATAAAGAAGCTAACCTGAAAGACACCTGCCATCAAGACTGATGACCTGAGTTTAATCAAGGTCCCACATGGCAGCAGGAAAGAACCTACCTCAGAAGGTGTCCTCTGACTTTCACATGCAAACACACATAAATAAGTGCATACACACAATAAGTACTGTTTTTAATTTTATGAGTAAATTTATTTATTTACTTGTTTGGGTTTTTCAAGATGGGGTTTCTCTTGTAGCCCTGGCTGTCCTAGAATTCACTCTGTAGGCCAGGCTGGCCTTAAACTCAGAGATCTGCCTGCCTCTGCCTCTTAAATGCTGGGATTGAAGATGTGTGCCACCACCCACCTTGAGTTTTTTTATTTCTAATTTATGAGACTGAGTGTTTTGCCCACATCTATGTCTGTGCACATACCTGGTGTCCATAGAGGAAGGTGTCAGGTCTATTGGAACTGGAGTTATGAGCTGCCATGTGGGTGCTGGAAATTGAACCCCCTGTAAAAGCATCCAAATTACTAAACCTAAACCCGGTGTGAGCCCAAACCAGAAGGACAGCCTGGGAAGGAGAGTGGTCACTGGACCCTTTAGTCCTTACTCTTTCCAATATGTCCATTTTGAATAAACCTTCCTCTGGTTTTCATTATGACCTATGTCTTTAACTGGCCCAGGCTCTGACCCTAACAACTCAGTAATACTTCCCATGTCCCAGTACGGTACTAGGAATTGAGGCCTCATGCATGTTGAACAGACAGGCCAGCACTGTAGCACTGAGCTAAATCTTCAGGTGCTAAATCTCTCTCTCTCTCTCTCTCTCTCTCTCTCTCTCCCCCTCTCCCTCTTACTTCTTATTACTATGTGCATGCTGGGTGTATGTGGCAGTCAGAAGACAAGTTTCAAGAGCAGGTTCTTGGTCGCTGGAAGCAGTAGCACACACCTGTAATCCCAGCACTCAGGAGGCAGAGGCAGGGGATCTCTCTGAGTTAGAGACTAACCTGGTCTACATAGTGAGTTCCAGGACAACCAGAACTACATAGTGAGACCTTGTCTCAAAACAAAACAAACAAACAAAAATTAAAAAACAAAAAGATGAAGAAGAAGAGAAGGAACAGGAGAATGAAGACGAGGCGGGATCAGTTCTTTCCTTCCACTGTAGTCTCTGGGAACTGAAATCATATTGCCAATTTGTGCCTTCGGCGCTTTAACCCATGGATTCATCTTGCTCCCACACACACTCTTTTTGAGGGCCTTCTTGTGTAACCCTATCTGGTCTTGACCTCATGATCTCTTACCCTAAGCTCCCAAGTGTTTGTTACGTAACTGAAACAGCTCACATTAAAGGATTTTTCTTTAAATATGACTGTATGTCTGTGTGAGTGTAACTATGTTAGTGTGCATGCCTTGGATCTTCTGGAGCTGGAGTTACAAGCATAACGAGCCACCTGCCACGGGTGCTGGGAGATAAATCCGGATCCTCTGGTAGATCGCTAAGTGCTCCTAACGGCTGGGCCAGCTCACACAGTTCACCTTAGATGGAGCCATTTTAGTTTTCATTGGGGAGTTGTCGTGCACACTGATATAGAAAGAAGTCAAGAGCCTTTCTAAATGCAATACAATAAGCTGGACGGGGAACAGCATGTAGACTGTGCTGCCTTTGAGCAAGAACTAGACTGTTTGATATACATAAAATACAGTCAAAGAACACAAAACTGGCAACAAGGGTCATGTCCAGAGTCATTGAGAAACCCATCACTGGATATGGAGAAGACCTTTTTCTTTTTTTTTTTTTAATGTGCATGTTTTCAAAAAGAGTCAAAATTTCTGGAAGATGGCTTTGTGTCTTTTTGAATTCCCACATAAAAACAGCCAAAGAAGAGCTGAAGGTGTAGCTCAGTGGAAGAGCACTATCCTAGCAGGCTCAACACACCCCCAAGTGTCAGGGAGGGAGGGCCTAGGTGTCAGGCTGCTTAGAGCCAAAAGGATGATGAATTTAAGGCCAGGCTGGACAACACAGCAAAATCCTGGGGAGAGAGAGAGAAAAGAAAGGAAAAAAGAGGGCTGGTAAAGTAGCTCAGCGCTTACTAGCCAAGGCCTGATGATGAGTTTGATCTCTGGAACCCAAAAATGGAAGGAGAGAACTGACTCCCAAAAGTTTCCCTCTGACCTCTGCACTCATACTGTGGCACCTGTGCAATCTCTCTCTATCTCTCTCTCTCAGGTACACACCAATAATAACAAATATTTTTGTTATTAAAGAAAGAAAATTAAACTGAAAAATAAAAAGAAACAAGGAGTTCGAACAAACATCCCAAAAGCAAACACTGCAGACAAACCTGAGTGTCCTTAACTGTGTGAAGGATGATATGTGGGACAATACTAATATCTGTAATTTCTAATAAAATCCTGACCCCTACTCTGGAACCCACAATGTGATGGACAGAGGTAGACACAAGCATTTGTGAAAATGGAACCCTGATCAGAGAAGGTCTACAAGCTTGAGGTTCTGATTTAAAAAAAATAAAATAAAATAAAATCCATGCTGCACCAGGTGTGTGCTAGGTTTCTAAGCAGGGACAAGTGGCTGCTGAGATGTCTGTTGACATATCAAAGTAGACACTTGCCTCCAGGGGCTCCCAGCATCCCTCAGTACCTGTTACAGACATCCTGGCTAGCATACCCCTACCCCTATCCTAAACTCCAGCCTGGGACTGGACCGGGCCTTCTCTTCCCCCAGTTTACTAAATAACCCAGACATTTCCGTCTTTTTGCCTCTTGGCTCCTAGCTCTCCCTGCCCCTCCCCACTCTCTTCACATGGCCTGGTCCAGTCTGCAGGTGGTGTCTACTCCGGACTCTCCCAGAAGTCTCTGCTCCTGCCTGTGCTCTCCCTTATATCTACAATAAAAGCATCAACCCCTTAGGAGCTGTCATGTCTTCCTTTTATTTATTTTTTTGGCATTCCGTGTATTGGCTCATTCTTATAATCTGAGTGCTTTGGAAACTGAGGGCACAAATTTGGGCTACCCTGAGCTACACAGTGACATTTTCTGCCAAGTTGGGCTATAATCATCTATTTTTCACTCAGAAACAAAAATCATATAAAGAGTGGGTAAAAGCTGGGCGTGGTGGCACACTGTAATCCCAGCACTCAGGGAAGCAGAGGCAGGCAGATCTCTGAGTTCGAGGCCAGCCTGGTCTACAAAGTGAGTGCAGGAAACCCAGGGCTACACAGAGAAATCCTGTCTTAAAAAAAAAAAGGTAGGTACAGTGGTACATGCCTGTAATCCTAGCACTTAGGAGATGGAAGCAAAATCAAGATTTCAAAGCCAGACTCAGCTACACAGCAAATTTGAGGCCTGCCTGGGCCATTTAAAATCTTGTCTGAAAAATACGAAACTAAACAAACAGAAAAACAACAACAAAAATCCAAAACAGCCAAACAACAGCAATAAATATTTGAGCCAAGTGTGGTGGTTCATTTCGACATTCACAGCACTCAAAAGTCTAAGGCACGCAGATATCTTACTGCGAGTGTGAAGCTAGTCTGGTCTACACATTGAGACTTTGACTCAAAACAGATAAATATAAAAATATCGTAATGTTAAATTATGTGTATTATTCTCTTGAGAAGGTTACACCCATGTCTTGGTGTGTGTTGTCCTTTCCAAAGTGTCAATCCTTTAACGCCCATGTGTAAATCTGAATTAAAACTGTTTATTTTTTTTTTTGCTTGCTTGGTTGGTTGTTTTCATTTTTGATTTGTTCTGTATTTTCAAGACAAGGGTTCTCTGAGTAACCTTGGCTGTTATGGAACTCACTTTGTAGACCAGGCTGCCTCTGTAGATCTTCCTGCCTCTGCCTCCCTGAGTGCTGGATTGCAGGTGTGTGCCACCACGCCCAGCTTCCTTGGCAAATTCTAACTTTACCTTTAAAGAATCCATACTTGCCAGCAAGATATCTCAGTAGGTAAAAGCACTTGCCACCAAATATGACAGCTTAAGCTAGACTCCCAGAATCCACATGGTGGAAGGAGAGAACTGGCTCTTGTAGTTGTCCTTTGACCTCCACTTTTGAGCCATGGTGCCCATGAGTCTGCACACATGCACACTCACAATAAATAAGCAAATAAGCAAATAAATAGATTCGTAAATGTTCATGGTTAAAACGCAAAAGGACAAGGAACAGACAAAGGCCGATAGACATCTGCCACAGTATGAACAGGACCAAAGGCAGCAGCCACGCTGCCATCTGAGGAGAGCCACACAGATGCACAAGGCTTGAGGGCGCCACCCAGCCCCCAGCCGGACCTTAACACCTACTGAGCAGCTCTTCCTTCTGGTGAATCATATGTTTGTGGACTGAAGACAGGGTTATCCCAGCCAGGAAGTCCTTAGAGGCACCAGAGGAGGCAGGTTCTTAAAGCGGAAAAAACAGTCCTCAGAGGCTGGCTACCCTGGTTCGAGTCCCTGCCAGGCTTCATGGTCTCCTATGAGCTGACCAATATCAGAGGCCGGAGAGCAAACAGCTGTCAGGGCTTTCCAGGGGCTAGAAGTCCTTGACAGCCACCAGAGCTACTAGGGGATACAGCTGGCAGACCCTTTCTCCTCAAGCTCTCAAGGCACCAACCCATATGCAGGACAAGCAGAGACCTCCTGACCCAGCTAGCCTTGGTTGACTCTCCCGATAGCCCCCAAGTAGATATCTTTGTCCTTATTTACAGATGAGGACACTGAAGCTCAGAGAGAGGGAAAGCATGTCCTAAACTTACACAGTCGTTACGTGGTTTGACCCTGGTCACTCGGAAGGCCACTTCAGTCCCCAGGGCACTTCTGCCCTGGCAACCTCAGCCGCAGCAGGGCCTCAAGGGTGGGGCCTGCTCCTTGTGCGGGGCTATTTTTAGAGCGTGCAGCAGGGGCTAGGGGAGAAGCCAGGAATGACAATGGGGGGAAGGGGGTGGGGTTGTTGGCGGCCGCCCCCGCACCGCACCACCAGCCGCCCCATTTCCTCGAGGAACCAGGCCGTGCACAATACAAGGAAAGCTGAATGGGGAGTGACAAGGGGCTTCTGCGGGAGGGAGGGGGTGACCTGGCCCATCAGGGCAGCTGGGGGCCCAGAAGAGGCCTCGGATCAGGGGAAATGGACCATTAGTCCAGCTGCCGAGCCCAAAGCAAGGGATCGTTCATGCTCATCAGGCACAACCATGCTTATCCTTACATACCTCTCTGTCTGTCTTAGCTGTCTGGGGGGGAGGGGGCTCAGTGACAGCCGGTCAAGGTGCTGGTCCTCAGGGGAGGGGTACCCACAAGGTCAGGCTGCTGGAGGAAGGTCTTCTGTGACTCAAGTCAGAAGGTGGCTCTTGTGGCCCTCTCTGGTCCTCTTCCAAGAGGGTCTAGGAGTGGCTAGCCAAGGCCTAACATACCGTCTGATGTGTGTGAGGTTTCTGTGTGTTCACAGCCCAGGTGGAGGACCTCTCTCAGGCTTCCTGCTCATGCACTGCCAGCCACACAGTCGCAACCCTCCGGCTCACCTCCATCCTGCCTTGCACTGCATCTTCTACTAGGATGCTCTCCTTTACCCCTCCATTTTCCCACGTCCCTAACGTAGAAAGCAAGCCAAGAGACCCGCTGGCCTGTACTCACACCCACCCTTGCCACCATGCTCTGTGCTTAGTACTTAACGCCTGTGAAGCCCCTCTCTCTCCGGAGACCTCTCTTCCCCCTGGTCAAAGGAAAAAGTGATCCCTTGGAACTGTCTTGAGTGCAGAGAGCTTCACAAATCTCCGATTTAGGGAAGAGAAAACAGGTTCCCAGAGTAGGATGTGGCTTGCGACAGACGTGAGGCAGCCCAGGCAGATTCCAGCTGGGCCTGTGCGCTGTGCCACACATGCTTGCCCTGACTTTCGAATTTGCAGCACTCTGTGACAGAGGTAGGTAGGTTCCCTGATAGGGAGACCTAGCCAGAGGATAAAGGGGGTATCGGGGATGGGAGTATGGAATGGGAATCCAGGTGGATGTTATAGGTGAACACACTGGACCAGCTGAGGGGCCAAGTGGGAGGTCCGGATGTAGAGCCTAAGCAGCTGTGTGAAGGGTCTCCCTCTCTGAGCACCCCCAAAGTAGCAGCACTGCCAAAGGAGCAGCTGGGGATATCAGCCAGCTTCTGGACATCATGTCCGGAGTTCAGTGGAAAGGCCTCATACATTTTAAACCTACATCCATGAGGCTTCTGGAACCAGGTGTGGTGGCTCAGACAAGTCATCCCAACAGTTCCAAGCAAGTGAAGCCTAGCACTGAGACCCTGTGTCAGAAAGACACCAAAGGTGTGGGGGTGGGGTGCTCAGAGGCTCTGTAAAGCCTGCTTGCTGACTCCCATGCAATCCCAGCACTCAGCAAGGCAGAGGGAGTTGGGTCCATGTAAGTTCCGGGCCAGCCTGGTCTGCAAAGCCAGTCCAGGACAGCCAAGAGTACACAGAGAAACCCTGTTTCAAAACACCATAAACAAAATTAAGAAAAAAAAAAAAAAACAACCAAAAAACTTCTTGCTGCATAAACCTAAGAAACAAAATTCTATCCCCAGAACTCACATTTAAAAAAAATTTTTTTAAATGCCAGATTTGGTAGCATGTGTCTGTAATCCCAATTCTCCTTCGGTGAGATGGGATGCAGAGACAGGAAGAATCATCTAGAAGCTCATCAGCCAGCTAGCAAGGGGAACACAGTACAGCAGCAGAAACAAGAGAGTCCCTGCCTCAATGAGGTGGACGTCAAGTCCTGACACTTGAAAGTTCTCCTCCAACCTCTACACATGCCATAGAATATTCACACTCATGCACACGTGTGTATACACATACAAACAGACAGACAGACAAACAAACAAATAAATTCTTTAAAGTCAAAAGGGAGCTGAAGAGTATTTGCTGGGCCTCATCTGGGCAGCACACTAGAGCTGGCCCTGGTGGCATGGGCATTGGACAGCTGGAGACCTGGCCCCACCCCTCACCTGGGCAAGGTGGGAGGGCTGGTGCTGGCATCAAGGGCATGGGAGAGTTGGTGGGCTGACCAACTCATTTCCACCCAGGCCCACACCCAGGGCTCTGAGTTGGCCAACCCCAACATCCACCCCGTCTCTGAACTGCTGTCTCATGTGAAGAGGCCGACCTGCAGATCCAAAGCTGCAGGATCTCCCTGACACGGGGTAACAGCTCTAGGGGCATGGAGGGAGTTCCCAGGAGGATCCAGGGAGGACAGCGTGGCAGAAGCCAGAGTCCTCGAACCAGACCAATGACACATTCCAACGGACATTTGCAAGTAAAGCCGTGCGGGCAGAAGGGCAGAGTGTGTGACACACCGCAGCTTCCAGGGTGGGTGTGTTCGTTTGTCTTTATTTCTAGTTCATTTTTTGTTTTCTTTTGCGGGGAGCTTGCAGGGCTGGAGAGCAGATATGAGGGAATGGGGCACATGATATGAAATTCACAAGGAATCAATAAAAACTGAAATAAAAATTAAAAACAGAGAAGAGTACTTGCTGGTTTCAGTTCCCAGTACCCACATAATGCTTCACAGCCATGTAGAACTACAGCTCCAGGGAACCTGATGCCACATTCTGACCTCCTCGAGCACTGCACACAGATGGTATACAGACATACGTGCGATGATATGGCTTGGCAGGTGAAGGTGCTTGCTACCAAGCCGCATGAACTGAGTTCTATTCCCAGGGCCTATGCTGTGGAAAGAGAGAACTGACCCCTGCAAGGTGTCCTCTGCTGCTGGGTGAACACTGTGACATGTATCTAGACATGTACAAAAAAAAAAAAAATGAAATGTAGCAGAATGTTTAAATGAACAAAGGAGGGCAAAAGGGTTGAATGGGGGTCTCCCACAAGGATGCACAGATAGGAGGTGGAGGAAGAGGCCCCAGAGCCACATTCTCAGGCTGTGTCACCCCAGGAGGGGAGCAGAGCCTCGGCAGCTTTCCTGCAGATTCCCCTTCTCCTTTGTTTTGTTTGGTTCACACTAGGCTAACAGCTGCCAGCTGAACCACACCCCCATACTTGTTTCTCCCACCAGCTTCAAATGTTCCCTGACTGCCCCTTCCCAGAAGCAGCTTGTGCTACTGTCTCAGAGCACTTGGAAGAGTTCAGGCAACAGACCCTTGGGCTCTAGCCAGTGCTGCGTCCAGCTTGCTCCAGTTCCTGGCCCACCAACCTGGGCCTCTTGAGTACTTGTTGGTGCCTCTGTTTGTTCTTCTGCAAAATGAAGATTAAAATGCTATCTGCCTAACAGCCTGGGGCTTTCTCTAGGGGTGAGAACAACGGTCTGAAAGCAGATAGAGATGTGGTTGGTTACCAGCCCTGAGAAGTAACACAACATTGGTTTATACGTTTGGTGGATTTGTGGTACGTGAATTTCATTTCACTTAAGAAACGAAACCAGTGGAGGTGGGGACAGGGACGTGACTTTGCAGGTGAATGGCCCCAGAGCGGCACTCAGGGCACAGCTGCCGCGCCCGGCAGCCTGAGCTCAGTTCCCAGAAGCCACACGGTGCAGAGAGAACTGGCTACTGCAGGTTGTATGTCCCCTCCAATGAACAAATTTAAATAAATCAGTAAAAAAAATAAACTTTAAAGAAATGATCCCAATGAAAGTGGACAGAGCAGCAAAACTTTAAAAAACCTCCTGTGAAGATGAAAAGCTGGTTAAACATCAAGAATTTTAAATAGGGCTGGGCTACAGCCCTTGCCTGACAGATGAGCTGGTGTGGCCTATATCACCCCAGCACTTGGGAGGCGGAGGTTGAGCAGCAAAAGTTCAAAGTCATTCTCAACTACACAGTGAGTTCAAGGCCAGCCTGGGCTATGTGTCATGATCGTTCTGTGTATTTTTGAGATGGGAGTCTCATTGTGTCCCACAGTGGTCTAGAACCTGTTGAATAGCTGAGGATGATTTTGAGATTTTTTTTTACCCCTCTTCCCTTTTTCCCTTACAGTGCCGGGATTACAGGTGTATGTCAAACTACCCCCAAATCCACACTTTCTGGTTCTATTGTTCTTTATTGACCAAGCTGCTACCTTCACAGACGGCCATGCCAGCTTCCTTGCTGGGCTTGCAATTCAGACCTGGCCTGCTGGCCTACATCTTCTCCAGATGCAGCCAGAGAAGTAGTGATAAAACCTAAGTCTGGCCACACCCTCCTCTCTGTTCAAACTCTTACCATCTCATTATTGAGCCTTGATAGCCCAGACTGTCCCCTCAGAAGCTCAAGTCCAGCCTGGGCTAAAGTGAGCTCAAGGTACAAATGGGGGGCCCAGCATGATGGCTTCTTGAGTAATTGTCACAAACCCTGATCTCAAGACTTTAATCCCCAGAAACTACGTGATAGAAGGAGAGAATCAACTCCCTGCAGAAAGTTGTTTTCTCAACGCCACACAGGTGCCATGGTGTACATCCCTTTCCTCACAAATGAATACGTGGAAACAGCCAACATCCCTACAGTGACCTTTGTTGTTTGGTTGTTTGGTTTGGGGCGTTGGTTATTTTGTTTTGTTTTAATGTTATTTTGAGGCAAGGTCTCACTATGTAGCTGTGGCTGAAGCTATCTAGGTAGACCAGGCTGGCCTTGAACTCACAGAGATCCACTTGCCTTTGCCTCCCAAGTGTGGGCTCAAAGGTGTGCCTAGGATGACCAGGCTCCTCCAGGGGCTTGTAAGTCCCTGTATGACCATCTTTCCTGAGCACCAGCCCCTCCCATCTTCCATCACTCCCCTTTTCCCCGTACTGACATCTGTGGCGTACTCCTCTGCCTCAGTGCCAGGCCCTCTTGCCTCAGGGTCTTAACACTGGTTGCTCCCTTCACCCAGATGCACATAGCTGCATCTTTCCCCTTCAGGTTTTTGATCCAATGTCAAAAACCTGTCAAAGAAGCCCTCGCAGCCACTCTCAGAGCAGTCAGCTCTGCTCTGCCACTCACTAGGCCTCACCAAAGCGATAGAAAATGCTGTTGTCTCCCCACAGCACCCAGGCAGGATCTTATAGTCTAGGTTGGCCTTAAACTCGCTATGTTGCCAAAGATGATTTTGAACCTTGGATTTTAAACAGGGTCTTATACAGTCCAGACTGGCCTTGAACTCTCCACGTAGCTGAAGATAACCTTGAACTCCTGACCCCCCTCCTCCACTTCCTACATGCTAGGACTAGTCATTTGCCACCACTCTCAGTGGTGATGCTGGGGACTGAATGCAGGGCTTTGTGTGTACCAGGTGCTGTCTAGAACCAGCCACATTTCCAGGCTCGTTGTGGCCTTTTTGCCCATCGTCTACGCTAATGGAGACTCCCTGGAGAAGGAATCAGGCCCTGTCCATAGAAAATGTTTTCTTCTGGGAGTCCAGCCTAGCAGCTGTGCACCTTCCACGGATAACAGTTGAATGATAAGCACATGCCCTGCCATTATCCTGAATGCTGTCTTATACTAGCAGGCCCTGCACATATCATATGAAACTCTCTGCACAGCCCCGGGCCCTGCCACTCACCAGAGCTGGACAAGCTGTGATCTGGGACATGAAATGCAGGGCCAGGGCCTTGCCTGCCCCAACACCATCCCTACCCTCTACCTTGGGACTCAGGACTCTGTTTCCGCCCAGACAGATGTTTCATCCACCCAGCCTCTCCCCCTGTTTCATCTCCTGGGCCCTTATCACTAACCCCAGCTACTGGGAGGAAGAGCTCTTCAGCTCATCTCTTCCATTCATGCCCACCTTCTGGCCTTTCTGGGCTAAGCTTCTGTCAGGCCCAGCATCCCACTGTAGCCTCCTCCTCACCTCCCGCCCATGCCAGGTGACACCAAAGGCACAGAAGCCAGGCAGGGTTGCTACAGGTGGGTCCCTCCAGCGGTTTCTCTGGCTCTCATCTTCTGTGTGACCATCCTGTTCTCCAGCTCCACTTCTGACAGGCTGACTGAGAAGTCTTCCACTTGTTACTTGACATCTCTGCATCAGCAGGTTTTCTCCATTGACAAGTGAGTGTTAAAGACTGGGTGCAGTTGCACTCATCGGTAATCCTAGTACCATGTGTAGTAACTCTCTGCTGTAATCCCAGCACTTGAGGAAATGAAGACAGTAGGGTCAGGAGTTCAAAGTCATCCTCAGCTACTTAATAAGTTACAGGCCAGCCAGAGCCTGTAACATAAGACAACCACAGAGACAGCACCTACTGTATACACTCCTGGACAAATAAAATGAGGCACATGAGGTTCTTAAAGCAGTACTGGCACATGAAAACTCCATCTTCACACAGGATTCCACGCAAGAAGCCAGGAGGAGTATGTAAACTGCAGAGGCCTACACCAGCTGGCTGGGGGTTGATAAGCCTATTAATGACCTACAAGCTTAGAACTCTGAGAGAGAGAGAGAGAACACCAGCAGTCCCAAACTGTCTCCGATGTCATCTGCCATCATTGTCCTCAATATTAAAGTATCCTGGCACCCGAAAGGTCCAGAGACCCACAGACCAGGGCCCACCTTGACAATACTCTAGAGTGACACCTTTTCAGCTAAGCCCGCAATGATCTAAAACAGGACAGCAGGCACTGATCACAGAGCGCTCAGGGAGGCTGATCTTAAGCCTAAATACGGCTCCTGCCCTTGAGTGGCAGCCTGGAGAGTGTGTCTTGCCTCCCACCCCCATATCTGCTTCCACCTGTCCTCCCCGCCCTCCCCTCCCCCCACCCCAGCACTGCTCAGCAGCCCTCTCTCTGTTTCTAGAGCATCTGCCCAGCCTTTTCGGATCCTTCTGATCCCAGGCAGGCTGGAGACAACTATTACAAAAGAAGAGGCGGTGTAACTATGGTGAGGGGCGGGGCTTAGCCTTGTCACTACATACTGCCAGCAGCTACACACTGTGTAGAAAGGGTTCTTGCTTTCATCTTTTTTTTTAACCTACATTTCCTTATTTTAGTGGTGTGTGTGTGTGGGTGGGTGGGTGGGTGGGTGTGGGTGTGTGTGTGTGTGGTACAGAAGGCAGAGCTAAGCTTGTGGAGCTCAGAGGACGACTTGCAGGAACTGGCTATCTTCTCCACCATAAAATACAAGAATGAAACTCAAGCCACCAGGTTTGACAGCCAGAGACCTACCTGTACTCTACCCTGCATATAAGTGGACACATAGCTGGGTAGCTGGGCAGGGGATGCCCAGCTTTAATTACAGCACTCAGGAGGCAGAGATGGGCAGATCTGTGTGAATTCCAGGCCAACCCTGTCTCAGAGGGGAGGGGGGGAAGAAAGGAAAAGAAAAGAGGATTAGAGAGATGGCTCAGCAGTTAAGAGCACTGGCTGCCCTTCCAGAGGACCCAGGTTCAATTGGCAGTACCCACATGGCAGTACCCACATAACCATCTGTAAATGACTCCAATCTCAGGGTATCAAATACCCTCTCCTGGCCTCCACAGCTACTAGGCATGCAGGTGGACGGACATACAAGCAGGCAAAACATCCATACATATAAAATAAAATGAAAGAGAGACAGACTGACAGACAGACAGACAGACAGACAGACAGACAGAGACAAAGATAACAGCAAGACAATGTTTGAATCAGACACCATCGAAGTGCCTCTGGTTTCTGCCTCAGGGCTCCCCAACCCAAGATTCTTAGAAACCCAGATTCTTTACAAGTCGGTCTCGCTAGGGGCCAGCCAAGCGCTGTGTTAACAAAGCCCGGATCCAGCATCTGCAAGGTAGAAACATGACCTAGAGTCTCCATCTGGTGGTCATTCACCAGAAGTGCAGAATGGCGGGTGCCTACCTGTTTCAGGCATCCCAGACCTGGGCCATTAACAGGAAAGCAGCTTTAGGGTTCACTTGCAAGCACACCCAGAATAGGAAGGCTTCGTGTACGTAGCACAGGGTGGAGTAACCTGTTCCTTGCTCTCATTTTTTCTCCCTCACTCTCTACTGTTAGCTTCCACAACTTCCTCATCTCACAATCACACCTGGCATGTTCCCACCTAGGGCTGCAGCTACGTGTTGGTGTCTCTGCTCTTCCTAGAATGCTCTCCCTCCAGTGCTCTCATGGCTCAGTCCTTTGCTTCTCTCAGTGCTCTGCTCAAATGCCGCCCTCAACAATTTACCTGGCTACGCTCCTCAGGGAGCCCTGGCCTGCCCTGTGACCCTTCCTTCCTTTTCTTCATTGCTGCTGTCATCTCACATACCTGTTTGATTTTTGTCTGTCATTCCCATGAAGCTGGGAGCTATAAGAAGGCCACAGTGTTAACCTGCTCTGCTTATTATTGTGTCCCTAGTGTAGGTGGTAGGCACTCAATGGACACTTCCAAATGAGAGACTTTCTTCTGAGACACTTATTGTCACCCATTCTTCCTCTGAAGGGAAAACTGAGGCTCCTGCAAAGTGACATGACTCACAAGAGTCCACACAGCAGTTCAGTGGCTTGGATCTAAATTTTAAATAGGATTGCTGGCGTGTGTGTGTGTGTGCGTGTGTGCATGTGTGTGTGTGTGTGTGTGTGTGTTGGTGAGATGGCTTATTATGTCAAGACAATTATCCCCAAGCCATCAAGCATTTGTAGAGGCCAGTGAACAACTCATAGAAATTGTTTCTCTCCTGCAGCGTGGGTCCTGGAGACCAGACTCAGGTCATTACACACGGTGGCAAGTGCCTTTGCCCACTGAGCCATCTTGCCAGCCCTGACCTTTTATAGTAAATTGCAAATATGACTCTCATTGCTAAAAACAGGCACATATTTCCCAAGGCAATAACCTAGATGGAGAAGTTTCACACTGACACAAAGTTATTATCTACTGTACACATCTTATCCAATTTCCCCAACCATCATACTGATTGATTCTTTCCCTCCTTCTCTCCCTCTCTCTTCCCCACCCCAACCCGGTTCCTTCCTTCTTCCTTTCCTTCCTTCCTTCTAAGACGGAATCACACATAGCCCAGATTGGCCTCCAGTTTACTATACAGTGGATGACAGCCTTGAATTCCTGATCCTCCTGCCTCTACTTCCCAAGGGTTGACAGTATAGGCATTAGCTATCGTACCCAGTCCCACTGTTTTGTTTGTTTGTTTGTTTGTTTGTTTGTTTGTTTTTTAGGACAGAGTCTCAATTCGTAGCTCAGGCTGGCTCAGAAGTTGCTATGTAGCCCAGGTTGGCCTCAAATTCACAGAGATCGACCTGCCTCTGCCTCCCAGTTGCTGGCATTAAAGGTGTGAACCACATGCCTGCCACACACTGTTATCTTTTATAGCCAGGGTCAGCAAGTCTTTCCTGGCCCTAGATCTCGTATTGTATGTAGTTGTTGTCCACTTAGTTTCCTTAATCTAGAGCTTTTCCTCAGTCTGTCTTTAATGACTACAGTGCAGAGCACAGGCTGGACATTTGCCAGGACCTTACCCTTACGCCTTGTTAGAGATCCAGCTCCAAATAGTTACATTGAGGGTTGGAAATGAGAGCACAAGTCAGTTTCCAACAACCCCTAACTTTGCCTCTGTGGCCTGGGTGTGGATCTAACTTCTGTCTAAGCTCTGTGCTCGGGCATCTGAGAGTTACACAGATATAGCAGATCCCGACAGAGCTTCTAGTTGCACCCTTCCTGACATCCAGAAATGTTTTCTTCTGTAACTCTTCATCTCAGTTACTGGCAAATTGCTTCTTTAGGGTTATTCTCATTTCTCCTCCTTTCAGATTTTTATATTTATTTTTTATGTGTGTGTGTGTAAGAGATTATGTGTACCACATGTGTGCAAGTGCTTTTGGAAGCCACAGACATTAGATTCCTGGAAGTGGAGTTACAGGCATTTGAGAGTCACCTCATGTGGGAACTGAACCCAGGTCCTCTGTAAGAGCAGTAAGCACTTTTAACTGATGAGCCATTTCTCCAGCCCCCTTCCTGTCAGTCTGTTGTCTCCATGTTTTTTTTATCTGCGTGTGTAACATGTATGAGGCTGAAAATAAATTTGTAGGGGGCCAGAAGTCCATGTGAGACATTTTCTGCAATTTCTTTAAAAAAAATTTTTTTAACAGAGGGTCTCACTGTGTAGCCTTGGCTGGCCTGAAACTCACTATATAGACCAGGTTGGCCTTGAACACACAGAGACCTGCCTGCTTCTAAAGGTGTACACCACCATGCCCACCCCTCAATTACTCTCCACCATTTTTTTCAAGACAGACCCCCCCACTAGCCCTAGAGGGCTCACTAATTCAACTACAGTGGCTAGGAAGCAACTCCCAGGGTTCCTCCTGTCTCTGCCCACTCAGCGCTGGGATTACGGGTGCACACTAATGTGCCTGGCTTTTTATGCCAGTACAAGAAATCTGAACCCAGGCCCTCATGCTTTCTCCATGGGGTTACATTGTGTGTGAGGTGCTGGGGAATGAGTGCATGACCTTGTACATACTAGGCAAGCTCTCTACCAGCACCACGCTGCCCGGCCTCCATTCTCCTCTCCAGCACTTCATGTCCATCTTACCAGCAGATACTCAAACATTTACTTTTAAAGTACACTCAGGGTTTAACACTGTTTAAAAACATCACTGCCCCTCATCTGAAGGGTAGCAGGGGCCTCTTTTCTGGCCTCCCTGAGTCTACCTTCATTCCCAGGCCATTTATCCCCCATCCATCATAGACAAATGGTTAGAGCATGAGAAACTGAAAAGCAGGCCCTGTCCATCCTTTGGTCAAAGCCTCTTATATATTCCCACCTTATTTAAAGCAGAAGCCAGGTGTTTATAGTGGCCTATAAGGCCATACTTCATTAGGCCTTTGTCTTCCTCTTGCCCATTTAGCTCAGCCACCCTGTCTACTGACTGTTCTGCCACCCCAGCAGGCATGAGTATTCTTGGGGTCTTCACTCATCCTGTCCCCTCTGTTTGAAGTGGTCTTCTCTTAAGCACCCTCATGGCTGCCTGCACTGCCTCTCCTGGGCCTTGGCTGGGTTTCTTCTTCCCAGTGAGGCTCTGGTGATGACTTGGTTTTAAATGTCTCTCAGCGGCACTGCCTACTCCCAAACAGAGGTTTTTTTTGAATGAGAAAAAAAAAAACCCATGGCCCCATGGGCTCATATATTTGAATATATGAATATATATTGGTTCCCAATTGGTGGAACTGTTTGGGAAGGACTAAGAGGTGTGGCCTTGGTGGAGGAGGTGTGCCACTAGCGATAGGTGTTGATGGTTCAAAAGCCATCTCATTTCCAGTTAGCTCTCCCTGCCTTCCACCCTGCCTCCTTTTTGCCCACAAGGATGTGAGCTCTGCACAGCTCCACCTGCAGTGCCATGCCTGCCTGCCTACTGCCATGCTCCTATCCTTGACAGTCATGGACTCACCCTTTGAAGTTGAAGGACCCTGTAAACTCTCTCTTCTATAAGTTGCACTGGTCATGGTGCTTTGTCACAGCAGTAGAAAGGCAACCAAGACACTTCTGTGCTCTGTTTTCCTCCATACCTGATATGTCATGTAGCTTTCCACAGAAGCTGAGAGCCATGGAATGTGAGAGCCATGGAATGCTACAGAAATAGGCCTTTCTTTGATGTTCCCAGACAGTAACAAGTCACCCTTACCATGTGCCGGTACATTTACAGGGCTTTACTGTATCCACTGAATCTCATGAGGTAAAACTCTATACCAGTTAGCTATGGCTGTAAGACTTCATAATAACTCCTCTCCCTCCAAAATTAGGGAGGAGGAGACTAGGGACTGAGGAGATGCCTCAGTCATTAAAGTGCTTTCTGTGCAAGTGTGAGGACTATAATCTACATAAAAATCAGGCGTGGCCATGCACCTTAATCCCACATACTTAAAATTCCTCTCCTGGGAGAGAGACATAAATATCTACCTCCTAACTTAATGTCCCAAACAACCAGAGGTACAAATCAGAGGTACAAAGTTCACCTTTGTAGTTCGTGCTTGTCACTTTGTGGGTTCTTCTTTTTCCCACCCTTACCCCCCTGGTTTCACCCCCTGTCACTAGATAGGAGAGAAAGAAGAATTGAGGGGAGAGAAAGAGAGATCTTTGGATATAATTTCCTTCTCTCCCCTCTATCCTTCTTCCTTGCCTACCTAGTGATAAAGGGTGAAACTAGGAGGATAGAGGGTGGGAAAAAGAAGAACCCACAAAGTGGCAAAGAGTAGCTACAAGCAAAGAAAAAACAAGAAGAAAGAAATTAGATTCACAGATCTCTCTCTCTCTCTCCTCTATCTTTCTTTCTCTCCTATTTAGCGATTAAGGGGTAAAACTAAAAAGAAGAACCCACAAAGTAGCAAAGACCAGCTACACACTTTGAGGAATCAATGAGTTGACTAGCTTCCTTTCAGAACAACAGTCAAGAGGTTATGGTCAGGAGCACGGGTGACCTTAAAGTATCCCTACTGGGAAGTCTATTCACAACAAGGATGAAAATTTTTTTCTTGCTACTTAGAGGGATTCCCCTTCCCTGGTCCACCCCCACCTCTATTATGTGCTCAAGCCACTCCCAGAGAGACCATATATAATTAGAGCAGAACTGCATGCAACTGGTCAGGAAGAGTGGCTAGATACTCGGGTGAGACCCCACACAGCTCTCCCTGACTCTTTCTGTGAGGAAGCACCAACAGTCAACAAGCCTAGCTGTGATGATCTTCTACTGGCACAGCCATCTCAGAAATATATGGCTCAGAGGATAGTCACGTACAACATCCTAGCACTGGGGAGGCAGAAACGGGAGTGTCCCTGGAGCTTGCTAGCCAACCAGGTTAGCCACTCTGGGAGCGTGGAGCTCCCTCAAAAACTCTGTCTCAAAAAGTAAGGTGGAGTCAGTGGGAAGATATTCAATAGTTCAGAGCACCGGTTGTGCAAGCATGAGCCTGGATCCCAATACCCACGCAATAATCTGGGTGTGCCCCAAGATGTGGGGAGTAGACATGGATCACAAGGGCTTGAATGGCAGTCTAGGAGAAAATTAAGCTTGTAGTTTGTGAGAAACCCTCCCACAAAGAATAATGTAGATAGTGCTACAGGAGGACACCCATTTTCTGATACCCTCTTCTGGCTTCTGTGTGCACACAGGAGGGGGCACCTATGCACAAATGTGTACACACACACAATGCACACAGAAAATAAGCAAGATTGAGCAATGATTGAGCAAGACACTAATGTCATCCTCTGGGCCCTGTGTGCATACGCAGGCATACATCCTACATACAGGAACAGGTCGCCACCACTATTACTACTCCTACTACACACACACACACACACACACACACACACACACGCACGCGCACGCGCGCACGCACGCACGCGCACACACACACACAAGTAACCTATAGCTTTCAAAAGCAAACACTGGCCATACATGGTGGCATCCAGCTACTTGAGAGGTCAAAAATTTAAAGCCAGGCTGGAGAGATGGCTCAGTGGTTACAAGCACTGGCTGCTCTTACCTCGAAGAGGACTTCGGTTTGATTCTCGGCAATCATATGTCGGCTTACAGTCATCTGGAACTCCAGTCCCAGAGGATCAGTTGCCCTCATGGTCCACTGACATACACACAACCAAAAGACCCCTACACAAAAATACATTTTAAAATATTTTTAAATTAATTGCTGAGATCTGGTGGGATGGCTTAGTGGGTAAGAGCACTTATTCTTCAAGCAGCGAGACCTAAGTTTGAATCTCCAGAACCAATTGGACATGGTTCTATGTGCCTGTAAGTCCTGGGACTTACACTAGCCAACAGCTGAGTCAAAATGCTGGGCTTCCAGTTCAGTGAGAAACCCTGTCTAACAGTGGAATAAGACGGAAATTGGTAGGGAAAAATACCTGACGTTCTTGTCTAGCCTTCATATGTATATGTGTCACATGTCATACCATACACACACCAGAAAGTTTTTAAGAAATTTACTGGGCTGAGCATAGCTCAGTTAGTAGAATACTTGCTTAGCATGCACAAAACCCTGGATTCAGCTCTTGGCAAAAATAAAACAAAAAAGCAAACCATAAACCAACAAAGGAGTGTGTTGGTGTAGACCTATAATTCCGGAACACTGGAGTTGGAAGCAGAAGGATCTGAAGTTCATGGTCACTGTCTTTAGCATAAACCAACTTTGAAGACAGCCTGCACTACATGAGGCATGATCTCAAAAATAATGACTAAGCCAGGAGGAGGAATGCATGCATGCGATCTCAGTGGTTGGAAGATGGAGGCAGGAGAACCAGAAACTCAGGGCCAGCCTCAGCTACATCGCAAGTTTGAGGCCAAGTTACCGAATTTATTCAAATCATATATTAAAGGACAAACAATTCCCCCCTCCCCCTTCGAGACATGGTTTCTGTCTTGTAGTCCTGGAGCTCACTGTGTAAACCAGGCTGGCCTTGAACTCAAGAGATCTGCCTTCCTCTGCCCCCCCAGTGCTGTGCACCACCATGCCCAGCTAATTTTTTTTTTTTTTTGAGACAGCGTTTCTTTGTGTAGCCTTTCCTGTCCTGGACTCGCTTTTTTAAGACCAGGCTGTTCACAGAGATCCATGTGCCTCTGCCTTCCTGAGTGCTGGGACTATAGGCATGTACCACCACACCAGCTCCAGCTAAGTGATTCTTGTTCACTGAAACTGTTTTTTAAAGCAGAGAAAATAAAACTCCCCACCATTGTTTCTGTTCTGGCTGTGTCGCTTAGGCTGGCCTGGAACTGGTGATCATCCTGTCTCAGTCTTCGAAAGGCTTGGATTCTAAGTGTGCTTGGCCGTACCTTGCATGACAGAACTCATAAGGCCTAGGCTGTAATGTTCGAATGTTGGGCCTGTGTCACATCAGTGGACAGAAAACTCCAACTGCCACTCGCCAGTTGAGAGAGAATGAATAGTCACCAGGAGATCAAACTGACCACAAGATATGTCTTTTCTTTCTGCATTTTAACAGTTATGGGAACTGAGGCTTAGAGAGCTCAAATGACTTGTCCAAGTTTCTACCCATATTAAGTAACGGCATTGGAGCCCAGGCAAACTGAAGTCACATTTACAAACTCTGTACACATGGCCAAAGGGTGTGGCTTTTCTATTCACAGCAACACTTGAATTCCTAGTCCGCCTGTCTCCACCTTCCAAATGCTGCGGTGACAGGCATATGATTCCATGCTCAGCTATGGCTGAAAACTCCTAAGCAAGAACAGTAAATATTGTTCCAGCTATGTACAAGGGTGACCTGTAGAAGGAAGAAATTTCAGGCCAGAATTGATAAGGGTGTGGTGCCAAAAAAGGAAAACTAGTCAAAGCAAAATCCAAACAGAAAAAGAATGAAATGAGTGTTGGTATAATGTTCTTTTGGAATGTATACACCTTAAACCTTGTTCATTCAAATGCTGATTTCTCTCCCCCACTCTCTGGTTTCAATCCGGACATTGCATTGTGATACTTATTCTAAGCATCACCTGTCTCAACTTTGTGTAAACATGCCAAAATAAAACAACCAGCCACAATGTTGAGCAATGGAGAGGAAGGAGTAGGCGAGAGAGGGGAGGAGCCAGAGGACAGGAAGGAGTGGGAGGCAGAGGAGGAAGAGCAGAGGCTGGGAGAGCAGAGCAGGGAGAGAAGGGCTGGAGGAGAGATCTTGGAATGTGGAGAAATGAACTGGACCTAGTAGACCACAAAAAGCAAGCATAAGGAGTGAATCTAAATATTAGGAAACTATGAGGGCTTGGAGGTTTAGGTTGGAACAACTATTGCCCAGCATTGTGTTTTAGGTTAACTAAATAAATCATAGTCTCTGTGTGGTGATTTGGTTAAACAACAGCAGTGTTATGAAAAGATAACTAACAGTAAATACTTATCGCCACCTACAACAGATGAGGGAGAAGTTGAAAGATTTTTTTATTTTTTTTGATACAGGGTTTCTTTATGTAGCCCTGGCTGTCCTGGAATTCACTCTGTAGACCAGACTGGCCTTGAAGTCAGAAATTTGCCTGTCTCTGCCTCCCAAGTGCTGGGATTAAAGGGGTGCGCCACAACACCAGGCAAAAGACATTTTTAAGTACTTCGTAGGCTTACAAATATAAGTGGTACAGTGACTGTCTAGAATGCACAGTCAGGGGTTCAATCTCCAGGACTGCAAAAATAAACAAGCAAGCAAGCAAACATCAACAACAACTACTTTGCATTTTGTGGGGTGGTGGAAGTAAAATTCATGTTTGACTGAAAACAACAACAAAACAAACTTCAAACAGGGCCAGTGAGACAGTTTAGCTGATACCTGATGACCTGAGTTCAGACCCTGGATACCACATCATGGAAGGAGAGAACCAACTCCTAGGAGTTGTCCTCTGAGTTCCAGACATGTGCTATACCACACTGGAGCACTGGTGCATCCAGAAACAAAGTAAATGAACATAGGAACAAGAAATTTTAAATTTTAAAATAAAGCCAGGCACGCTGGTATACACCTTTCATCCAGCATGTGGGATGCAGAGGCAGACCAATCTCTATTATTAGTTTGAGGCTAGCCTGGTCTACATAGCAAGTTTGAGACCAGCCAGGAATATACAGTGAGACACCATCTCAAAATAAATAATCCAAAAAAAATATTCAAACAATGCAGTTACAGATGTTGAATGCGGATGTTTGCCCTTCTTTCCCTTTCAGAGAAAGGCTCTGGTAATCACTGGTGGCAAACCCTCCTGGACCCTTCTACAGCACATATACGTATATACCTAGTATTTTTTGTGTGTGTGGGGAGAAGGGAAGGATGGCAGTTGGAGACAGGCTGTATGTCACTTTGGCTGGCCTAGTATTCACTTTGTACCAGGCTTGCCTTAAATACAAACAATCCTCCTGCTTCAACCTTGCAGGCATTTTAGCATGGGGCACACCACCATGCCCCAAACCAACATTCTCATTCTCTTTCCCCCTCCTTTTCTTGTAGTACTGGGAGTTGAACCTAGGGCCTTGTGCATGCTAGGCAAGTGTTCTGTATCTGAGATGTATCTCTGGCACCATTTTTCAATATGTTCAACAGACTATGATTTTGCCTTTTGTTTTTTCATCATCAATCAGTATATCAGAGTCAGCTCTCTATGCCAAGACATAATAGTATCCTCATCTTATTTAATGACTGTGACCTGCAGACATGACCTAGGAAAACTGTCTAAACTCTCTGGGCCTTGGTATGCATAATGTCTAAGGAAGTGTCACCAGACTCCTGTTATGACCACGTGAGTCAGAATGTGAAGAGCATCTTGTGTTTTGGTCTTGATACACAGCAAGTGCTCAAAAATACAAGTGTTTAGGCTGGAGAATCAGCTCAGTCATAAAGTACTAGCCTTCCACACATGAGAAGCTGAGTTCCGTCCTTAGAACCAATATTTTAAAAAAACCAAAAACTGGTTTGAGGGACTGGAGAGATGGCTTAGTAGTTAAGAGCAACTTGCTACTCTCGCAGAGGCCCCAAGTTGGGTTCCCAGTACCAGCATGGTGGCTCATAGCTGTAACTGCAAGTCCAGGAATCAGGAATCTTCTGGCCTCCTCAGGCACCAGGCATACACAAAATACACATAACAGACAGGCACATAAAATAAATACACATATAATAAAAATAAATAAACCAGCAGGTAAATTTCAGGCTCATTAAGGATGCTGTCTCAAAAAAAAAAGTTCACACACCAAGAGCTGTCCCAAAGCAAATATGCAAACTGCAGAGTCAACAAACCAAGGAACGGTTTTCATTTTAAGTCACTGTGCTTTTGGTTGGCTTGCTAAGCAGCAGAAAACTGATTAGAGTCACAGTACAGTAATGACCTCTAATGGCTCAGGCTAGACTACGAGCTCTACTTGTGATCTCCCTGGCCCTCACTCTCCTCATCAGTGCAATGGGATAGTTTTGGTTTCTATATTGTCTTATTACCTGAGGATTAAATAGCAAAATGAACATTCTACATACATCATGAGGTAAGCATTCTCAGTGTCTTCTTTTTTTAAACATATGTATGGGCAGTTTGCTTGCATGTATGTTTATGTGCCACAGAGGGCATAGGATCTTTTGTAACTGTAATAACAGATGTCTGTGAGCCACCATGTGCGTGCTGGGTATTGAATCCAGGTCCTCTGAAAGAACAAGTGCTCTTAACCGCTAAGCCATCTCTCCAGTTCCTCAATTTTTTTTCTTTTGTTTATTACTATTTTATTTGGGGAAGAGATAATCGGGTTTCACGTAGCTCAGGCTGGACTGGAAATTCCTGTGTAACTGAGGATGACCTTGAACTTCTAATCAGCCTCCTGAGTGCTGAGACTATAAGACTGCACCACCACACTTGGCTTTTGTTCCCTTTACCTAGTGTTTGTGTGTGGGTTCCTATGCCTGTGAATTTATGTTTGTTTGTAGAGGTCATAGGTCAACCTCAGCTGTTGCTTGTTGGGTGCCACCTTGGTTTTTGAGACATTATTTTACTTGGGTTGGTACTCACCAAGTCATCTAGGCAAACTGGCCTTTAAGCCCCTAGCTTCCACCCGCCTCTGCCTGGTCAGTGCTGGCATTGCAATCCTGAGTTACCATATCTGTTTCCTATAAGTTCTTTGGATCAAACTCAGGTCCTCACATTTGGGAGGTCAGTACTTCCCCTACGATGCCAGATCTCCAGCCCTCTTTTCCTTCTTTTCATGGGTCTTTCCAGCTGACAATTGCCAGCTGTGAAGGCACTGGAGAGTGCCATTTAGCACGAGATCATAACGAAGTTGGAGAAAACCTGGCAGTAACTCTGGCAACTCTCTTAGATCTAATAATTTCAGCCAATCCGCTTGAGCAGAATCTTCTGGATTCAAGCACTCTTGTCCCCAAAGGTAAATAGGATCCAGCAAGTGGAAATCCTGGAAGGGGGTCTGCTGAGATGGTTCAGCCAGTGAAGGCAACTGCTGCACTGAGGTTCCCATCTCAGCACTTAGAAGGCTATGGCATAAGGATTGCCAAGGGTTTGACCCAGCCTGGGCTAAAAGTATGGTAAGATCTTTTCTTTGAAAAAAAAAGGGGGGGGGATCTGGTTCGTGTCGTCTTCTGGCCTCTGCAGGCACCTGGACAAATATAGAAACAGTGCACATACACATACTCACACACACTAAAACACACTAAAATAGACACATAAATAAAAAATTAGTCAGGCCACCTAGGCACCTCTCGGGTCAACAAGATCAGCAGAGAGGCAGGTATGCTAAGCCCAGGAAGACCTCCACTTCACTCAGATGAAGATCAAAGTCCTGTCCACTTTCCTCCTATATTATCAACTCACTTCTCCCTTAGTCATAGTACTTACACCACTAAGGCTGCCTTTAAGTGTAGCAAGCTTTGCTTGCCTTGGGACCTCTCTGCTTACTTTCTGCTTCCCGGAGGGAGCTTCTGAGCCACTCAATACTTCAGAACCACTTATCATTTTCCTTCATAGTACTTAGGGCTATCTAAAGCTTTAAATCTATTTCACATCTACTTGGGTTTTTTTATTCCACTCATAGCATTTGTTTGTTTGTTTGTTTCTAGGCAGGATCTGATGTAACTCAGACTGGCTGCAAACTCACTAATCCCAAGCAATCAAAGGTCATCAGGTTCAGTTTATGCAGAGCTGTGGGATTTGAACTGAAAGCTTAGGGCATGCTAGGGAAACACTGTACCAACTGAGCTATACACTTCCCCCAAGGCAGCGGGGGAGAGGGGCAGCTCTTTAGTTTGTGACTGTGACTGGTCTCATGCACCCTAGACTGGCTTCAAACTGCTGATCCTCCTGCCTCTACCTTCCAAGTGCTGCCACTACAGGCGTGAATCTCCAAACCCAGCTGGGCAACCTTGGGATCTCCTTGTTTAACTACTTCAGTTCACAGACGGGAAAACTGAGGCACAGAGGGGAGAATGGCTTCATATTGCAGACACCCAGATAACTGTGGATACTCAGGCCAACGGGATCAAATATCACAGACCTGTCTGGGGGAGGCCCATAAAAGGTAGCTGCCGCTTCTCTAAAGCCATCCCTACGTATCTGCAAGCCACCATCATACCCATGGCATGGAGGGGGCAGGAGTGTTTCTTTGGGAGCAGAGGTGCCAGTCAGCTGACAAACTGTGAAAGGGGGGCTGGAGAGGGTGGAAAGCCTCTCCTTGGAATAGACAGTTATTCTGAGGCAGCTGGGGATAATGCTTGTACAGAAATAACCCAGCCTCCTCACCCTTGTTTCAGCCCTCACACCTCTGCCCTATCAGAGGTAAGGTCAACATTGAACAGCGTTCAGCAGCACTCATACACACCAGCTTCTGTCTAGTAGGGGCCTTACAGTCTGATGGAGGAGGGCAACTAGGGACCTTAGACTGCTAAGTGATGGTACCTGGGTTTGGGAGCTCAAGAACAGGTCCTCAGAAGGAAAGAAACCCTCTGAATAAATTTAACAATGCATACAAGTTATCTAGTCTACAAGGTAATTTAACAGAGTTCAAAGGAGAGGGAGGCAACAATGTCAAGTTCCAGGGTTGTTTGGAGTCTCAGTGAGTGGAAACATCGGGAATTTAGAGAAGGCAGGAGACTAAGGAGTTTTGGCCATTTTTTTATAAAGGGGATAAGGAAAATAAAGCCAAGAGCACCAGAGAGAATTTTGAGAATTCACAGGATAATTTTGAGCAAAAGGAGAACATAACATGCATAGCAGAAAGTGCCCCGCATCTGTTTGGAGGAGAAACGCGCAGGGTGCAAATAGAGTGAGGATGAGGGCAGAACTGAAAGGTGGAAAACCCTATGGTATTCTGAATAGGCAGCTCTGGGTAGGATTCCATAGAAGGGTTATTGCCATCTTTTGCTAGATTCTAGACTCTAGAGTCACGCCCCTACGGTACCCAACTTTCGTTAGTCTAAATACTCCAAGTTCGAGGACGGGAAAAAAAAGTGCTGCTGGAAACCTAAACCTAGACTAGGGGGTCCAAGCAAGCAGAGACTTCAGCTCCCAGGATGCTTTGCTCTACAGTACGGAAGGTCGCGCATGCTTCTTTGAAGAAAGAACGGGACTTGCCGACAGATCGTTCTCTCGCTGGGCGTAGTGCAGGAAATCAAACACGCCATCTTCGGCTGTGTCAAACCAACCGTTTGTATATTGATGGGACGCTCATGTTTTATCTAGCCACCCATTACAGGTTCTAACTAAAATGCGCTTCTCTGTAAAATTTGACTATTAAACTTCACGAGGAGCAGCCCACTCAGCTCCCTATTCTAGCACAGAACCCTCCCAGATGACATAGAACAAGCCAGGACGGCCTCCGAGGGTGGGGCGGCTCCGCCTTTTCCGGCTCCGAGCCGCCTCTGGTTGGGAGGGGGCTTCCGCTTCCGGCAGCGGAGGCTGCAGCCTCGCTCTGGTCCCTGCGGCTGGCGGCCGAGCCGTGTGTCTCCTCCTCCGCCGCCGCCATATTGTCTGTGTGAGGATAGGGGAGCGCGGCTGCTGCCGCTGCCACTTCCACCACAGGTACCGTGGGAGGCGCGGACCGAGGTCATCGGGGCGCGCGGGTGAGCCCAGGCCAACGCAACAGGGCGGGGTCGCCCCACACGCTCTCACCCGTCTCCCGAGCGGCCTGTCGCCTTCCCCAGCCCCCCTCGCCGCACGCAGTAGCCGAGGCCCCTGCAGTCCATCCCGTCCGCTCAGGAAGGCGCAGAGCGAGGCAGAGGGACCGGTCGGTGTGAGGGGGTGGGAGCTGGCTGTCAGACCTCATGTTCTTTGCAGGAGGGAGGCTGGACTGGGCGGAGACTAAGGGACAACTTGGAGGTGGGGTGGCAGAAGGGGGAAGGGAGCTGGGGGCGCTCGCGGATGCTGGGGAGGCGCACCGAGGGAGTGGGGCCTGCTGGGCAGAGTGGCATGGAGCGTCGCGCTGCGCGGGCCAGCCTGGAGAGGGGCCTCCGTGTGGTTCCTCTGGGCGGGGCTAAACTTCCTACCTGCAGACCCGGTGCGAGGTGGTGGGGGCCCGGGGCGGGGTTGTTGGAGAGGAAGGCCGAGGGAAGCACGAATTGGGGCCGAATGGGTGGAGTTGGGCATGAGAGCTCCTTGGGAGGCTGGGTGGAGGAGGTGAGGTATGTAGAAGGAGAAAGGTTGGCTGAGAGTGTACGTGTTAGTGACCTTTTGAAAGAAAAGGACTTTCGAATTTGTTTCTTTGATTGTTGCAGTGTTAGATCTAAATTAGGCCGGTGATGGATAAAACTTCTGGAGTTTGTTTTGGGGAAGTGAAGTCAAGAGTTGGGAGAATTGGTGCTGCCTTGTCCTTGCGCTTGTGGGGGAAGAAAGTGTTGTGAAAAGGTGAGAGGTTGTTTAAGGAAGAAGTGATTCTCTTGTAACTTAAATTCTTTTCGAAGGGGTAAAGAGGAGAAGAAATGAAAAACAAGGTAGGAAGGGAAGACGCCACCCACCCACAAGAGTTGAAGACCTTATTTTGTCTAATGACTTGCTGTATAGGCCAGTGGCAATTAACTAAACATCCGTAGGTTCTCAAATATCAGAGCCACTCACTTAGCTGTGTTTGCTTTCCTAGTCGTCAAATGGTGGTATTTCCTAGCTTATAAATTTATGTTAAGGAGTGTCTAAAATAATTTGTATAAAGTGTTAACTAGCATATGTGGCAGACAGTAAGTGCTCAGTGTATCTGACTGTTACTAAAGGGCTAATTGATATGTTTGGAATGTCTCCCAATTAGATAAAGTTTATTGTTAGGGGTCACTTGAGTCGTCTTTGTAGTTATTACAAATAAGTTGGTTGTACTTGCTTAGTAGAACTGAGGCCAAAAGTCCAGGACAGATATTAGTCCTATATGTTGTCTTGAAAAGTTCTTCTGCTGCAGTCATACCAGGACATGTTTGTCCTTTCTTGACTTTGAAATATTTGGCTTTAGTTTGTTATTAGAGGAGAATGTGTACTTTGCAGAAAGAAGGAAAGGGTTCGATGTTTACTTAGTTTGGTTTTATTAATAGTTGCAAAGTTAGGTTACTCTTGGCAACTTTTCTTTGAAACAAACTAAGCACACCATACTACTTTTTTCCGTTTTTTTGTGGAAAACAAACAAACAAAAACAGTTACTTAAGGGGGTGGTCGACCAGTTTCTGGGTTACCTGGAAGTTTGGACTTGGATAAATTACGTGGCAACATTTTCACAGTGTGCTTTGATTCTCTTTGTTGCTATTTGCTTGCTTTTGTATTTTGAAACAAGGACTCTCCTTCTGTCTCAGCCTTCAGAAATCCTGGCATTACAGGCATAATCTACCACACTCACTTGGTGCTAGCTTTATCACTGAATATTTCATGTGTGTATTTATTCAAGTGTATATGTATTTTTGTTTGTAGGTGAACATGGAGGCCAGAGGTAGATGTCAGGTGTCTTCCTCAATTGTGCTCTGCCTTTTTTATTTATTAAAGATTAAAAAATATATATGTGTCTGTGTGGAGGGTATGTACACATGAGTGCTGGTGGCCAAGGAGGCCAGAAGAGGGGTGGGAACTTTGGAGCTGGAATTACCGGTAATTGTGAGCTGCCCAACGTGAGAGGCTGGAACTGAACTTTCATCCTCCACTCTTAGCTGCCACACTATCTCTTCAGCCTCACTACCTTACTTATTTTATTTTACTAAGATGGTATCTCACCAAATCTTGAACTCCGTGATTTAGCTAGACTGGCTAGTCAGCCAGCCCCAGGGAGCCTCTTGTTTTTGCTTCCCACCCATGCTGGGATTTCTGCATATGACTTTATGCGGATGCTGAGGATTGAACTTAGGTCTTCATGCTTACACAGCAAGCACTTTCTCAGCCCTAAACATAACAGTTATATATCGTACAGTCATTTAAAGAAAGAGAAGGTTTTCTTAGAAATTAGGCTTAAAAACTTAGCATGGGGTTTGGGCTTATTGAATAGGCAGATGATACCGAACTTGTGTGAGTGTCCATATGTTGATCTACACGGTCTGTAAATATACTGTTATATAGTAGAAAAGGACTTTGCAGGTGTAATTAATGTTAAGAACCTTTTAAATATTTCATTTCAAATTTTACATATATATATGGGTGTCCATAGAGGCCAGAAAAAGGTTAGTCTCCTGGGGCTGGAGTTCCAGGTGACTATAAACCGCCTGGTGGAGGTGCTAGGGATGGAGCTCAGGTCCTGGGGAAGAGCAGTGCTTGCTCTCAGTCCCCTCAGGAGCCAGCTTTCCAGCCACCAAAATCTTTAAATAGGAAATTAACCTGGATCCTTGCTTAGTGGCATTGCGTGAGCACTTAAAAATCAAGAGTACTTTTTCCAGAGAGTAGATGGGGAAATAAGATGAATTTAAAGCATGAAAGGGACTCCATTAGGTGCTATTAGAGAAGGCTGAAAAGAGAATATGAGACAGAATGTGGGCAACCTCTAGTATCTGACAGCAAGGAAGTGAAAACCTCAGTCTTACAACCATTAGGAACTTAGTACCAACATCTGAATATCTTAGAAGTGAAATTTTTTTAAGTTTTTGTCCTTGAGATCCTAACCTAGCCAAGCTTACCTACCCATTTTACAACTTAGAGAAAAGATAAGAAAATAAACTTGTTATAATGCAAGCACTACATTGGTGATAATATGGTAGCAGAAAACTAGAATAGATTTTGGTACCAGGAGTAGGGTGTTCTGTTACCTAAACATAGAAGTGGCAGTGGGAGGAGGTTGGAAGAATTTTGAAGAGCGATAGAAGAGACCTAGAACAGATTGTTAGTAGGAATGTAGATGTTAATGACTTTGCTAGTGAAGATTGAGATAGTTACATGTTACTGCAAACTGACAAGAGATGACTGGCCAGCAAGTTTAGCAGAAAGTATATCTTGTGCTTTTATGGAAGGCAGAATTTGCAAATAAACAGGTTTTTTGGTTTTTTTTTTGTTTTGTTTTTTGTTTTGTAAGCTTAGATATTCTAGCAAAATGTTGAAGGTACAACTTGCTTTTATTGTGAATATCTTTAAGGGAGTGGACCCCTGTGAAATTCATGAAATCCCCATTATGTTCTTGATAATGTTACAGTTACAGAAACAATGCTAATGTCCACTGAAAGACATAGGAAAAATTAAAGAGGGCTGTTGGACTCTCTGAAAGAGTGCTGCTTTTCATAAAAAGTGATGTGTGCGCTGCCTTGATTGCAAGTGGAACCAAGAGCCTAGAGGATTGGAACTCAAAGCAGCAGAGGCAGTGAAATGGAGTTACTTTTAGATGTGTTTCTCACATTTATGTTCCAGATGTTCTAGTTAATACATTGTAGCTCAGAACATTTTATACCTAAATTAAATGAAGAGATTTTGTTGTTGGCTGTTTGTTTTGAGATAGGATTTTGCTGTGTATACCTTGCTAGCCCGAAACTCCCTAGACCAGACTGGCTTGGAACTTGTTGACCATCCTCCTGTCTCTGCCTGCCAAGTCCTGGAATTACAGCATATGCACTGCTCCTGGTCAAGATTTAGGTTTTTCTTTTAAACCTGGAAGCAGAAGCATTAGATGAGACTTCTGGACTTTAGGTTGATGCCATAGTGGTCTGAGACTTTTGGGGACTTGGTATAGGATGTTTTGTGGGTAGGACATGTACATCTTTGGAGACAAAATGATACGACTAAAACGTTGGATCCCCAATCTTTAGGATATTGTTATAATGCAGAAGGGAGTTTTCATTGCTACTTCATAACTGAGGTGAATTGTAATGTAAATTATGGTTTACATTATTTGATATGCAGGATATCTGAAATGCAACCCCTGTGAAAGGGTCATTTGACCCCAAAAGATATACGACCCCACAGGTTGAGAAGCTCTGATGCAGGAACTTGTAAGGGACTCAGGATTATTCTGTCTTGTTTTTTTCCCCCTGGAGTTTTATTCTAATCTGTGGGCATTTGAAAATCAAAGAACCTGCTGGATGTGGTAGTCCACACCTTTAATCTCAGCATTCTGAAAGCAGAGACAAGTGAGTCTCTTGAGTTTGAGGCCAACCTAGCCTACATAGGTTAGTTCCTGGCCAGCCAGGGCTACATAGTGAGATTGTATTTTTTACATGATTATTATTTTTTTAAAGCAAAAAACTGGGTGGAGCTAGAGACTATCCTGAAGTTCTGGGAGCTAGCAACAGGAAAATAATGAATACAGTGGCCATGTAGAGCAAAGGGAGCCCCAGCTGACAGCTATCAAAGGAGCCCGGCCTCCACTTGTACAGCCATAGGAAATCAAACCAACAATCTAAGTGAGCGGGGAGCAGATTCCTCAGAGCTTCCAGCAAGAAAAACAGCTGCCTGATACTTTGGAGTTGGCCTAGTTGGACCCTGTGCTTTTGACCGCCAGAAGCTAGTATAATTGGTATTGCTCTGCTCTAGTGGTTTATTACAGCAACAGTAGAAAACTTTATACTTTTCTTTTTGCTAGCTTTATTTCAGAATGTAAGGATGGTTGTTTTCTAGAGAACAAAGACAGCAAAGATTTTTCATAGAATAATGTATGGAGTAGAACTTCAGTCTTGTGCTTCATGTTTAAATTGTGTGTGAATGTTTTGCCTGCATATGTGTTTGTGTACAAGTAAGTGTGTCTAGTGCCCATGGGGACCAGAAGAGGGTATTGATTCCACTGAAACTGGTTCTAGATAGTTGTAAGCCGCCATGTTTGTGCTGAGCCTTGAATTAGAGTCCTCTTAACCCAAGTGCTTTTAACAGCTCAGCCATTTCTGAAGCCCTTGATGTTTAAATATTCTGTTCTTGACCTTAGATGCAATATGAAGAACGTACTAGATAACCTGCTAAAATGCTAATTCTAGTGCTGAATTGATTTGGTAGGATCATTATAAGTTAGTAGTTTTTCATGTCTATAAAAAGATACTCCTGTATATTAGAAGAAATGGAGATAGAATGCAAATCTTAGTGAATTAATGAGTTACACTGTGGTCTATCTGTTCTCTTACATTCAGCTCACTCAAAAGTTGTAACTATTATTTTCTCTCTGTCTCTTTCAGGTTAGATTTAGTAATCATAACTACAAAATATAGTTTATAGCTTAAGTTGTTTTTGTTTGTTGTTGTTGTTTTTGAGAAAGGATCTTATTATGTAGCCCAGACATTCCTGAAACTCACATTGATTCCCCTGCCTCAGCCGTCTAAGAACTGGTGTGTTACATGTGGGATCCACCATGCTCTGCTTGACTTTGTTCTTTAATAGTGTGCTAGTGTGCTCTCAAGTTGGAATCATAAGATGTGGACTAAGGGTCTACAGCTGGGATACAAAGTGAATAAACTGTAATTAATAAAAATTCAAAAATATATAAAAAAGATGTGGACTAAACGTTAGAGCATGGAGGAAGTAAGACCTTTATTTCATTGAAATAAAACAAAATAACATTTTGTTGACAAAATAACATTTCAAGGTATGAAGGACTTTTGAAATTATATGCTTGAGTTTGGTTTTTAGACTTTACAGTAAGGGTAACTGAGGTGTTCCTAGAGCTGAATGTAGACTCCCGTTTGAGGCCGTAGTCATGGCTTTGGAGCTGTATTCCCTGAGCAGTCTAAAATACCTGGGACTATAGTTACTTCTTTTCACCAGCTTTTTCATTGAGTTATTTTGAGCATTAATTGAGAGACTATATAAACACATTTAACATGCTATAGCTAGAAGGCATACCCATTTATTCATTCATTCATTCATTCACTTTGCAGCCTGATCCTAGCCCCTTCCCTCCTCTACTCCAAGTCCCTCCCTCACACTCCACTCCTTCTTTTCAGAGAAGAAGAGGCCCCCAAGGGGTATCAACCCACCCTGGTGCCTCAAGTCACAGCAGGACTAAGCGTATCAGACAAGGCAGCCCAGCCAGGGGAATGTGATCCAAAGGCAGTCAGCAGAGTCAGAGACAGTACCTACTCCCATTGTTAGGGGACCCACATGATGACTAAGCTTCATATCTGATACATGTGTGTAGGGGATCTAGGTCCAGCCTATGTATGTTCTTTGGTTGGTGGTTCAGTCTCTGTGTGTCTCCATGGATATTAACTTTTATAACATTTATGTCAAGTTTGTATAACTTGACAACTTGTGTGTAAATATATAGTTGCAGAAACTTACATCTGATGTGATTTGCCATTGAATTTGCTAAGGGCTTAGCATTTTCAGGCAGTAACTAATAATATGTTCAATACCTGATTTAAAATTACAAGCCAAGTACGGTGGCACACAGACTTAACCCCAGTACTTGGGAGGCACAGGCAGGTAGATCTCTTGTGAATTCAAAGCCAGTTTGGTCTACATAGTAAGTTCCAGGACAGCTAGGGCTATGTAGAGAGACTCTGTACCAAAAGATAAATAAATAATAATAGTAGTAGTAATAATAATGGCAACTGGATTTATACCTGAGTGACCAGGGCCTAGTATCTTGCACAAGAATAATGTTGACTGCTTAAACCTAAATTTTTGGGAGTTCTTAAAATGGAGGGTTTTAAAGTGGCATACCCTTTAGTTATTATCTAGTGGACAGACAGACACCCCACAGCCGGGGGAGTGGGGGTGTTAAGCAGGACTACCAACCAGCTTTACTTGGATTTTTTGGTTTGGTTTCCTTTTGGGTTTGTTTGTTACATGATGTCACTATGTAGACCGAGCTCACCTCAAACTCATGGCTATCCTGCAGCTGTCCCCTTGAGTGCAGGAATTCAGGTATAAACCACCAAACCTCCCCAGCTATCTTGTTTTTCTCTCTTTATTCATCTATCTATCTATCTATCTATCTATCTATCTATCTATCTATCTATCTATCTATCTATTTTTGAGATAGGGCCTCATGTAGCCTGGGCTGGCCTTGAATGTACTGGGATTATAGTTAGTTAACCATTATGCCTAGTTTATGCCTCACCAGGGATCAAACCCAGGGCTTCATGCATGCTGGGTAAGCACACGACAAGCTGGCCCCATTCCCTACTTCCTAGCTAGCTATTTGGGTGAGGAAATTCCTCTAGAATTATTAAGGAAAAATGGCAGCTGTTTTGGGTTATAGATAAAACGTGATTGTGTTTTTGAAACAGTCTCACTATGTAGCTCAGTACATAGACCATGCTGGTCTTGAACGCAGAGATCTGTCTGCCTCTGCATCCTGACTAAAGGTGTATGGCACAATGTTCAGCATTCCTTTCACCTTTTTTTTTTTTTGAGCATATTTTTTTTATAGCCCAGGCTAGTCTGAAATTCACTGTGTAGCTGAAGATGACCGTGAGTTGTTCTTCATCTCAGCCTTCCAAGTGCTGGGATTATAGGTATAAACCTTTTCTAATTTATATGTCACATCTCAAATGCCCCCATTTCATATGAACTGTTCTTTTAGCACTGTGGTCTTAGGGGATTTTCTGAGTTGTTTTTATTAACTGAAACATTTTAGTCTTCTTAGAAAGTGAACAGTTGGAATTTTTTCCCCACAGAAATGAAGCAACTGATAATTTCTAGCAAATATTTAAATATTTTGTTCCAGATTAAAATTCAGCAGTTGTTGAACAAATGTTATAGAAATATAAAAAGTTTGAGGTAATAATCACAAGATCACAGGATAAAGCTCGGAGTGGTGTTCTATTGGTTTCTGCAAGTTGTGTCTTTTATCCTTAAATTTAAAAAAAAAACAACAGTTGCTTTGGTGGATAAGCTCTTTTTACATTTGTGATGATGTTTTCTTACATGAAAAAATATTGTTATCTAGAGATTTTAGGAGTAAGTGTTGTGGTTAGAGGAATCTTGTAATTTGTATGTGTCACATCTCAAATACCCTTCATCTGTCCTTCTAACACTGAGTGGTTTTTTTATTAGCTGAAATATTTTAGTCTGCTTAGAAAAGTGAGCATTTGGAATTTTTCTAGTTATGACTAATGCTTTAATGGACGTTTCTCAATTTAACTATCTCATGAATGTTCTGTAAATTTTAAGAAAATCACCCTGTTAAAAGTGAATGTGTGGGAACCGGGCTGTGGTGGCCCACCCCTTTAATCCCAGCATTTAGGAGGCAGAGGCAGGCAGATCTCTGTGAATTCAAGGCCAACTTGGTCTATCAGGACATTCCAGGACAATGCTACACAGAGAGACCTTGTCTGAAGGTGGAAGGTGGGGCTGGAGAGGTAGCTCAGCAGTTAAAAACACTGGCTGCTCTTCCAGAGGGCCTGAGTTCAGTTCCCAGCACCCACATGGTGGCTTGCAAATACCTGTAACTCCAGTTCCAGGATTCCTTCTTCTGGCCTCAATGAGCAGAAAGTAAGCTTGTGCACAGCACTGAGAACAGGAAGCTTAGGCTGTAGGACTCTGAGATAGGGGCCAGTCTAGGCTATATAATATGTCCTGTCTCAAAAAAAGATACTCCCTCTAAACTAGGAAGGGATAATTAATTAGAAAATTGTGTTATTTTTGTATCAAGGTATAAAAGAGCCATTTGGACTAGTCAGCAGCCCCTTAATGCTTGCTGTACCTCTGTCAGGTACTATACTTGGGACCACCAGATGCCCTTACTTACCCTCAGCTTCACCCTGGCATTTTGTCATAATAAATAATGCTGTGTCTTGGCTTAGGAGCTTTTTGGTGGTTCTACGGGGAACCTATTATGTGCCCTGTAGTAATTGTAGCTGTAGGAATTGGGTGGGGGAAGAAGTGGCTGAAGTTGCTGGGAGGTGGGGGATGACTGGCACGATAGTAGGAAGAGCTCTTGGAGAGTTGAGGATCAAAGCTCATAAATTCTCAAGCCTTGCTTTTGTCACCTCTGCAGCTGGAGTACTAGCATTGTGGAATGACTTATTAATCTTCAGTTTCTTCATCTGTAAAGTGGGGTTAATTCTCACCTCAGAATTCTTCTGAAGATTATTAATTAAATCACCACTGATATGTCATCGCTGATGTTGCTACTCTTATGATTTTCATTTCCTGATGCTGACAGTTCTTATTTTTTTAAAGAAACTTTTGACTTTGAACATCTTGTTTCTGGTGTGGACTGCTGGGTGAGTGAGGTACTGAACCAGCTTAGGTATGGGTCAGTATGTAAGTCACACCCAGTGTAGGTTGCCTCCATTACCCAGGCACAGTGTATGTGGTGTAGTTTTAACAGATCTAGGGTTCTTCCTCTCTTCCCTGCCCCCTCTCCCAAGATCTAGGATTCTCTTGCCTCTAGATTGAGTTCATCTAGTTTCAGACTCAGGAAAAGTTCTAGGTTTGTTCATCTGTAGACACATAGCCTTTAATTGGAGTCATTATTTTCCTTTAAAATATTTTAATTATGTTTATGTTGTGCTTGTTTTAAAACTATTTTATTGGGTTATTTAAGCCTCAACCTCCCGTCCACCAACCCTTTAATAACCCTAGGTAAGAGAGAGAAGGTTAGTGGGGAGAAGGGATGCAGACCCCTTTACTTCTCCCAGCTGTTTAGGGTTGATGGGTTCTTTGGAGGCCTATACCAATGTCTGTCAACAGCAAGCTCAGGAAGCAGTCTCTCCAAGCCAGTGTGTTAAAATGTCTTCCAAGCTTCTCTTTCTGGGCTTTCATGTTTATATCCCTCCAAGTCACAGACCACACACACCCCTTTTCTTTCTGCGTGAGGCAGGCCCTTACCAGCTGGCAAAAACCTCATCCCACAGGAGGCAATCATCCGTGGACAAACTAAACCTCAAACTAAAATCCCACACTTGGGATTAAAACAAAAACATATTTACGTAACATAATGGAGTTTAAAAAGAAAACAAACCAAAACTTCTATTACATGAGTATTTTATGTTTATGTATATGGGGATATGTGCACATGAATGTAGGTGCCCTAGGAGGACAGAGGATCCCCTGGAGCTGTTCACAGGCATACATGAGCCACCTGAAATAAGTGTTGGGAACTGAATTATTTTCCTCTGCAAGAGGAACTGTAAGCCATCTCTTCAGCACCAAGAGCTATTCTTTTCAGTGGTACTATAATCATAGATTGGGAATTACTTGCCTACACTGTTTTAGGAATGCACCTATGTAGGTTTTAAAACATCTTTTCTGTACTGCTGCCTTTCTTGTTTCTATGGATTTTGCTTTGTTCTTTGAGACAAGGTTTCTCTGGGTAGCCCTGGCTGTTGTGGAGCTCACTCTGTAGACCAGACTGACCTTGAACCCAGAGATCCCCCTGCCTCCACCTCCCAAACACGGGGCTCAAAGGTATTCATCACCACCACCACCTGGCATGGATTTGTAGTCGTGACTGTCCTGAAGCTAGGTAGACTAGGATGACTTCAAACTCACGAGATTGACCTGCCTCTGCCTCTTGAGTGATGGGATCAAAGGCATATGCCACCACAGCTGGCTTGTTTTTATTTTGAGTGAGCTCTTTTCATGTAGTTCTGGCTGGCTTGGAATGTGCGAAGATATTTCTGCCTCAGCCTCCAAGCCCTAGTATTGGAGGCATATACCACCAGGTCCCTGCAGTTGCTTTTTTCTTTGAGAGAGAGGGATTGGTTTAGTTAGGTAAGTCTTTTATCAGTGATGGACAGGAACACATACCCTTGACCCATTTTTGTTGATTCTTGTGTATGGATGCATACTGTCGTGGTGTATGAGTGGAGGTTGGTGAACAGTGTTTGGGAGTAAGTTCTCCTGCCATGAGGTATCCAGGGATTGAGTTCGGGTTGTTATGTTACTGGTGCCTTTACCCACTCAGCTGTGCATTACGACATAGAACTTGCAGTGATCTTTCTGTCTCTGGCTCTTGAATGTTGACATTAGAGGCATAGGCCAGCATTTCCAGCTTTGCTTTGGTGTCTTAGGGCTGGGGTTGGGGGCTTGATCTGTTGTGGGTAGGGCAGCATACTGTGGAGTAAACCCTGGGTCTTGTCTGTGCTAGGTGAGCACTGTGCTGTATATTTTTAAGCCATAAACTGGGCATGAGGAGAGGGGTGCGCAGTCCTATATAAGTCAAGGCTACTCTGTAGCCCAGATAGTCTGGTACTCACTGGTACTCACTGTGTTAACCCAGGCTGGCTTTGAACCCAGTAAGCCTTCTGTCTTAGTCTCCCAAGTGCTGGGATTACAAGTATGAGCCACCTAGCTTATAGAAGTGGTATGATTTGTTGGGGATGAAATTTTTTAAAAGATTAATTTATTTATTATTTATACAGTATTCTGCTTGTATGTGTGCCTGCAGGCCAGAAGAGGGCACCAGATCTGACTATAGATGGTTATGAACCACCATGCGGTTGCTGGGAACTGAACTCAGGACCTTTGGAAGAACAGCCAGAATTTTTAGGATGAACCCTTCTATCATGTGAGAGTATGTGTGTAGGTTAGAGGATACCTTTTGGGAGTCAGTTTACACCTGTACTCAGGAGGCAGAAGAGGCAGAAAAATCTCTTAGTTCAAAGCCAGCCTGGTTTACATAGAGAGCCGCTGGTATTTAAGTTAGTAAAAAGAGCCTTTTTAGGTCCTGAATCATAAATAGACTTGTGTTCAGACTTACTCTTTTCTATTTAGTGCTCCTGAAATAGGGCGAGGGGTGCACAGGTTATTTATCCTCTGAACCTGAGAGTCTGTATTTCATGCCACACGTAGTTTAAGAGACATACAAATGGTAGCAGTGCTTATTACAGATAAACGTTGAGTTCTACTTTAGATTACTTTAAATCTCAAAGTTTTTTTTATTTTATTTTATCCAGAGAATGATAGCCTGTGGGGTAAAGTTTCCTACTAAGACTCATTTTGCCTTGCGGTATGATCAGAAGGTAAAATATACAGATAATGACCTTTCTGCTCATCGGTTATGTTTTTTGGGTAGAATTATGTTGACAAAATAACTTGGTTTATTCCCCCTGCCCCAACTTTGTTGGAAGATAGCACACACTTGTGTGTTGTGTCATTTATTTATCATTGATACTAATTTTCTGGCTTAAAGGTGGGAAAATAAAATTATACACAGGATCCACATACTAGTATTTTTGTTTTGCCAGTTTTTAAAGTTTTTTTTTAATGTTAGAAATACTTCTACATTTTCTTTCAACACATTAATACATACTGTATGTGTTGTAAGTAAGAGTAAAAGCAGAAGAGTCATTTGTGTACTAGGATTGAAATCTGAAGATAAATGCCCTATAGATTCCTCCATCAATATTGCTGTGACCCTTTATGGAATTAGGTCTTGCTTTGTACTCCTGAGTGTCTTGGAACTCTCATCTTCCTCTTGAGGTGTGATCATGCTCGGTTTAAAGTAACTTTTTAGAGAAGTGTCTGATTATCAACCTAGGTACATATACAAGTCTGTCACTCAGCTGCATTTATAGCTATTATAAATATTATATCCCCAAACCAGACCCTTCATGGGACCAGAGAAAATTTATTGTTTGAAGGAAGTTTTCTTAGTCTAGTGTGCAATTGAAAGTCAAAGAAAGCCAGGTCTAAAGGTAACTTTCATTTGCCTGTTTCAGTTGTTGTCTCAGAGGTTTACTGCCTTTCTCTGTTAACCCAGGCCTAGAATGTTTTCAGCCTCTGAGACTTACTGCTTAATAAGCTCACCCATTCTTGTTCTTTCTGAGCTCATAGCTGGCTGGTTCAGCCCAGCTCTTCTGGCTTAAACTCCTCTCCCAGCTGACTTTAAATCTGTCTTCTTTCCTGGCCCCAGAATTATTCTGGTTAGCCTCAAACTAATCCCAGCATCTGCTCTAATCTTGGTTCCTTCTCATTCTTTGGCTTATTCTACCTTCAACCTCTATAAAATTCTCCAGGTAAAACTGTCTCCTCTCCTTGCATTGCCCCTTAAGTAGCTTCTCTTTCCTCTGTCTTCTGTGAGAGTTGGGGATATTCTATTCTATCAAACCTTTCTCTGATTTGATACTTTTTCTCAATTAGATATCATTTTCAAACTTAGGTACTTCTTTCTACAAACTCTCTTTACCTTTATTGTTTGGGATTAAAGGCATGAACCATCATGCCTGGACCTAAGCTACTTACTCTATACCAGGCTGGCCTTGAACTCAGATCTGCTTGTCTCTGTCTCTTAAAGGCCTGTTTGTATTCCAGCCAGATCACACAGATTTAGAAGGTCTTGCCAGGGCAGCCATGTTCTGAATTCAGAATTCTTCTACAGCCAGGAAACTCTCAAAATTCTACTTGCTTGCTGGTTTTATTAATTAAAGTTTGTTTGAGACAGGGTTTCTCTGTGTAATCCTGGCTGTCCTGGAATTCACTCTGTAGACTAGGTTGGCCTTGAACTCAGAGAACCATCTGCCTCTGCTTCCCAAGTGCATGCTGCCACAGCCCAGCCAGTTACCACTTTTTTAAAAAATTACATTTATTTATTGTGAGGAGTGGGCACATGAGTTCTGTTGGTTCTCTCCTCTCACCATGTGGGTCCTGGGAGTCAAACTCAGGTCATCAAGGCTTGGTGCTAAGCATGTTTATTCACAAAAGCCATCTTGAAGCCATCTTGAGAGCCCTATTTACACACAATCAGGTGTTTCAACCTCAGGTTGATGTCAAAAGTTCCTTCCATGATTCTTCCACCCTTGGAGGCAGGGTCTCGTAATCAAACACAGAATTTATTGATATCCTTAGTCTCACTAGCCAGCTTGCTCAGGAATACCCTAGCTCTGCTTTCCAGTGCTAGAATTACTGGTGCATAGTCACTCCTGCCTGACATTTACCTGGGTATTCTAGGTATCAGAACTTAAGTCCCCTTGCTTGAGACATCTCCATAGCTCTCGTATTTTTTTTTCATGGGGTCTTGCTCTGTAGCCCAGGCTGGCCTAGAACTTCTAAAAATTCTTCTCCAGCCTCTCTTTTTAAAAGTACTATAATTGCAAGCACATTCCACCATCCCTGGTTTAAGCCGGAATCTTTTAACTATTACAGTACATGTGATGGGCAATGTTGAGGTGCTGGTACTGTCGGACCCTCCAGCCGCTTGTGTAAGGTGCAGTGCATTAGCTGGAGCAGTGTTGATCGCTTATCCCACTGTGCCACACAGAAGTGTTTCTTCTGTGACTTGAGTTTTACAATTTTCAGTAATTGAATTTCTTAACAGGAAAGATTCAATTATCTTTGGATAATTTTTGCCTTCATGTTAAAAAGAGACCACTTTAAAGTTTCTCAGAAGTTCAAATCAGTCTCTTTCCATGTCTGATTCAAGAAATACACTTTAAAAGTAATAGTAGTGACTTACAGTTGGATATTGTAAAGACGTCCTTTTTTTTAAAGCAGTAAGATGAGAGAAAAAAATAGCTTCTATTAAACTATTGATGCCTGGCTAATTCTGATTGCTATTGTATCTTTTCAGAAGCTGACATTTTGTAAAACATCCATCCAACTTGGCTGTCTTTTTTAAATATAACTTTAATCTATGCTACAGTTGTCTCTCTCTCTTCTGGAAAAAAATGAAATGGATGTGCTAAGATTCTCAAATTGGGGTGGAACTAAGGCTCAACAGTTGAATGTTTACTGCTCTTAACAGAGGTTGCAGGTTTGATTCCTAGCACAGGCGTAGAATCTTACAACAACTGTATTACCAAGAGATCTGACTCCTCCCTCTGGCTTTCTTTAGCACCAGTTATGGATATGGTGCATAGAACCTGCAGGGAAACACTGACACAGAATAAAAATAAATCTAAGAAAATAGTAAAGAGGCCAGGTGTGTGGGTGTATGTGTTTAACTCCAGCACACAGGGAGGCAGAGGCAGAAGGATCCCTGTGAGTGCAAGGCTGTCCTGGTTTATATAGAAAGCTCCAGGACTATGCAGAGAGACTGTCTGAAAAAGCAAAACAAAATAAGAAGAAACAAAAGGGCTGGAGAAGCCAGGCATGGTGGTGCACAACTGTAATCCCAGCACTCTGGAAGGCAGAGAGAGGCAGGTGGGTCTGCGAGACCAAGGCCAGCCTGGTCTACAAAGGGAGTCCAGGACAGCCAAGGCTACACAGAGAAACCCTGTCTCAAAAACAAAAAAAGAAGAGGGGTTTGTGTACGTGTGTGTATTTGTGTGTCTGTTTAGGCATATACATGGCATGGCATGGCACCCTTGTGAAGCTATAGGATCACCACACATGTCCTGGGGGTCAGTTTGAAGTTATCCAGCTTAACAGCAAGCTCCGTTACCTGCTGAGTCATCTTGCTTCCCTCTTCCTTTATTATTTCTTAGAGACAGGGTCCATGGAGCTCATAATTGGGCACAAATTCACTATGTAGTCAATTCCTCTTTTTACATTTTATTTATAGCTGGGTGTGGTAACTCACACTTTTTCCCAACACTGGTGGGTAGGGGGTGCAGAGGTAGGTGGATTTCTCTGAGTTTGAGACCAGCCTGGTCTATACAGTAAGCTTTAGAATGTCTAGGGAGTGACCCTGTTTCAACAATAAAATAAAAAGGTGATTATGTTCTTTTTGTTTTGCCTGTGTGTGTATGTACACTCTATGTATGCAATGCCTGTTGAGGGCAGAAGAGGGTGTTCAGATTCCCCCCCCCCCCCCGAACTAGAGTTACAGATGGTGGTGAACCTGACAAGGTGCGTGCTGTAAACCGAACCTGGGTCCTCTAAAAATTTTTGTTTTAATTTCTGTGGCTGTTTCATCTGCATGTTATGTCTCTGCTCTGTACCACCTGCATATGGCTCTCCCAAGGTCAAAGGAGGGCTTTGTAGTCCTGAAACTGAAGTTACAAGTGGTTGTGAATCCATGTGAATGCTGGGAATGAAACCTGAGGCTTCTCTACCTCTGAGCCATCATCTCTGCAGCCTCTGACCTTGAGCTTCTCATTTTTAAGCTTTACCTCCCAGATACTAGGATTATAGGTATAGGTGAATCATTGAGACACATAGCAAGGCACCCCTCCCCCCTTCTTTTTTAGCTAATAGAGACCTTGCTTCTCTAGTCTCCAGAGGCTGCCTTAAAATAAGTTGAGAGGTGGTATTTATTTCTTCCCTTGGTCTTTGTCGTTTTCACTCTCATCTTAAGTGTGTAACCTTCAGTTGGAGTCCCAGATTCTTACAGAGAAGATTGTCCATTAGACTCCCTAACTTACAAGGAAGGACACTTGGGTTTAGCTTAAGTCAGAACAAAATTTTAATCTTCAGGGATTAACAAAGGCCTGTCAGATTTTCTTGCTTATACTTCTGGGTCCTATTTTCTCTCCACTTTTGACTATAATTGCTTTTTCTGGCCCAGAGACAGGACCTAGGATATAGTACAGAATGTGCCCAGCATATTCAAAGCCTTAAATTTAGCTCCTAGGACCACCCCTAATGCCCTTTTTGTGTGTGTATGTGTGTGGGTGGGGGAGGGTACGTTTCAAGACAGGTTTTCTCTGTGTAACCCCAGCTGTCTTGGAACTAGCTCTGTAGACATGACTAGTCTTGGACTCAGAGATCCGCCTGTCTCTGTCTCCTGAATGCACCACTATGCCAGGCCATTGACACTTTTATAAGGAAGAAAAGGCAGGTTTTTGTTTTTCAGGTTTTATAGTACTAGGAGTTGTGCAGGGATGTTACTAAGTATATTCCCAGCCCTTGTTTGACTGAGTTTTGATCTTTGAATTTACAGCGAGGCAAGCAAGTACAGTTGTACTTTGCCCGAGTTGTCCACAGATGTTACTGTCCCTGTGCAGCAGTACTTAGGTGTATCCCTCACATGGTTGCTTTTCCTTCTGGCGTAATCCTACATAAGGAGTCAGTATGATGCAATCTGACCACATCCCTTATCCTTTTGTATTTGTTTAGCTTTTTAAATGCCATTTATTTTGTTTTATATCTATGCATGTGGTGCACTTGTGCCGTGGTGTGAGTGTCAAGGTCAGAGGACAGTTTGCTACTTCTACTGTGTGGGTTTGAACCCATGTCCTCAGGCTTTGTGGCAGTCTGCATGCGTGTTGCTTCCTCACCCCTGAGAGCCCTGTGCTGCCATGGCCCCTGTTTTGTTAGTTTGAGAGAAGATATCATGTAGCCAAGGCTTGCCCTTACCTAGCAGTGTAGCTGAGGATGAATTTGCACTCCTAGCCCTCCTGCCCTTCTTCCTGCCAAGTGCTGGGATTGTAGGCTGGCATACCACGACTGGCTCCTTGTTCTTCACAAAAATGTGTCTGGGTGGTTGTAAGATCTCGTTCGTTGCCTGTGTTTGCTCTAGGGATGGGTGTTATAGTTAGGGTTGTTGGTTGCTGAAGATGGAACCCTGGTCTTACATGGTAGGCAGGTGCTTTCAGTGGTCTACCCCCTCTCGTGTTTGTGTGTTGGCTAGTGATAGAGCTTGAATGGAGGTATCATGTGTGCTAGCCAAGGACTTGACCAGTGAGCTCTACCCCCATCTCTCATGCTTTGTTTTGATGGGTAATAAACATTAGTATTTAAATGGACTAAATAAAACTGCTTTGTAGTATAAAAACCAGTTTCACTTTTTTAGGTTCTAGAGTTATCTAGTATTTGGTTCAAATACTAGAAAATTCTACCACAAAAGTTAATATAGCAGAAATATGTAATCAGGCTTGTGTAGTTATATGTTGGAACATTTATTTCTAAGCTTCTAGTTTTCTTTTTAGTTATGTTGAAAAACAGGCGTCACATAGACTAGAAGAGATGGTGGGAGAGAGGCTTCCTAAGTCAAGAAAAGTTTGTGTTGAAGTTAGTTCTACATACACCTCATTTCGGTAAACCTAAGGTCTTAATAGCACATAATTTAGCTTTATGATTTAATAGTTTTTCTTCAATTTTGTTTTATTGAAAAATAGGTTGTACAGAGCAGTTACCTTCAGTGTCAGGCTGAGGGCTTTTGGGTTTGTGGATATGGTGCCATGGAATTGTTAGTCACCAGAGGGTTGGAAAGGTAATAATTTTTATGATGATTCAGATTTCCTTAGGGTCTAATTTATTATGAGCAGTGGTTAGGAAAATGGAACCTCCAGGTAGCCAATACTCATATACTTTGTGACTTCCAAATAAGCTGATGTGTGTGTTTCTGAGACAGGGTTTCTGAGACAGGGTTTCTGAGACAGGGTTTCAGGGTGTGTGTGTGTGTTTCTGAGACAGGGTTTCTCTGTTTAACAGCCTTGGCTGTCCTGGAACTCCCCTAGTAGACCACGCTGGTCTCAAACTCACAGAGATCTGCCTGCCTTTCTGCCCCACAAGTGCTGAGCTGAAAGGCATGTGCTACCATGTCCGTATCCATTCTGCTTTTTCGTGTGTTTGTATGTCTGTGCACCAGTGCACATGTTTGAGGGTGTATATGTATGTGCAGTTGTATATGGTTGGACAGGGGATAACTTTGGGTGCTATCTTAAGAACACATTCACTTCCTTTTTGAGACAGAGCCTTTCTTGATTGGCCTGGAGCTCACCAATAAAAGGCTCGCCTAGCTGGCCAGCAGAGCCCCAGAAATCTTGGCTGTTCCTCCCCAGCGCTAGAATTACGGGCATGTATCACCACACATACCAGGGATCTGGGAGTTGAACTAACTAAGCCATCCCTCTAGCCCCTAACCAATGTAATACTTTGTTCTGTTTATTTTGTGACTGCTTTTATGTATATTATATATGGGCACACCTAGTTGTTTCAGGAATTTTCTTTACTATGGTTATACCCTCGTCATAATTTTCCATTAACACAAATCTTTAATTTACCTCTCCTGTCTAGTTTTGTCAGTATTATTTTCCTATAGCTTCTCCATACTGTGTGGTACAGTAGTCAAGGGAAGAGTGTTATATTGTTATGTCTCTCTTGCTGTCTTTTGATTTTTGGTGTTTTTCTTTGTTTTGTCTTTTGGTTGTGTATGGTGATGGTGGTAGTGTTTTGAAACAGGGTCTTGCTATGTAGCCTTGGCTGGCCTGCATCCTGTGTAGATCAGGCTGGCTTTTGAATGAAGGTAGGCATTATGAACCAGAAAACTCTATAGATGATATGTCCTTCTGACCCAGTATATTTTTACTTAATGTGTGGTGCAGGGATCAACCAGTGTTGCGGGGATTTCAGTGGATAAAGACAGAGGTGTCGGGGGATTTGCTAGCATAGTTCTAAAAATTACTAATTTCCCCTAAATTTTGTTGTTGACTTGTTTTTTGTTTTGAGACAGAGTCTCATGTTGTCCAGGCTGGCCTACAATTTGATCAATAGTTGAAGCTGACCTTAAATACTCTAATTCTCCTGCCTCTGCTTCATGTGTGCTCTTTTCTGAAGATTTAGGCTTTTGTTTGTTTTGTGACAGTGTGTCCTGCCCAAGTTGGCCCCATCTTTATAGTTGATGATGACCTAGAACTCCTGGCCCAGCTCCCAAGTGCTAGGATTACAGGTGTGTATTAATACACCTTGTCAATAGCAATTTTTATTAAGTTTGTTCTTATAAAGAGAAAGTACCATTTTTCTGTTCTTAAATTTGAAATCAAGTATATCTTAATGTTCTGTGTAAACAGTGGCAATGCTATTGTATCTACCCTCAGTGCTATTTTTATCTTCCATGCTATCTTAAAAAGAATATCCAAACATTGCATGCAGATTACAGGCTACTTTATAGGTTTGATTAGGTTCTGTATCAATTCTAGCACAGCTTAGATATTTTAGCACACAGGTACATTTGAAACCGTTATTATTAATATAATAGTTCTCCCCCAATATACTTGGAAAAAAGTAAATATTTTTAAATCTTTTTACATTTTGTTTCTGCAGTTTGAAGAAAGCAGGTTTGAAACAAGGTCTTATCCACATCTACTTCTGAACACAGTGACTGCCAGATCTTCAAACATCAAGTTCAGCTTTGTCCGTCAACCTGTCTGACATGTCGGGACCCGTGCCAAGCAGGGCCAGAGTTTACACAGATGTTAACACGCACAGACCCCGAGAATACTGGGATTATGAGTCACATGTGGTGGAGTGGGGGTAATTATTTCCATTTACTTCACTGTACTCACCCAAAGTGCTATATCTTGTAGAGTTTTTGAGTAGTTCATGTCAGCAAGTCATGTCATTTCTAAGAACTGACCTTCCAAAGTTCAAGAACAAGGCTGAGCTTGCTTTCTTTGGGCTGCAAGCTCATTACAGCGGGTTGCTGATTGGCAAGCTCAGTTTGTAGGTTTTCAGGTGGATCACAAGTGTGGAACTTGTCTGGGCTTCTGAGTTAAAGGCTAGCATGTATTGTTAGCATTGCAGATAGGTGATAGGCTCTGAAGTCACCACACCCGTAGTTATATATGGCGTTTTGGGAGTCAGAGTTCTGTCCCACGGTGAGAATAAAGAATGAAACAGAAACTTCTTTTTGATGATAAGCAGGATTTAAACTCTTTATTCTATTGTCTCATTCAACAGTGGTGTTTACTGTTACCATGAGACGCTCCTGTGAATGTTTGCATTTCCTGTCTAAACATGGCATCTAATTGAGGACTTTTCTCACTTTTTGTGATAAAAGCATTGTGGTAGTTAAGACAAAATAAAGTGATTTAAAACTTAATAGAGGTAACTGAGTTAGATGAAGGAAGCTGAGGAGCTAAGGCAGAGTGGCCTTGAATTGGAGGTCAGGCTGGGCTATATACTACAACCTTGTTTAAAAACATAAAATAGGAGCTGGAGAGATGGCTCAGATGGCAGTGGCTGCTCTTCCAGAGGTCCTGAGTTCAATTCCCAGCAACCACACGGTGGCCTATAGTCATCTACAGTGATATCTGGCCTGCAGGTATACATGCATGAAGAATACTTTATAAATAATAAGTAAATAAATATTTAATAAGAATAAATTAAAACAAAACAAAAATGTTAACTCCTATATACTGTATTTTATATTTGACTACATGTGACTTTTTGTATTATGTAAGTGGATAAAACTATGTTTTCCATTCTTGTATGCTGTGATATTTTAACAGCAAGCTATTTTTCTATATATAAGGAGACACTTGCCTTAGTGATACCATCAAAACCCATGGTACAAACCAATAAATGTTATCACTATTGATAATCTTAACAGTTCTGTAATGTCATAGACTTTGAACTCTAGTTATTACCTGTGTTTACTATAGAAATTTTACGAGTCTTCACTTCAAAACCAAGTGTTTACTCATAGCTCAGCTGAACTACTAGAGAGCCCCTTTGAATGTTTACATAGTGCTATTTGCTTGTTTATATTAGTTTGTTTGTTTTATACAAGAGAACTCAGTGATCAGAAAAGAGACCTGATGATATTAATATTTTCCATTGTTCTTAGTTCATTTTTGTCTTTTCTTTCATTCTTGTTTGTAACTGCATGAGGAAAATGAATAGCTGATAATGGTACATACTATATTATAAGAATGAATGGAATTCTCACACACACATACACACAATTTCTTAGTGTTAAACCAAGGGGCTTATAGACCATAGGCAGGTACTCAGTCCTAGGTAATCGCCCCAGTCTTCCAGATTTGCTGTCTAGCCCAAGATGACATTGCACTTCTAATATTTTGCCACCATCTCTCATCTGGGATTACAGGTGTGCATCGGCATACTCAGGTTATACATCAGGGATTCATGCATGTATTTTTAACTGAGCTACCTCTCAAGTCTAGCTCGTCATTTTCTTTTATTGAGGGGGTTAGTTAAAAATATTACACTTCATTTATTTGCTGGTGAGGCTGTGTGTGCCACATATGCCAAAGAGCCAGATGATTCTTTCTGTGTTTTGTATGGGATCAGAGAATTGAACTCAGGTCTTCCAGCAAGGGCCTTTACTTTCTAAGCCATCTTGCCCACCCATATTATTTATATTAAGCTTTCCTTATTTGATATGTATGCATGTTTTGCCTGGTGTCCCTACAGATCGGGGGGGTGGGAGGTTGGATCCTCTGGAACGAGTTAGAGATGGTTATGAGCCACCATGTAGGTGCTGAGAACTGTAGCTGTGCCCTCTGTCAGAACAAGTGCTTTTAAACAACTAAGTCATCTCTAGCTCCATTTGTGGGGGCGGGGGCTATATTTTTGAGACAGATTCTCAAATATTAAGGATGAGTTGGACTCCTGATCCTCCTGCCTTCACCTTCCAAATGCAAGGATTTGTTACTACAGGTATATGCCACCAGCCCTACTTCATTTTTTATTTAAGTTTCTTTAAATAGGCTGGCCTTGAATTCACTCTCTAGCTCAGGCAGGCCCTAAATTTATGATCCTCCTGCCTCATCCTTCGAAATAGCTGGGAATAGGCATGTACTACCATACTTGGTAGACCTGGGCCTTACTGGTTTATTGTTGTTTAGTTGCTTCTTTGTTTTTGTGGCAAGCTTTCAGTTTGTAGCCCAGGCTCACCTTAGATTTTCCATTCCCTTTCTGAGTCCTAGGATTACATTTGTGGACCCCTGCAACCAGCCAGGCCTTCTAAAGAAACTGTGTTGTTGATTAGAGCAAAGGCCTCTAAGTAGGCATCAGGGGAAGAGAGAAAGTATTAACATTACTTCTTTACTCTGCCCATGACCTCTAATGTCCTTATTAGCTAACAGAAAGTGGGTAAAAGCATGACTTCTGTGGCTCACTATTTTTAATTTGGTTACAAACTTTATTACCTGTCAGGTCTTGTCATGAAGGACAGGTGAGAGAGCAAACATACATTCATGTATATTTATATACATACACATACACACATATATATACACACACACACATATATATACATATCTATATACATATCTGTGTGTGTGTGGAAGACATTTGTAGACCAAAGAGGCCTGAGAAGAAAAAGCTGCTTCCAGGTGTAGCTGAACTGTAGTACTCTTACATTATTTATTGAGTTCTACAAAGTGTCAACACTGGACTGGGTAGTATGAAGCAAGACTGTATACAAATTTGTTACTGAAAGGGAAGCAGCCTGCTGTTGGAGATAAACATATACTTAGATTCCAGTAAAAGCAACCGTGTGTACTGTGCCATCAGTATATAACAATTTGAGATTTGAAAGAATATTTGAGAAAGCTTAATCTCTCTCCCTCCATGTTGTTCATCCTCTGTGCAGTGTGCATCTTCCTTTCTTCAGTCATCTATCTGTAGGCTGTCAATAAGCTTTCTGTAACTAGACCAGGGTGACCCTGATGCAGATCTTCCTCCGTTCACTTCCAAGTGCTGGAGTTACAAGCATACACCACCATGTCTGGAAAAAATACTGTTTTGCAAATTGAAATTTTGATATTTTGAATAATTGTCACTTTGTTTTTATTCACAGAAATCAAGATGACTACCAGCTTGTTCGAAAATTAGGCAGGGGCAAATACAGTGAAGTGTTTGAAGCCATCAATATCACAAATAATGAAAAAGTTGTTGTTAAAATTCTCAAGGTAAGTACAAGAGGAACAATGTCAGAGTTATTTGAAATGTGGAATCTATACATATGGATAGATACCATTTTTATACATGTCACTTGAGAGATGTTATTTTTTTCAGTAGTTAAGCCTCCCATTATCCCCTAATGTCAGTAGAACACCTGTAACTAGCTTGACAGCTCGAACCTAGAGCAAGAGAAGATATAGTTAGAATGTGTGTGGCCAAAGGGGAGAATAAAAGTGCAGGCTCTTATTTCCCAAGTCTTCCCTATTGTGCATGTCTTATGCTTTTGTTTTCAATAAGCAAATCAATACCTCTGCTTTGTAAGGGTAGGGAAGGCAAGCACATGACAAAAGTGCAGCTAATATGGTATGACCATATGTGCTTCAACTATGTAAATGGTAGGGACAACACAAACCAGAAAGAGCAACTGTCTGGGCATGTAGCACAGTGGGAAAATGCTTTCTTCAGAGTGCACCAGGCTTTGGGTTTTATTCTAGTCTGTTCTACTTTTATGTTGTTTGATTTATGAGTGTACCTGCATGCCAGAAGAGGGTATCAGATCACATTATAGATGCTTGTGAGCCACTATGTGGTTGCTGGGAATTGAACTCAGGACCTCTGGAAGAGCATACTTTTAACCACTGAGCCTTCTCTTCAGCCCTGGGTTTGATTTTTTTTTTTCTGTCATTTTTAAAATTTTTATTTATATTTTTCTAAATTACAGTTTATTCACTTTGTATCCCCACTGTAGCCCCCTCCCTCATCCCTTCCCAATCCCATCTTCCCTCCCTGGGTTTGATTCTTAATACTACAAAAAAAGGAGAAACAGAACAACATAACAGCCGGAAAAATTACTCACTCAGTAAAGAGTTTGCTATACAAGTCTAAGGATCTGGGTTCCAGATCCCCAGTAACCACTTAAAAGTCAGGCATGGCAGTGTGTGCCTATAATTTCAGTGCTGGGGATGTAGATACTGGTTTATGCCTGGTACTTGCTGGCCAGGCAGGCGAATCACTCAGTAAGCTTCAGATTTAATGAGAAACCCTGTCTCAAAAGGTAGAGAACCAGCAAGGTGACCCACCAGGTAAAGATACTTGCAGACAAGACGGACAACCTTAATTTAGTCTCTAGAACCTACATGGTTCAGCTCCCTAAGTTGTGCTTTGAGCTCCATGCACATGCTATAGGGTTTATTTAAAAGTAAATAAATGTTATGTAATACAACAAATATAATGGAGATGCAATTGAGGAGATGGCCAATACTGACCTACCTTTCCTATGCACACACGTGTATATATACACATACACCTACACACCACCCTCCCCCACAAAAGGAGCTAGTTGCTTCTTAGCTGCAGTTCTTATCAGTGCCATATAGCAATGTGGGTCTAGTGTTTCTTGATGCTTTCTTTTGCAAAGAGAATCTAGAAAGCCATATTTGCATATTCTGATGTTTTTTGGTGTTGAGTCTAGAAGACTAGAGAGATGGCTTAGTGGTTGAAAGCGATGGCTGCTCTTCTGAGGACCTGGGTTTGATTCTTAACCCGCATGGCACCTCTTAACCATCTTTAACTCTACTTCTGGAGGAGCTGATGCCCTGTTCTGGCCTTTGAGGATATCAGACATATATATGCAGAAACATACATGCAGGCAAAACATCAATGCATGCATAAAATTTTTTAAATAAACATTTTTGTTCAAGGGTTTTTGAAATATTGCACAAGTGAGATTAAGCCAGTGGGCTGTCAATGTGCAACTTGTTTTAATTTTTGTTAACGTGCTGCCTGCTGAGCTGTGTTACACTGGAGCCTCACCTCACGGCTCCTTCCAATGGAGATGTCTGTGGGTACTGAGAAGCGGAAGTTCCCAAACACTTTCCATTTATAGCACGCTCCTCTTTTTCCTTTTTGGTTTTTCAAGGCAGGGTTTCTCTATGTCACAAGTCCTGTCCTGGACTCAATTTGTAAACCAGGGTAGCCTCTTAACTCACAAAGATCTTCCTGCCTCTGCCTCCTCTGAGTGCTTGGATTAAAGGCATGTACCTCCACACCCAGCTCGTAGCACTTTTCTTGTCTCAATTTTTAAATGGTAGTTCACGAGCAAAATAAAAACATGCACATACCCAAAAATACAACAATTAGTATTAATCATTTTAAAAGAAATTACATTCCTTTAAAGTACATTCAGGAGGCAGAGCAGGAATATTGGTATAAGTTTGAAGCCCACTGGGCTATAGCTAGACTGTACAGGAAGGAATAAAGAAGACCCCTCCCCATCCACCCCACCCCTGTATATTAAAGGCTTTATTTTAACATTACTTACTTCGTGAATCTGTGTAGATCAGAAGGCAGTTTTCAGAGGTTGATTCTCTTTCTATCACACAGATTTGGGATGAATCTCATGTCAGCAGTGTTGGTGGCAAGTTGCTTTATATGCTGAGCCATTTCTCTGGCACCATTAAAAACTTTTTTTTTTTTTTAAGGATCTACTATGTTACCATTTTAAATGGTGGCTTGCACGATTTTAAAGTATGTCATACTACAATTATATTGTAACTAAATGATAATTCTGTGGCTGTCTGGTCTTTGGAGTAGAAATCTGTTTTAAGTATCTGTGGTGAGCCTGATGGTGCCGGGAGAAGGAGTTCTAAGAAACCTGTCATATTTCTGTTTTATATTACAGTAACTGTGAGATACACTAGGAAATACTTTTTTTCTGATGCAGTTTTATTATTTATTATTCCAGCCGGTAAAAAAGAAGAAAATCAAGCGTGAAATAAAGATTTTGGAGAATTTGAGAGGTGGTCCCAACATTATCACACTTGCAGACATTGTAAAAGACCCTGTGGTAAGTTCAGTAGATGCCAACAAGGCCCAAAGCACAACTGATTTAGTTCTGTTGCTACCACCACTTAATGCTTTCTGTAGCTGCTCTAAACCAGCCACACGTTTAATCACTTAGGTCCTACTTTGAAAGAAGAAGCACCACACATGTACACACACTCATGCAATACACAATCTGTTGTTCCCACAAGATTGAGAACACTAAAAACCAAATGTGTTACTCCAATTTGCAAACCCAAGCCTAGTGCCATTGGGCAGTAATATATTGTTGGGCCACCTACAGCATTGTGAGATTTCAGCTGTTTGGAGAGTTTTTCTTCAAAATCCTTCTAAAAATAACCTAAGTGTGGTAATGATCAGAATGGACAAGGTTTTTAATACTATTGCAACAAGGACTGCCACATCCCTACATAACACCTACAAACTGAAAGAAGCTAAAGCTGCCAGGGCCAATACTAATGTGTTTTCTTTTTCTTCCCTTAGTCACGAACCCCCGCCTTGGTTTTTGAACATGTAAACAACACAGACTTCAAGGTATCATCCATAACCAACCATTTAAAACTACTGAATTTTTAGATGACATAGAAAGTCTTTTGGGAATGACAATGTAAAATGTGCTTGCCTTTTGCCTGTTTTTAGCAGAGTATTTTCACCCTATATTGATCAGTGCTGAAAGTAATATCTCTTTTCCATGTCTGGATTTTCCATGTCTGGATTGTATTTGTTTAGTGCTCTTAAAATAACTAATGTATTTACATCTTAGCACATTTGTCATTCATTTAACAGTTTCTTCTGGTGTCCAGACCAGTGAAGATAATAGTATGTGTTGACTTTAGGCAGCAATTGTCAAGAGAGTATGTTGTTTATGTAGCAGTGGGGACTGTACATTCCTTAAGATCCTTAGGAAGTTCAGATGGTTGTTCTTTTCTTACACTTGTTCTGCTGGATGTTGGACTCAGGTCTTGAGGACTTAAAGTGCATGGCAACTTGGCTATAACTGAGCTGTACTCCATCCTCTGGGTATGGACGATAAAAGATAATGAGAAAAGATCATGTAGGACTTTGCTATAAAGCAAACATGTACAATACATATCTCTGAATGCAGGTGGCCTACTTATTCAAACAGTTCTTCGTTCTGTTATAACTGGAGGATGTAGGAGCTTTCCTTAAATACACATTTAATAGCGTTTCACTTGCCTTTGTCTAAGTCCAGTATCAGGAATGTGTATTATCAGTAAACAGGCAGTTTATTTTGTTTGAAAAAGGAGAGAAAAGAAAAACTGTTTTAGATAATCTACAGCCTTTTTAGAAACTGGAAAAGCTATGTTGCAGGTATTTGCAATGTGTATGATGACCCTAGCCTGGAATAGTTGGCTCAGCAAAGTTGTCTTCACATTTTCATATCCAGTGGTGATGGTAGTACCAAGTACATAGGCACAAGAAGGGGCATTTCACTGCTACAGAAGCTGCCTATCAAAATGCCATTGAAGGGAGTCAGAAGGTAAATGAAAAGAAAACCCTAGGTTGTAAACGTGTATCAGTGCCTGTTGCGTCAGCCATGTATGTATAATAGGTTCTGACAGTGCATTATAGCTTCAGGATGTATTGAAGTCAGTCTTTTTTCATATGGAGGTGACAGCTCCAAGATTCTCTTGAAGTGAATATTTGGTGGAGATGTAGAGAACATTTGAAAAACAAATCTTGGGACCATGGTGAATGGACCAGTTCTTAGAAGATTGTCACCTTAGCATTGTTTGAGAGCTCAACTACTGCATTTGTCTTTAACAGCAACTGTACCAGACGTTAACAGATTATGACATTCGATTTTACATGTATGAAATCCTGAAAGTAAGTAACTGTGGGTCCTAAATATTTTTATATTGGTCTTTATTTGATGATAGAGAAACCAGGGGATTAACTTCACCAATAGTTTAAAAATGTTTTTAGTATTAGACCCTTGTGTAAAGTCTTGGTTATGCAATGGAAGCCAATAGAAGTGTAGTTAGAGCATGTGGCTGTTGTGCGACGGGCCTACTCGGAAGGAAGGCTGGCCTACAACTTGGAAGTCAGTCAGTCCAGTCCAGGGTGGCCTCTTTATCTCCTTCCCAGCCTCCCACATTCTTGGGTTCACAGTTAGGACAGTCACACCAGCTTGAGAATGCCTTTTTTGTTTGTTTGTTTTTATTGTGTGCTGCATGCCGAACAGACACCTAAGCACTTAGCTCTATCCCCAGACCTTGAACGCCTTAAAGAGAACGGTGGGAATGACAGTGTGAAAACGGCTTTTTTTAATGCACTGGCTGCTGATACACTTTATTTTACTTAGGACTCAACAAATGACACGGGCCTGGAGGTTCAGGCCTTCCTGTAATCCCAATATGAGGACTGCCACATGTTCAAGGCCAGCCTGGGCTACAGAGTGAGACTGTCAAGAAACGAACAAGATTGAAAAAAGAAAGATTCTTAGCCAGGCGGTGGTGGTACACCCCTTTATTCCCAACACTTGAGGCAGAGGCAGGCAGATCTGTGAGTTCAAGGCCAGCTTGGTCACAGCGAGTTCTAGGACAGCCAAGGCTACAGGGAAAAACCGTGTCTTGAGAGAGAGAGAGAGAGAGAGAGAGAGAGAGAGATTGATTCTTAAACTCAGACCTCAGGGTCATTGTTCTAAGGACTATAAATTTCTTCTTAGAAATTGCTGACTACAAGTGGACTTTGATTTCTAAAGTGAGATCACAAACCATTTTGCCATTCAGTAGTTATAGATTAGCATTATAAGACAAGCACTGCTTAGAATTGGATAAAGTTTCTTCTTAATCATAGGTTAATAACATGCCAGCTTATTTAAGACTTACAA